>ML675601.1:9014856-9740559 GCA_007922155.1 Mesoclemmys tuberculata | reverse complement strand
AGGGCTTCAGTTTGTAATTTGATAATGGTGTGAAATGGGCCCCACTCTGGTGTATACTCCTTTCTTTTTCCTTTAACATGGGGTACTTAGGTGAGCTCTCTTCCATGATGATATCCTAAAGAAATAGAACAGGAAGTGTGCATCACAAGTGGGTCTCTGTTCTCATTACATAGACACAGCTTTGTTAACAAGTGACTGTTCTAATGCTTCTAAAGCTTTTTAAACCATGTGTGTCTCTTTGATGCACTGATGTACATATTGACTTTAGAGCTGCTCTTGTGGCAGATATATCACCCTGGAGCACTGAGACGTCCTCATAAATCAGAAACTAAATTTTCCATCTCCTTACCTATCCAGTGAAACAGTGGAGGCTGTGGTGTGGGGGGAGGACAGCATACACATGGTGAGTTCATTGCTGAGATGCTGAATGTTTATTTAAAAGTTCATACGAAAATCTCTTTGGCTACCTGCTCTTCTATTCTTAAGGGCCAACTGTGTTATAAAGAGATGATTTGATACTAGACTTCTGTAGATTTGGGAGCAACACAATCGCTTTATAGTATGGAAGCATTCTATTTAGAAAACTTGTGAAATTAGCATGATGGTAGCAATACAGACTGCTGTGAGGAAGACTTGATTTTCAGAAAAACTTCTATTTTTATTCTCTACATCTAGTAGGAATTAGGGTGGAGGCAGGGTTTTGAACAGCCCTCTCCTCCTCTGTCCCTTTCCTGATTGAGGAATGAAACTGCACCAGAACAAATCATATGTTCCAGGCACAAAATAATGCCATAATAGCATCTGAGAGGGGAGCAAGATGCAAATCTTTATTCGGGAGAGAGATTGTTGAGAAAATAGGTAGGCTCTCAAGGGGAACTAGGCATTTCCCCTGCCATATAACATAATGAACAAAAACATGTAAATGATGAGACATACAATACAGTGTAATCTAAAGGAAACAAGCGAGTTAGGCAAGACCTTCAAATGTTAAACCTTGGCCAGGAAGTATCACTGTATGTAGCTGTGTACAAATCATACAACCACACACTCAACTTGTGGAACTCGTTGCCAGGGGATGTTGTGAAGGCCAAAAGTATTAACTGAGTTAAAAAAAGAATTAGATAAGTCCAGGGAGGATAGTGCATCAATGGCCATTAGCCAAGGTGGTCAAGACGGCAACCCTGTGCACTGGAGTCCCTAAACCTCTGACTGCCCAGAAGCTGGGCCTGGGCAACGGGGACGGACCACTGGACAAATTGCTCTGTTCTGTTCTCTCACTCCGAAGCATCTGGCACTGGCCACTGTTGGAAGACAAGCTACTGGGCTAGATGGACCATTGGTCAGATCTCGTATAGCTGTTCTTATGTAGCATGTACAACCACACACTATTATACCCATACATTTGGCTGAAGAAAAGAGGGTATAAACTGCAGTAGACATGATTCATAGCAAATGAATGTAATGGCATGCATGCTTTCTGTCTCTCACACTTACACACACTGCTTTTATCTAAAAGTAATTTTATCTGAGAGAAAAGAGCTGCGTAGTGTATTGATGATTGAAAATATAAGCCAAAATTTTCAAATTTGGGTGCCCAAATTTAGGCATTTAAATTATTATTTACGGTAAGCATCTAAAGTGACGTAATTTACAGATGTGTGATTAAGGCACTTAAATGGGATGTGACAGATCTAGCTCTAGTTACTGACTTTGCCAAAGACTTCTGGTTGTGATCTTCGGCAAGTAATTTAATTTCCGCACCTTGATTTCCCCATCCATGAAATGGTGATAACTGTTCTTCCTTTCCCCAATTTTTGTTTGTATATCTTCTCTATATAGATTGTAAGCTCTTCAGGACAGGTGCTGTCACTTCACACTTGCTGTGTGTTACCACAGTGCCTACTACAATAACGTCCGGATTCTGATTGGGCCTCCTACATGCTACTGCAATACAGCAAATAATACTGATCATGGCCAAGTCTCTTTTGCAAACAGAACTGCTGCTGTTACTTGCTGCAGTAGCAATAGCTATGACAGAATTCCACCATGGCTGGCGAATGCTGTCCTCCAGTGAACATGGCCCTGAATATAGAATATTCACGATTGCAAATATATTTAGCTATTATATAAACATTGATCCTCCTTCCATCTAAGTCAGTGGAAAACTCCAATTGACTTCAGTAGTGCAGAATTAGGTCCATAATCCTTGTGATATAAAATGATGGTAGTATGCATGAAGGAAAAGAATAGATCAAGGAACACTGTCAAACTCTCGAAATTTACTTCCTTATGGAAAGGGAAAATCTCCTTCATCTCTGGTTAGATGACAGATTTTACATGCTGCATGGGATTTTAAGGTACATTTATTTTTGGGGGGCTAAGCAAGCTGTCATTATGCCTTCAAATTATTTTTAGAGGTGTTTTTCGAAAGCAAATCAGTTACTTTTACAATCATGTTTGAAATGGCCAGTGTTTTTGACTAGCAATTAAGACTAACAATTTGACTAGCAATTAATATGGAGTTGGCAACAGATGAGCATGGAGCTAATGAAAAGTTTATTTGCGATAAAGTGTAAGCAGGTTTTGATAGTTCCTACAGTTGCAGCTCTAAGAAGCACTGCAGGGCATCACATTTCACTACGTTTTCACTGCAGCTTGAGGTTTAATAGTGGTGTGTGCGATACTTCTCAGATGATTTCTGTGTATCTGTTGTTTTTAAGATTAATGATGGTAAGAAGGCTAGTTTATATGAGAGAGAATCAGTTCCTTCTTGGAATGAAAAGGACTCAAAGAATTCTTTGGACTAAAAAGGCCTGTGAATAATTAGCAATGCTGTTAAAATGTTTGATACTACTTTAGGCGCACATCCTGTCATGAGCTCTATGTGAGAATACCCCAGTAGGGCCAGAGATCTGCCACCACATACGAACTTACAGGATTCTGGCCTGAGTGTTTTATAAAATGAGGTCCTGAGGAAAGCACTTAAGCATGTGCTTAAGTTTCTTTGTCTTCAATGGGATTTGAGTACATACTTTCCTTCCTGAGTAAGGATACTTTCTTCAACTCGTGCCTGAATCATGTATTGAACAATTATTTCTAATAATCCATATAGCATCCAGCTTTGTAAACTTCTACATTTACAAGCTATGAAAAAGGTATTTTTAATTTTATTTCATCTCACTAAATTTTTTACATCAAATTTTTAAAAATCACAAGTAACAGTAAACTAAGTACGTTGGGAATGAGAAGTTATTTTTCTGTTGATTTCTAGTAATGTCCAGTGATATGAGTAAGTGACAAAGGTATTTGCTGTGTTGTGCAAGGAACATAAACATTAATTTAAATCTCACTTTTGAACTTCTACATTTGCAAAATATTTTGTGTGATGTGAGTGGCACTGCAGATAGGGTTAAATCTTGCATTCCTGGCTAAAGGTAGTAAAAGTCTATTTGTAAATATGCAATAAATATTACTCAAGCATTTTTGGTAGCAATATTTTTAACAGTCAAAGAAAATTATAGATCTGAGTTTGTGCGGTCTGCATATATTTGGATACTGTTAATTTTGAAAAAAAATTGTTCGCTACAGGTGGGATTTTTAAAAGTGCCTATGTGATTTGGAAGACCAAGGGACGTGTGCTTCTAATGGCACTTATGCTCCTAAGTCACTTAGGAGCTTTGACAATCCCACCCGCATACTTAAATACATGCATATTTGTTTTGTTACAAAGAACTTGCAGAATTATGGGATAATATAATTTGTTGTACGAAAATTGCAAACACTGGTCTCAGCTGGTGCAGGAATGCTCAGTTTTCACCGTTCTGCTTTCGAAACCAATTTTCTATTGAGGAATGTCATGAACCTTAGGCCTGGACTTCATTGAAAACTTATATCGGCATTGCTGTAGCAGTATGGAACCCCTAGCAACATAGGTATGACGACTCAGTATAGACACAGCTATATTGAGGGAAGAGGGCTTCTGTCATCAGAGCTAATGTCATTTGGGGAGATGGTATTCCTCATCAGCAGAACTCTTTCTGATGGCATACGTGCGCTGTGTTTGTCACTAGGGCTGAGGGGTTATGATGACATAGCTGTGCCAGCATAAGCTCGGTGGTGTAGAAAGGGCCCTATTGTTTGAATAAAGAGTGTGGTCTTTTTTTTAAATTGAAATAATGTTAACCAGCATCTTTGTAGATGGTGGTATCATTTGAAGTAAATGTTTGTGGCATGTCTCGATTAGCATTTACAAAAGCATTAATTGATGGTCAAATTAACTGCACTTAACTTGAGATAAAAGGGCGGTGAAACTGTTGTTTAGGCATACCTTGTAAGTGTTTATGAGAAATCACTCCTCCCATGGAAATACACATGGTTGGGAAGGTTTTTCATGAAAATTCCTTATTGTTCAGTGCTTGGAATTTCCTACTTTTCTCCTCTGGGGAGGAAGAACAAGAATTTACCAGTTCAGTAGGGTCTGTATTAATTTAGGAGGGATATATGGGCCAAACACGTTCATGCAGCCCTGGCGCTGTCCAACATTAAAAATGCTTTCACTCTTTTATTAAAGATAGAGAAAAGGAAAAACAGTTAAACTCTTTGAAATGTGAAGTATTAATTGGCTTTCATTTTAACATCATCCTTTGTTCCCTTCCTCTTTAGCTGAAGAGTTTTTATTTTAGAGGGGAAAAAGCTGCTTGTTTGGCTGTCTCTAAGGCCTGGTCAACACTAGAGACTTTTGTCAGCCAAAGTCAGCTTTTTGCACACTGCAATCCCCCATCAACCCCACTCCCCTGATTACAAACATTGATGTAACTTTGATTACCAACATTGATGTCAGTGAAATGCCCAAGGTGATCCACAAGTGCCTGCAAGACCATAGAGAAGTACTCCTTTCTATTGATGTACTCCATCACAAGATGGCCTGGGGCCAAAACTGGGATATGTGTGCCATCTAACACCCCACCACAGTTAGGGAATCCCATCACTGCGAAGCCTTTCACTATTTCATGGACATTTCCAAGACTCAGTCCTTTGTAGGAGAATGCGATTAATGGCCCAGCACACTTGCAATAACACAGTGCCAATGCTGGACTTCCTGACTGCAAACTGATCAGTGACCAACTGGTAGCAGTCTGGAGTTGCCAGCTCCACATGGTGATCACCGTGCACCGAGGGCAGCTCTCGTTCTGGTGTCCTTGTACCACAGGGCAGGGGTGAGCTCTGTACAGAGTTCCATAAAGGTGGCTTCGCACATTCAAAAACTCTGCAGCCACTGCTCATCATCCCAGACCTGCATAACGATCTGATCCTGCTACTTAGTGCTTGCTTCACGCATCCAAAAGCGGCGGTGCACCATGTATGGATGCTTTGTGAATGCAAACAGTAATCCAGTGTTGTTTGTTTGCATGGCACCCAGCAGGTCAGGCATCTTGGATTCTTGTTGCGATTGGGAACTCATGATACACTGCATGACCAGCAGTGATGTGTCCGGAACACTGATAATAGTGCAGAGCCATCCTTTCAGCTAGAGATGGTGGGCGCTCAGGGAACTGGGGCTGCTGAAAAACACCACGAAATGCAGTAGGAAACCCATGGAATGATGGGATGGCAATCACTGCATCATGGGATGTTGCGCCTCTAGCCATTATGCACTGCAATCCTCTCTGTCTTCCCACAATTCTTAGGGGCACAAGGTGGTGAGTTACACTGTGGGATAGTGGTCCACAGTGCACTGCTCTCCATGTCAATGCTAGAGTACCAACTATGGATGCACTTCGGCAACTCAAGTCCTGTGTGGACAGGCACAGGTGAAGCTACAGTGCTTTTTGATCATTGCAGTAGCTTGTGTCGACAAAACTTTCTAGTATAGACATGGCCTTAGAAGGTATCAAAGGTGGTAATAGCTGCTGTTTGGGGGAAGAAAGAAGTTACTTGGGTTGGGCTGGTGTTGTCGTTATTGAAGTCTTAACTTGTTTCCTAAGAAGACCAAAGCCAGACCAACACACCCAGAAGAGAAGTGGGGAAAAAAATAGAAAAGATTAAAAAAGGCAGCTGATGTCTCTGGTGTTGATTGTCACTTGCCACCTCACTGCTGGAGAACACAGGCACAGCACACAATCTTATCAACCACTCTGGGACCTGGCCAGCTTGTACCAGCACCGAGTGGTTTAGGGCATTGCTTTTAGCTGCTTCTTCCTGGTCACGGGCTCAGAGCTATGTTGCAAAATGTACAGTCTTGGCTGACTAAGACAAATTCTTTTTAGACGGAAGGAAAAAGGAGAGGCATAGGAAATTGAAGAAATAGGGAGGGAATGAGACAAAGTCTCATCTCAGATGGTGATTGGGATTTAACCAAAGCTGATAGAGGTGATGGTGTCATGTGGCTTGCTTTTTCTGGCTAAGGGCTGTTCTAGGCTAGAGAGTTTTGTCGACAAAAGTCAGTTTTTGCTGACAAAACAGTGGAGGTGTAAATACTGAAATGCTTCTCCCATGGATGTAACTCCTCTGCGATGTCGACATCATAAAAACCACCTCAGTGAGAGATGTAAGGCTTATGTCGGTATAGATAGAGCGACGCAGTATCAATGTAGACACAGTGTTCCCTTTCATGGGTTATTAATCATTCTGTCAATTTCAGGGTTCCAGAGCCAGGAGTAGGGTGAAAAGCCCCTGGCAGCTGGACTCTGGACCGGAGAAGCCATGGGTGGCTGGACCCTGGCTCCTGGCTGTGAGAAGCTGCGGGTGGGTGGACCCCGGCTCCCAGCTGTGAGCCAGCTTCTCTCCCCACCAGAGAAGGGCAGCCTCATCCATTTCAGGGCTGAGCTATTAAATTGATATTGACACGGCTGCCTGTCTCCTGGAGAGGAGCAAGTGGTAGTGAGGGTTGGGGGGGCAGGAAACTGGGACAGCTGGATCCCACTCCCCAGGGGTGAGAAGATTTTGGTTTATTATTTTTGATTCCATATGGTTCTTGTTTATCAGGCATAATCTTAACACAATTCTTGAGTTATATCAGTGTACTTTTGGACTAATTCAGTCTTTTTGTCTCCCTTTCATACCTTTACCCATTAACATTTAGTATGATAAGTTATTTTAACATCTTATAAACTTACTCATTTTTTGCAGTCTAGTTCACAGCCTGGTTACAGTTGCAGGTCTCATTACCATAACAGGCCTTGCCTTCATTAGGAAGAGAAGGTGTGCTTTTAATATATTTAAAATCCTGGCACTGACAAGGCAAGTTGTAGATTGCATGTTAGCTAGTTGAGGTAAAGCCTAAGGTCCTTACTGAGTTAATATGTTAACTAATGAATCACTTTGCTCCTAGTGAAGATAAGACCATGATGGGAAGAGGTGTGTCTCTCCAGCCACATCCCCACTAGCTGGCAGAATGACTGATTGAGAGGATCTGTTCTTTTGTTGACTCTATATATTTACCTATGCAGTGTGTGCACGTACACACACACGCTCTCTTGCTCCCTCCCCCAACAGCCCTGATCTGCAGACTTTGAGATAATGCTGAAACTGTCACCTTTAAAATCTGCTGGAATTTCTTGGGGCAATTCCATGAGTTTACTGGGGGGGCATAATATTTCTGTGTAAAACAGCTGTTTCCCTGCTACGTCCCCTTCTGGTTTATCACGCCATCTCCTACCTCCAATCCACAGAGCTCCAACTATCCAAACTATACTCGTTGGTGTTTCCAAGGTCCTGCGAGGAGGAGTGTGTATGATTGTCTAGCTGTTCTGTGTATCTTTTCTGCTTATGGGTATATTTAGCAGGTCTTTGTGCAGTGACCATGTTATCCTACCCTTTTGACTTTAGTGGAGATACTCTGGATTTAGACCCAACAAACTGAGATCAGAAACTAGACCTTAGCAAAGTGTGTTGGGATTAAGAATCATCACTCAGTTTCAGCCTGATTCTGTAGTATTCTACTCTAGTCCGCAGGGTTCAATTAAGGATAGCATTTGGCCCTAACCCATGGTAATTCCCATCAACTAGAGTGATTGCATGTGCATGGAACTTCATCAGGGCTCTCTGTGGTTGACGCAATGTGAGAGACCTGAAACAAAAATGAAAGTATGTTTAAAATCAGTTACATGCCTTTCTGCTTTTTGCTATTTGAGGCATTCCACAGTTTAACCTTACAATTAGATAAGCTCACCTTCATTGTGCCTACATCTTTGTACACTGATATAAAATAAATAACTAGTCATTATCTGGGTTCTCTAGTACAAAGTGATGAAGTGTATCGTTTGTTGCTTAACAGTGAGCAAGTTTAAAGAAGAATTAGTATTTGTTATCTGTAACCTTTGTGATCGACTCTCAATAAAAAACAATTATGCTCATGAAACTGGGTCATATGGCTTTCCTATTGGATACTTCATCTTACCACGGCACAGTTACAGAAAAATAAAAATGCATATGCTACTAGAGTATAAAATTAGCAAAAGGAAATGCATCTAGTTGGTGGGAAAGGAGGAAGACTAAGCAAAAATAGGAAATTGCAGTGTTTCAAACCCTCTTTCTACCTTGGAATTCGTGCATGCTGTTTGAAAGTTCATTGATGGTGATAAGGCTCTGATGTAGGAAATCATACAGTAGCATCATACCTCGTCACTGGTAGAAAGCTTGCAGAAGTGAACAGGGAAATATTTTACACAAGCCAAAATTCATATTTTGCCAAAGTTAATTAAATCATTCCTGGACTTCACTTAAAATGTAACTTAAAAAAGTGTGATATACAGGAGATCATGTTGCATTGCATGTTGGTCTTCATTACAGATCCCAAACCTGAAATGCATTGAAATGTGCACATTGTGCTGTCATTTATACCTGTGTAAAATGCTAACAAATCAAAATACCCTAATGTCATGCAGCAAGTCATTGATGATCTTGGACTAGCCCTGATTCTCTGTCCCTTGTTCTTACCACTGAACCACACTCCCTCTATTTGACTGTTTTACATTTAAAATGTGACCACATCTTGAGATTGCTCATTTCATTCTTTGAAGGCCCCATTCTCTCTGATAACATGTAGATGTGAGATAAATATTTTTTAAAGTCCTGGTGTGTTTTGTTTTGTTTTTTTTAATATTGTAGTTAATTTTTAAACAAGTCTTCAGAAATAACCCTGACTGGTTCAGTATCTGCATTTATGTGAATGGAACTGTTCTCTCCCTTGGGGAAAGATAACTAGGGGCATATCTACACTACAAAATTAAGTTGATTTAAGTTATGCCAGCGTACAGCCACTGCTGTAATTAAACCACTGTAGAATGTCCTCGCTATGCTCCTTGTGTCACATTACTAGCTCTTGTGTTGACACAGGGAGCAATGCACTGTGGGTAGCTATCCCACTATGTAGCTGCATGCAATGTGCTTTGGGAAGGGTTTGCAGTGCCTCCTGGGGCAGGCCCAGCATCACATGATGAAGGTTTCTGAATCCCATCGTTCCAAGAACATCCTGCTAGATTGACAGCTGCTTTTCAACTGCTCTGTCAGCCAAACTAACATTGCTGAACACAAATACAAGAAGCCCAGAGAAGCTTGTGAGTGGGCGGGGGCACGGGGGAGTGTTCATGCGTGCACGAGGGTGCGGGGGAGAGAGCGCATGTGCACGATGGAAACAGACTGTGTATTGTGTGTGTGTCTGCATGCTGTCTCTTTAAATTCAGGCAGCAGCCAAAAGGAGCCAGTCCTGTGGTAGAAGTTGGTGCACGGACAGCTGGTGTCCCCCTGTTCCCCTTCTCTGGGTCTGCAAAGGAGTCTCTCCCTGTCCTTGTCCTCCTTTCCCCCTCCCCAGCAGCAGCCTACCTGCCTCCCTGCCACTGCGATCCTAGTGCTAGAGAGAGCAGGATTTTCATGGTTCTCTGAGTTCTCCCACAGCCTCCCTCCCTGGCTCTGCACAGCACATGCCTGCCGCGGGAGAGCAGGACTGTTCTCCCACAGCCGGGTCTCCCCACAGACCCCCTCCCCTGCAGTCTAGTCAGGATTGCGTTTGCTGCAGGGAGCCAGCATGTTCAGCTGGGCTGCAGTTGTGCGAGCTCTCCATGCTCAGCAATTTCAAAACTTTTTCTGTTTGCCTGCTACTAGGTTCAGTGTTCATCCATCCTTTTTTCTATAATGTCAGACTCTTGTTGGGAGCTACGTTGCACATTTCTATAAAAAGAGAAGTTGGCTGAAAGACTGCCAGGATTTCATTAAGATAGTGTTGTCTGCCCATGTTTGTGTAAATCATGTTTCTTCTTATTGTAAATATGGCAATAAACCCCGGGAAATCTGAAGGAAAGGATGTCCGGTATTACATTCTGTAAAAAGAGCAAACATCCTTGTGAGTTGTCTCCAAAAAAGGCAGAGAAGAATATTCTGTGTGTGTTCTTGGGCACATTTATTAATTTTTTTGTTCCCTTAGGCCCACGACTGATTGACTTTCCCCACGTTCTAAAGGTTTGCGTAAAGATTGCATCAGAAATGTTATGTTCTTAAACATATTCTGAGTGGAGGCCCATTGGCCTCATTGGATGCTGTATGGGCACGGTAGTTTGCCTGACTGTTGTAAAGTACAACAGAGGGCCTTGCTGTGCCCAAGCCATGGACTACTAGGTCTTCTGAACTGACTGATGGTTGCCAACTGTCGGTATGCACTCCAGCACAAGTATCTCAGTTACTCATGAATGGCCCCTGCTCTATACTTTAACAAAATGAGCACTGCTGTCAGCCGTTCATGCAATTGGGAGTGCTTTTACCATGGGATCTCACGCATTTGGAGTGGTTCAGCGTCGTTTAGAGTAACAGTTCCCAACTGCTGTGGGTCTCCTGCTGGTGGTATGTGAAATCAGTGTTCCATCAGTTCACTTCCCAACCATTTTTTGAGAAGGTCAGACATGAATCAGTGAAGTTTGCTGTAAGTCAGCAGTTCCTATACAGTTTTGTATGTGAAATTGCCTGTGCTGGCTGGTATAACTGAGGGCTCAATATTAGAAACCCCCTTCTCTGCTGATTTAAAACAAAAAAGGCAAGGAAAGAAGAACTGCAGGAAATCTTTCATTCTGTCCTCCACTCATCATGATGTTTTCAAATTCTGATGTAGTGTACAAACACCATCCACTGTTCGGAGACACTCCTCCTGCCCCTCACAATACTAAAGCACAACAGATGTGTTCAGAATGGAGTGATGTCCACAACTCCTGAATTGCTCTGGTTTGTTCTTGTAAGTTGGTTGTCATTTCTTACATCCTGTAAACATAGCACGCACTCCCTGCAGCCCCTACTTGCTTCGTAATCCCTCTCGGCATTGTTTGTATCATGCTCATGCTGCAAGTCTAGAAATACTTTGCTGAGGTTCCAACACCGTCCTTAACTCTGCCTCTGGCAAGGAGGGGAATTTAGTTGCCACGGGAAAGAGATTTTAATTTTCCCAGTTGTGTATATTCATTACAATTGCATGGCTCTTTGTTGCATGATATTACCTGCACCTACCTCTCTTGCCTGTGTAAACGGTATGAGTTCTCCTAGGCTTGGTTTGAGAATAGATGGTCTGTCCTCTATATGTTCCAAGAGGACCTAGAACAAGTATATCTTCATCCTGTATCTGAAGCGTGTTGTCCCTGGATGACGTTGGGACTAGGAATGGAGAGGAATGAGTGTAGTGGTGGGAAGAGGCAAGTTCAAGTGTAGATCACATGAATTTTAGCCTGTGGGAAAGGAGTGCCTGGACTCCACCCACAAGTTAGGTCGTTTGCAGTGTCCAGTCCATTATCTCAGAGATAGTTGGGATTTGTGTTCTTTTGTTTTAAGTTGCATGGGTATGATGATCATTAGTGAAAAGGCAGAGTTAAAGTTCCTGTAAGAATTTCAGCTGAATAATTCCAGTAGAACATTCTGGCTTGTTGACTTTCAAACAACTGAGTTCTTTCCAGTTAATGATGATATTCTAATCAGACACCGATGTACAATCAATTCTAATCCTGCAAACACTCAGGTAATTTTACTCACATGGGTAATCCCATTGATTTTGATGGTACTATGTAGTTGAGTGAAGTTAAATACAAACAGATTATTTATTGATTGATTGATTGATTGATTGATTTGTAGTGCTTCGGCATCGTAGTCGTGAATCAGCACACTACTGTGTGAGATGGTGTACAATCAGAACAAAAAGATAGTGCCTGTACCAAAGAGCTTTCTATCAAAGTACAAGACGAGACAACAGATGGATACAGACAGAGAGACAAGGAAGTACAAGACAACCTTGTCTTAAGAGACATGGGAGGGAAAGGGGGTGGATAGAAAAGACAAGCAGAGTGAACGGTGAGATGGCAGCAAACTGCATGTTAGTTCTGTGTGTGCTTTTTGGGGGGGGTTTACTTAAGAGGGGATCAGGTAAACTGAAATAAAAGAGAAGGGCAGGGGAAGAGACAGTAAGAGGGGCAAGTGTGGCATGTAGCTGAGACAAAGATCCTGTGAGATAGGAGGAGGGTTGGAGGAAAGAGCCAGTCAGCACAGGGTAGAAACAATCAGAGAACAGGCTCTAGCTTTGACGGGACTGTCCAAAGGTCTCTGCTTTAGCGCTTCTGGTCCTACCAGTTTTAGCAGAATCAGGGTCATAAACTGTTAACTGAAACTGGTCCAGAATTTAAACTAAAATCTAGGATGATAAAAATATTTCTACAAGTTGTCTTTTCTTTAAATTCCAGTGAAAAAGTTGTTTAAAAAAAAAAATTCCTTGCTGTGTTTGAAACATTGCAAAGCACAGACTCTGAAAGTGAAACTAGAAATAAAAGTGAAACTGGCTTGATGATTATTCTTTGCTCAAGGTAAAAGAGGCAAAATAATAAATAAAATTAAATATAAATGACTTTTTAAAATTCCAATTTACTTGTCACTATTTAAATTCTTCCATTTTCAGTAATCTGTGGTGGTGTTAGTAATATAAGCAGAGCCCTGTGTGGATACAAAAATGTGGATCCGTATCCGATTAATTTACATCCGACCCCACCGTCTGCAGTCTCTGTCTTCTATAGTATCTGCACCCGCAGGCACCCAGACCTCTGGGCCCCAGTCAACTCTTCGGAGGTCAGCTTTGCTGCAGCCATCACTGATCAGCTGTTCGGGGGCCAGCCCCTTCAGGTAGCTGCCAAAGAGCTGATTGGCAGGCCCCACCAAACAGCTGATCTGCAGCCAGCACCAGAAGCCCTATTAAACAGTTGTTTGGCAGCCTGCGGGGCGGGAGGGGGGAGAGAACAAACAGCTGCTTGGTGGCCCTCCCAAGGGGCCACTGCTGAACAGCTGATGAGCGGCCTGCCCCCACCCCCAGATCTCAAAGGCTATGAGCTGCAGACAGCTGCGTTCCTGCCTTTGAGGTCCACATCCAATCCAACATCTGCAAAAAATGGTCCACAGATAAAAAGTTGATATCTGTGGATTTGCAGGGCTCTTAATATAAGTAAAACAAACATTTGCTGACAGTGTTCAAAAGGATCACCTTATTTTTATTAGATCTGGGAATACAGTATTTCTAATCCAAAGGTTCAGACATCATGAATCAAGCCCTAAAAAAAGCCTGAGATTGAATTATTTTAGAAATCAGGATGCTTTTTAAAATTTGGGTTCTTTTTATTTGCATTTAGCATTTATGGTTCACACTTTCGAGCTTGTTGTCTGCAACCCTGAGGACTAGATATTTTTTAAATGAAAGCTGAGATTCTCATGTAATCAGATGTTTCCAGGAGCTGAGACTTCAAGGTAAACACCAAATATTGTAAGCCTAGCAATAAAATCATGAAAACTGGCAATGTTGAGAGTAGGGAGTAAATCAGTCCTCATGTGCCTTATTTGATACTAGTAATTTGTGGAGGTGGAGCTGTGGCTTTCTCACACTGGGAATACTGTTTTGAATGTGCCTGTCATTTTGTGCAATTTAGTGCATATTAAAAACAAAATGCTTGGCTTCAGAAGTATCTTGGTGAGCTAAGTAGTAGCCTTCCCAGGAGGTGAAAGTTCCACTGAAATCAGAGAGAGATACAAACGTCGTCAGAGTCAGGGAACAGTCTGTCTCACTCACTCACACCCCTGCTTTCAGACCCAGCACTGATCTTGTGTATTTTAGTACTAGAGCTTCTTTGACACAAGCTGATTTTAGTCTGATGTACTCCACATACTAAAAAAAATAGGATAACTGTCAAAAAGTAGTTAACTAACAGGATTTAGCTCCATGACAGATTTACCCCCATGTAACCTAAGATGTGAATTAAGCTAAACAGACAGAAGGCTCTCTTAATTCTAAATAAATGTGTCCATACACACTTTTGTATTGGTTTAAATAACTGGTTTAAAAATTCATTTAAGTTGAACCAGTGCAACTTCCTTGTGTAGACAAGGCATAACTGTGGTTGTGTAGTGTAATTACAACCTGTGAAAAAGCACAGTATGATATGGCTGTGGGGTATTACACTTAATTCTGAAAAGTGACCCATATAGTTAGTACATCTTAGTCAGCAGAAAAATGTTCAGAAACTGCTGCAGTCATTCATGTGATGAGGTGGAAAGATGTGACTCTTCCTAAGTAAATGGCAAGTGCTTCCCACCCAAGTCTGAAAGAAACGCAATGATTTCTTTACTGATAAATCAGTTTTAAAAAATTGGATTAAAGAGGTTTGACCCTTCTTTTACTCTGCAAGTAAAATGTTTAAAAAATGAGATTAATTTTCCCTTGCAAATTGAGAAATTATTTTCACAGAGGACTCTGCACAAGCCTGATAAACAGTTAGCAAGAAACATTTATCACTGTTGGTCTCAAACTGAACCATGGACTTAGATTCTGAGAGTTCTTCCTTTCACCTGTTGCTTGAGGCCAGCCACAGAGTACTCATGAGGCAGCTCACAGTCCCTTTGTTGCATATTCTTTTCTATTCAGCCAGGTGGCAAGCAGAAAATAAGAACAATTTGGATGCTAGGATATGCTCCAACTCTGTTGTGAAAAAAGTTGAAATACTCTCCCTGCTACAGGTTGCCAGGTTGCTAAAAGTTAAGTAACCTAGAATGTTCTAAGGGGAAGATTTCCGAGTAAGGATTTTTTTTTAAAGCAGAGCACCAGTGTTGAGCTAGTATAAAGGAAGATATTTGTGCATTAATTTACCTCCTGAGCTTCTCCGTCATCAGTACCAAAGGTGTCTGGGTAGAAAACTAAATGTAAGGAGAAGGTGGGAATACTAGAAGATGAGAAATTTGATAATTGGCCAACTTTTGAACTGGAGACCACCAAACTACTGAGGTGCTGCTGGTATTACAGTAGGATGCACTATTCTCTCTGATTCAGTAAACCAGCATCCCAGCCTAGCGTCTCTTTCAGATGAAATGTAAAATCATGCTCTTTACCTTTTGTAATGATTGAAGATGCCCATGGTATCAAGAATTACGGGTGTGAAGTGGAAATTGGGCCAAGCCAATGGATTTGTTTTGGCAATTATATTGCGCTAATTACATCCCTTCTGTAACTCGATTGCAGCCAAGTTACACTAAGGAGTGAATGTAGCCCTTTCCCCCTAACTTTTGCACCTTAATTTAGATAGGTTATTTTTCTTCCTTTCCAGTCCTAAATTTACTCTGTAGTTTTTCTGGTTCTGTTAAGTAACTGCCGTGTTCCACGTGGAAGATGACTGTTGTGTGTGTGGTTTGTCAAAGACTTTTGGATTCCTACAGATTAAAGGTTCTGTAAGGTAGTTAATGAATGACAATGGATAAATAGTGGGGTGCTGTTCAAAAGTGCTCAGTATTGGTCTAATCTTGTTCCCTTGAATTCCAAGGTAAAACTCCCTGTAAAATCAATGAAAGAAGAGTTAGGCCAATGCTCAGTGCTTTTGAAAACCCCACCCCAAGAAAATAATATTTATCTATTTTTCTTATTATTTAGTTGCTTTAGATGTATAAGAAAAAGACTCCAGACCTAGGCAGCGATTCCAGACCAGCTGTGACTGATTCTGTTAAGGATTTCAGGAGGACTCGATCAGTATGTGCTACTGCAGACATTCTGCAGTATACAATGGGTATTTTTTAAAGTTAGAAACAATCATATTTTTGGGAATTAGCCTGGGAATTTAAAGGACATTTGTTACTCTTTAAAAATTAATCATTTTGGTTGTATAATGTTAGTTCTACCGTGTTAACAATATGGCACTATAGTTGCTGTGTCATCAACTGAAGGATTTTCTTTCTACCTTATTTGTTACGATGCGGTAACTAAAGTAACCACCATATAGAGGAGCTAATATTGCCTGGTGGCCGTCAGGCTCCTGGAGTTGATGGCCACATCACCTTCTGAAATCCATTAATCAAGTGAAATTGTGTGTGACTTTAGAAATATGTCCACTGGTAATAGGTGTTTTAAAACCAACCAAACTGGTGTACAGCATGTGCATTTGTATCTATCTTTCTCGTATGCATCTGTCTCGCCAGGTCTCTCTTCATGAACAGTTAGCTAGTCTTTACATTCCGTTTGTGAAAGGAATTCATTGCCAATTAAACTTCAAAGAATGAGAGAATAACCTTAAAAAATACAATGACTTGCATGTTGCATTTCATGTGAAATAATATTTATATTCATTGGGTTAGCAGGGAAAGTGAAGATTTATTCCATTGTCTTTTAAAGTCAATAATATTGATGGGTATACTTCAAAATACTACAACACCTCTATTTTATACAGTGTGCTGGATTATCTCTAATTACTAAAGCAGAAGGAGCTAGATTCTGGTCAAGGTTAATCAACAGCTGTCGCGTGGACCTCAGGAGCAGGAGAGCGGCTACTTTGATCTTGCGAGGAAATTGCAAAAAATGCAATTTCCAAGGATGTTTCATTCTAGACAAAGTCTCTTAGTGTCAGGTTTGTTCCCATGGCAATATCCTTTAAACAAACAAACAAAAAAGACTCCTCATCTATGGAGCAAAAGTTATTTCACCCAGGAGAAGATATTGGCTCCAAACTGCAGTGCCCTCCTATGAAGCTTTACATTTATATTTATATTTATATTATTAAGCTTAATATATACCTTAAATATTTTGAAGGCAAATGGCCCCCATTCAACAAGGTGTTTAAGCATTATATTGTAAATTCCTTGGGGCAAGGACTGTCTTTCTTCTGTGTTTGTACAGCGCCTATCACAGTTGGTCTTGTTCCATGACTAGGGCTCATAAATGCTACAATAATAGGCACGCATTATTACTAACTTTAAGTGTGTGAGTAGTTCCACTGAGCTTGAAGTTCTTAAAGTACCTTCTAACTCAGGACCTTTGTGAGGTTTTCCCATGAAAGGCAGTCACATCATTTTGTCTCCTCAGTATCTTCACAGGCTTCATATTGGGTTCTTCTCCTGGCCCCACCCGCCAAAAGGTAGTGAAATGCTGTTAGTGGGAGGGTAATGCATACTGTGCACTGGGGTCAATGGATTTCTCCAGATTGAAATTCTGGAATAGTAATTTATTTTTCTGTGGTAGGTTGCATGGTGCTGCTGTAATAGTAGCTCGGATTTTAAATGAATCACATTGATTTAATACTGCACCTTCCATACAAGTGAAAATTCTTCCTGAGCTCTTATCAATAAAGTGATTTGGAAAACTCAAACTGGGAAAATCAGTACTACTAGGAAGATCTGGAGCAGACAAAATGGCTATAGGTATTCAAAGTGGCATAAAATACGTAAAGCATAATGTAGAAAAAAAGTCCACTAAATTTGGTTGCCTCTGTTCTTGGGTGTCTAACTGACATAAATCTGGAAGCTTGATATTTAAAAAAGCTGAGCACCCACAATCCTGAATTTGAAGTCCGTGGGATCTGAGAATATTTGGTATGTGAAATCCTGGTCCCACTGAAGTCAATGGAAGCTTTGCCACTGACTTTCAGAGAGGCCATGATTTCACTCAGCATCTCTGAAAATCAGACTCTGGTGGTGTCTCAAATTGGACATCCAAAATGGAGGCACCCAGGATTAGAGGCCTCTTCTGAAAATGTATGCCTTTCTTGTTAACTGGAGCGACCTACTTTGTTAGGCTAGCATTGTTGAACATAAAAAAGAGCCTGTTAAATTATCTTTCTTTGAAGTGTTGCAAAGTTTCTAATTGCTGGCTGGAAAACTCCTCTAGGTGTAGCTCCTCCACTGGTCTGAATCTGAGGTGGTGCTGGGGAAGAATGGGAGGTAAAAATGTAGTTTTTGGACAGAATTTGTTGTTTTTTTAAAAACTTGCAACTTGACCCGTTAAAGTTGCATCATTTCTCTCTGACTAAGCATTTATAGCCAGCCTATTGTATGGTGCATAAATGAGAAGTGTCTTTGTGCCTCAGACATATATATAATGACTGCTCCTTTTCCCTTGCCAAGCATGAAAACAAAAACACTTAGGCTAATTGGTAAATATAGCTTAAATTATAAATCACCAGCGTAAATTTAAAGCAGCTTGAATAATAAATAGTGTCAATAAATAAACTGGAATTAACATTGTAAACGTGAATGAATGGCATTTGACGTGGATCCAAAAACAATTACTATATTGTACATGTTGTATGTATAACTGTGTTTTGCTTATATGGTAATTAAAATATTACTGTGTCGTTAATATAAACTCTTATTAGGTCACATACTTCTTGTTTTCCACACGTAGCCTGTATGTTCACAATTGTCTGTTCTTTGAACTGTTAACTTTGAACAGTGCTGGCTTTGCAAAGGTTTGTCTGCCCATTAGTGAATTCAGATACAGTGTTTGGCTAATTTTGTGATTTGCAGAACATATATTTCCCTTAGAAAAGGAAAGAAGAGTTGGAATTTTTACCCTGGCAGCACATAAATGAGAAAGTATTGGGCCATATTTATATTTAGTAAAATACACTAGATAACTCCCACCACCACTGCCCTACACCTCTTAAAGAAGGTGATCTGCAGATGTGTAATTTACAAACCAAAAGGTAAAACAATAATAAAAGCTATTTTAGAAATGATTGTGGTATAAATGACAAAGTATGAAATCTTGTTGGTAATAGGCCTTTTTTTTTCTTCTTAGCACTCTGGGGAAGTGTTGGTTATAGAAATGGTTGTGATAGCCCTTTTCAGTCAATGTTGCTCTAAAACATTTTTGTAACTTCATTTAACTGAAATAAAAAAAACATTAGGCTATAGTCCAGTGAATAGTATCTGTAACACAAATGCATGTTTCATGGCTTTATTTTACCACAGAATAACAGGCTGGTGTTAAACCCCGGGGTTCGAGATGTAACTGCAATGGACCGACGACACCCACCAAGGAGACAGACACCAAATTTGAGTAACAAAAAGTAATCTCATAAAAAAAACATATATCAAAAATAGCAAGGGAAGAGACATATGGTACAATAAACAACTACACAGTGCAAAGGGTCATGCAAATGACAGGTGGGGTAATAAGTAGCTACACAGAAAAAACGAGGAGGAAAGAAAACTATATCAGATACAAATAGGAATTAATTACACTTGTGGACAACACTTAAATGACTTAATAAAAACAAAGAAGAAAAGAATAGATGGAGAGAGGTAGGGTAACCACATCAATTTATAATACCTGTCCCAGCACCGTGGTGGTACCCAACACGAGGAGGCAGACCGGCTGCAGCATCTCAGTACTTAATCGTTCGGCTGGCAATTCGCAGACACCCAAAGGTCTCGTGGGCGGGAGCTCCCTGTCTCAGTCGGAGGATCAGTCCGACCGGTTCGTGACGTGCCCTTTAGCATTCGAGGGTGGGAGAACACCTGAGCTAACCGGGGCAGGAGCTTAAATAGTGTACTGCATGGCCAGAGTGTAAAAGAGCCAATTAAAAAATGAGATGCAGGTCAGGACCAATGAAGTAACTGGGACCCCAGACAATGATCCCTCCTTCGTGGGGACGGGGGTGCCGAGAAGTAAACAGGGTGATCAAAAATCACCTGAGAAATTAAGGCCCATCAGGGGAGATCGGTACTTAACATTCCTCCTCCTGAGCCGCATAGTCCGGAGATGAGACCCATCAGGGCAATTGACACTTAACATTTTCCCTGTGGGCTGCAAAGTTCAGAGGGCCATGTCGGGGGTGGGGTGGCCATCATGTCTGCCACCTCCGTTAACAGCTGGCAGTATGTCAAATTGCATATTAAGGAGCATTACAGTAATAGTTATCAGTTTTCCCCTTCCTCCACCCCTCCCCTCCCCAAAAAAGTTTGGAACAATGAGCAATAGCATGTGAGTTCACCAGATCCTGTCCTCATATGAATCAGTTGTTTGAATACGTGAGGCTGGCCAATTGAATGCCTTGCAGATATCACAACCAATACAGAAACAGACTGTTTCTAGTTATCAGCATTTATTCATACCTGTACAAAGGACCTTTGGAATAAAGCAGTTTATTTTTCTGCTTTTTTTCCCTCCTTCAGGGGAAAATGTTGTTTGTATGGACATGCACAAAAATCCCTTGCAATTTTATCTTCGTAAACTTCAATCTTTCCTAGTTTCTTTCTCTCTTCAAAGTAAGGTGCGCACCCATGGTCTTGAAATTGTTCTTCTGAATGGAGTTGCCAAAGATATTGACAGACACCAAACCATTGTTCCTCAGTCTCCTCTAAAGACGATGAAAACTTAAAAGGAAAATTTCAATTACGAGTAAAAAGTGCAAATGGAAATGTACCTAAAGACGTTAAATGGAACTTATCCTTGAAAAGATTTATTTAAAAAACTCTTTTCCTGAGGTAGGAAGAGAGGTGTATATTTTGTACCTAAATACAGTCCAGTGAGATTTCTGTGTCGTTATCCACTGCATCTCATGGTTATTGTATAAGGTCTAAACCATGGGTACTCAACCTATGGGGTCTAGACATCTACCCTTGGGATCACAAACTGGTTTCAGAAGATTGCGTACACCCGCCCTTTCTTTGTGGATCGATGTAAACTGTACGGGTGTCAAGAATTTTTTTTTTTCTGTTTATAACACGGAATAGGAAATTTTGAGAAACACTTGTCCAAATAAACACAACAGAGGTGCTGCATCCTAAAGCATATAAGTCAGTTGCACATAGTAAATGATTTTGAATGTATATGAATGGGTTACAACAATTTTACAAGAGTATCTTTATTTTTCACACCTTTAAATCTGATTCCAAGCCATTACTTGCTGTGTGCCAAAGTTTGCCTGGTAATCCAGAAATACTCTCCATCTCTCCATGGGCAATTTAAATTACAAGCATGAGAAAATGCTTTGAACACAGAAGTAAAAGGGTATAAATGTGGGTAAATATTTGTTTTGGCAAGCGTTGTAGATTTGTGTTTGTAAGTCACAGTATGCTTTCAGAGGGAATGACAAATCTGTAAAGGAGGCCTGGAGTCCTGATTCACCATTGCATTACTCTAGGGGTACTCGGGTGTGACTTGAGTTGATTTCAACAGTCACGCTAGCATAAACCTGTAGTAATGCAGTGGTGAATCGGCCCATACAATTGTATTTATGTAACATACAATTTTGTGTTCAAACAGCCTCTTTCATTGCAGTGTTCTCAAATCACTATCCTGACATTAAGCCTCACAACACTCCTCTAACCTAGGTATTATTCTTGCTATGCAGAGGGGAGAAGCTGAAGTGGAGAGGATAATGACGCGTGCAGGGGAATGCACGCATTCAGTTACAGAGGAGTCCATGATATTGATTCTAACCACTTTACTGTCCCTTTCTGTGTATATATTAACCATTAGTTTTGTATAAATGTGGCCAGATTGTGCAACTCATTCACTGAGGTGATGCTGAATCATATATTGCCACAGGGAAAATTTCAGGAATCTGTACTGGGAGGCATGATTCCTCCCAGAGCTTCACTGGGTGCAGGGGACATTTGTTTACTGCACCATTCTTAAGGGAGTATGCACCTTTCTTTCTGCCTGGCCAATTTGCAGGCTAGCCTTGGTCCCGGGATATGGTCTGTGCACCTTCCTCTTTCTTGCTCCCCTTGCAGTAGTTTGGACCTTGTGGCCCAGAAAGAAGAGTGGGGTAAAGAGACTGCAGTTAGGATTGGCTTGTACTGGAGATAAAAGATGGGAAAGACAACTAGTGTTCTTCTTTTCCGGGGCCCTTGCACAGGGGCTAGCATAACCCAGGTGTGTGCATGTGCGTGTGTCTATCCGGTCTGTGTACTTGCAATTTAAAGCAAACAAAAGCATGAATGTTAAAAAACCACCTAGTGAATTTGGGAAAACAGCCATGCTTCCCAGGCAGCAGCTGTCTGCTAATAACTGAATCGACTAGGCTGACAAGCAGCTGAAAGTGTCAGGTTTATCTTTTGAGCTACTGCTGTCTTCATATCACTCTGTCAACAGTCAAGACTGTTTGGATCCAAAGGGTCTGGGACTGTATGGAAACAAAAAACGTGTATGTGAGTATGCATGATGTGAGAGCGAGGCTGGCTTTGTGAGGTAGTTGTGTTGGCAGAACCTGTTCTTACTGATGGAGACGAATGTATTTATAGCAATAATTTGTCTTCAGTAGTTAGCATAAAAAGGCTTTTGTGCTTTGCATTCAGAGTGCTCCTATTTGTAGTAATGACGAGAAATATTGCTTGATGACAGCTTCAAACCTGTTTTCTTCTAAGTTGTGTCATTGCTCTTGAATCAGAATGAGCATTGCACTGATATATAGGAGAAAAATAATTTTCATGGGAATACTTTGTATAGACAGATTTTTTTACTTACTTTTTATTGACTATTATGGAAATATTAATAGTGGGAGAAAATCCTAAACTAAATGACTGTTGTGCCGCAGCACTGAAGTTGAGTAGATCTAAATCATTTTCCTTAGTGTCTGATCCTGCCAGGGCTAAGCATACTTGAGCACTGAATTCCTTCCAAGAGGTGCTCAGCCCACCATAGGGTTGGGCTGTTAATCGAGCTTTAAGGCCTGATCGAAAGCCCATTGAAATCATTGGGAATCTCTGTCTTCAGGGAGGTTCGGGTTAGTCTTTAACAATCACTTAAGGCTTGTCTACACTTGAAATGCAACAGCAGCGCAGCTGCGCCTCTGTAGTCCGTCAGGTTAGATGTTGCCTACCCCAGTGGGAAAGCTGCTCCCGTCAGTACAGGTAATCTACCTCCTCGAGAGGCGCTAGCTAGGTCAATGAAAACGTTCTTCTGGCAGCTGTCTGTCAGTGGTTAGATCAGCCCAGCTTTGCCACTCGGGTGTGGGGGTTTTCACATCCCTGAGCAATATAGCTGGATCGACCTAACTTCCTAGCGTAGACCAGGCCTTTACTCATTTTTGCCATCCTTCTGCCTTCCTCTCCCAGCCCCCCAAACTAAGGACACATTTTGAAATGTCTAAAATACTGTAGAATTAAAGGGTGTGGGAGAGCAACGCTTTCAGGAAAGGAAGAAAAAATGAAAGCACAGTGAGGCTGCCAGCTCTGGGTAAATCCTTAAATTGGACTGCACATTTAACAATCACTTTGATGTAACTTCATGTATGTTAACCCATAAAATGTAGGGCTCAGTGATTTGGCTCCAGCTAGTTCTGCTGATGATAAAAAGCTTATTTAAAAGGGAGAATTGTAGTTGGAACCTCCCATGATTACTGTTTTGAGTAGAAATTGTCAAATGTTCACTTGGCAATGATCTTGTTCCGGTCTCTCACTTGCCTGTTTGGATCAGAACTTTGCTTTGTCTCTTGTTTAGCAAATGTTTCCAAGAAAAATATTTCAGTTGAACTAGTTTGTGTATGTTTCCAATGTATAGCCACATTCTGAACTCTGAATTTGTTTCTTTGTTATAGGGATCCCGGGTCTGGTTGCGAGAGAATGGTCAGCATTATCCAAGCACTGTACATTCCTGTGCGGAGGGAGTTGTTGTATTTAGGACAGATTATGGTCAGGTAAGATGCAAACCCTAATCTTTTCTATCGCTGTATATAAAATAAAGAAGATACCCTACATTTAAAAAAAAATTATACAGCGTTAAAGGCAGCTGATGAATCAAATTTGACTTTGGAGATATAAAAATGTTGCTTTTTAAAAATAGAACTTCCTTTTGTATTGCTGGTGGCTTGATGTAACTATGTTGGACAACTTGATTGCCTTTGAAAGCTGTCCTATTCTTTAGGTCAGTGGTACTCAGGCTTGTAGACCTGGAGAACCTCTTGATCATTGTATGGCATTGCAGATTGTCAGAAACAGATGCAGTGATTTCCTGAGACTGATGCATCCCAGTGCAGAATCATCACTGACTAATGTAACACTGTAGTGCAAACCTCCTAGAGCAAGATCAGGACTTGACTCTACAATTACGGCTTTCTGTGACTCCATTTAATACACTCCCCTTCTTCTGATCCCCAGGAAATGCAGAAGGAATGGGGGCATTACTCTTCTTTTTCCTACTCCTCCATTTTCTTACTCAACTGTGCTATCAGACATATATCTGGCTGCTTGGAGGGATGGAAATTGATCCCAATGACCCAGTCCATTTGCTCAGACCACCTTGGTCTATGTCAGACAATGTGGGGAGCTCTTCTGAGATAAGTACTTTATTGACTTTGCATCAGACCTGCCGGTATGAGAGCTCACTGAAAACCATGCAGTCTGCATGCAAAACTTCAGATAGCTGCAAGGAGCTCAAGAAACACGGGTTGAGCCTCATTGCTGTAGTATATTTTCTTCATGCCGAGGTCCACAGATCTGCTGCAGTGGGTGCTTCAGCTGATTGCAGCTTGGGGGCAGAACCAGACCTGGCGGCAGCCTTGCCTCCTGCAATTCCCTCCAGACTTTTCTGTCCCCCATGGTGGTGAGCAGCTCAGCCAGGTCTCTTTGCTGCAGCACTTTTCGGAGGAGATTCCAAACTGTATTTCAATTTTTAAGCGAACAGTTCAGCTCGCTAATGTGTTAGTCTCTTTCCCAGCTGTGACTTAGGGCTTCATTTGACTTTTGGTGAGATTGTCCCTTCAGCTCTGCTTCCCTATCTGAGGCGTTTGTAGTGGCTGGTGCATGAAGCTAGGCTGCGAAAAGCCAGAGGCAAAAGGAAGGGTCTGTATTTCCTGTTCTTAATCCCCTCCTCCACCTCCGTCTCTTCCTCTCTTCTGGATGGGGTCACCTCAGCCACTTCTCCCCCAGGAGAAAAAGAGCCAGGTAGGACTGGAAAAGAAACTGCTTCTGAGGTAAGCAGCCCCCACATCCCCATCTCTGAGGGCAGTGGAGGTAGAAGGGCAGCACACCAGATGGAAGATTGCACCAGAGTCCCTGTTGCCTGCATCAGCAGCCACACCTCTGACTGTGGAGGACAGCCTTCACCTCTCCCTTTGCTTCCCCTCCCATCATGGATGGAGGGCATCAGACAGCACAGATGCTGCCAGGGAAGAGGGCCTTTAGACCCACCTCTCTCTGCCCAGGCCTCAGGATCCCTACCCAAGCTGAGATGTCCAGGAGAAACACAGACATCTCTGAGGATCTCAGTCAACAGAGAGGAACAGAGCTTCTGGGGAGCCAGTCCTTGAGCTTTCTTGAGAGACACGAAGGGGCCCATGTGGAGGAAGGGAGACAAGATCAACTTCTTTAAGGACAGGGAGATCCTTAGCCACTTGGAATATTTTTTGGAGCAACGGCTGAGCCTAATTTTGCTCCCCCCGCTCTGTCTGAAACAGGATCATGGGGAGATAATGAACAATAAAATGGATGCTGTTTCACCTTCTCACCTGAACTGAGCACATCAGGGGAATGATCATCAGTGGTGGGTTCCCCTGTTTGCCTGCACGGAGTACAGCATGGTAGATCAGTGCAAAGAAGATCAGGCTGTAGAATCTGTGAGTCAAACACAGAGTGATACAGCTCCTGGAGTATTGGACTTAGGACAAATGCAGGCACAGGGTACCAAGGAAGTCAGTCGTAGGTGTGGGCAGAGAATGAATGCTATCCAGTACAAGATCTCATCTCAGAAGAAGGTTAATAGAAGCTGAAGATGGCCAGAATGGAAAACAAATGGCTTCACAGAAACACAAAAAATCTAGTCTTTATTGATGCTGGTTGGAAACTCTGATCTCATATGCAACCATACTCTGGTGATCCAGACCTCTTACTTATCCAGTAATTCTGTGTATCCCTGCTGCATCTCAACCTGTTTCATCATTGACTCCCATATGTATATTCTCCAGTGCTACAGCAGGTAAACACAGAGAATCAGTTTTTGTAAGGATAGTCAGAATCCCTCAGAAAACATCTTTGCCATAGCCCGATATTAAGTAATAATAATAAAACCAAAAGTGTCTCTCAACATAAATGGATGGGCACGTTTTATCATGAGAGAGAACACTTTATATGTTGGACTGATAATTTAGTCCCTTCTATGGTTTATCTAATGTCTCATAATGTTGAAAAATGGAAAGACAGGTCACGCTCGAACACTGTAATTTTATTTGTGTTTACAATATAAACTGTCATGTACACAATTGCTATAATAACATATATTCTTCTTTGAGTGCTTGCTCATGTCGATTCCGCATGCATGGTCTGCTGGAAAGCTTTCCCCTAGAGTACCTCTAGGGTTGGCTGTGGAGCTCCCTGGAGTTGTGCCTCCATGGGTCTCTATATAGGGCCCTGCTGACCCTTTGCTCCTCAGTTCCTTCTTACCGTCTGTGACAGTCACTGGAACAGCCGGTTTCTCTTGCTTAGCAAGTGATTTCCCCTTCTTACCACTTTTCGTTAAGTACTTGTAAGTCGTTAAATTTTAGTGTAGTAGTGTAGTTAGGAGAGAGTTCCCGATTAACAGGTAGTTCAGTTCTGCCCACCCATACCGGGAGTGGGGCATGCCTGCTTTCAAGTCATGTGGGTCCTGCAAGAAGCCTGTGCTCAGGAATGACCTGCACTCCTCCTGCCTTAAGTGTTTGGGAGAGTCGCACTTATGGGAGCGGTGCAAGATCTGTCAAAGCTTCCGTCCAAGTACCCAGAAAGAGGAGCCAAAGGCTCAAATTTGTAATGATGGGGAAAGCACTTCGCCCATTGGAAACTTCCAGGGAGCAAGCCGGCAAATCAGCCTCAGTACGGAGCGCTCCAGTATCAGTAAAGGAAGGGCCACAGTTGAAGGACTCTGCTAAGGAGCCGCGACACCGACACACCTCCCCGGCACCAAAGATCACAACACGGGGGACTCGGCAGAACAGTTTCTATTCCCCACTGCCACATAAGAAGAAAAGGTCAGAGAGAGGGTGTTCACCAACATCAAGATCATTGGGAAAGGAAGTGAGCAGAGTGAGACCTCTTCCAGACCACTTGAGCCTGGACCCTCAAGGTGCGGCCCACTTGACTCCAGCCCCGAGAAGGGGTTCGTCAAGTCCAGTGCTGGTGGTGTCTCCAACATGGGAGATATTGGAGGAAGCTTTACAGCTCCCCTCCAATCCCAAAACCTTTGAGGTGGCAAAGGAGCTAATCGAGGAGACAGCCCTGCCAGCCCACCCTAGGCAAGAGTGCATGCAAGCCCCAGCACCGAAGAAGTGCTCGGTGCCATCAAGGGGCAAACCAGTGCTCGTGGCCAGACCCCGGTCCCCAGCATTGACTGGCACCACGGCCAGATTGTGCTTTCTGTGGCATTGATCCCTGGCACCGTCTGGCACTGCACTGCACCGCACCTCAGCTGTCGGTGTGTCTGGTGATGGATGCCTCAGACTTGGGATAGGGTGCCCATCTAGGGAATCTCAGGGCGCAGGGCCTATAGACGCAGGCAGACCCGCTGTCACACATCAACGTGAACCTAAGAGCAGCGCATCGGACATGCCAAGCCGTTCAGGATGACCTACAGGATAAGGTGATGTCGGTTCTGATGGACAACACGACAGCAATGTTTTATATAAACAAACAATGGCGCTCGCTTTTCTCCCCTGTGCCAGTAAGCCCTTAGTCTGTGGGAATTCTGCATCACTCGGTCGATCCACTTAGTGGCATCATACTTCCTGAGGTGCCAGAATGCATTGGCAGACAGCCTCAGCAGGTCTTTCCTCACTCACAAGTGGTCGATTTTGCCCAGATGTGTTGGCCGATGTCTTCCAGAGGTGAGGCGTTCCACAGATAGACTTGTTTGCCTCAGAACTCAACACAAAGTGCAGGAGGTTCTGCTCCTTTCAGAGGCACAGCCCCAGATTCATTGCAGATGCATTTCTCATCCCCTTGGTGGACCAGTTGTTCTACACTTTTCTGCTGATTCCACTTACAGCACCCTGTGGTGCTGATGAAGATGTGGCAGGACAAGGCTGTGGTAATTCTGATAGCCCCGGCTTGGCCCCGGCAGCATTGGTTTACAATGCTGCTTGATCTTTCAGTTGAAACACGGATCATTCTACCTCTTCTCCTGGATCTGCTTACCCAGGACCAGGGCACACTTCGACACCCCAACCTCAAAATGCTGCACCTCATGGCATGGAACCTTTGTGGTTGAACCCCAGGGAACTGGGGTGTTCAGACCAGGTTAGGGAGGTCCTCCTTAGTAGTAGGAAACCCTCTACTAGGCCTACCTACTTGGGGAAGTAGAAATGGTTTTCCATGTGCGCAGCAATGAAGGGCATCTCAACCTTGAGTTCACCGATCCTGATGATATTGGACTATTTGCTTCACCTGAAGCAGCAAGGTTTATCGGGATCATCGGTTAAAGTCTACCTGGCGACTATTTCGGCCTTCCATCTGGGGGACGCGGGTGGCTGAGTTTTCACTGACACCATGGTTAAGTGGTTCCTCAAGGGGTTGGACAGGCTGTTCCTGCCCACATGTTTGCCAGTGGCTGAGTGGGACCTGAACTTCATCCTCTCAAGGTTACCGGGGCCTTCGTATGAGCCTCTGGAATCTTGCTTGCTCCTCTATTTATCCTGGAAAGTGGCTCTTCTGGTAGCCATAACTTCTGCAAGGAGGGTACCTGAATTCAGAGTGCTGACTTCGGAGCTGCCATGCACAGTTTTCTTTAAGGACACGGTCCAGTTTCTCCCCCATCCGGATTTCCCCCCAAAGGTAGACTTATCTTTTCACTCAAATCAGGACATATTCCTTCCAGTCTTTTTTCCTGAAGCCACACACCAATGGTAAGGAGCATAGGCTACACACCCTTGATGTCAGAAGGGCCTAGCTTTCTACATTGAAAGGATCAGACCTTCAGGAAAATGTCTCCACTGTTTGTGATAGGGACGGACAGGATGAAAGGGGAGCCAGTGTCATCTCAGTGCATCTCATTGTGGATCATATCGTGTATCAAGGCATGCTACGGCCTCGCAAAAGTACCAGCACCCGCGTTAGTGGCCCATTCCAAGAGAGCGGAGGCATCCTCTGCAGCTTTTCTGGTGCAAATGCCAATTCAGGATATTTGCAGAGTGGCAACGTGGACGTCAGTCCACACCTTCACGATGCATTATGCTATTACCCAGCAGGCTAGGGACAATGCAGCTTCTGGGAGAGCAGTCCTGCAGTCTGTGGGAGTTTGAGTTCTGACCCCTCCTCCTATGGTACAGCATGGGAATCACCTACTTTGGAATCGACATGAGCAAGCACTTGAAGAAGAAGAGATGGTTACTAACCTTCTGTAGCTGTTGTTCTTCGAGATGTGCTGCTCATACCCATTCCAAATCCCCCCTGCCTACCCCACTGTTGGAATTGTCCAGCAAGAAGGAACTGAGGAGGGAAGGGTCGGCAGTGCCCTATATAGAGTGCCATGGAGGCATGACTCCAGGGGGTGCCACAGCCGACCCTATGGGTACTCTAGGAGACAGCTTTCTGGTGGACCATGCACGCAGCATGCACACACCTATTTTGGAATTGACATGAGTAACACATCTTGAAGAACAACAGTTACCAAAAGGTTAGTAACTGTCTTTATTTATTTTTAAAATAAAATCCAGACCAAGTCTGGTACTAGCCATCTGGTTTAATCACAAGCCCTACTTGGCTCCTAAAACCAATGATCCAAATTTTCAATCTTGGATACCTAAAGATAGCCATGTAACAGAGTGCCCCCAACTCCAATTGAAGGTAAGGGTAGCTGCTGCCGATTGGCACCTCTGAAAATCAGGTCAGTTTTAATTAGCTGTCCTAAAAAGGGAATTAGATAACTGACTTTGGCCCCCCAATGAAATATGTGCACAGTGGTTATATTGTATGAATAACTCTTGTGTACATCTAATGCCTGAAATGTAGAGGTGCTGTCTTTTTGGCGTGTAAATACTGAAAGACTGAACTGCACAGGAGTTGAATCAGGTTCAGGCTGTTACCTTCATAAAATCTGAATGATTCCTTTTCCTGAGGGAACCTCTTACTTGATAGTAAATGGCATCTTCAGTGTTTTAACTGTTGTTTTAACATACACTATTATTTACAGTGCAGTGGAACATAAGATGTTGGCAACAACCTGTGGAACCATTAAGTAGCATTTAATATAAATAATGCAGCCTATAACTTGATTGGCTATTATATTTTTAGTGGGACAAAGCAACTTGCTGCACTGAGTAATCCTAGTTCTTCTAGAAGAATGTTTTCAGAAGTGTGCTTTGGGGTTTAGCTGCTCCACACCAGTTGACATTAATGATGTTGCATAACTAAATTATCTTCCACCTATTTGAAAATTTATCCTTGATGTGTTAAACACTTGTGTTCTGTGTCATGTACCAAATACATGTTTGAGACAGCACTGCCTGCCACAGTACCTGGCGATCACCTTTGAAGTGCTGACAATCCAATGAGATGCAAGAACTTTAAAGGACCACTGCTGCATGGGAATGTCACACAGGTCTAGGGCTGAGATTTTCAATAGAGCCTAAGTGCCATTGAAATTTTATGAGTTTGATAACAAATTCCTGGGCTCTTTTGAAAATTCCAGGCCTGGTACTTATGTCTAGCAGCAAATTGATTATGAAACTGTTAAGATCTTCACTGAGCACAGAACTATGTTATTAATCTTGTTTGACCCCGTATCTACTTCCAGAACTTGCAGGTATTGCCACACTGGCAGTTTTCAGTTGTACATCCAGTCATTTGAATGGAATGTCAAGATGTAATCAGGGAAGCACTAGGAAGGCATCTTTCTTGGATTTGCTCTTGCACCCTTGTTTGTTCTTTTGTTATCTTAACAACTTCAGCATGCTCAACATGGGGATCTTTTTCTGTTTGGACTTAAAGATCATTGTCATTTTATATTCCTGCAATGGGCAATTTGCCATAGCTAAGCAGAAGGCATTGTTTTACTTTGTTCTTTCTTTCTTTCCATACTATTCTAAGCTCTGGAAACTTACTTTTTAAGAAGGATCTGTCATTGTGACACTTAATTGTTCTTTGAACGAACATTAATTGAAGTAAATGCTGCTGAAATGCAAACACTTGTGCGCAGGGTTTGATACAACATTAGGATGACAGCAAATTACACATCAGGTGATGGATTCTCCCATGGAAAATACAGTGCACCACTATTATTTTTTCAAACAGGAAGAATTCAGATAGCATTAAAACCAGTCATTAAAGTAAGTTTGATTTGTTATAATTGAAAAACTGTGGTAGTATCACGCTGCTGCTGCCGCTGTGTACTTTGTGTGTATGCAGGGAGACCGTTTGAAACTAGAAGAAGCTTGTAGCATACCTTGATTGTGTACTCCTGATTGTCCCAAGCACTGGCATGTGTGCATCAGCCCACTCAGTTATTCCAGGTCCATTTTGGGGACTCCCTTTTTATCACCCTCTGTCCTTTCTTAATTCTTGGAAAGAAAAGAGAGTGTCGCATCTTCATGCTGCACTGAAATCAACTGATGGATGAACCTCCCAAGTGGTTTAAAGAAGAGATTTTTCTGTCCTTTCTACAGTAGTGTAAAAATGCTCATGGGTGGCAGTTCTAAATTTTATCCTCTTTATAAGCGTCTGTGGGATCTGGGTGCCTTCCAGAAGGGGAGAAACTTTGCTATGATTGTTTTTGTATCAGATTCTTTCCTCAGTTTTGACCTGTGTAGTTCTAATTTGTGTGTGGTAGTTGAGGCTGTGCATAATGTTTTGGAAGGTGTGTGTAACATCTGTGTATGGTTTTATACAGTGTGTCTGTGTGCATATTACACATACAAGGTATGAGACTTATTCTTCCCTTGGATCCACATCATATTTCTACAGAATGCATTAAACTTACCAAAATAATTTTTATACTTGTGAATACCTTCATATGCCCTTCATATGAGGATAAAATATGATATTTTCTCTTTTTAAAAGGTTTTTATTTATTTAATGATAAAACAGGCATTTCCTCATCTCCACAGTCCATAAATTTCCATGGAGTTGTGTGAGGTTATAAAATACTCAACTGAATGTTACATAAAACCCTAACAGCACTGCCATCACTGTAAGCTCCATTTATTGAGCTTAAGGCACCCATTTAAAGAGTGTGAATGGCTCCGTCTATCAGGATGCCACAGGAGACCCCAACCAGATGTTGAAATTGGACTCTTTCCTATCTCTTCCTTTGCACTTCCTCAGGTAGTATGGACTTCACTCTATTACTATTATTGTTATTACTTTATTCTGTACTACAGCAGTGCCTAAAAGCCCTCCCCAAGATCAGAGCCCCATTGTGCTAGAAGCTGTATATCCGTAGTAAGAGTTTAGTCACTGCCCCAAAGAGCTTAAATCTAAATAGATAAGTCAAAGGGTGGGAGAAAGGTGAACTCCGATCTCTTGAGTCCCAGTCTAATGCTTTAACCACAAGACCATCCTTCCTGTCCTAATCAAGAACCTTTTTCGGTGCTTACATGTCAAAGGGCTGATCCATGTATTAAAGTGCCCTGAAACTTGTATAAGCTGTATAACAGCATACTGGGGACTCTGTTTATGATTGTTTTTAGGCTACTCTTCTTGTCTGCAGAAGCTTGAGTTGGCTAGCTTGCAGTCTTTCTGAACAACCCCATACAAATGTAATTTCTGTTACATCCCTTCCAGAAGAAGTTTTCTGTAAGTTTAACAAGATTTGACACAGTGGGGAAAAACAACTTGTTCTGGTATGAAGAAAATTGCACATAGGGTATAAGCCAAACTGATTGCCACAAACTGATTAACATCGGTGACACTGAAATTGCAGAATGCTTAATTACATACTCCTTTAGTTGACCAAGAGAAACTTTTAAATCAAAATACATTCTAAATGGAAACAGCTGAGATATAATATCCCCAAAATATAGGTTCTTTAAAAAAACAGATGGTAAATATCCCTAGCAAAGACGTTGTCAGTCAGAACAACTTTGTCTGAATTGGCTTGACAAAGTAGTAATTCATGGTACAGTATTATGTCAGCAAACAGGACATAGCTTAGTAACCTCGACTTCAAATAAGAGGCACCTGTAAATGGTTTGGTCTGTAACAATGGTATATTTTTTTTCTATATGTTTAATTTAATGCAGCTCTGCTGGAGTATTTATGCACAGCAAGAATGGGGAGATTACACATGTTCTGTGTTAAACACAACTTGAGTATGTTTTCCACAGGGTTTTACACCTTCCTGTTTTCCTCCTGGAGCTGGGAAGTTACTCATGGTGAGCTCATTCAGGGAAGTTAGAGCTGGACTTTATTTAAAGATATGTTCAAGGCAGTGATGTGCCTACAGTGAAGTTGCTGTATGATATATCAAAAGAGTTAATATTTATGTTTGTTCATATGCAGTCATCCAACTAAGTAACATTTAAATGAATTAAAACAAACCGCCACAATGTTACAAGCATCCTCAGTCTTATTTTTGTGTAAACACTTTCTTATGCCTCGTGTCATCATAATTTAGGCCCCTATTTTGCAAACCTATGCTGCTGGGTTTAGTATTTATTATGATGAATAATCCCTTTGGATCAGATTCTGTCATCTGTACTCACAGTGTGGCATATCCAACTGTGTAGGTAGACCCACTGAAGTCATTTGAACAAGACTCTTCTTTGCCTTGATGCCTACAGAAAACTTGTGGTTAGGCTACTTGTGGGCAGAGACCACTATCCATCATGCTGACCAGCATTGTCTCATTTTTTACCTATACGCTCCTATCTGCTGTATCCATGTTTTCTCATCTCTTACTGAGATTGTAAACCCATTGGGGCAGAGACTGTATTTTTGTTCTGTGTTTGTAAAGTGCCTAGCACAACGAGGTCCTGGTCCATGACTAGGGCTCCTAAGTGCTATGGGGATACAAATAATAATAATAATGATAGTACTTAATGAAAACCCTGGAGTCAATGGGACTGCTCATCAGTAAATGCTATAGTCGGTGTTAGGAGTCTGTAGGCTCATCCCTAGATTCTGAATCCTTCAGGGTATAGGGATTATACCTTCGTTATATATGTAAAATGCTATGCCCTCCTATGGTGCTACATACAAATAAATGCTCAGTAGTAATCCTAAAGCCATATTTTATTATAACCTGTGAATTGAACCTGTCACCACTGAAACATGCCCACCAAAAGTGTCCACTTTTTAACACTCCCTTATGGTTTTCCTTGCATTTACAAACTTGCTTAGAAAATATGCAGGGATACTTAGGTGATTTTTCTCAGTTATTTTTGGAGTCAAACTGGGTGATTGTTTATCACTTGTAAGGATTGTTCTAGGAGGCTTTCAGTTAAAAAAACTCAATAAAATAATTTGCAGGACTATTGGCTTACACCTACCTCTCTATAGCTTTATAGGGGGGAGACGGCCTGTGGGGTAGATTCCAAATTAAGTGGCTTTATTTCAGGAAATCGGATTCCATCTGTCTAAACACTTTAAAGTTAGGACTGATTCTTCAGTTAGTTGATATTGGGCTCTGTTGTAATAATTCTGGTAATGATTTTTGAATATACTTGAAAAACCTACTGCTGTGGTTATTGGGACTTTGGTTTCCCAGAAGAGAGTGCAATATCAGGGGTACAGGTAGGGAAAGCACCAAAGCTCAGATAGTCTTTTTAGTACCCTGGTTTTATCTTGTGTTGAGTAATGTACATATCTTTATGTAGGATGTCATAGTTGAGTTCTTTTGCAACAAGCATCTGTTGGCACCCTTGTAAACAGAGCTAATGGCAGTTGTTAACTGGATGGCTTCTGGAGATATATACTTGTATAACAATAAGTTAGAGCATGTGTTTCCCATAGTCAGCAAGTGATTGGCCAGTTTTTTGAGCAGATATTGTATTGTTCTATAAACAGCTTCACAGAATATAAATGCCAAGTGGGCAATAAGCTTTTTAGGTCATCACTTCTCAGCTTGTGAGTCACGACCCCCCCCCCCAGGGTCACCAGGAGTTGCTGGTGTGAAGGGGGCTGTACAGTCTGTATAGTCTGTCTCTGGTGCTCTTTGGAGGCAGATTTGTTTGAACCAGTTCACTCAGTCCTTAGATGCCAAAAGAACCTCATTGAAGTCCATTGTGCTGAATTTCATAGTGCTGCCTATCAAGCGTGTTGTGAACTGTTGCGAAGGATTCTGGGATCCCTTTAGCATCTCACTAGATCACACACCCTGTAACTGAAGCACAAAACAGCCTGTCTCCCCACATCTGTATGAAGATTTAATAGAATGCTGTCATGAGGCCTTGTGTTACTAAGGATTTCCTGACTGTTACAAATATGTACTTCAGAACGCTATCTGACATACTAATTCAAACTAAATCTCACTTGCAGAATGAACGAAGCGCATTTTCTGTTAAGTTATCCTTGCCTTTTGAATACTTCATTTGTTTAATTACTTGCTAATTTGAAAAATGCAGTAATTTGGAACAGGCCCTTCAGTATGTGTACTGGAGATTCTGTTGTATATAAATGCTAAAAAGAAAAATGAAAACATTCAGCATAGCCATTGCTTAAAAGAAAAATGTGATTCCTTTGTTTGCAGTTGACCTTATACAGCAGCTGTGCATTGTAGCTCTGAAAGGCCAAACCACTTGCTCTTTCACTTGCTTTGCACCAAGTGTGATATTTTTACACACCCATATTAAGTCTTTGAAAGTTTATTCAGGGCTAATTTAATTCACAGAGCTTTTCCCGTGCTCAAGACCCTAACCTAGAATTCAGAAAAAAGAGCCTTGCTGTGTTTGTTCATATCAAAGACTGAGTATAGATATTCCTATTAAGAAGCAGCAGTATTTTTTTCATTTGCTCCCCTTACTATGTGCTCATTCCTTCATATCCTGATGGGCATTTATTGTAAAATGTCTAAAATATCATCTGCTGAGGCATACACTGCCTTTTCTTTTCCAAAGGCACAGTCTCTTAGTATTTGCCCCCTTTCCATTCACCAAAACTGCTACTGTTGGTTAGTTGAAGGATTGGAGCATCTAGGAAATAGTGTTTAAAATAAAGCTTAAATTAAACAAAAGATTGTAAGCCAAATTCTGCTCTGTTACACCTATGCTACTCCACTAGAGCCACTGGGATCGTCATTTTGCTGTCTAGTTACAACAGTGTATCCATCCAGTATTTGACCTTGAATGGTCAAAAATAGGAGGGTTTGAAAGAGGTTGAGCCAAACATTTATAAAGCACATGAGCAGTCCTTAAAAAAACCAAAAACAACAAATTGTTTCTTTTGTTTGCTCAAGGGTTATGTTCTTGGCTTACTGAGCATTATTAGGCACTACTGATCGCTTAAATTTATTCTTTTGGTAGTGCAGCTATCTTTTTTGAAAAAAACGAATGTTTTAGTGCAATATGAATTAAAGCTGTCTTCTCACTGCAGTGCAATGCAGAAAGTGGTGTTTTTAGTCTCAGATGTCAGTGAGAGCAGTTAATTTCTGAGATGCCTACATAGGGTCTTTTTTGTCTTCTAGAAATTCTTGACCTACTATGGTCACTATGATCTTTCTTGGCTATGTAAACAGTTAAGATGTCAGTCTTTTCAGTTGCTTTCTTTAAAGAAAATCTAAACCATCTGTGCTTTTTTTATGCTTGCACTAAAGAGAGCAAAACTGCTTTTGTTTTAAGATTAAAGCAGATGTATGCAGATTGCCATTTTAATTTCTTTTGTAAGGGTTAGAACACATTTCAGCTGTTCACAAAAAATGGCAAGGAATGCAGGCTATTTTGTGTGTAAAAATCGAGTGTCAAGATGAGTAAGCTCGTCAGTTCAATTATTTAGCACTATTATCAAACTCCTTTGGACGTGGAACTGAGTTTTCAGTGTTACCCGTGCCTTACGAACCTACCATTTGGGTTAAACAAAATATACTTTACTATGTCATTTGGCAATAGGGAGATGCTTCATATTGCTCAGTTGAAGTGTTATACCGTTGAGTTTAAATGAAGTAAAGATGGGCCAAATTCTGAGGTTCTTACTCTAATCAAAACTCCTGTTGGCATGTGTGGGAGTTTGACAGAGTATGAACTGAGTAAAATGTATGGATCTCTATTGTCTCAATCCTGCAAAATTCTACTTGCAGGGAGACAGTGGGGTTACTTGTTTAAGTAAGGACTCCTTATGTGTGTAAGGGTTTGCAGGTATGGCCCAAGGGTTTTAAAGAGAAATGTATACAGAAACTAAATTAAAGAACCCTTTCTACTTGAGGATATTTAATTGCATCAGCTTTTCAAATAGATTAAAAAAAAATTTCCCCCTCTCACAATAATTTGTCTCAAACATTGTATGATGGCTATTGTAAGCTCCAGTGTTTTGAGCCACGGCTGTAGAATGCAGTTGTGCTGTTGTAGAATCTTTTTTTATAAGGATTTATATGATGGAAAACCACCTGAAAAGGAATACCACTGCTATGTGTGAAACATGACTGGGGAAGACAACTACAGGAAATGGATAGACTGAAACTAAGCAAACAGCTGTCTGGCAGGAACTTAACCACCTGTAATCACATAAGGAGTAGCAGCTATCTTATGAAAAGGAGAGATCGACAATCCCTTTAACACTCAGGCTTGGGTCTCCAGTAATTGGCTGTTGAAAAGAATCTGATAGCAAATACAAGAAACTAAGAGACACTTATTCCGGTAACATGTAATTTATATTGAGAGTCACCATTCATTAGTGTCAGAATGAGCCATATCTTGTTCCTTTGTTTTTGTGCTGTTTCTTTTCATTTTGTACATGGTTTCTCAATGTAGCATCACCAGAAAAGACCCAAACTCAATAACATTAAAAATCTTCACTCAAATTTTTTAAAGCTAAAGTGTGAAGTTGCTGCTTCCCCTCAAACATGTAGGTCACTGGTTCAAATCCAGCCAAATGGGTAGTTTGGAAAAAAAAAAAAAAAGTTGTAAGTCATCTGACAGCTGTTCAGGGACCTGTGTGAATTGAGTTGGTGATCTCAATTCAGTTCTTAGTGAGCAGCTCTCCAGGTAGTTAAAAAACAAACAAAAACCCGTGGTCACGGCTGGTATTATTTGGCATGATAGTTGCCAGTTCTGGCACCCAGGCCACGTTGGGAAGTTTGCAGTGTTGGCACCGGCTCTGTGCCTGGTTTGTACATAAAAATGGTTTTCATTTCCACAAATCAGGCAATCAGAATGTTGTTTTTCAAGAACTGAATTTACTTTATAGTGTTTCAAAAGAAGTAAAGGAAAGTGGACACTAAATGGGCTCAGCAACTCCTTTTCTAGACAAATTAGCTTATTTAATTTTTTTTTACTTCCCCCATCAGGACACACACAGACATTAATATTCATTATTGTTTAAAGTTCAGATTTTTTTCTTTAAAAAAACCTGATAGATTTTGGAAAGAGAAAATCAAATAATTTTTGTAGTTTTAAATTTTGCTTTGAACTTACGGAAGTAGATGTTTATAATGGAGTTTGCTAACTGCAGTAACTTTAGTAAGAAATATTTAAGCGAGAGAGAACATACGCTTTTCATATGTGAAGGTGAGCCCCAAATACAAGTGTTTTGGAAAATTTCTAAAGTGACCTTTTATTATTTAATTAAGAATATTAAATTAGATCATGAATGGAGGCATACCTGGGCAATGTTTTCCCCCAAAGTGCTATTGCAACGTGACAGTGAAGTTATTTGGATATGGATATTTTAATTAGCTTCAAAGGAGCTGTGAAGTACTTTTGCAAGTTCGGTTTAACTAATTGAAACCACAGAAAAAGACTTTGAACAAATAAGTAACCTCCCCCTCCCCTTCCATTTTTAGAATAAAAGTCATACTTCATTGCACACAAGTTGGGTCTGAGATAGCTAAACAGACATACTGTATCTTAGATGACTTATGTTAACTATATTGTACATAAAATACTGCATTAAAAGCATGTTATTAAGGTTGCCAAAAGTTAGGAAATACCATAACGAAAGTTAACCGAGCAACCTTAATTCAGCTTCCTTGTGCATGTTGATTATCATACAGTCTTTAGTTACATGATTAATTAAATCTTTTATACTTCACTTAAGCAGTGCCATTTTCAACTCCTCAAGTTGAGCATTTTGGAAAGGGTCCTCAATTTGTTTCAAGTAATATCATCATCCTTTTTGGGCCCAGGAATAAACACAGAAAGCTTTTAGTGCTGGGAGAAAGGCAGGAATTACATATTGAGTGTGACTTACCTTCAAATTAATGCACTGAATGAGGTGGAGTCCTGTGGGGAAAAAAGTATGCAATCATGTAATTAAGCATTGCATCATAATGCAACACACAAGAAGGTCAAATTAATGTTGCACAGGCAGCAACTTTCCTCATGTTTTAGTGCATGACTTTGCAATCCTCATAATGTCCTTTTAACATTGTTTTATGTTTTAACTGTGTGTGTGTGAGAGATTCATAGTTTAAAGAAAACAGACCACACCCTGAAAAAACAGAAATTCAGTTATGTGGCATCCTATTGACCCCTACAGATTCATCACACAGACTTCTGCCACTTGAGGTATCAGGGTAACTCATAGCAGTAGCAGGTTGTCATCCCATCTGCGAAGAAAGACTTGAGGGAGATGAAACACTTTGCCAGTGGGTTTCACAGATACTTGCTGACCACAGAGGAATGGTGACACTCAGGAGTCTTGGAATTCCATTTCAGACTCTGGAGCAGAGTGTTCTCAAATGGGCACAGGCCCTGTACACTTTCCCAGACTCCTGCCTCATCCCCTCCAACCTTGCCCTGTCTTTTCATGTTTCTTTCCTACCGCAGCTGCCCACCCCGTCTCGTTCTCATCGTCTTGCCAGGCCCAGGCTTTTTGCCCAGCAAGTCTTAATCTCACCCCTCTTGACTCCTAGTCTCATTTTTCTTCCTGATTCTGGTTTCTTTGGACAGCCATTCCCAGTTTTTTTTTCCCTATTTCGGCTCCTTAACCGCAGTCTCCTTGCCTTGCTGGCCCCATTTCCCTTCTTCCCAGTTCCTCATCCAGTCTTTCTTCCCTGGGACCTCCAGTTGAAAAGCCCTGTCCCTTTCCCCTATCCCCACTGCCTCCCCTGGTTCCTAAAGAAAAAGAGGAGAAGGAGAACATTTTGCCTTGCAGAGGCTATGAGATTAACTGTCAGATTTTGCAAAATTGTTGAACAGGGGCTGCTTGTTTTGATGCTTCCTGAGCAGAGACATACTGAAACATGAACCTCCACAAGCTAAGCCAAGAGACGGTACCCTAAACTCTTAGAGCCGTTTCAGCTGCTTGAAGTAGCCAAAGCTATTAGTTTCTTAAACTAATTAAGACGCTGTAAAGGTATGGAGGACTTCACTTGCTGAAACCACTCTAAAACTATGGGACATATCTATGCTGGAATGTTTAATGTGTTTTAACACATTAACTGACTTCTTTTGGGGGCAGGGCTGGAGCCCTGGGGCTACCGGAGAAGTGGCTGCTGGAATAGCTGATGGCCAGCCATCCCTGCGGCCACAGAACAGCTGACCGGGGTGAGCCCCTAGGGAAGTGAAGCAGCGGCCACCAGAACGGTGGCTGCAGCCAGCCCTGGAGTAGGGGCCCCGGAACAGCAGACTGGCAGTCGACCCCACAGCCACTGAACAGCTGACCTGCGTCCAGCCCTGGGCTTGGCAGAGCAGCAGCCAGGATTGGGTCAGCCCCCCTTGGGTTGGAACAGCAGTGATCAGTCCCTGTCGCAGGAGCAGTGGTGGGGCTGGAGCAGTTGCAAACACTGGCAGCGCTCTGTTTATGTGCCCGCCCAGCCCTCCAGGGTATTTTTAGTAAAAGTCAGGGACAGGTTGTGGGCTTCTGTGAATTGTTGTTTGTTGCTCATAACCTGTCCCTGACTTTTACTAAAAATAACTTCAACCGAATTGTAACCTTAGTTATAGTGTAGACACTACACAAACATTCGTTTCTAATCAGGCTTAACCCTAGGCGGTAGCTACAAGAAAAACGTACTTTATTCAAGCTTAAATAACTAGGAAATGGCTGATTGTAAAGAGTTGACTCTTAAAGCAACAATAACAAAAACTTCCAAATTAAACTCCAAAACTAATTCATTTTGAGTTGAGAGCAAACATGGAAGATATCCGCAAAGGCTTTCTATCTTGAGAAATTTCTAAGTGAAAAGAGAATTTATTATGGAAGATGGAATTCAGCCTTAAGTTCAGTGGTTGCAAAACTGTCCTAACATCAAAACATTGAGCCCCTTTGCATGCCTGTGAATAAATGGAGATAGCTGTGCCAAAAGAGAATCTAATCTCCCTCATCATTTGTGTGATGCAGATTTTAAACCTGTGCTGAATTTGAATTCAGACCTACTTGCATAGCTGTTCCTAATGCTGGAAAACAAAGTTAGAAGCGTAAGTCAGTCACAGTGGGCCCTAGCCTTACAAGCTTTACACAGGAGGAATGCCATGATTTACTTGGAGGCTCCACAGGCAGCAGGATTGCAGGGTTGGGCCCTGTGTTTGAATCAGATCAGCAAGTCAAACGGTTAAAAAAAATTTGTGGCTGAAATGACCGTCCTCTTTCAGTACATCTTTTGGATTTATACATTTTTTGCAGGGTAGGTAGATCTAAGGGACAGAAAGCTATATCTTTCATGAGCAGATATAACTGCCCTCCTTCCTTCCGTGGTTACCAAGTCCATAATACACTAACATTTTTTAAGTTTTTGGAAGGGTTTGGGGAATAGAAATGCAGACTAAATTCTGGGTATTAAGCTGGTGGTAGTTTGACGCTAATTTAGTTTACATGGGTAAGAACAATCTCCTGAAGTCAGTTTTTGTTTAGCATTCCTAGGTTAGTGCCTAGTTACAAGTGGAATAGTACAGAGCGTCTATTGCCTGAACACATCCCCAGAATGTTGACCTAGTTCTTGAATTATACGCCTACCAGCATGCCTGTCTCCTGGGTGAGTAATAGTTTTGCAGAATACATTGAGTAAATATTTACATTCTAGTTCCCTCCCACTTGTTAAAATGTTCTTTTTTTATATATTACAATGAAAAGCACTGTGGGTATAAAACTTACTGTGGTTTTTGTTTTGTTTTTTGTTTTGAGGGGGTGATATATTTATTTAACAAAGGCCAACCTAGACACAGCATGTGTTTTTCAAGTCCTGCTTTCACTCAGTTTCACAGCTGTGTTGACAGATTTACTAGGAGGTGATGGACTTTCTCAAGCTCACATGGTGGTTGATTAGAGAGTAGAACTCCACGTCCTTCTGGCTTGAGTGCTTTGCTTAGTTACTAGACCATACCTTCTCTTTCCAAATTATTGCAGCAAATAACCAGAGCTCTACAGTTAATTTATATAAATAAACATTGGCTTGGACTATATGAGCCTTTACAACCTGTCCTCCATTGAAGTTGGTGGGAATATTGAAAGTTATTTCAGTGTGATGGGGCCCAGAATGATAAAGACAAGATGTTTGGCAGCTTTAAATTTAAATAAATAAATAAACATGGCACTTAAGATGAACCAAGTACATTTTTATGATATGATTATCCTGATTTTACATTTATATTGTGTAGCACGCAAAGACCCCAGTTTTTCTTGGGGTTCCAGTGTGCAGAGAGCTGTACCAACGCAGGTAAAGAGACAGTCTCATAAAGCAGCGATGAACTAGCAGGATGCCAGTTTGGTATAAGAAGCTATTGCTGGTTTGGGCCAATCTCATCCTAAAATTTTTTTTGCTATATTTTGTAATCAGGTAAGGTGGACTCCAGGGAAGAGGATGGGCTTTGGTGAGTCAGTAAAGTCAAAATTGATATTAACCATTCTTTTCTAAGATATGAGTCCCTCCTTGGAAAGGGGAATAGCTTATGGAAGTCAGCAGCCACATGGGAAAATTTCATGTTAATATGACTTTTTAACAGCAATAGTTTTTTAAGTGACTGTAACACATTCTGTGGCACATATGACACTGGAAAGGCTGGCTTCTGCTCTCCCTAAAGTCAGCCTGTGTTTTGCCATGGACTGCAGCTGGCTTGGGAGTCCACAGATTCTCCAACGTTGAAGGGATACCTCAAGTGTGTTATACTCCAAATTTTGCTTATTGTAAAATTACAGTTAATCTTTTTGTTGACGAAGATTATGCCAACCTTCTTCCTTGTCTACCCAATCACTGATGAATTTTTGTCACCCATATTCAGATTTATCAGCACAGAATGTTCCATTTTTAAAAAATGCTTTTAAATTCAAATATATAGGTTAGATATAAAAGAAATTTTAGCAGGAAATACAGGAAAAGAGGATGGAGAACAACCAGCATTTCATAAGAGATCTTATACCACAGGAAATTAAGAGCAATGTACAGCTATGTGGTTAATATAGTCTTCCATACAATACATTTCTCTGTCACTCATAGACAAACACATGCTATTTTTTCATGTTCGGGGTTGGCTGAATAATACTATATATGTGCATTCTACAGACACAATTAGGACACCTGCTTCTGAAAACCTGGCTCAAACTTTTAAAAAGCCTGTTAAGAAGAAGCAGCCCTTCGGATTATTCAATTATTACTTAATTAAAATGTATTAGTACTATATTTAAAACTTTTTAAATAAAGTTTAGCAAGAGTGGAGTGGGCAACAGACTATTCCCTTGTCATTGTTTGGAATGAGGAATATTTAGAGTAACTGACACCTTTTTATTCATATTTCTTAGAGGATATAAGGAACCCTGTGTACCTGCACCTGTTGACACACACTTTTGGATTTAGTTTTGATTAGTCAGCCTTATGATTGATTTATTCTGACTATAAAAGACGAGGATGTGCTGCTGGAGTTTGTTTGTAGCAGTTGTCAAAGGAGCCTACATTATCAAACAACTTTTCTAAATTTCTTCATAAATTGCAACTGATATATTCCATGTCACTGTGGTTCTGGTTTGGACATGCTGTGTTGTGATTTTTGGTCTCTTCCAGACATCTTACAGGGCCACACCCAGTCTGAAATAGTGATAGGTATAGGTATTTCTAAAATGCTACCTTGCATTCATATAGCAATGTCCACCCTGCACCTGTCCCAGTGACTTACAGGGTGTGACCTGTGTGTTCAGGAATAACTTCCTCCTCCTCCCCGCTATCACTGGTATGCAGCCAGCTCTGGAGAGAAACACAGTAGCTGTTTCACAATGAATCTGAGCTCTACCAGCAGTTTAAAACCAGAATTACCCAATTTGAAATTTGACCTGGGCACCGGACATCACATCTTTTGTTAAAAGTGCCACAGAATCTCAAATGACCATAAGGGGTCACGACCTAGGTTTTAAGCTGCCTGTAAGAAAAGGGTTCTCTTAGCAGCAGGGTGCCCCTGTAATACCAGCGTGGAACGTCCGTTCAGTCCTGAGCCATTGGGAATAGTGCCAGCACTGCTTCCTGCAGCATTCTGGGTTTTCCTTTGTGGTCTCCCATCCAGCTTAGCTTGGCCTGTTTAGCTTGTGAGAGCTGATGAATTTGCAGCTTGGGGTGCAGTTGTGTGACATAATAATTGTATGACTTTCTTTTTAACTTTCACAGTCTGCTAAACAGATATCTATTTCAAAAGCCCATTTCCTCTTTAAGATCAACAAAATTTCTACTACTGCAACCTCTTTAAACATACAATTCAGTATTCCTGCTCCAATTTTTTTTGCCAGAAACGCAGTATGATGAATCACTTTTTGTTTGTGCACCACGTGTGGGTGTAAATAATTTTTTTAAGTTCAGAATGAGGCAGTACTGTGTCTACGCGAAATACTTACCAGGGCCAAAGCTCAGTTTCATGTCGGAAACTAAATTATCCTGCTAGCATGGAAAACACAGATACCCTCACTACCCGCCTTTCCACCAGTTGCTTCATGTATTTAATAATTAGAATTTATTGTGATATTATCAGCTTACAGTGGTCTGTTCAGCTGGAAACATGATGAGCGGGTGGAAACTAAAGCTAATACTTGCTATACTGGTTCCATGGAGGAAGAACTCCAAGAGATCAGGATAATGGAACAGCAAATTTTACTATTAGGCACAGTTTAAAAAGTTAATTAGTGAAGGACAGGTATGCGAGAAGGAAAGCAGCTCTATTATTCAATTACAAATAGAACTTAAATTTTGTTTTAAAGGGAAGTTTGAACTTGTTACAAGTATTTTGAGTCAGAGTAGCTAAGAGTCTGTTCACTTTAGGTGGTCTGCAAATGCCCAGAAAATTCTGGACCCTACAAGTTGAATGTAACAAAACTTTCCATCACTCCTATTCCTTGTACCCAAGAATCCAGAGTAGAACTCAACACTTCTGGTTTTGCTCTCCACTTCTACTTAATTTTCATTGTTCTTCTGTTCTTTCTAGAAGCATTGCCCAGGGAGGAGAAAGGTGGGGAAATGGGCTCAAAGTGGTGGAGACACACACATTTCAAATAAAACTTGTTAGTCTCTAGTAAATCTTCATAAACACACCCCATTACAAGGTGTAAAGTAGCTTACCTGGCTTAGTTAATAGCTCATTTGACACTCACTTGGAACAGAACTAATTCCTTAGCAGAGAGATGTTGCTGTACTCTGGGCAACATTGGCATTCTCCTTTTTACTTGGAACATACTTGGAAGATACAGGACCTGAGCCAGGTCCCAGGTTAGTCAACAGGAAGACTTCATTGGGTTTGGATCTAAGCCATAGTTATTGAAGAGCTTAGGAATCCTCCTGGACTGCTTTGTAAGATTTGCAGACTGTCTACTAATATTAATTGTCTCATAAGAAAAATTGTCATATAATAATGGGCAAAAATTTGAGCTCCCTTACAATTCCTGCCCAGGGGAAGCAATCTCTTTGCAATCCGTGACATTAGGTTCACTCCTTTATGCTGCTAACTCATAGCTTTTATACTGGATGCTTTCCAGTTTACTACTTAGTTTTGAAATTATAAAAGCAACGGGTTTTTTTACGTTCATTTTACCTTGAGGTGACAACTTTTACTGCCATTTTGACTACCATCAGGTTATGATGCCTGTCCAGAGCCTCCGTTCTGTACTTTACTTCCATGCATATACTCCAACACTGAAACGTTTTAAAATGAGGTGGCTGTTTTAGTCATAGTGTCTCTATTGAAATTTCTGTAAAGAAGAAAATACTGCAAAGAATATCTATCTTTGTAACTGTCCAAAACATATTTCAGTACAGATTTGAACCAGATGCCATCTAGTCACTCGAAAGTTGACTGTCACTGTTATAGAACACTCTGCTCCTCCTCATTTAAACAACCGCATAAACCAGTGCCATAGGCAATTGCCTCCTGTAAGAAGATCATTTAAAAACCACATCTGCTAGTTGTTCCTGTGCTAAAAATATAGTTTCTGGCAAAAGGAAAACTCCCTTAGGAGCTCTTTCACAGAGCAACTTCAAGATATTGAAGGCTTGTCTACACAGGAAAGTTATACTGGTATAAGCTAAGGTGTGAAGCAGAGGTGTTATGGTTATACTGGTGTAAATCTCCGTATGGAATATGAGTGCCTTTCCTGGGGTTTATTTGTTGTTTTTGGAAGTGGTTTAAGCTAAGCACAAGGAAAAAAAAAAGCCACTCATTCCAGAATAATAATGTCCATATGGAAGTTACACTGCTTTAACTCTATTGGTTTAAACATAGGGATATAAATGTAACAATATAACTGAAAAAATCTCCCATGTAGACAAGCCCTTACTTTCTTTAGTGGCTAGGTGACTTCAGATGGAGTATGTCAGAAACAGTACATCTGAAATACATCTTGAATTGGCTTGCTGCTTGTTACATAAAGGTGCTATTCAAGGTAATAGTCAAATTTGTTTATTGCAATGGGAAAAGTGAGCACTTAGCATGCATTCTTTGACTTAATCTATATAAAATGTGGCATTTCCAGCAAACATTTTCTTTGATTGCCTCATTCAAATAAGCAGATACATACTTGGAGTTTAATAATAAAGAAACCAGATTTAACAGGTCTACTCCCTGCACAACAGTTTAGCAGCGTACGGTATATATCCCCAATAAGGAATATGAAAGTCTGCTAGATGGGCATGGTCTAGTGTAGTGTTTCCCAACCAGTGTGCCACTGAACAGGTGTGCCACGGAATTTCTTGAAAAACTACTTGAAGAGTTGAGTTGACTCATGAATATCCATGAGTTCATTTGGAGACTATATGGTGGTGTGCCTCAAAATAATTAAAGGGTATCAAGGTGTGCCATGGCAGAGAAAAGTTTGGGAACCACTGGTCTAGTGGTTTGAGCACAGGAGTGGGAGTCCTGAATTCTCCTTTAGCCTCTGACATGAACACCTTCCTTGGGCTTGGGCAAGTCACTTAGCTCAAAATTTTCAAGCTGGTGCTTGAAGTAAGACATGTAAATCCACGCTTGAGCACTGTGGCTGGGTGCTGGGAATCAGCAAATCAACTCACACTCTGCTTAACTAAATAGGCCCATGGGGAAGGTTTGATTAAGGAGGGGAGTTCCTAATTACTAGATCAGATTGGGGCTGGGTAGCTAATGAGATAATTAGCCTATTAACAAGGAGACTGGATAAAAGAATTTAGGAAGGAAGTGAAGGAGGGGAGAAGTGAGAGGAAGAATCAAAGGCAGGAAATGAGAGAGAAATAAAGCTAGTAAGGTCTGACAAAAGAGAGTTCTTTGGGATGTGACACATTCCCCTGCCCAGTTCCCCCCACTGCCCTGTCCTTGAGAAGGGATAGTGAAGCTGGATAAGCTTGTAAATACTGTGACCATAGTAGTATGTAAAAGTTGGAGGAGTGAAATACTGTAAGGGATGGTCTATACTGGAAACTTACATTGGCATAGCTATGTTGCTCAGGAGTGTGAAAAATCCGCACCACTAAGAGATATAGTTGCCTCCCAAACCCCTGGTGTAAACAGTGCTAGGTCAATGAAAGAATTCTTCAACTTAATCTACCTCCCCGAGAGGCAGTAGCTACCTACACTGATAGGAGAACCTCCCATGGGTGTAGGTAGTATCTACACTAACGCGCAGTGGTGAAGCTGTGCTGCTATATCGTTTCAAAGGCAGACAAACCCTAAATAAAATGCATGGTGGTCTGTACAAAAGGGAAGGTCTCTGAGCAGTGAGTATGAAGTAATAAACGATGGGCACCAGGGGATGCCATCACAGGCATATATTAAGGCCTTGTCTACACTAGCACTTATGCTGGCAAAACTTTTGTCACTCGGGAATGTGAAAAAAACCACCCTGAGTGACTTAAGTTTTGCTGGCAGAAGTGCTAGTATACACAAATTATTTTTCTTTAAGAGATGCGAAGCATCGATATCAGTGGGGTCTATGGGTGCTTAGCACCTCTGAAAACCAGACCACTTTATTTCCGTGCCTAACTAGGCATCTACTTTTGAGAGCTTGCATCCCACTTTCCATGCCTCCATTTTGCCTTCTGAAAAAATTTGAATTATAAATTGCCTACTGCACAGTGATGTTGTGAGAATTAACTCAGTTACTGATTTTGAAGGGCTCTGAAAATAAGTTCAAATACAGTAGGAATTCAGAGTTACGAACAGCAGTTACAAGCTGACTGGTGAACCACATACCTCATTTGGAACTGGAAGTATATAATCAGGCAGCAGCCCCCTGCCTTCCGCCCAAAAAGGGGAGGCAAATATAGTACAGTACAGTACTGTGTTAAACTTAAACTACTATTAAAAAAGGGAAAGTTTAGAAAAAAATATTTGACAAGGTAAGGAAACTTTCTGTGCTTATTTTATTTAAATTAAGAGGGTTAAAAGCAGTATTTTTCTTCTACTTCATAAAGTTTCAAAGCTGTATTAAGTCAATGTTGAGTTATAAACTTTTGAAAGAACAACCATAATTTGTTCAGAATTATGAACAGTTCAGAGTTATGAACAACATCTGTTCCTGCGGTATTTGTATATCTGAGGTTCTATTGTATAATTTTCTTACCTTACTGCAGATCTTTGGAACTAACTAACCACACATTTTGGACCCAATCCTGTGAGGTGTTGCATGGCTCCTTTAAGGTGCTGAAAACTCTCAACCTCTGTTGACGTAACTAGGAACTGAGGTCACTCAGTACCTTGCAGCCTGTGGCTTCCTCAACAAATAACACGTCAACATCACAAGGGATAACAATCTTTAAATTGATCTTTTTTTAAACCTGTCATAATGAGGACAGGCTGATAATTGCCCTTCAAATAAAGTAGAACCTGAGTGTGCTTCCCGTAAACTTGGGGAGAGGAATATAATTAAGTAACTCCTTTGGAAAAACAACTCATCGTGAATTAGTTTGTTTTCGACTGTAAGAAACATACTCTTAAAGAACACTTGTTGAAGCATGGGTTGAGTGCGAAAGAGCTTGCAACACAGTTCTGAGATCTTTTTGGTCAGATCACAGCATTTATCAAGATTTGTAGTTGGTTTAGGGTTAATCATTAATTTAACAGCACCTGATGATGGGTTAGTTTAGCACTACAAGGTCACTTCCCACAAAAATTGGGGTGGGAGAGAAGGGAGCTAGGGCTGCAAATCAAGGATCACTGTGTCGTAAGGCTTTCTGTTCACTAAAGAATTGTGACCTTCTGTAGTAGTGGCTTCTGTTATGCCACTGCCCCTAGGCTCAAGTCAGTTTTTGTGGAGATAATTGCCTCCTGTAAATATTTTATTTGAACCAATTTAAGTACATAAGTGCTGTGAGGACGTGATGTATTCTATCTTTCTCATTTTGAATCACCTCCACTTTCCTCAGAGGTGTGGCAAGAATGGCCTAAGCCTAGAACGTTCAATCCTTGCCTTGAATCTGGAGCTCACCAATTTTAGTGAATAGCAGTAGTGCCTGGTAGGCTTGCGCTAAAGACTTATCTATGCTTCATTGAGTTTGAAGCCAGTCTGTAGCATGGCTGATTCCACAGATGACACTTGCCCACACGCAACATATTTGAGGCGTAATTGCTTGCTGTGAGGTGAGTTGTGTTTTGTCTTTTCTGGTGAGCAGTAGTGTAGTTCAGTTGCCAAGCTTTTAACACGGTTATGGGATGTTACTGCCAAAGTATAGATGGGACTGCCTAACTGTATCTGTGTTACAGGGTTAGCCAGCCTTCCTATGTCCCAGATACGAAGGGCTCCACAAATGGCTCCTCTTAGCACTCTGTGCCCTCTGGGTCAGACATCCCACAGCATGTTCTGTTGAGGCACGGTGGGTTGCCCGGTACTTCAGTATACAATGGATACCATATAATCTAATGATTCTGGGATCACTACCTAGCTCCCTAGAGTCCTATGTTCCCAATGGAGGCCAAGAAAGTGTAGAAGCTCAGACATTTTAAAAATTAGTGAAACAAAAGATAGATGTTGTAATGCTGGTAAAAGAAATGGCTCTGCATAAAGGAAAGGTTTCTGTTGCCCTTTTAAGTCAGCTATGTGGGTGTCAAGGGAGAATTTCTGATTTTATGATAACGTAAGACAGTGAAATGGGGAGGAGAAAGATTTATAATCCTTTAGAACTGAGATATTGCTATTCTTAAAACAAAGAATTATAAGCATGCTAGAAACTTCTGGGTTAGTCTGCCAAACTCAAGAGACAGGTTAAATGTAGCCAACATCATTAAGTCAATAGAATAATAAAGATGTGTGTAGAAATTTATCAGCAAAATTCAGTGATTGCGCATCGTGGTTCTAAATCATTTAAAGTCAGAGGTAAATAGTTCCCTGGCTCTCTAGCATTCCCCTACAGAATGAAGTAAGTGGGTGCAGTCATAGCATGGGATGTGCTTCACTGTGTTAGTATTATTTTCAAGTATTTCCATTGTTATGTGAACAAAAAAGTGAGAACAGAGTTTCACTGTTCAACTTGTGAGGACAAAGTTGACCTAAGAGAATCCCTGTTCTTTTCCTGCATAGTTGTTACTTTTATTCCTACCCTGTCTCATGTTAAAGATGAGACCAACACTTGAAATTGCTGTAACTTAAGAACAGATAGACCACAGGTAAATGGGGAAAATGCATAGCAGACAAGAGCATGCAATATGTAACATGTTCAAAACAGGGCCAGTGTTATCCTGGATGGGAAAATCTCATGGAAAAGAAACATTGATACGGAATAGGTGGTGATTGGGAAATCTGGATGCATTCCCCTTTGCTGCACCCTAGATTCCAGTTGCATGACTCTATCATCATATTCCAGTAGGTGACCAGATATCCCGAATTTATAGAGACAATCCTCATATTCAGGGCTTTGTATTATATAGGCATCTATTACTCCTCACCCTCTGTTCCAATTTTTCACACTTGCCATCTGGTTTTATTATATTCCCGACAGAGTTGAATATGAGGCCTGCTTGAATGCATTTATTTGTAATGAATGCTCTTGCTAATTTTCATCAAACAACTCAGTGCAGTGCATTTTTGGGTAGCTGAGAGGTGCATGGGAAGGTATGTAAAGAGTAATGTTGTTCATCAAATTAGAAGGTTGTCCATATAAGTGTCTCACAACCTTTGCTCTCATGTGAGCCCATCAGAAGAAGGTCTGATTTTAATCAGTTTCTTTTAGCTTTCAAGTGTTCTCAGTAACATGCCTGGATAATCTGACCGTATTTCCTGTTGAACTCAAGTGTACCCCTTATTATTTCAAAGAATGCAGACAAGGGCTTTCAGAGTCTGGTGCTGAAGGTTCATCAAACAAAACTCTCAAATAAACAACAATTTCCTTACTAAGATTTACAGAAAAAGGCTGAGGTTTTTTCCCTCTTCATCCCAGATATTCTTTTTTGCACATATAACGATATCTGCAGTTTTTATGAGGCTAAAAAGCTTCCTGTATTTAAATCCTCTTTCTTGTCTACATGAGCCATAACCTTAGTGATATCTCTAAGAAATACTATCCTTGGTTGAATCAGATAGTTATGGGTCATCCTTATCTTCATGGTGAACCTTTGAGGCCATAGAATTTAAGGCTGGAAGGAACTACCAGATCTTAGTATGACCTCACGTATATCACAGGCTGCAAAATACCACCCAGTTACCCTTGTATTGAGCCCAGTAACTTGGATTAAGACTCAGTGGCGAACCAAGGGGGGAGACCCCTGGGCGCTGGCCTGTGGGGAGATGCCGGGCCTGCCCGTCATGACCTGCAGGGGGCACCAGCCCCTCCAGTGACCCTCCCCCTCCTCCACCCCATGCGTGTTGTGAAGGGCTGGCCTCCCCCCAGTCTGGGGGGGGGGTGAGGCTGCCCCATCCGAGCCAGTGCCAGGCTGTGGGGTTGGCGTATGAGAGATGAGTGCTGTGTGGCAGGTAAGTACAGGGACTGTGGGGAGGTGGCGGAGCCAAGCCTGCATTTGCTCCCGCACCCCCGCAGGTACAGATCCCCTCCTCCCTGAGGCAGCTGGGGGATGGCGCCAGGACCCCTCCTACCCTGTGCAGGGGGGAGGGAGGCACAAATGCAGGCTTGGACCCTGGGCGTGGGAGACCCATGGTATGCCACTGATTAGACTAAATTATGCAGCCCTCAGGAGACTAAACTGTTGTGTGCCACAGGTGGAGAACAGAAGAAACTGAGGTGCACTAATGCCTGAGGCCTTTGCAATGGCAGGGAATTGATTTGGTGAGATATACCAAGCTAATCCTAGCAAGCAACCCGCACTATTTCTTTGTACACTGAATACCAAATTTTATTAAGTTCCCCCAATATGTATACATGCAATTTGGGGTAGCAAGGTGCAAAATGTTCCATTATTTAATGCAGTTAATGCTTGTGCATTGAAAGACAGGCTAGCTATGTAAATGAATGTGTGCACATTTTCTGTGTGCAGGCTCTCGGAGCGCCATCTGTGATTCATTCTAGGTAACTTAGGTCTGCTGCGCTACTTCTTGAACAATTGGCATGTATTTTGAACATTATAATGTTCCACTTGGTAGCACACAAACCATAGGATAGTGACATTTGTGAACTCTTTTCCCCAGCTACAGAATCATCTTGCTTCAATGGGTGAATAATCTGAACATCTCTCCACATTCTCTTCTTTAAGGATAACTGCTTTAATGTACCATCTCTCCAGGGTCACTTTGTTAATTTCTCACAGTCCTTGTGTTTATCAGAAATGCCGTTAGGAGTTTAATTGTAGTCTTCTCATAAGAGAGGTGCCAAACCATAGATCAATAAGAGCAGCGATCCAATTCACTGCCAGCTGTGTATAACTTTTCCACCTGAAATGCTGTCTATGATGAGTGCTGGTCTAAAGGGTGCTCCAGGAAACTTCCTCTTATTTTTTTTAAAAAATCGAAACACTAGATGTTTGTTTGATGTATTCAAAATGATGCATTCTCTGCTACTGGTCAATTTTATTTGACTTAAAAATGCATTTGATTGGGTTTTAAAGTAGTTTAAACTTAAACTTAAATTGCCACATTATATCCATTTCAGAATAGAAGGTAACACTCTATATATTCTCTTTTGAGAAACTAATGGCAGTAAGGGGCTACAGTAAGGATTTACCCCCCTCTTTTATTTGTCTTCTCTGCTTCACCGGAAACCAAGATTCATAGTTCAAATTGTTGATGTGATTAATCTTCAATCTGCTAGTCACATGGGAGTAATGAGCTGACCTATCAAATATTAAAAGCTATCTGTATTTTTACTGCCCAATGTCTGTTGTACATGTTGGCATGTGTGCACACGAATGATGGTGACATCCATGCGATAAACATGGTTCTGTAGTTTATCACACACCTTTGACTGTTTCACCTGCCCTTTGACCGCTAATCCATCTCCTGGGACATGTAGCATTCTGAGGCCCTGACCAGCTTCAAACAGCTGCCTATTTTTTTTTCCAGGTAAATCTGCTAGAGAAATATGCTCCATGATGAGCAACATACAGTTCTGCACCAATGATGTGTTTAAAATCTGGTATCTCGTTATTCAGCAGGGGTAGAAATGGAGAGAGGAGATTCTTGGCTTTCCAATAGGATGCACAGTCTATTTCTAGACTTAAAGGATGGAAGTTGTGACATTGTAAGATACAGAAAAGCTATTATACTCAATCTACAGGTTTCAGTGGTTCTCTCTGGCCCTGATATAACTGGGCTTCTTGTAAGTGAAGTACCTGGCTTTATAGGCAAAGGGATGAAAAAAAATCGCTATAAAATACATTTTTTTCATAATTCACATTATTATTTGAATTGCAATAGTGCCTGACCCTAGGAGGCTTAGCCCTATTGTACCAGGCTCTGTAGAAGGAGATGGTCCTGCCCCAAAGAGCTTTCATGTTAAGTAAGAGCTTATTGTGGCATATCTAGGAATACATGATGGTGGACTCTAAAGATTTATTGGCACTCGTTTGAGATGATTTGCATAATTCAGTCATAGCTATACCATTTGCGAGTAATGCAACTGTCCTTACCACTTGTTGCCAATATTTTTATATCACATTGCACCATCATGCACCCTGAAGATCATACTGAATGAAGCATGGCTTCTGTGTGCAAACCTTGAATACTACATGTTCTATATTGCAGTATACAACCAGAGTAACTATGCATGTTTGCGATATGCAACTTTCCTTGATCTTTTACCTTGGCTGATGGTTGTTTAAAAATACCATTCTTAAAAAATAATTATGCACATGTGCACATAGGCTTGTAACTCAGCCATATTAAAACCAAGAGTTCTCTTCTTCCCCAGGGGTTGAATTTCCACTTTCTATCCTCAGTTGTTAGATCTCTTCAAAACAGTGTGCAATAATGCTTTTGTAATGGGGTATCGGTGTTTTTCTCCCTGCTTCCATCATTCTGCAAGACTGCTAAATCTTTTTTTTTTTTTTTTGCTCAAATTAGAAACAAAAACCGAGGGAGGGAGGGAAAGAGAGAATATCATCCTTGAGCAGAACAAGGACTGGAAAATTTTAGCTCAGCAGATTACTTAAAAAGAATTAGAAAAAAAAATCTGAAAAAGGATCTCTAATAGAAATGCTTGGGCAACAGCAAGTAGCTGTGAGCTGCTCACCGGCTGTAATGACTTAGTTAACATTGCTTTATCCCTATGCACATAGGTATAATTTCAGTAGACATGAATTGGTTGTGTTTCGAGGGTGTGGAGCATGGTTTCACAGTTCCAAGGGAAAATGCTCAGACCAACTGTTTGCTAGTATGAGATACGTAATTTAATTTCAGGCATGTTCAGGCCTGCCTCTTTGGCTCTTACAGCAAAGATTTTTCCTACTTTGGTTAAAAGTATAGAGGGAAAAAAGCAGCCTTTAATTATGCATGCTGTATCATATGTTCACATCCTACTGCTGACATAGGCTGACTCTACAGTGGCTATTTAAAGCAACAAGGCTTGTCAATAGGTGTGGTTCTTGCAAAATGATCACTCTTCAGTGGAGGCGGAAGACTTTAATACAAAAGCAAGAGTCTTGAATACTCTGGAGTTTGATCATTTTATAATCTTCATGCTTCCTACTCCTAGCGAGATGTCTTGTTAATTTTTAGGTTCTTCATAAGTTGCAGAGTCAAGTCAAATGAAGTTGGCACAGTGACACAAGAGATAGCAGTATGCAATGTTGCCACTTGTGATTAGTGGGGTGTTTCTTAAAGCTTCAGCTGCTGGAATCAAGACACTGTGGAAAAGTCTGTTTTCACTTGAAGATAAAAGCTTGAAAATGTGAAATAAGCGCATCACAAAGATTCTAAAATCAGAAGGCAAAACATATTCATTATTAGCAATAATCTTATTAATATGATTTTAAATCGATCTTGTTATTTTGGGAGCCGTGATCTTTGATTTTTGAATGCTTGCGACTGTACATATGGGTATACGACTTGTATAACTAACCTTTCTGGGAACATCAGAAGATTATTGCAATCCAAACACTTGTGTTGATTGAGATACTCAGGATATTCCGGTGTTTGGTTTGGGTGACGTGTGTCTCTGTCTCCTGTTTATGAAGGGACATCTACAGGGCTGTGTGGTGGGAGGGGGTGGGGAAGAAGCAGCAGTGGGGCTGGGAGGAGATCCTCAGTCGTGCCCTATCTGCCTGGAGTTATCTGTTTGGCTGGATCTGCTGCACTTTTCTCCTGACTCAAAGAGTATGTCTTTACTACAGAGTTAACTTGAGCTCTTAGCTGGGTTTTAGTCCAACCCCCCGTCCCCCACTTGTACACACACAAACCTTTTTCTGGGTTTGGAGGTGCTTTAAATTTGGGCAGGCTGGCCTGGCTGGGGATATAGGTTTTGCTTTCACTTGGGCTTGAATCCACCCACTTTGAAGTGAAGATGTAGTTTTAAATCGCTTTAGTGCTGATTGTCATCCAATAGCTTCCCACCGTTTCCGTGAAGCTCTCTAGCAGTTGACTGGGAAAGAATCCTAGAGGGTCTTGACACACAGAGCCGTGGAATTTGCCCCCAGATGTACTTGAGTGCAGAAAGTAAGAGTACAATAACATGGGTGAGGCTTTGCTGTCACACTCAGGCTGGGCTAACCCAATGTTCTCAGACCCGTGTGCTGTCACCCAGGCTAGTCCTGCGATGAAGACATGCTGTAAAGTTCCTCGGTTGGGGTGGTGTTGGCAGGGCCCCTCAGAGTAGGGAGTTTGAGAATTAACACCCCATTGAGAGGAAATGGGGCAATTCAGATATCTCAGAGCTATTGTTTCAGTCCATTTGCAGACTCAGACATCCTTCACTGTATTGGTTATATTGGGTAACTTTAAAAAAAACCCCAACTTTTCTTTGCAACTCTGAGGGCTAGAAACTTCTCAAAGCGAAAGGTGAAATTTTGATGTAATAACGTTTCCGGGAGCCAGAGCCTGAGGCAGGGACTGCCTAGCTTTCTGTGTCATAAAACAATTAGTCAGTAAAAGGGTTTAGTCATGCTTAATGTTTGGCAAGGAAAAAAATCACATCTTGTCATAGGACCCACCTATACATTTAAATGCTGAGTAACAGTAAAATGAGAACTAATTTGGGTAGGGGCTGAAAAAGAGAGGCCTAGGAACTAAGTGAATGCTAATCTGACACTGCCTGAGTTAAAATCCTCTGGACATGTCGGAACACATTGTAGAAAATGAGTAACTGAGAGCTTAAACAGCTCCCATTGATGTCAATGGGAGTTTTTCTGTTGCCTTCAATCACAGCTGGATCAGGTTCTGATCATGGATTAGTATGGTTATTAGCTATGGCAGTGGTGGGAGGGGCCTCTGTTGGTTTTTTTTTTTCCTTCCATAGCCCTTTCCTGAAGGGCTGATGAATTGTTTTAGTCAGGCAGTTAAGAGAAGACTTTGCTTTGAATAAAATTCACCTCTGCCATTTCCTAAACAGAACTACCATAAAAACAGTATAGTATGCGCAGATTAAAATAACATATTTGGGGAAAATGCCTTGATTCATATTTGATATGTATCCACGGTTCTGCTTGACAAATGCTATATCATTATGCATGTGCAATCCCGTAAAATATTTGCTTTCTTATATTGCTACCCCTTAGGAACTCATCAGATTTGGGGTTTGAAATTTCTTTTACTGTAGGTAGTTAAAATTGGGCAGGCACAGTACTTTCTCAGATGGGCACTTTATATTATAAGTGGGTGCCTATTGGTGTTCCCTTCTGTCTTAATAGGATTTTTGAACCCTAAATGAAGTGTGTCTTAGGCATATAATTGGCATAATAAATATCTGAAAATATCAAAGTGCAGACAGTGTGCGGGTGTCCGAAATACACTGTTCTACGGAAGAGGGAGCCTCAATCATGGCTTTAGAAATTGTGAGTCCAGTCAGGGTTGAAACACCACCACTGTGGTTATGAAGTTAGCCAGTTCCCCAATCTCTTTGTCTGAACAGAGGTCCGTAGTGGCAACTGTTAGCAGAAGGAGCACGTTGCCAGAAGTGCATTTGTTTGCCATCATACTTGTTGTCAGTGTCATTGGAGAAAAGGATAAAAAGCGAAACATAAAAAAGATGGATTCTGTACACCCAATATGACAAAATCTATATCTGGTTTCTGGCCTCATATACTTTATGTTGAATCGCCCAGCTCAATAAATGTGTTTATATTAGGTACAAAAAACAGAATCACTAAACTTGCTGTGAATTCCATGACATTTATGCATTCTAATGTAGTCGCATAAGCCATTGTTTCCCAAATTTGGGAGAGCTGAGCTTCCCTTCAGGATAATGAATCCCCTCACCCCTCTTTTTTACATGCTTTGAGGAACAATAGAAATAACTAACAAAGGTGACGTTTAAAAGAAGTATCATTGGCATCTGAATATAGCACCTGCTGAAATGAATGGGGTAGTTCATACATCAGAGCTATATTTCAGGTTATCTCCAAACTCAGACAGGTGGGTCTGTTTTTAATACACATGCTTCACATTTTCAAAGTTTTCTTTGCAACTATAACAACTAGCTACTCACTTTTTTAACCCATGATAGTTGAGACTCTAGCCTCTGATCCAAAGTGGCCAGTTAAGTCAATGGACAGACCCTGGGAACAGGCCTCTGGAGATCTTTTGAGAAATCTGTCCAGACCTTTGTCTCCCATCATGCAGGACTTTTATGAGCCCCACGCTTTGGGAAACACTGGCTTAAACAAAGGTATCATAGGGATAGACTCGACATTAAGGTTGGAAAGTCACAGTGAAAGAGAAATTAGGATGTTAGAGTAACTACTCTTTTTTTAAAAGATAACCTGAATCATAACACAGTGTGCAGCCATTCCTTCACTCTGAGAAACACACACCAGTCCTTTAACATTCTTCAGGCTAGGTGTGACATTCTGAAGTGAATACATGGGAAAATAAACAACCTACATATGTTTAAAAAAACCGAAACAAAACATGATCATTCATGAGATGAATAATCAAAGGTTGTTGCTACTACGTGTGATATTTAAAATCGAAGAAACAAAGCCAAGACTTAGTGTATATCAGTGAGACTATTATAGAAATATACATTTAATCAAAAATACTACACTGAAAGGTACAATACAGCTTCACATTTAAGGGTTCAGAAGCTAGGAAACATGAAAGCTAAGCTTGTATATCTATCTTAACCCTGTCCGTGTCCATCAATTATTTCCTGTCTTATACTGAAGGTATGTCTACATTACAAGTGCTACAGTGGCACAGTTGTAGTGTATACTTTACTACTGCAATGCAAAGGGTTTTTCCATCACTGTAGTAAATCCACTCCCTTGAGAGGCTGCAGTTAGGTCTATGGAAGAATTCTTCCGTCACTCTAGCTATATCTACAGCTCAGGGTCTGGTTGGGGTAACTACATTACACAGGGCTTGAAGTTTTTCACAGCAGTAAACAGTATTGTTAGGTCAGCCTAAGTATTAGGTGTTGATTGTAAGTTTTATGGGCTATAGACTGTCTTTTTCTTCTGTTTGTACAATGCTTAGCATAATGGGGTCTTGGTCCAATACTAAGGCTCCTGAGCACTGTGTTAATAGAAATAATCAATAATAATTAATTGTACGTTTACATGAAAACACCCTCTTCAATCACATTCCTTTCTCAAATAATATAATGTAATAGGCATTTTTGCCTGTTGCAAAAATAACACCTGGTAGTACTCTTTCACCACTTCTTATTTCTTTGTCGTGATGGTCCAGTGCATCTTTCTTAACTTTGACTTTATATGATCTAAATTCTTTCAGGTATGCACTTCAGTAATTTACTCAGCACGCATGCATTATCTATTTTCTTTTCAACTAACAATGCTTTCTTCCTGTGGTACAATACAGGGGAAGAACCAATTAATGATAAATCTGATTTACTAGTGTTCATATGTATGGTACAGTCTTCCATGGTTGTAATTCAGGGAATGAGGTAGCTAATGACAAAGCTAAATTAATATTATATGTGCCATGGGATTGAAATTAAATGCTTCAAAGGATAATCCACTCCCCCTTCACACACACTACTGGTCTGGTAACACTGGTGACTGGAATACATCTGGGGTTCCATCAAAAAAATTCCCCTGGGGGAGATTAAAAAGGGGGGAAAAGGAGGAGGAAGGAAGTGAAAGTAGTAGAGGGAGGAGGCAGGCTTGAGGGAAGAGGGGCAGTTGCTGGAGTGGAGGAGGGAAGTTGGCAGTTGTGGGCTTAGTAGCAGTAATGAAACTGTGGTTTGAGTAGCCAAGGAAAGCTGGAAGGAAGACCAATGGGAGGAAGAGGTAGGAAGGAAATTAGGAAGCTGGGCGAGCTACAAAGATCGCTGTGTGAACTTGTCACAGATAACAGTATACAGCTCTAGGTAATGTATGGTGATACTGGATCGCTAGATATTTTTCCACAGTCAGACAGTAAGTAACATGTTCATTTAGCCCATAAGTGTATTTAGGGATAGCTCCTGTAGTGGCAGTGCAATTATCTAAGGGGACTTTTCCAACTCCAGCTTCCATGATTTATGTTCTTTGAGTGTGTTTCATTTCCACAGGACAGAGCTAGTGCCTGTCAGCACGCTGTCTTAGGTCAGCCAGTTAGCACTTGGCTCCATGCAGTGTGAAGTTCTTTTGGCACTAGCTGTTCAATTGTCTTCACTGCTGTGCAAGAGGATGAGATGCTTCTCACTTCATCAGGTCAGGCAAGGAGGGGCGCCACCAGTGCATCAGATTACCATACTGCGTGTTCCCTTCGCACAGCTACTATGACACAGGATGTACTTCTCCCTAGCCTGCCTTTTAGTCTGCGTTCTTGATCAAGCAGGCAGTAAAACATGTGCTTAATATCACAGTATTCAGTTGCAAGTGATTGAGATACATAAAGTGGGACTGGCTTATAACAAACGATCCAGTAAAATAGATGTTCTAAATTGTTTCAGTGCGCTGACATATGCCAGTTGCAATTGTGGCTGTGGCAAAGCTCTGCTTAAAATTGTTCAGTGAAAATACCGATGTCTCTGCAAAAGACTTTCTCTATGCTGCATTCTGCCTGCCTCCAGCAACAGCTGAGTGACAAATGAGTGACCTTCCAACCTCTGTTGGAGCTGAGGGCCCTCAGCACCTGGCAGGAATGGCTCTTTGTTTTCAGAGTCAATGCTGAGGAAAAGCACTTAATTTTTGGAATCATAACTCGTTCAGGAAATTTTTATATGAGAAATTTCTAACAACCAGCCGTGTTCTCTTGCATTTTACAGTGCAGTTACCTCCCTTGCGTTCTCCAGATGAACAGTCATGCTTGATATTAGTGTAATAAATAACAGCATACTGGTGCCACTGCAGTGTGACTGGCTTAAACGTGCAGCCACATACAGAGAATCTTTTGTCTCTGGCAGCAGCTGTGACTGCATAATGTTTAGCCTTTGCTCTCCTAAAATGCTGCAAGCAAAACAAGCATGCATAGGATGAGAGAGTAAAATAGCAGCTTACCTAGGTGCAAATTATTTCCTCATTCCCACAGGAGGTATGGAGATGGGGCTGCGAGGGACAATTTGGCAAAGGTGTGAAAATGAGTTTTATATGGAGTTGCAGTCTGCAAGTCCTGCCCCATCACCCTCTACCATTTGTGGGTGTAGGGGGCTCTGCCCTAGGGCAGTTCTGCTGATTAGAGGGGCCAGGATACCAGGAGCCCTTGCAGGGATTGTGCACCAGCTACTCTCTGCAAATTACAATGACGTCTTTTTACATACATTGAGGATGAGTTCAAGGTGGTGCTGAGCTGAGGGAAAGGTAAGGACAAGGATAGTGGATTATCACAAGTGTGACCATTTTCCTCAGCTTATGTACTAGAGCAGGGGTGGCAATAATTTTTGCAGAGGGAATGCTCCACAAATTCTGGTAAGTTTCGTGGGCCACATGATGCTGGAGCATCAGGCAGCTTTCGGCCAGTCGCTACCCAAACTTCTGGCTTCTGGTCACACGACCGGAAGCCGGAAGTTCGGGTAGCAACTGGCTGAAAGCTGCCTGATGCTCCAGTTTAGCACTCCTGCATGGCGGGCCGGCGAGCTGGAAAGAGAAGTTACAGTCCAGATGCAGCCCACAGTTTGTATTTTGCCCCTTCTCCTCTCCCCCATAGAAGAGTGTCAGTGATTGCCATGGCTCCACGGCTGTATCCACTACTGCCCCACATTTTGAGGAAGAATTAATTTGTCTCAGACCCTATCAGAACCTGTCGAAGCACAACCTATTTGTTACTTGGGCTTTGCTTGTAGGGTAAGATTTGCTCAACTGTGATGGCAAGACAGATGTTAAACACATGCACACTAGCTGTATTGAATTTGCCTCCAGATTTTGTTAGTGTAACATTTCACAAAGAGGAGCCATTCCCCAGGGACAATCCAATCAACTGCCTGTAATTAAAAGAATTAACCATTCTGAGACTAATTTTGTTGCCTCAACAGAACTGTAACAGACAGGCTGCCAATCGAAGAGGCTTGTTCCAGTTTTTATAGAAGGAGCTTTACTCAAATTTTGCTTTATTGGTTGAACTGAAGATAATCATTGTTTATAGCTCGTGAACCACTGAGCAAATGTGAATTCAAAGCAAGCAGTTTGAGTTGAGCTCCACGTTATCCTGGGAGACAAGTGCACTCATTCAGTGGCCCTGTATTCTCTCTAAATGTATTTCCAATCTCATGGAATACGAGGTGCAAAGGGTGATAAGTTGTGTTGAGTTTCCTTCTGTGTGTAGTACCAGTTTTTTTCTCTCTACTGAGCTAATCAGTGTGGTCCTCACTTATGCCTTGTCTAAACTAGCATTTATTCTGGCAAAACTTTTGTGTCTCAGGGGTGTGAAAAAACATACTTTTGAGCAACAAAAGTTTTGCCGGCATCAGTGCTTCTTGGACAGAGCTGTGTTGGTGGGAGACACTCTCCTGCTGTCATAGCTACTGCCGCTCCTTTAGGTGGTTGTGTTATGTTGGTGGGAGAGCTCTACACAACACGGGTACACAAGTGCTCTTACGGCGGCACAGCTGTATCAATACAGGAAGTTTTAAGTGTAGACTAGCCCTGAAAGTAGATAGAGGTAGATTGAATATTTCTGCTACTTTTGTAAGTTAGATGGCACCAATGCAAGACAGCTGTGCATTCGCTCCACCAAACAAGGACGTGAACTAATTATGGGGGTGGCCCAGATCATCATTCTCCTGGTGTTTGTTTGGCCTCGCTTTCTGATTCCATCCCTAACTCCCCAATTTACTGCAGTTTATTCTGAGGCCCCTTTCCGTGTTTTATCCTCCTAGCTCTCATACCTGGCCTTTGGTCCTGACTCTGCCACTGACCTACAGCCTGACATGAGGCAAATCTCTTCACCTCTCTGGTCCTCTGTTGTTCTTCCACTCTGTCAGTTTCATCTATTTATACATAGTCCCTGTCCCTGCATGTGGAGTGCCTAGCACAATGGAGGCCCCAGGAGGAGGTGAGGGAGGTTTGCTGCGTACCTTTGTGACTATACAAGCAGGCAGGATGACTCTTCATTTGTGTCTCTCCTGCCTCAAGTTGCAAAAAGTTCTGAACAGACTTGTTTGAATGGCAGCTACAAGAGTTTGCCTGTCGGTAGAAAAATCAGGAGATTCTAAGGCAGAGGAGATTGCACCTGAGATTAGAACGTCCCTTCTACACTTAGAAGTTAAGTTGACCCAACTTCGTCACTTGGGTGTGAAAAATCCACCCCTCGGAGCAATGTAGTTAAACCAACCTCATTCCCAGTTTAGACAGCGCTAGGTCAATGGAAGAATTCTCCCATCAACCTAGATATTGCCTCTTGGGGTGGTGGATTACCTACACCGATGGGAAAACACCTCTTGTCACTGTAGTGAATATCTACACTGCAGCACTATAACACTGCTACTGCAGCATTTCAGGTGTAGACAAGGCATTTGTGTTTTGGTCTCACCTGCTTGTGATGTCCTTTAGAACTTCTCTGAGGTGAACATTGGGAGCTGCATTACAGTAGAACCTCAGAATTATGAACACCTCGGGAATGGCGGTTTGTTCATAACTCTGAACAAAATGTTAGGGTTGTTCCTTCAAAAGTTTACAACTGAAAATTGATTTAATACAGCTTTGAAACTTCACTATGCAGAAGAAAGCTACTTTCCCTTTATTTTGTTAGTTGTTTACGTGTAACACGTTTGTTTGCTTGTTTGTTTGGGTTTTTTTTGGTCTCTGCTGCTGCCTGATTGCATACTTCCGGTTCCAAATGATGTGTGTGGCTGACTGGTCAGTGCGGAACTCTGGTGTTTGTAACTCTGAGGTTCTGCTGTATTTTTGTGTTGGGAGGAGAGGAGGTATTAAAACTGTTTAATCTGTTTAAAAGATAAACAAAATGTGGGGTTGGCTTATGAATTAAGCTGTTTTTGCTGTGAAGCTGGGCAATGGCTGAAACACCTTTCCAAACCAATTTTATTCATTGAGGAGAAAATTGTCACTTGTCCTTTGGTGCGCCAGACATTAGAGTCAGGTGGGTGTGAGCACTCCAGTTGCTGCCTCTCCGTCCAGACCATCACCATACTAAACATTAGGGGGAGAGTCGGTGGGATGAGCTCAGGGACTGGGTAGAGCCAATGGCTCCATCTGTCGCCAGCACACTAGTCAGCTGAGCTGACTGGATGCAAGAGAAGGGAGTATGCTGTCCCTGTAAAAGGTGGTACCAAAGTATTTTCTTTCCCCAGACGTAAGGGTGGAAACCAGGGGGGAAATTGTGACTGAGTCCCAATTGCTTCTCAGGGTTCCTTTTTTTGGAGCAATGCCGCTATGCACCTCCTTTACTCAGGGCTAATAGCAATGTCTCAATCTAGGCTTTATATAATGAACACATTTGAGAAGAACATGTTCCTACCCAAGGATCTTTCAGCCTGAATTAGACAGTCAATACAAAGGGTTAAGTTATTTAATTGAAAAAATTCATTCGTTGGTGATACACCAGACCTCCTAGATTTGTTCCTGTGTATATATACCAGATAACCAGAGGATGGCCTGAACTCAAAGCAATGCAGGGTTGTTTTCTGTGAACATGTTGTGTTTGTGCTGGTGGATTGTCCTTGAAAGGTGCTGTTGCAGATACTGTGTATGGAGGAGTGTGAATAGTAAGAGGATGGTCATTTAGAGTACTGTGAAATGGCCAGGAAGAAGGCACAAAGAGGAGTCTGAGAAAGATCCAAAAGTGATGCCCAGGAAGAGGGAGATTTGGGAGAAGATTAGACCATGGGAGTCATGGGATGAAATGAGAGTAGAGATGCAGGTGTGGCAGATTTGAGCAGGGCCTTGAAAGGCAAGGTAGCCAGTAGAGGATCTGCTTGGGGATGACATGGTCATAACGGAACAGGGGGAAAAGGTTTTAGTAGCAATGTTATAGCTGGAGCAATTAGATAACTTTGCATACCAGTAACTTGGGACACTAGCAGAAATTACTAGTGTTAATGAACTAGAAAACCCAAGTCTGGAAAGTGGACTCCATTTCTTGTCATCTGTTGCCTTCCCTTCCCTGCCCTGTGCTGGCAGGAAGACTGAAACTGTCAGTGGAGCTAGTGAAGTGGATTAGGAAGCGCTGATGGCAAGGCAGGGGTTGAGTGGGTATTTTCTGGGGAAGTTGCCAGACAGTGCTGAGGGAAGCTGGAATCTGTGCTTGCGTGAGAAAACCGTTAAAAGGTGTCAAGGAGAAGCTGGTAGCTGGGATGGAGGAGGCTAGCCAAGGCAGATAATGAAGAAGGGTTTTGAAATCCTGGAGCTGGCAGAGGGAGCAATCATCAAAGGCCAGGACAAAACAGGAAGCAAGATAGCAATGTGACAAAAATTGCTGGAAAAAACAGATGGGTTCCAGGTGATACATGCACATCACCTCTCTGAGGCAGAGGCTGATATCAATCACAATGGTGCAGGGGCCCATTTAAGAGAAAGAAATAGCCTTGTCTAGCTAAACAGTGCTTGTTGGTTGCCTTCAGCAGAAATAGTGACTGGAGAGAACCGGTGTAGAAAACTCCATTTTGCATTTAATCTCAAAAGAGATTGTTATGGATTACAACAGCATTTGTTAAAGAAAAATTAGTCTTGGACTCTAGTAGACTGTGTTGCCTGAGGATCATATTGTTCCATAAGGTAAAACAAATGTTCATAGAATGGAACTTGAAGGTCAGGTTTCAAGTGTGAGGGGAAAATAAGGAAGGGAGGATAAGGAATAAAGCCACAATGTTACAATGCGGTTTAGTTTTATGGAAACAAACTCTATGGAATTTTTAAATTCTGAACTTGCAGTTTGCTGCTTCCCTTTTGCGTTACATTGTTTTGATTTCTAAGCATTCCTCTAAATCACACGTTTTAAGTGTTTATATTTTATTTGATACAACCAGAAAAGATAGGAGCTACCAAAAAAAAAAAAAGTGTTGTATCTTTGGGTCCTTGAAGGACCTCTGGCAACTTAGATTTTTCTCCTTGGGGTGTTGCATTCCAGGGCTTGTAATGTGAGCTCAAGGCCTCTATTCCCCACTTGGACTCATGTCTAGAAAGGTTTTATAAGATTTATTACATTAGGTCTTTTAACTTCTAAACAGGGAAAACATGAGTGATTACCCTCCATACAGACCAACAGCAGAGAATGCATCAAGTTATTTTAAAGCGGATGTTCTGGCTGTAAGCAATTTACTGAATTTACTGGAATTTCCATGTGAAAAATGTAATAGTATATTTCTTTTTCTCAAATCTTCATTATTAAGATTGAAATTTAAAGGACACTGTCCAGTTAAGACATAACTTTATAAAAAAAAAAATAGACATTACTTTTGGTATCCTTTTAAATAGAGATTTAATAAACAAACAATTTTATTATCGAATTATCAGTTATGCTGCTTGTTAACTTTTTGCACCCCATTCAGGGCTCATCCACATGGGAAGTTAAACAACTGTAGTTATACCTCTGTAACTCCCTTTGTAAACAGTCTTATCCCATTATAAGTGCCAGCTAAAACCGCTTTTCAGCTAAATCAAAAGAGAGGGTACTCACATACTGATAAGTGTCCACCCTGGGAGTTATATAGGTTTTATAACTATAGCAGTTTAAATTTGTGCCTTTCCTTATACTGATATGTCTTCCCATGAGACATGCCCTTAGTTTGGGCAATGAAAGGAGGCCTGCCAGTTTCATTTTTGTTTATAGTTAAATTCATTTTCTGGCTTCCATACATTAACAAGATACTGGAGGTCTTAGGTTGCAAACACCTCAGGGAAATGTTTATTACCAAACATTTCTGTAATAACTTCTGTAAAACTCACTTTCTCTGCCCTTCCATCTCTTTGAATTTTAGACCTAAACTACAGTACTTTACAATATCCTCTAATTGTACAAAGTCACATAATTCAAATTAAAGTTCTCCAAAAGACTTTCATGTGTGCAAGACAGCAATGCCAATTTCAATAGGGTCTCACAGCATCATATGTGCAGCATAAGTACTTCTCAAAATAATATAGAGGTACATTTAAGATACAGAAAGTTGCTGTTTAATTAGATCAGAATGTCAGTATAGAAGAACATTTGATTCCTTTACTTTATTCTGCATAAAAGCTCTTGAGTGTATATCCACACTGCAACACATGTGCCAAAAAACAATGGCATCCTAAATTAAGGCAACATTTATGGCTGATACAACACCAGTCTACAGGCATTAACCTACTGCTATCATGATAGTAAACTACACCAACCTATTAATACCCTTTTTAACTGATTTTCAGTTCACCACTCTCACTACATGCAGTGATGGGTATTTCTGCTAAAATGATCAGTGGTGAAATAGTCACAAACAGTGTTGACATTTAAATTGTACCTGTACCTTCCGAGTGGGATTGCTAGAGTGCTGCATTTGCACAGTATGAGGTCCTATTCCCCAGTGAGTTTTTCCTGTCCCACACTCCATGCTGGGAAGTGGAAATGTAATGACTTCAACCCAAACGGTGTAGCAAAGTATAAATAAAGAAAGTGATAGAGAGAGTGTATAGAGATGGGGATGCTACTTGCATGGCATGCAAATAACGGTGATGTCAGCAGGAGGCAGAGCCTGAGGCTCTCAGTTTTTTCCTTGAAAAGGATGGCAGTGGGTGAAGTCTCCAAATAGTGTTCTGGTTGTTTGATCATGGGGTGATATAGATGGGGGGAGAGAGAGAAATTACATTCCAGTATTTCTCATTTGAACCTTGATCCTATTTCCCTGCACATCCCAAATTTAGGCTCTGCAAGGACAATAAGATTGGGCTCCTAGTGTCTATACATGGAGGTACAAATTAATTCTAGTACTTACCATATTTTTCCATTAATTCTTCGTTTTTAGGGTGAATTTGTTACCAAAGAGAAATCGACATCTTTTATGATTTTTTAAAAGGTAATAATTAATGAAAAAAGACTCCTCACTGTTTTCCTTTGAGATTAATCACTGTGCAAAATAAAATGGCATATTGCATATAAAAAAATAGGGAGTAGCAAACTGGTGGAGATGTTTAGTGTCCCTTCAATAAGTGTCATTGAAGATTTTAATTATATTACACATCAAACTCCATGGCTTTCTTTTACTTGCCATAATTCATCAATGAAATTCCTGTGTCTGCACTGCCTCAAAAATGTGGGGATAGTTTTCATATTACCTATCCAGAACTCCATATACTATTTCAGGGGAGTTCTGGCAAATGGAAGGCTTCAGATTGTACAGTCCTTGAGTGGGGTTTTTTAAAGCGCTCTGCATTGTCCTGCTCTCAAGTGGAATCAGTGGAACTTTACCATTGAATCAGAGGGAGTAAAGTTAGGCCAACAATGAGCCTGTTTGAAAATCCTGGCTATTATTTCCTTTGATTTCTAAACAGAAATGACTCAGAAAGCTGAGGTTTGGAGCCACATCGTGCCCACTTCTCTAGCTGGCTTTGATGAAATCAGGGCAGAATACGTGCAATATTTTAACCTCACCTGTTTGTTCATTCTGTCCCTCTCTGTGTCTGTCACCCTCTTGCTAATGTTAACAGTTGTCTAATGATCCCTGCTCATCCATGCATCTTATCAACATTCGGTATTTTTATCGGAGACAGAAGTTTGACTCAGTGGCCTGTAATTACCAGCTTCCAGCCATATTTTCCCCCATTCACCAAGATTGGCACTAACTTCGTTTTTCTCTGTTCCTCAGATGTGCTCTCTCTATTCAGCAATTTAATGATGTTTGGGGATTTGGCAGTTCCATTCTAAATTCCTTTAGAATCCTGGAGTGTTCTCCCTTGATTTTCCCTCACGCTTCGTTCCCTCCTGACCATAGTTTAGAAACACCCTTCTTCTTCTCACCATTGTCTGTCAATAGTCACTTCTATCTTTGCTTCATCTGTGGTGTGTTTACCTCTGCAGGGTAATCATTAAGCATTTCTGAAGTGTGACTGTCCTCACCTAGTTAGGATGCCCCTTTCTCCTTGAGAGGGACCTGTTTTCTTACATATTTTCAGAGCATTTGTTTCCCTTCCAATTATTCTTCACTCCGGTCCCTGCTGTTTTAACCTTTAACTAATTTTCTTGCAAGATTGAACCCTCTGATTGTATTATAGTTTTGCTTCTTTTCCCTCCATGCTACTCTTCAGATCTTTTTTATTTTGTATACCCTCTCTTCCTTAGGACTTAATTCATAATCTCCGCATGTGTCCAGCATGCACAAATTATTATCTTCCTGATATAGTTATATCTTGAGAAGAAAGCATTTTTGTCACATCCTTTTTTAGTGCTGCCTTAAATCTTATTCCAACATTGCTGTGCATTTTGTGTGACCCTCCAATAATGATGTTACCTGCTAAATGTTACCTGTAAATGGTGTTGTGGTCACTCCACCCTGAGGGACTTTCTGTGCTCCACTGTCTCAAACTGTTACCTTCTAATTAGTCCTTGCAAGGTTTAAGATTGTAGTTGTTTTCCCCCTATTCATTCCTTTATTTATTACTTGTGCTAATAGTATTTGTGCTTAACAATTCAGGGAACTCCATGCTTACATGTGTGACTCGCCTGGGTTCCCAGCAAATAGGAAAGAAATTAAAATCCCCTAAAATTATTTTGCCTATTTCCTGGGCTGGTGCTTGCTCCCTTTACATGACCCTTACCTACAGGAACTGACTGCACAGTCTTTTTTTTTTTTTTGGCTTCTTAACCCTTCTCAACAGAACCCTTTCTGTTTTAATTTCATCTCCTTCCTCTTTGATAGCGTTATCTAGAGAAATGAGCAATATGAGCAGAGGCTATCACTCCTCAGTCATTTCCTACGCCTCCATCCCTGTTGTTAGCCTGTTCCCTGCCTGCGGTGTTCTTCCTTCTGTCTTCTCCCCTTTGCTTTCCCACTATATTTTTTCTATTTATTAATGTAACATTTAATGTTTGATGTTGTCATAGACTTTAAGACCAGAGAAAACTACCAGATCATCTAGTCTGACATCCTGTGTATCGCAGGCCACCCATTCCCCCCCAACACCTGCACAGTAAACCCGACAAACCAAAATTAGATCAAAGTTTTACAGCCCACAGGAGACTAGATTATTATGTGCCACAAGCAGAGAACAGGAAGGACCAAGGTGCACCAGTGCCCGAGGCCCTTGCAATAGCAAGGAAATTATGCCTGGCTCTGTTTCCAAACTCTGTTCTTTTCTGTGATTTAGTCTTAGGGACTCTAATAATTTTTGCAGGCAAAAGATTTGTTGTGACTTCATTTACTTTTCTCTTACCCAACTTTCCTCTTGCCCATTTCATGGTTCCCATAAGTAATGCTCTCCCAACCCCCACTGCCTAGTTGAATTCCCTTCCTTTCCTATTTAGCCTACCCTCTCCCTGCATTCCAAACAACCTGAGTCTTCTCTGATCAAGTGCTTTTTTTGTCTTCTGTATCCAACAGTTGTCCCTGCAGAACACTGCCCAGAGCCTCAGAAGTTGAATCTTCATTTTCCCTCAGTTAGCCATGTACCTTCTGGATCACTCTGGGTCTTTGTGGAGGTGCCTGAAGTACTGAGAGGTTTTGAAAGTCTGCCACTTTCGTTAGAATTATAAAGTTTTCTGAATTCTTCCTTCTCTTCCACACTGTTTGTTCCAATATGAATAATGGCTAGTGGTGGTTCTCATGCTGTCTGCGACAAGCCTGCATTTCATCCAAGTGGTTTTAACTGGCTTCACATGCTTAGTTCGCCATCTAAGTTTTCCTTATCCAGAAGACCTGTTATTCTGATAATGATCCTGAATACTGAGTTTCTTTAGCATTACAACCTGTTTCTTTTTTCTGTTCAGTCTGTAACTGATCTTGGTCTCTTTCCTCCCTCCGTTTCTGTTGCATCGATGATATGGTTTTGACTGTTCTGCTATGTCCAGTAGTGGCAGGAGTCTATTTTTTCAGAGTGGCTTCCTATAATTCTGAACTTTACTGAACCTGTTCAGCTCCTCATTAGAAGAAACATGTTCAGTGTTTTTCTCTGAAAACGTTAGAGTTTTGGTAGCTTTTCTTTTCCTGAGGAGACTTGGCATCTTGCACTATATTGTTCCATTCTCCAGTAACATGCAATTCATAGCCCACATAGGCAACTCTGAAATGTTCATAAATAGTTAGACTGCCAGTTATCACAATCCGTAAGTCAGAAAAAAGCTTTATAAATATTATTTTAGAAGGCTTTGGGAGATTTTTTTCATGTTCCACATTATTAAAATCTGTGCATTACCCCAGTATTTGTATTTCTCAGTTTTTAGAGTGATTACGTTAATAGTGAACAAGATCGCCATGTACAGGTGTGTGTGTGTGTGTGTGTTTTATATAAATAAATAAATTAATTAAATAAAGCAAGTCCTACAGAAATTATTGTTATGATTTATAGAGGTTAGCTGCCAGGAATGTGAATTTAAAAAGAACCAGGAAACTTAATTCCAAAGATATTGGATATCCTCGGAAATGAAGAGCACATACAAGATGATTTACTTGGGTTCTGTATGTAAATATCTTCCATACAGGTCTTTAGAACAACTGTATGGAAAATGCTTGAACTCATTTAATGAGTGAATACTCTAATTCTGTTTTGTCCAATGCATTTTCATTACAGTCTGACACTTGTTTTTAAAAGGCTGTAGCACATAGTACTCAGTAGGCAGATTAATGCTGGATTAATGACCTGGCGTATCACAGATCCTGATCATAGAGTACAATGGAAAGATTTAAATGAGTGTTGGACCAAGCCCATAAATACTTATTTTGCTAGCTGAGATTGAATTAATAATTTTTATTTCTGAAACTTCTTATTGAAAAATATGTTTCTTCCCCAGTGTAATTTCATTGAAATCAATGAAGTTATTTTAGGGATAAAATTGTCCTGCTAAATGAAGTCTTAAATAGTGAAGTGTGAAATGATGAGACTCTATTAGCCCCAAACTAAACTACAATCCTCTGACTAATCACTATGTAGTCATTAGTAATTAGAGGTACAGTCGTCTTCTGTACAGGCCAACAAGACTTATGTCTCCCATAAGCCTTCAAAATAGGCACAAATGGGACTGATGTGCTGTAGATGCTTTGTTCTGACCCTCTAGTTTATCACCTTGAACAATACCTTCTTGTATAGCGATGAGACTTTAATGTACTGTTTGTTTTTCCTCCTTCAGGTATTCACGTACAAACAGAGTACAATCACACACCAGAAAGTAACAGCGATGCATCAAACAAGTGTGGAGAACGTGGAGGACATGGCAGCACTTGTAGACCTTCATGAGGGCTCCATCATGCACAATTTATTCCAACGATATCAACGAAATAAAATCTATGTAAGTGTCTTTTAGAACATAAATTAAGAAGAATGTTTTCCTGCATGCAACAGCAATATTTTATACTGATCTAATAGCACCTCCCATCCCCTAAGTGCTTTAAACTATATATATGCACAGCACTGAAATGCACCTATCTATGTGGTGGATGCTGACTTCCCACCAGAAAAAAAAATGGAGGGAAAGTTTGGTCAAGGACTCCAGGGAAACCCCTGCTGAGGAGAAAAGTCCGATGGAATATTTGATGTCTGAGAATCAGACATGATACTGATTTTTAAAGTCTTGCTCGTTTAGTCATTAAAATACGTTGGGGACAGGATAGGAGAGCAAAGACACTGGTGGTTTTTTCAAAATATACTGCAACAGATGAAGGTGTCAGAAGATTGTCTGAGAGGACACAATAGAACAGCCTTCTCAACCTTTTCCATACTGGGTCCCCCTCTGGGGATCGCATCTGGCCAGGATCTAGCTGAGACCCTTCTCCCATTCATCAGTATAGGTAGGGCAGGTGGTCATTATCCTACAGGTAGAGAACCCAAGCCATAGCAATTGGGCAATCTTAGGAGCTTACATCAGTGGAAGCAACCAGGTGCTCAGGCTCTCTGGAAATCAGGCCCTTAGTCTATATGGAATTTTATTTTTCTTGACTTCGTATTGAAGACTTCTGTGGCTAATAGCGTTTAACTTTTCAGCACTGATGTTGACCCCAATCTAACATTATTGTGAGCAACATACAGAGAACAATAGTGGCTCCTGTAGACCTTTTTTTATACATATTTTTCATTTTGTAATAAAGTGTAATAAAAATAACCTGACATGCAGAAAAACATAATTTAGCCTAAACTTTCTTTCCGGTTTCTTGGAACAGGCAGCATAATATTTTCTGCCAAGATTCATCGCTTATAAACAGATAGGCTGAATTTAAGTAAACACATATTAAAGAACCAAACCACCCACATCTTTAGGGATTTCTTTATCACACCGTTTAAAAAAAAAAGCACAAGCCTGTTTTTGTTCCTTTCTATGTCACTGCCAAAGGGATAGTCAGTGCTGATAATCTTAGATGTTGAATTTCTTTTTTCAGTTTGTTTTGTGACGTCCTTGTAATTTTTATGTTTTTCTCAACACAAATGAACCATTGTGTCTTAAAAATCAGTCAATAAATAATCAATGTTGGTAGCTCAGCCCATGTGAACAACTCTGTACATGCGAAGGAAGTAGAAAAAATTAAGGAAACACATTTCAGGCTTCCTTGGGTTGGTTGGTTGGTTTGTTTATTGAAAAGAGTAAAAATAAATAACTCTACCTATAAATTTCCCAGTGAGTAGATAGAATGACATTTAGAGTCTGCCTTTCTTCCTTTTAAGGGGGGGGGGCCAAGAAACAGCCATATTTAAAGAACTGTGTACTAGTTTGTTCCCTGTCTTGTTGTGGCAACTCATGGATCTCGCTAATATTTTGGTGATAAGTGCAGTATAAATTCCTAGACACACAGAGCTGTGTGCCATTGCTGGTGATATGGCACCTGCAGTTGCCGATACTGCTCCTTGTTCTTGCAGTATTGTTGACTTTACTGTTTGGGTCCACTGTGTCAGCTCTCACAAAATTGAGGGGCATTCAAATAAAGTGCACTGAAATTTGTGTTAAAGCTGCTCAGCTGGCCTACAGATGGGAGCGGGTCCGACATAGGAAGCAATGCTATGCCATCCCAGCTAGAGCACTGTTGCAATGCTGAGGGTGGCGCAGTAATGGGATGATGGCTCCAGGAGTGGTGGCACTTCAGACAGCAAAAGACGCAGCCTGAAATTTTTGGTCGCAGGGCTTGGCCAATCATAAGGTGGATACTATATACCCACGGCAGAGCCACTTAACTATGTATGGGCAGTGCAATGACACATTAGTGGGAAAAAGCCAAAATTTGATTAAGAGAGGGGGGGAAAAGGTGAGATTAGGTTCACTTAGCATTTGCTAATATTTTCATACAGCTAAAGGGATAAGCTTCATTGTCATTCTCACTTTGGACTGGATTGTTCCATGCACAGAACACACAAGGAACCTTCCCCGTGTGTTTAAGTACTTTGTATAAGGGCCAGAGGCAACCATAGCCTTCCTCCATGCCCATCCTCCCCACTGGGCACAAATGGACTCAGAAGGGTCTGGGATGATATGGAGCCGTTATCCTGGCTCCTTCCTACCATTCGCCCACAGAAGTGGCTGGCCAAAGGGAGCATAATGCAGTGTAGGGAAGTCAGGAAGGAATTGTGCTCCTCTAAACACAGTCCTCTTCCTGACCTCTTTGTGGAGTGAGCTGTTTCTGTAGCACCCTCTAGCACAGGACATTGTGCAAATGCCACAGTCTGGCCGTTAGCTTAGAGATCTGTTCTGGTGTCTCTGCTAACTTTATTTTTCCTGGGGAACAATGTGTCTTATGTTTGTTCATACAGTAAAATGTAATTCACGTAACTTTTAAAAAAGCAGCCTACAAATTATATTTGAAGTAGTAAAAACATGTTTTTTTTAAAAAAACCCTCAGCCTTCTGGCTGACATGGCAATGAGACTAGGATGTAGCTTGATGCTTATAATAGTGAGTGCAGTGTAATGCTTATAATAGTGAGTGCAGTGTAATTGACTTTCTTGTTAGAAAGAGCATCCATGTTTATACAGCAGAATGTCATGAAATGAAATGTAGTCCACTAATTTCTAAATTGTAAGTGAAAAGGATTGTGAAGATTCTGTGAAATTACAGAGGAGAATAAATAAAGATAGATATCGTGGGAGAAAAAATTAACACTGTTGCTTTCCAGTGAAGACATTTTAAATGTAGCTCTTTTCCCTTGATAATCCACTTGTTCCAAGCAATTGTCTTTCCTTCCTGTATTAAAGCACTCTTATTCCTGCAGTGAAGACATAGGTAAATATCTGAAGATTTATATACAATTTCAATTTGCAATTCACTTCAGTTAATTTTGCCTTTTATGCCTTTTTGTCTGGCATAATGATGTCCTTATCCCTAAACCCTCTATTATTTCCTTATTATCAGAAAGATATTTTCTATGGATGCCAAGGCTTATCAGGCTCCTCATTAATTCACTTAGCTTCAGCCAGCAACTCCAGCAGTGAAGACCAGTGCAAAGTATTATTTTTTTCTCCCTTCCATTCAGGGAATGCTGGGCTATAAGAAACTTCTGCCGTATCAGCAACCTGTCTAACTCTGTAGTCAATATTCTGAAGCAGCTAATGGTGTCCAGATTGAAGTTGGAAGATATAATCAACTCCATTCTAATTTAAGCTGAACCATTTTGACATCTCAAGTCAAAATTGAACATACCTAAATCTGTTTTTTATTTGTCTTTTCCTCAGACACTGTTTCACTTTTTTCTTGTCTGAATTTCTAAAAAGGAAATTCTCAAAAAGAATTTCCTAAAAAGTCTGTTCTCAACTCCCTCTTTGTTTAGTAACAGAACTATTGGAGTACCTGCCCTTGTAAACTTCTGTGGAACAGGACAGTCACCGCAGTGTCCAGGCCCCAAATACAATACTCAAAGAAGTAAAACTGTTACCTGAGGAGGGATGCTTCTCTCTGCTCCTCCTCCATTTAGGATGTATTTTGTTTTGGAGGAAGTTATCTAAGGGAAGGGACAATCTTAACTCTTAGCTGCCTTTCTTGTGGAAAGTCTCTCCAAAGAGGTGTGCTATGGGTCGTGCTCTCAAAGAGGGGACACAAGCCCATCCTTACCCTCCATGCAATGCATTCTTCTTCTGACTGCTCAGATTTGCACCTTGGGCTCTGTCTGCTGTAATGTCCCTGTAGATAATAGTTTTCTTGGTGTAGACCTGAGAAAGAGATGGATCCTGAGGTAGCCAAGCCCAAGTCCACTGATGGAACTGAAGATAAGGAACTGACCCTTAAGTGGATTCAGAAAAGCAAGGGTAAAGAGTGGGGAGCGTGTTTCTCTTATCTCCCCCAGAAAGGAGATGAGCTGCCTGGCGTTAGATGATCTGACATTTAACTGTGACCTGCTCTGCCAGACCCAAAGACAGTGCATATCAGTAGTCCAGCCTGGAGGGGATGAAGGCACAAGCCATCATGCCTAAGTCTGAGACGAAGAGATACAGTCTCTTTGTGGCTACTGATGCGGTTATGTAGAGAGGATCCTGGTAAGATTCTGCAGCAATACATGACTTTGATAATGGAGGAGCAGATGTTTTGGATAGAGAGAACAGTCGTGGTTTAAAAAATATCTAAATGCCAGTATCCGCATCCAAATGCTAAATGTGGACATCATATTAAGGTACCCATGCTTGAAAATGTAACCTCTTTGGTGAAGGCAAACCAGGAATTGAGACTGGCTTTCCAAATGAAGCCAGTGATGTGCACATGATAAAACAGGCAGCTGAAGGATGTAATTTCTATTTCATTTATATGTTCATTTCCAAAAGTAGAGGTGTCAGGCAGTTCAGTGGTGTATAGTGGTTAAGCTTGTTGCCATATCAAAGGGATAAATATTCCTAAATGCTTTTGAGACTGCCACTCCTTGGGTCAGTTAATCACACATCATAGAAGAGACTAGCTCAGTCTTGGGGACGACATCGTAAACCACATCACTTACAGTACACCAGGGGACAGGACATTTAATTATGGTGTTGAAGCTGCTGCTGAAGGGAGCTGCCTCTTTCCTGTCCCAGCCAATCAAGTGGTTAGTGACTGGTCTAGGCAAGCACACTTTAGAGAGATCAGAGAAGTAAGTTGTTTTTTTTTAAAGTGAGAGTAGATCTAAAAATAAAATGAATATGCAAACTCACCCCCTCTTGTACACTTATAAATGCTGCATTATTCAATGTCAAGAGCATCCCCATTTGACTTGTTTGCCATTTAAACACAATCTAAAATTGTGCTTAATTTTTTCGTTTTGAATTAAACTCTGAAGTAGGAATTAGCTAGCTCTTGTGTTGAAGTGATTATTTCTTTGAAGTGTGCATTTTTCAAGACATTAGAAAGCCATGAGTAGTTTATTCACTCTTACTTAAACAGCCTTTTTTTTTTCAAGCCAAGCTTGTGATGCCCAGAGTCAGAAGCTCATTCCATCAGAGGTTTACTGTTTTGGATTTGCAGTTCTGAATCCGTTTCATTTTCCTAGCTCAGTATACCCAGAGAAATGCAGAGTGGGTTCTCTCCCGCCGCTCCTTTCTCCAGCAAATGCCAAGCAGCAGTTTGCCTGTCATTGCTGCAAGATCTCATGTGAATAAATGACTGAAGACTGTCAAAAAGGTCAAATAGTTGCCTCAAATTTGGCGAACTTAGCTGCAAAGTACTCTACCAGCCTCTTCCACATCAAACACTGACAGTGGTAATTAAGAGCTCTGTTTAAATTATTTGCTCTTTTGTCCCTTCTTTTTACCTCCACTCATTCTCCTTTAGATGAAGAGGCAAATGTAGAATAATTTGAGAGGAGAGAGCAAAATCACTCCTAATTTTAAAAAAGCTCTGAAACTGGAACTTGGTTCCTTCCTTATTCTTTGTTTAGCTGCAAAAATCTCAGCAACTTCATTTGAAACAAAACTAGTTATTTCTTTAGAAAAGTATATAAAATTACTATAATCAGATTTAACTCTGTTTTCTTTTCATGTTATTTCTTTTAACTGGCTATGCTCTGTTACTAATTATTCATCCATCTAATTACAGCATGTTTTTCTGTCATTTAATTCACAAGAGTTCCCTGGAGGAACTGATTGATGCTTGTACATAATAATCAATGATGTAATGAATTGTCTTGCTTTTGTTTCAATTTCCACTCAGAGAGCAGGGATGCTTGAGCATCCAGGTCAGTAAATCTGTCTAATCTCTCTAGGTTCTTATATACTGTACATTACCATGATATTGGGTAGTTAAAATTTCCAGGGTCAATTGCCTTCTATTATACCAAAGTTTTATTTTACTCACAAAACATCATGAGGTTTTGTGCAGTAGCTGTGCAGTTGCTCTATGCCATGCCATTGTGGCCAACAGGAAATTGGTGCCAGTGCATGTTACATGGGAAAATAATTAAATATGTTTCTGCAATTGTACCCAATAAAACCAGAATTCTGTAGGATGGGTCTAACTGGTGCACTATAGAGGCACTTCTGATACTCCTGGCACGAGTACAAGTTTAAAGAAGGTATTGAGATGAGGGAGAATGGAGGACCTGATCCAAAAAAAAAAAAAAAAAGCCAGTTTACAAAGCCAAAACCCATCGTGATTTTATGCAAAAGTTTGGATGTATTAATTGCAAGCCTTTACATTATGTGTAAACTGTACAAACACAGTCCTGAACAGCTGCAGATAACCAGTCTTTGGCCAGATCTTCAGTTGGTGCAAATCAGCATAGCTGCATTGAGTTTGGTGGAGCTATGCCAGATTACACTGGCTAATGATGTGACCGTTTGCCCCTAATTACAGGAGTAACTCTCTGAAAATAATAGTTACATGCCTGTGATACTCTTGTAAGTGAAATCATAAGCACCTCCTATATGTCAGCATCAGTTGCATCTGTACTCTTGTAAAGTAATTTACAATAGAAGTAACATTGCTATTTTGTATGCACAGATTGGCCAGGTCATCAGTTTCTCACCACAGATCTCTAGAATGAAGTTAATTCCTTAATCTAAAACCAATCAAACTTAGTCTAGGTCTAGTTATTTGTAGAGGAAGATGCTCCGTCCAAGCCAATAATTGTACAGTTCCCCTCTACTGGTATTCAGTGTCCTGTAACTATCCCCTATTAGCATTCTCTACACAGAGAGAATCAAATAAGTATTACTCGTTAAGTAAGCTGCTGTTTATCTGGTTACTACAGTTGAATCTTCTATGATATAAAAATTGGGTCTTTACATTGACAAAGTGGATTGCATGGCTTGTAATAGGATGCTTCCTGCAACATCACTGGGCTAAGGTAATTGTATCTGCTAGTTGTTCAGGTCTGTGCTAAAGAAAGATAAGTCTTGTGTTAAAACATTGCACAAAATATCCACACACAGATCCATTTGCCCACATATTGGGCATTTTGTGCACACGTACCATGAAAAGTTTTGAAAATGTACAGCAAAGAGAACTTCTGTCACAAAGCATTGATTACTCTTTGCATTTCCCATTCATTACAAGAAAACAGGATAAAAAAGTGCTTTAAAAATCACTGTAGACAAAGATCTATATAAACAGTGGATTTATAAATGGAACTGTAGTGGCATTTGCTTTTAATGATCTCTGTTTCTAATGGTCATTCAGTTATATGGAACAACAGTTTATTTTTTAAGGTCAAGTGCTATTGATGGTGATGTATGCACCTTTATACTCATCAATGGGTAAATTGAGTTGTTTATTTTTCATTTGGATTCAGTTAACTCTAAAGTCTGCCATCATCACTTCAAGTCCACCTCTTATGACTGGGACTCATAGACTCATAGGTCAGAAGGGACCAATATGATCATCTAGTCTGACCTCCCGCACAAGGCAGGCCACAAAACCCTACCCATACACATTTATAACAACCCCGAACCCATGACTGAGTTATTGAAATCCTCAAAAATGAGATTTGAAGACCTCAAGCTGCAGGGAATCCATCAGCAAGCGACCCATGCCCCATGCTGCAGAGGAAGGCGAAAAACCTCCGTGGCCCCTGCCAATCCGCCCCGGAGGAAAATTCCTCCTGACCCCAAATATGGCGATCAGCTAAACCCTGAGCATGTGGGCAAGACTCACCCAGCCAGCACCCAAAAAAGATTTCTCTGCAGTAACTCAGTTCCCATCCCATCCAGCATTCCCACAGACCATTGAGCAGACTTATCTGCCGATAATCCAAAATCAATTGCTCAAATTAAACTATCCCATCATAACATCCCCTCCATATACTTATCAAGCTTAGTCTTAAAGCCAGATAAGTCATTTGCCCCCACTACTTCCCTCGGAAGGCTATTCCAGAACTTCACTCCCCTAATGGTTAGAAACCTTCGTCTAATTTCTAGTCTAAATTTCCTAATATCCAATTTGTACCCATTCGTCCTCGTGCCTATGTTAGTACTAAACTTAAACAATTCCTCTCCCTCCCTAACGTTAATCCCCCTGATATATTTATATAGAGCAAGCATATCCCCCCGGAGCCTTCTTTTGGCCAGGCTAAACAAGCCAAGCTCTTTGAGTCTCCTTTCATAAGGCAGATTTTCCATTCCTCGGATCATCCTAGTAGCCCGTCTCTGAACCTGTTCTAGTTTGAATTCATCCTTCTTAAACATGGGACACCAGAACTACACACAATATTCCAGGTGGGGTCTCACCAGCGCCGTATATAACGGCACTAACACCTCCTTCTCCTTGCTGGAAATACCTCGCCTGATGCATCCTAAAACCGCATTTGCTTTTTTAACAGCCATATCACATTGGTGGCTCATAGTCATCCTGCTATCAACCAATACCCCAAGGTCCTTCTCCTCCTCCGTCGTTTCCAACTGATGCATCCCCAACGTATATGTAAAATTCTTATTATTAATCCCTAAGTGCATGACCTTGCACTTTTCACTATTATATTTCATCCGATTACTATTGCTCCAGCGTACAAGGTGGTCCAGATCTTCCTGAATAGCATCCCGGTCCTTCTCCGTGTTAGCAATACCCCCCAGCTTCGTGTCATCCGCAAACTTTATTAACACATTCCCGCTCTTTGTGCCAAGATCAGTTATAAAAAGGTTAAATAAGGTCGGTCCAAGAACCGATCCTTGAGGGACTCCGCTAGTAACCTCCTTCCATCCTGACAGTTCACCCTTCAGCGCGACCCGCTGTAGTCTCCCCTTTAACCAGTTCCTTATCCACCTTACAACTTTCACATTCATCCCCATCTTTTCCAATTTAACTAACAGTTCCCCATGCGGAACCGTGTCAAACGCCTTACTGAAGTCGAGGTAAATTAGATCTACCGCATTGCCCTTGTCTAAGTAATCTGTCACCTTCTCAAAGAAGGAGATCAGGTTGGTTTGGCACGATCTACCTTTAGTAAATCCATGTTGCAATTTGTCCCAATTACCATTGACCTCCATGTCCTTAACTACTTTCTCCCTTAAAATTTTTTCCAAGACCTTACACACGACAGACGTCAAGCTAACAGGCCTATAATTACCCGGATCACTTTTATTCCCTTTCTTAAAAATAGGAACTACGTTAGCAATTCTCCAGTCGTACGGCACAACCCCCAAGTTTACCGATTGCTTAAAAATTCTCGCTAACGGGCTCGCAATTTCACGCGCCAGCTCCTTTAATATCCTCGGGTGGAGATTGTCCGGTCCCTCCGATTTTGTCCCATCAAGCTGTTCAAGTTTGGCCTCTACCTCAGATACGGTAATATCCACCACCACATCCAGATTCCCGTTCGTCATCCCTCCATCATCCCTAAACTCCTCACTAGTCTTATTAAAGACCGAGGCAAAGTACTTATTTAGATACTGGGCCATGCCTAGGTTATCCTTAACCTCCATTCCATCCTCAGGGTATAGCAGCCCCACTTCTTCTTTCTTTGTTTTCTTCTTATTTATGTGGCTGTAGAACCTTTTACTATTGATTTTGATTCCCTTTGCAAGGTCCAGTTCTACGCGGCTTTTAGCCTTCCTCACTTTATCCCTACACGTTCTGACCTCACTAAGGTAGCTTCCCTTACTAATCCCGCCTTTCTTCCACTCCCTGTAAGCTTTCTGCTTTTTCCTAATCCCCTCTCTGAGTTGCTTGCTCATCCAGCTTGGCCTACTACTCCCGCCCATGGTTTTTTTCCCCTTTCTTGGGATGCAGGCTTCCGACAATTTCCGCAGCCGCGACTTAAAGTAATTCCAGGCCTCCTCCACATTTAAATCCCCAAGTTCCTCCATCCAATCCATTTCCCTAACTAATTTCCGTAACTCTTCGAAATTAGCCCTTGAGAAGTCGAAAACCCTAATCCCAGATCTACGTTTGTTTATCCTTCCATCTAATTTGAATTGAATCAGCTCATGATCACTCGAACCAAGATTGTCCCCTACCACCATTTCTTCTACGAGATCCTCACTACTCACCGAAACCAAATCTAAGATGGCATCCCCTCTCGTAGGTACTTCAACTACTTGATGAAGAAATCCATCCGCTATCACATCCAGAAACATCTGACCCCTATTATTCTTGCAAGCGCTCGTCCTCCAGTCTATATCCGGGAAGTTGAAATCTCCCATAATCACACATTGCCCCTTAGTGTTTACTTCGTTAAAAACATTAAAGAGGTCTCTATCCATATCCAAGTCAGACCCCGGCGGTCTGTAGCACACCCCAAGCACTATCTCAGGGGAAGCTCTAGTAGCTTTTTTACCCAGTGTGATTTTTTACCCAGACAGACTCCGTCTTATCCATTCCATCACTTCTCATTTCATTACAATTCACCTCATCATTGACGTACAAAGCTACTCCACCACCTCTACCTTTCTTCCTGTCTTTTCTAAACAGCACATAGCCTTCAATACCCGTACTCCAGTCATGAGTACTATTCCACCAGGTTTCTGTTATCCCTATAATATCCGGTTTCACTTCCTGCACCAGTAGCTCCAGTTCCTCCATCTTGTTCCCTAGGCTCCTCGCATTAGTGTACAGACATTTTAATTTTTGACGTTTGGCGTCAATGACATTCTTTCCCCCGTCACGCACAGACCTTCTACCACCATCACCACTCGTCCGGCTAGTTTCAACTCCGCTTTTCCCCCTTTGGTCAATTCTTTGGTCCACTAGGATATCCCCTCTCACTTTGTTTGCTTCCCTCTCCAGGTTAAATTCCGGCGTGGAGATCTCCTGAACATCTCCCAACCATCTCCCCCAACTTCCTAGTTTAAAGCTCTCCTAATGAGGTCGGCAAACCTCCATCCTAGAAGTCCAGACTGGAAGGGTCTGGACATGTTTGGCAGGAAGGCCTACTCCTCAGCCCCCCTCCTATTAAGAGTGGTAAACTGTCAAGCCTTGTGGGCTAAATATGACTATCAGAACTATGTGAAATTTACTACTTTTATTGAACAGCTCCCTGACTCTCAAAAGGACCAATTGAAAGCCTTGGTTAATGAGAGCCAGCTGATGGCAAAAATGTCTCTCCAGTTTGCATTTGATGCAGCTGACATGGTGGCCCTATTTTGACTGTCATTGTGATGAGACGGGCCTTGTCTCTCTGGCTTTCCAAGGAGCTCCAAATGATGGTGCAGGATCTCCCCTGTGAGGGGATGAAATTATTTGCTGAAAACACTGATGCCTCCCTCTGCATGTTAAAAAATTCGAGGGCCACTCTTTGATCGGGATCAATAATCTTGGGTATAAAAGAAAGTACAGTGCTCAGCCACCACTCAAACCTTGCTCACAATACTCATCCCAATATCCATCTCAATACACACCGAGATCATAGGAATCCCAGAGGAAGAAGCCAGGTTCCCCAGGTGGAAGATGCCGGAATCTCAGCAAACTTCCTCTCAGCCCTATATCATAAAGAGACCGTTTTGATGGGTTGGTTGAGGTGCCTTACTGGAACACCCCACCTCTCCCTTTGGGAACTGTCTTTCCCCATTCTGCAGTACTTGGGAATGAATAACCTCCAACAAATAAGTGCTGGAGATCATCTGAGATGGATACTCCATCCATTTATTCTTCCTCCCCTGTCCCAAACACTCTTCCTTGTCCCTCTCAAGGAACCCTTCCTCATGAGAGCCTGCTACGTCAGGAGATAGATCACCTCCTCAGTGTAGGAGCCATAGAGCCAATGCAGACAAACATAATGGGCAAAGGCTTCTACTCATTACTTCCTGATGCTGAAGAAGACAGGGGGTTGGAGACTGATACTGGATCTCAGAGTGCTCATCAAGTTTATCAAGGCACAAAAGTTCAAGATGGTCATGTTATCAACTATCATTCCAGCATTAGAAAAAGGAGACTGGTTCTTGGCCCTTGATCTCCAAGATCACACCTGTATCATACTGAGCTACAAATGCTACCTCAGGTTGATGGGTAGGCCAAGACCACTACCAATACACAGTACTCCCTTTTGGCCTCTCCTTGGCCCCATGATTGTTCTCCAAGGTCCTCTCAGTAGTGGCAGCTCATTTATGCTCTCAAGGCTTCATGATTTATCCTTATTTGGATGACAGCCTTCTCAGGGCATGGTCCTTCACAGAGGCCCAGTGAGTCACTGAGACCACACTGGACTGAATCTTGGCCTACAGATAAATGAACAAAAGTCAACTTTAACACCAGTACAGAGGCTAGAATTCATAGAAGCTGACCTTGACTCCATTCAGATGAAGGTGCTCCTCTCACATCAGATTTCTCAGTCTCTCCTCATTGATAGAGACAGTACAATCCAGCCCCCAAATTTTGGCCAGACATTGCTTCCAGCTCCTGGGACACATGGCTGCGGGCACATTAGTCTGACTGTGAGCAATAACCACACATAGCATTCAGTTTACAGGCCAAACAAAGACAACATAAGCAAACTACTATCAATGCAAGCATTGGACTGGTGGAGAAACCCAGTAAACGTCTGTATGGGAATTCCATTTGTTCAGTCTTCCCATCTCTATTGCTGACCACCAATGCATCCCTCATAGGATGGGGTGCACATCTCAGTGGTCACACTGGGCAAATGGTCTGCAGCTGAGACATACCTCCACGTCAACCTGCTCAAACTCAGAGCAGTCAGAAATGTGTGTGCTCAGTTCTTTCCACTGATCAAAGACACAAACACAAGTGTCATGATGGTCAATGTGGCCTGCATGTATTACATAAACTGTCAGGGAGGCACCAGGTCTCATTCGGTGTGCATAGAAACACTAAAACCAACTGGTGCATCTCCCACAACACCTTAATATCAGCAGCCTACTTACCAGGAATAAACAACTCAACTGTGGACAGTCTCAGCCGCAAATTCCCAGATGACTATGAATGGGGGAGAGATTTGGTGGTACTCCATGACGTAATCCGATAATGGGGGACACCAATAATAGACCTATTCACTACTTAACAGAGCAAAAAATGTCCACGGTACTGCTCCAGAGTGGGGAGCGGACGACACTCCATGGCAGACATGCTCCTCCTTCCATGAGACGAGCTTTCTTTTCATCTTCTCCCCCAATACCTGTGATACTGAAAGTCCTGTTGAAAGTGAAAAAAGAGCAAACATCATACTGATTGCTCCCACCTGGCCCAGACAGATGTGGTACCCTTACCTGTCACAGCTGGCATTATGTCCATCGATGACTCTTCTTACTTTGTATCACAGAACATCCCAACCTGTGGATTCTATGGCTCAAAGCCTGGCTCCTTCATGGTTCCAGCACATAAAGACATCTTGCTCTGAGGAGGTACAGGAGGTTTTATTGCACAGTAGGAAAGGAGCTACTTGCCGTACCTATCTACAGAAATGGAAGAGATTCCAGATGTGGTGTCATCCCTAATGCATCCACTCTGCCAGTGATCCTAGTCTGCCTGTTGACTCTCAAGAAATCAGGACTCCTATCAGACTGCTGAAAGTTGATCTAGCAGCAGTTGCAAACTTCCAAGAGTAGATAGAAGGATGCTCCATCTTTTCACATCTGACTACAAAGAGGTTTCTCAAAGGCCCAGCAAACCTCTTCCTACTCCTCAATGGGATCTCAACCTAGTATTAAAAGGTCTGACTAGGCCACCATTTGAATCCATGGCCACTTGTTCACTGACTCGCCTTTCCATGAAGATAGTGTTCCTCGTCACTATTAACTCTTCAAGAAGGATTGATGAAATAGGTGATCTCTGATGGTGCATCTCCCTTTCACTGTGTTCTTCCCTGACAAAGTCACACTTAGACCACATCTGAACTTCAGTCCAAAGGTGACTTCCTCATTTCACATAAATCAGCTTATTTAGCTTCCAGACTTTTATCCTAAACCCCATCAGGATAATAGGGAAGCCATCCTCCATGTTCTTGACATGAGGAGAGCCTTGGCTTTCTATTTGGACAGGATGAGAGCCTTCAGAAAAATCTGAGACTCTTCCTCTCCATTGCAGATAGCTGAAAAGGTACAGTGATTTCAGGTCAGAGACTACGTGGGTCTCGGGCTGTATTAAACTCTGTTGCCAGCTGCGTAAAGTAACACCCTCATCTTCAATGCACATGCATTCTGTGAGGTTAGTCTCCTCGTCTGTCGCCTTCTCCAAGGGTATCTCTATATCAGAAATCTGCAGGACAGTTACCTGGGTGCACACCTTTACAGAACACTGTGCCATCCTGGAGGATTTGGCAGCAGACACCAAATGCGGTGCCACAGTGCTATCATCCATATCAGACTCGACTCTGAAATCCTAGTCTCCAGTGGTGAGCACTGCTCAAAAGTCACCTACAGTGGAGCAACCATAGGGACACGACTCAAAGAAAAGGTTTCTCACCTTGTGCAGTGATTGTGGCTCTTTCAGATGTGTCCCCCTATGGGTGTTCCACAACTCTACTAAAACTCTGACTTAGAGGGAGGGAAGGTGAATCGTGAAGTACCCATAGGAGGACATATCTCGAAGAATCATCGTTACTGCACAAAAAGTGAGTAACTTCTCCTTTCAAATAATGCTAGGCATGAGTGTGGCTTTCATAGTGAAGAGGGAAGTGCGGAGGGGGGGAACAAACATAGGCTGTCCCTCATTGCATTGATCCAAAACTGATGTATGACAAGTAGGCTTGTATATCCTCAGAGCATCTGAATACAAAATCAGGATAATGGGTTGGTATAAATAGTGTTTGCTTTACAGTTCTGTGCCATCATTTTTGCCCACGGATATTTCCATCCCAATCTTCTCCCAGCTAGAATGGTTATAGTTGCATGACACTTCTGAGGGATTGGGAAAATGTTCAGAATGAGAGATGAATCTGAAACTCAAGGAAGCTGCTTAGTTATAATCCTCTCATTTTCTGAAGGTAGCATCTGATTGGTACGAGATGGTAGCAAATTGCTGTATTGCTGGTCTGCCCTATTCGTCTCTTGGTTCAATTTATTCATCCTCATGCATATGCACATTGAGATGGAATTTCTCAAGCACTGCTAAGGGTTCCTTTTTATGAAATGTCTTTCCTTCTTTCCCTCAGTAAGGTTTAGATTTCCTGTAGAGTGAAGTAATTCACAGATGTAAACACTTCTTGCTGCTGTGGATTATTACCATGTGGTCTGGATACCAAATGGAAGTCTGGAGGCTATTTTTCCAACCCTAGAGTTTGATGATATGATTCAGTGGCATCGTGTTTCCTATTGTTTACAATCTAGTGTCTGCTTCGTTTTGATCACTTGTTCCAGCTACAGAAGAAATGCTGTACTTCTGCAAGTATACACTTATATGATTAACCATTTATTTCAAAACTATAGTAATATGTAAAAATGTAAGTTTAACAAGATGTAACATAGTAAAATTTTCAAAAGTGCATAAGGCTCACCAATAGGATTTAGGCTCCTAAATGCCTACTCACTTTTGAAAAAGGGGCTTGGCTCCTAAGTCTCTTAGGCAATTTTGAAAACTGTACCCACGGTATTTACCCCAGTGAATGTTACATCTTATGAATCATTTAGAATTAAAAACCACGAAGCAAAGCTAAAGGGCTCCAACGCATTAGACTGCAAATGATTAAACTTTTTTATATCATAAACAATAACTTTGATTACCTGTATTGTAAATAATTTCTCCTCTCAATTTCTCATGGCATTTTTTCATTCTAATACTCTGCTTTCTTGACATCTCCATTTGACATCTGTGGAAACTCTGTTCATGTGCCCTGAAAAGCAGAATAGAAGAATGGAGAGCTGCCATGCAGATCTGAGAGGAGAATTTTCCCCTCGTTTGTTAGACTACACTTCAGAAATTCTCACTGGGTGCTGTAGGTTCCTGAAATGGTACTGAATGTGCTTTGTCCTTTTATACAATAGCAGCTAAGCAGTGTTCAGGACCAGTTCAAGACCAGTGCCTGCTGCTAGCACCCATAGTCTACAATGGATTAGCATTATTTGTACCTAGGCAAGGTTATTGTAGTAATAGCTCAAGAGAACAGAGGAATCTCAAGCAACTTTCACATACGCATCCAAACTTTCAACTTAAGTGATTCAGGCCAAGTTGCTGAACCTTTTATGATTTACCTATCGCCAACATGAATATTTTTAGCAGAAGTCAAGCTGAAGGTTTTAGGAATAAGGCAGTCTGTGTATATTTTACTGCCTGTGCTACATGCTGCTGAACTGCCTCTTTCCATACAATTCCAATTGAAAGGTGTTGCAAGTATATAAGCAACTTGATTACCTGAGCATGAACCAAACTGGTTGTTACGGTGGTCATTTCTCTGTATAAGTGGAATGAGAGTCCATTGTCTGCTCCTCTCCCCCTTTTGTTTTGGGAGGGATATAACATTGTGTGTATTATCTCTGTTAGTGTCAGAATTTTCCTTCTGATGCTTGTTTGTGTTTCTTTTAAAGTCAGTGGGAGCCCAACACTTTAATCTAAGAGCAGAATTTGACTATTAATGTTGTTTATGTATTTTCCCTTTATGCGAATTTCTAGATACGCAGCCATTTGATGGATAAGACAGTTCAGTGCCCCCACATTATTCTTGGAGCTGCTTTAGTTTAGTCAACTGTCAGCCTTCTTGCATGACAGGTTTTATCCTATGATGGAAGTGATTTGGAGTTTACTTACTCTGGTTTGGGATTTTCATTTTTTTCCTTCTCACGCTGTGTCTACTAATTGCATAGTAAAAACAAAAATATCCTTTCTTGTAGGGAAAGTTTTAAAATGCAGAACAGGACAAAATGAGAGCGCGGAACTTCAAAATTTATGGTGCCTGGGAAGTTCCGCAGTTCTAGAGCTCGGTTTGTCTGTACTTCATGTCCCATGCTGCTGTTTTATTTGCATGTGACTTTTTTAGGGGTCCAAGAAGCCTCTTTGGCTGCACAAGACTTGGCTACGTGATTACTTTTTCTAAACGTACCTGTATATCTGCATTTGGGCAGGGCTAGGCTGTGTGCTTGAGCGGAGATTGATGCTATGGTGGGCAGGCTTTTGACCTTGTTATAAAATTGCATAGAACTAAGCACTTTGCATAATGATGGAACAGTAAATGTATCCTTTAGGAGAGGGAGGCACAGAAGAAACAGGTTTGTTTCATGCTAGAGTATACGTTGCTTGTTGCTTAATATACACAAACAGCTCTTAATATTCAGATTTAATATGATAATATGCAGATTTATTTAAGAGGAGGAGTATGGGAAAGCTAAGTCGAAGGGGGTGTGTGTGTGTGTTTTGCACTTAGTTCTGAATGGGGACAGCTGCCGAGTCTTATGTCATTAAATTCTTTTATCTTTTTCTGGCTCTGAAAAAAGCACAGTCTCCTGTGGATGTTAGCCTTCCTCTAGTTGTAGTATTACACACTCTCTCTCTCTCTCGTGTGTGGGTGTGTGGTCTTTTTAGGGATTGTTTCAAACCTCCTGGGCCCAGTGCACATAGTATAGCCTATAGAAGCCCATAACTTATAATCAAATTGATGTGCTAAGCCATGGCTTCTAAGAAAGAAGCTTGGCCTCAGACATTTGGCTTATAATTTAGGCAGTAAACTGGACTCAGTGTTGTACAAATTATCATGAGACGATGAAATACAGGACCTACTTACCACAATATCAGTAAATCAAGCTGGTGGCATGTGCAAGACCATTAAATATTGCTCTGTTTATGATGGGCCAAAAGAGAGAGAATGAAAGAAAATATGCCAAAATGCAGTACTATCTTGTTTTGTCTTTTGTGCTGATGTGTTTAGTTGTTGACCTACTTGGCTTTGCCTAGAAAAGAAACCAAGAAAAACAATGTTAACTCCTTTTACCTGGGAAAAACTAAGAAACAATTGAGGAGCCACCACGGCATTCAGCAATATCTTTTTGTCCCTTGGATTTGTTTTCTAAAACCCTGAAGTTTCGGATTGAAAATGGACACAAAGAAGCCTAGCAGCTATTTGTGGTAATTCAGACCGTAGGTCCTTTAGTGCTTTCACTGAACATGACAGATGTCAATCTTTTAATGTACACTTTTGTTTAAAGGTGACACACAAAAGTTGTATGAATGGTCAGGCAGCACATGGTTAGGTGGTGAGTGCCCCAGCTATGCAGGGGAATCCGGCAAATAACATTGTTTAAAGATGCAACAACAAGACAACTTGTTAAATGCTCTTTTTATAGGAAACGGGGCCAGATTTATCCTCCTGAGGTCATTGGCGTTACTTAAGAAATCGTTTGGGAAAAAAGTCTTTAGAGACACATGTAAGATGCTCTGTGTTTCATAGTGAAGATGAATACTTTCATATTTATGATCTGCATATGGTGACCTGAAGGGATATTTGGCCAAGAAAAGCAAGATCTAAGGCCTAGTCTATGCTTAAAAGTTTCGCTGGCATTCCTGTGTCAGTAAGGAGTGTGGAAAAATTCACTGCTTTGTTCAGCATAGATATGCCAGCAAAAGCCCTAGTGTAGACACAGTTATACCGGCAAAGAAGACCTCCTGGCAAAGGCATTCATTTACCGGTATAAGCTGCATCTACACTAGGAGGATTTGCCAGTGTAGCTAGGCCAGTATGATGGGGGAAATGGGGAGGAAAGGGAATGGGGGCACATGGACTCCCTGTCTGGGGTGAGAGTGGGGAGCATATGCGGCCCCACACATAGGAAAGAGTATAGGGAACATGCGGGGGAATAAGGAGGCACACAGGAGCCCCTGGCTTGAGGAGGTGGGGAGGCCCTGAAATAGAGGTGGGTGGGAGGGTGGCACACACGGAGCTTGGGGGGGGGTGATGCCAGGATTCAAAAAGCTCAGGTTACAGAAGCAATGAAGTTTAAAAGTTGGACTTACCCCTTATTTGTTCCTTTCTGTGTACAGAAAGGCTGAAAAGGTTTTTCTAAGTGTTTAGTTTTTTATCTGCTTTTTTAACCAAAAGCCTCTGTTTTTAATTTAAATCGATTCTTAAGCTGATTTAGTTAAACTGCTGCAAACTGATTTCTAATCAGTTGAATCTAAACAATCTTAATCTTAGACAGACAAAAAGTGTCCACCCAACTTTGTGCACCATTTAACTAATCAGGTGAAAATCACACCCTGGGTTTAAATTTTTGTGTGTGGATAAGTCCTTAGAAATATCAGTCATGTCCATTCTGATCTTCCCTGGTTTTTCTAAAGAACTTCTTTTGGGTCTCAGGAAATCTTATTCTGAGCTCTAGCACATTAAACTGAAGGACTGGGGTGTTGAATATTTAACAAAGATTTCCTTTCTCCAGCATGTAAATTGGTCATTGAAGATAAGTGTTAACAGAAAGAAAGAAACTAACAAAAAAAAAGTGTTTTAAACACTGACTAAAAATTCCTTTTTCTCTCAAGTGCTCAGCTTTTGCTTTCTTGACTCTTGTCCATCAGTCTGCATAAAGTCTTCTGGGCTAGACAGGAGCTGAATTTCCAGTGTAAAGAGACCCTTTTTACAAATATATATAAAAAATCATTCCTTCTTGCTGTGTTATAAAGAAATAAGTTCAATTATCTTCTCCTTTTCAGGCTCCCTTTTGAAAGGAAAGACTCTTTTGAATTTATTAATTATTATTTGTTGTTGTTAACATATATATGGCAGTAGTACCAAAGCCCCCTCTTAGAATTTGGGCAACATCATGCCATGTACTATTTTCTGATTGTTTTTATACTATAAACCACACGATTAAATAGATTCTTAGCAGTTATCTAAAAATGATGGATTATTATTCTTGATTTTGTTACTTCTCACTCCCAGTGGCACTGCTGATCTCTAAAATAACTCTCAGCAATTCTATGGGGACCTGAGGTAAGGTGAGGATGCATGGAAGCTGTTGGCCTTAAGCTTTTATTTGATTGGTGGTTATGTAATGGGTATGACGGACAAGTGGATATAAGCTTTCCCATCTAAGATGGTGGATATAAGCTTTCCCATTTAAGACATTTCCACTGATTTATTTAACTTGGGCTGATGGTGGAGGTTGGGAGGGTGAAAGCTCCTTTAACTGTATTTCTTTGAAACATCTTTTAGCCATTTTAAGAAATGTGAAACCCTCTCAAATCCTATGTACCTGTTAGACCACTGGCAAACATAAAAGCTGTCCTGTTTATTTCCTTTGAGTGTATAAATCAAAGGAAGCCAACTTTTAATTTTAAAAGTTCAATTAAGAGTTTCAGGAAATCAACAGAAAATGGAGTTCATTCTGGTTTGAGCAAAGTGGAAACAACAGTGTTTTGTGACTGCTTTCCTTCTGGAGCAGCCTTTGTCCGAGCCATTATTTCATGAGATTAGCATAATGAAGCAGTTAATAATTTGTCTTTTAACTTTGGTCCCAGTGCGCACACTTTTGACTGCTTCAGTTTACCATATAAACGAGGGTTGACGTAGACATAGGATTCTCTATGTCAAACCCATGTAATAAAAAATTCTGCTCCTACTTTTTTGCACATGTACCTTCAACCTCCACAACCCTATTCACCAACACATTCACACGTGAGCGCACAGCATTAGCAAACTTGCCACGAAGGAAAGGGTTAATTTCTAATTTTGCTTATTATGACTCAGTTAATGTAGCGCCCATGCTGTCATGTGGGCCAAAAAGTTGAGTCCCAAACTGGGACACAAGCGCATAGTTGTTCTGATCCATAGCCCATAGAAGCCAATAGGCTTTGGGTCAGGGCACAGTGTTTCTTCTCTTTCGTGCTGACTCTATTAGTGAGCATTATAGAGACCGAGGCATTGAACACAAGTAGAGGGTATAATTCATGGTGCGTTTTCTCAGTACAAGAAAAAAGGAAGTTTAGAGAAAGTGAAAGATAAATCTGAAACTGTTAAAAGGAAACCTTTTTCCCCCTACAGCATAATTAGCTGGTTGAACTCATTGCCACAAAATATGAGAGTTCAATATTTTAGCATGTTTCAAAAAGGTTTTGACTATCATGTGGATAATGAAAACATCCATGATTATATCTGATGGGATAAAAATATAAGTGTCAGGATCTCGTTTATACAGCATAGGTTAAGGCCTGGTTTGGAGAAGGCTTGATAACGTGGCCTGAGTTGAGTCTATAAGATCATGACCAGAAGCAGCAGTCTGTACTAATGTCACACCATGGGGTCAGGTCAGAGTTGAGGTCAATGAGCTGCAATGGGTAAAAGCAAGTGAGTCAGCTGACATAGGATTAGTGGAGCAGAGGCAGGGCAAGGTGTCAGGACCAGACCAGAAGGCCTGGAACCGGGACCAGACGTGAGGCCAGGTACCAGGAGCAAGGCAACATATCAAGAGCACCATAGAAGGGTCTATTTGCACAGTTGCACAGACAGCCTTCGCTCCAAATGCTCTTCTTTGGCCTAAAACAGCATTCCGGGGCCAGTCTGGGCTTCCGAGGGTGGGACATCCTCATAGGCTGTATTTCCGGGTTTCCCCAGAGCTGTCAGGTGACAGCATGGACATGGCAACTGCTCTGGAGCCTGCAGACCCAGGTTCCAGAGCTCAGATCCTCATGATGAGGAATATAATCTGTCATGTTTAAGGACATAAATCAGCTGCTAACTACTTGGGGTTAGGATGAAATTTTCCGTATGGCCAAACTGTTGCAGAATTGTCCGTTGCGGAGATTCTAGCAGTACTCCTCTGAAGCAAATGGTTTTGGCTTCTGGTTGGACATAAGAGCTGGATGGAATGTTCTTGTGTTTGTTGTTACATATTTGGTCGTGGGAGAGGTTTAGGGTGCATGTTTATATTCCATAAAAGTCAGATTAGTATTGATGTGATTTGTTGTCCAAGGTTACTTGGGATCTCCTTAAATCAAACACTGAGACTCCCTAATGTGGTATAGAACTACGTACATATCTGTGAGCTTTATTGATTGTCCTGTATTCCCCTGGTGTGATCTAGCAGCTGAAAATCTTGCCTGTCCCAACCTATGCTGGAATCTGTATAAAACCTAGCAGGTACTCTCATGGGGAAGTTTCCTGTTTGGTTATTCCAAAATCCTAGGGGGGATGCCTCCAGGAGATTACAGTGATATTCTCACGATGTTGTAATATGACTAATGTTACTATCTTACATTTAGATTGTGCCTTTTCTCTGATGTTACATGAGTCCTAATGACTGCTGCACAGCATAGGAATTTTTATAAACCCAACAAATGATAAATGCATAGCTCTGTAAAATATACATGGGTTATAATTTGGAATATTATTCCCCTAACTATGCATAATAAAGCAGTCATAACATCAAGGGTGTTCTAGCGACACTAGAAAACAGAAGCTCAAAGCATCTGCTTGTATTGAGCCACTGAATAAAAGAGAAGACAGAGAGATTGAGGGGGTGGGAAATACAAGTGCATGAGAACAACAAAGGAGAACACATACTAAGGGCATGTCTACACTACTAAGTTAAATGGACTTAATTTAAAGTGACATTTAGCTGCCATAGTAATTAAGTCAGTTGGGCGTGTCCATACCACGCTTACTGTGTCGGTGGAGTGCGTCCTCACTAGCAGTGCTTACATCGATGCACAGTGAAATAATATCTGTAGCGGGGGTTGGGAAGGGCTTGCAATGCCTCATGGGATATTGTCGCAGGAGGGAATGGGAACATGGCTTCAGCCTTTCATGATGCAGTTTCCTCCCTCCCTCCCTTCCTACCCTAATATCAACAGCAAACATCCCATACTTTTTTGTGCCTTTTTTTGAAAGCCTGGCTTAGCTGCACGTACACATGGCCCGAGAAGCATGGAGTCTGCTCAGCTGTGCACTCTTGTTGTGCGTATCACAAACACCTCATGCCTTATCCTGCAGTATTTCCAGAGCTGAGACAGGAGCCGTCGCATGGAACATTGCGATGTCTTTCAAGTAGCCCTGCTGCAAGCCATAGAACGATTCCTGATTGCTGCTGGCAGTCATGCAGCAGCTGAACACATTAGAATGCTGTTTCTGATCCTAGGAAACAAGCACTGACTGGTGGGATCGCATCCTTATGCAGTTATGGGATGACGAGCAGTGGCTGCAGAACTTTTGAATGTAAAAGGCCACTTTCCAGTAACTTTATGCAGAGCTTATCCCAGCCCTGATGCGCAGCAATACTAAAATGAGACCGGCTATGACAATGGAGAAGTGAGTGGCAATCACTCTGCCAGACTGCTACCAGTCAGTGGGGAATCAATTTGTAGTTGGTAAATCCACCATAGGAGCTGTTGTGATCCAAGTGTGCAGGGCCATTAATCAGCTTCTGCTCAGAAGGATAGTGACTCTGGGCAATGTGCAGGACATAGTGGATGGTTTTACCATGATTAGGTTCCCTAAGTGCAATGGGGCGATAGATGACGCATGCATCTCTATCTTGGCACGAGACCACCTTCCCAAAGAGTACATAACCCATAAAGGGATATTTTTCAATGGTGTTGCAGGTGCTGTTGGATCACAGGGCTGTTTCACCAGCATAAGCATGGGATGGTGATGGTCAGGAAAGGCACATAAGTCAGTGCATCTCTAGGAACACAGGTCTGTTCAGAAAGCTTCAATCAGGGACTTTCTTTCTGGATCACAAAATAACCATTGATGATGTTGAAATGCCAGTTGTGACTCTCGGAGACGCAGCCTACCCCTTGCTTCCATGGCTCATGAAGCTGTACACCAGTCATCTAAACAGCAGTAGGGAGCGGTTCAATAACAGGCTGAGCAAGCGCGGGATAGTGGTGGAATGTGCCTTTGTTGTTTAAAGGCATGCTGGCGGAGTTTGCTTACTAGGTTAGTCATCAGGAAAAGCAATGTCCCCATTGTTGTTGCTGTGTGCTCCATAATACCGATGAGGCAAAGGGAGAGAACTTTCCACAGGGGTGGGGTGTGGACGCAGATAGGTTGGCAGCCAATTTTGAGCAGCCAGATACCAGGGCAATAAGAAGAGCTCAGTGAGGAGCTCTGCATCTCTGGGAGAGTTTGTAAACCTGTTTCATTAATGAGCCACAGTTACGTGTGCTGCTTACCTGCGTTACGCCTTCCCATACCATCAGTGCATCAGTTTCCCTGCGCCTCCCTTTTCTTCCCCCCATGCTTGGAATGAATAAAAAGTATTTCCTTCTCGAAACATTGACTTCTCCTTCGAGTGATTGCTCATATGCATTCCACTTAGGTGTGTGTGCTCCCTCATGCACGGTCTCCGGAGAACTTTTTCCCTAGCAGCCCCTTGTAGGGGCTGGTCTTGGCACCCCCTGGAGTGCCGCCCTCATGCGGCGGTATATAGGGCGCCGCCGGCCCCTTCCCTCCTCAGTTCCTTCTTTCCGCCCGTGACAGTCATCGGGAACAACTCTTGCTCCTTGCAAGTATTTCCCTTTACTGTAAGTAGTTAGTTAGCAGTTCTCCCTGAACTCAGTTAGTTTATTCAGTTAGTTAGGTTACTTAGTTAGCGTAGGAAGAGCCCTAGGGCTCTAGCGACCCGGCTGTGCCGGGCTCGCCAGGGTTCAAACCCTGTGCTGGCTGCGGGAAGGCCTTTCCCGTCAGCGACCCCCACAATCACTGTCTAAAGTGCTTGGGGGAGCAGCACCGAAAGGATCAGTGCCGCATTTGTAAGACCTTTAAGCCACGGACCCAGAAAGAGAGGGAAATACGGCTTAAGGTCATTTTGGTGGAGTCTGCCCTGTGCCCGGCATCCAAGCCAATGCAGACTCCTTCGGCACCGAGTGTCTCGTTGGTGCAGAGTGCTCTGCTGGCACCACAGGCGCCCCGGCACCAAGAAGGAAGAAGCGCTGTCAGCGCGTGTAGTGCTCCCCCTCACCGCAGGAGCGGCCAAGCTGAGGTGCTTCAGCTATCAGATGTGCCACCGGCACCGACGCTGGCACCGCTATACAGGGAACCTCTTCTGACTCCTGGGAGTGGGGGACCCCTGTCCAGGACCCTTCCACGCCGGAGGCGTTTGAAGCGGCTTGAGCCTTGCTGGCCTTGCCCATGCCTCCGGCCCTCTCTCGGCTGAGAGAGCCAGGGCCTCTGTCCCGGGGCAAACCCGCTATGGTGTCCCTGAAGGGTAGGTGCGCCCGGCACCGGAGGAACGGCCGCCCACCACTCAGCGCCGGAGAGTCGAGCTTGATAGCTCCTCTCCCTCCTTGTCGTCGGACGAGTTGTCCCGGCACCGTTCTCGTTCGTCGAGAGGGTGCCACTCCGGATCTTCGTCGCGACGCTCCAGCTCCAGTCCAGCACCAAGACGCCGTTTTCGGCACCGGGGAAGAGACGTCGCAAGTCTTCTGTCCCTTGGCACCGGTCTTCCTCTTCATCCGTGTCGCCCAAGCGCCGGCACCACAGCTGACAACGCTCCTTGGGATTGTCCGGTAGCGGGTCCTGGAGCAGTTCTTCCCAGCGGTGCCGCCGGCACCGTTCGCCTGGCTTGAGATCTCAGACCCGCCGCCAGGAGGAGGTACACGTACCGGCACCGAGCTGGCCCCAACCCCCTTGGCAATGGCCATATTGGGGTCCGTGGGCAGCCCAGATGGGGCAGGAAACTATGTCGGCCCCTGCCTCTGTATCCCAGATAGCTCCCCAGCAGGCACCTTCGGTGCAGGAAAGGGACCACTCCTCAGAGGGGGAGTCGGACCCCAGGGAGGGCCCCTCCACTGGAGCCTGCCACCTGTCCTCTTCTTCGTTGTTGGACGAGGCGGCCTTCAGGGACCAGGGGACCCCTCTCATCCATTTCAGGGCTCATCAGGAGCTTCTGAAACGGGTAGCTTCTAACCTTGGCCTGGAGGTCAAGGTACTGGAGGAAGAGGTGGACCCCCTTTTCCGGTGTGTGGGGACTTAAGGACCTATCCAGGGTAGCCCTCCCCGTCCATGAAAGGGTCCTGCGCCTGGTGAAAGCCATCTGACAGACCCCTTCCTCAGTCGCCCCAACCTCCAAGAGCACTGAGAAGAAGTACTATGTGCCAGCCGAAGGGCACGAGTACTTGTACACCCACCCGATCCCGGGGACTCTGGTTGTGGATGCTGCCAACCAGAAAGAGAGGTCAGGGGCCCAGAGCGCCACTCCTGAGAACAAGGAGGGTCGGAGACTAGACCTCTTTGGTAGGAAGGTCTATTCCACAGGGGCGCTCCAATTCAGGGTGGCTTACCACCAGGCCTTCTTGGGCAGATATAATCTGAATCTTTGGGACTCGCTGTGAAGGTTCGCAGAGTCCATGCCCTAGGACCAGGCTGCAGACTTCGCCATGGTCCTGGAGGAAGGACTGACTGTAGCCAGCGCAGCTTTGCAGACTGCTTTGGATGCTTTGGATACGGCCAGCAGGGTGATGGCCTCCGACGTTGCCATGTGGCGCACAGCATGGCTACAGTCCTCGGGACTGTCCCAGGAGGTGCAGCACTCCATTCATGACCTGCCGTTCGATGGAGCCAGTCTGTTCTTGGAGAGAACAGATGACAAGCTGCACACCCTCAAGAATTCGAGGGCAACTCTCCGCTCGCTGGGACTATATACCCCTCAGGCGGCGAGGTTACAGACTCGCCAGCAGCCGCAGCACCCGCCACAGCGGCAGCAGCAGCAATCTAGGCCACTGCCTAGGCCTTTCGCCCCCACAAGAGGTAGGGATAGGAGCAGGGGTTCCGGATGGTGCGACCGCCATGCTTCGTCCACAGCTTCCCACAAAGGACCCTCCCAGGGCTCCAAGGGAAAGCACCAATTTTGACGGTGCGCCCGAGGGTGGCACCAGCATTCTTCCCCGCCTTTCAGAAACAGGCTGAGGCCCTACCTTGGCCTGTGGCAGGGCATCATCTTGGAACTCTGGGTCCTCAACACCATGCGCTGGGGTTACGCCCTCCAACTGGTGGCTTTCCCCCCTGACTCACCCACTTCTCCGTCCCTCTTCAGGGACCCATCTCATGAGCAATTACTCGTTCAGGAGGTTTGCTCCCTCCTGCACAAGGGAGCCATAGAAGCGGTTGCGCCGCTCGAGGTGGGGAAAGGGTTCTACTCGAGGTTCTTCCTCATTCCCAAAGCCAAGGGAGGCCTCAGGCCTATACTGGACGTGCGCAGGTTAAACAGATTCATAAAGAAACTGAAGTTTTGCATGGTGTCCCTAGCGGCCATTATCCCTGTGTTGAATCCAGGAGATTGGTTTGCTGTCCTCGACCTGAAGGATGCGTACTTCCACGTGCCCATCCTTCCTGCCCACAGGCGCTATCATGTTTCTTTTTCCTTCTAATTTGCGAAAGCCTCTCTGCCGGTGTGCAGGATGTGCTGAGGGCCAAGCTTTCCACTGTAAGGCGTGCAAAGTACAAGGCAATCATTGTCAATGCATGCCATGGGTCTAGTACAAAGTTGCTATTTAGAAATCACTGCCCCTATTACACTGAAGTGCAAGCCAGAACATAATCAGAATCCCTAGCAATTCGGTGGACCTGTTTGCAGTTCCAGCCATGATGAGTATGGCCCAGAGGCATGGGCGATGGACCTAGTGCTGCAACTTTTGGGCATCCTGCGTCGGGAGCACAGGTGGACAGTACCCCTGTTCGCCCCAGCAGCATGGACAGTGATTGGAGACCAGAGACCAGTGCTAAGCTTCCCAAAGTGCAGTCTCTGTCTGAGACGGCCCCAGTGGGGGGAGATTGCAGCCATGAGAGAACACAGGAAACCTCCCCACCTCTTCCCTTAATGCTGATAGTAGTAGTCACCCTGGACTTGCAGATTCTGAGGTCAATGCGGATCCCTGCCATTCAAACCACTGGCATGTTAGGGAAACTCTGGTTAGGGGACCCGGAAATCACCATGGGTGAGGGATCACATGTTCTATTGTTTGTGATACGAGCACTGGTAATGAAAACTTCCGACATCTTCTCTAGGTGTCGCTATGTGATATCAGTCTCCTGAGGGTAACAGAGGCAGCACGAGAGCAGATTTGCAAGCCTCTGGGTACAGGCCTGGTCCTTATGCTGCTACGCTGTGTCCAGCAATGATGCCAGCAGAATTAATACTGGAGTAGTGTGGGAAAGTGGCTTACCATGGTGAAAGAAATAAGGCAGCCCTCCCTAGAAACCTTCTGCTAAGGATTGCAGAGTATTCTTGGATTCCCAGGCCATCCCTGTGCACATTGTCATGGTGGCTGGATTGGGGGAGGATGTTTATTGTCTTATTTGACATCAGTATGTCAAAATCATAGTAATCCATGTGAGATATGCCATGTCCTGTACTGTTAGAAAGGCTATAATGTGCTGAGTAAGATGATAATGTTTGTGCCCATGTGTTATGTGTGTAATGGAAGTTATGGATATGATTGATGTATCTTTATTTCAAATTGGGCTGTTTCTAGGCCACTCCTCAGACAGGGTGGTTATAACAATAGCTTGCTTTATGGCCCATTAAGACGTTCACAGGTGCAAGAATCCCAGGCGGAGAAGCCAGGGATATACCTGATGAGTCACCAGGACGTCCTCATGTGACTCTGGACTCCATTTTGGTTCCTGTGAAATTCCATAAGCAGCATGGCAAGGGCCAGAGGACATAAAAGGCAGAAGTCCCAGGGTCCATTTTGTCTTCAGCTGTGTTCAGCTGTCAGCCATCTATCTACCTCTGGATCAGTTCATCTACAATTGAACTGAAGTTGTGAAACAAAAGATTGAGACCCATCCAGGTACTGGATATACACCAGTGGGACTGTACAAGCCTGCAAACTCCACAATTCTTCTAGAAACCTGTTCTATATGGACTTTCAAATCATTTGTATGTATCTGATTGCTTTAATCCTTTAACATTTCTCTTATTGTTTGTTCCTTTCTTTTTACAATAAACCTTTAGTTTTAGTTACTAAAGGATTGGCTGGCAGCATGGTATTTTGGGTAAGATCTAAACTTATATTGGTCTGGTACTGTGGCTGATCCTTTGAGGTCAGGAGAACTTTTTGGTAAAGAGCATAGAATTTAAATAACTGGTCTCTTTACTGGACCTAGTGGCTTATTGGGAGCCAGAGACTGAAATGCAGTAAAGGGGGCTGCGTGTATTTGTATAGTGGCTTCTCGATAACCAGTGTGGGGAATCAGAAGCACTGTTTGTGGCTGGTTGGGAAGTTTGACTTCATTGTCACCCACCAGTGCTGGGAGAATCTGCTCGCCTTTTACAGCCTGCCCTGACCTTGGCATTTTCAGGTGGCTACCCTGGGCACGGACGGGTTACACACACAAACAGGCTTTTCGGGGCGGCACCCTCTGTGTATCTGCAGTGGCCACTGAGAAATAGATACCCACTGCACATAACTGTTTTTTCCATATTAAACATAAAATATAAGAGACTGTAACACCTACAGTTTGACTGGAATTGCATACTTGTCCAAGGTGCCTTTCCTGGCATCACACACTGCCACAATGCTGTCCTGCGACTGGCTGGGATGCTCAGGGGTGAAAAATAGCTCCTGGTTCTCAGGGAGAATGGATCCCCACTTGCCTGTCTCCCGTTCTCCTCCACGTTCAAAATGTCATCCTCATTGTTGCCTGAGATGACCTGGGTCTCAAACTCCTGGGAGGTATCCACACTGCATTAGATGGTAGTGGTGGGGTCACTGCCGAGAATTGTATTCAACTTGTTGTAGAAGCAGCAAATCCGTGGTGCAGAACCAGAATGACTGTTTGCCTTCCTTGTCTTCTGGTATGCTGGAGCTCATTGCAGAAATGGGGCTTACTGTGCAAAAGGTAAGTATAGATGCTTTCTAAGTGTCCTGGGACAAATGCTGCTCTTACACCAGTGCCCTCCCAGACTAACTCTTTTGAAAACAAGAATTTGGCCCCTGAATCTCATTTCTTAGCATCCCTCAAACCAATGGCTAGCAAAATGTAAATACAGAATACCACTCAAAACAAAGGTTGAGTAAACGCTCCAGAAATGTATTATAAATGAAGTATCTCCCCTGATGGGGTAAAATGCTCCTGGCCTATTTTAGCTCAACTTCATTTAAGAGGCCTACTCAGTGATAAGTGGCCTCCTCTTTGCTCTGTTACTTGGAAGGAAAGTGTCCTCCATAGTTCTTCTGTGTGAGTGCGAGCATGCGTGCTATGGATAGGTTTAATTGAAATTGGTATGCGGACATGGTACATTGTGAGGTTATGTAAAATGTTGGGTAGACTTAGCAGGTAGCAGTGATATGCGTATGAGGAGTTTTATTGTATCGGAGAGTGGGAGGAATATCATTGGCTACTTCATATCCTGTTTGCAACCTTGGGGAGGACAGATATGATACAACGTTTGTCTTGAAACAATAGATGAGTCAAAGAAAAAGGAGAGACAGTAAAGGCTAATTTACCCAGGAAAGTTAATTTGGATTGAGATGGGGTGAAAATTTAATGCACAATAGCCATTCCAGTAATTTGCGTGGATGTTGTTACTCTGGAATAAAATGGATTAAATTTATTCGGCGTAAGACACTGTTCTTTTGGAATAAGGGCGTCCACACAATCCGTTAACCAGGAATACCTGTTCCGGAATACCTTCCCTTGTAGCAAAGCCCTAAGAAAAGAAATAGTTAATTGCCCTTTTTTGGGCCTGCCTACGCTGTACTTGTACCTGTGCTAGCACATGGGTGACTGGCACAGCAAGTGATGCTTCTCTTCTAATGTGGTTGTGGGATTTTGGTGCTGTGAACAGTTCAACAGAGTTCTACAACTGTTGTAGGGACCCATGTACAGCATAAAATGTTGGCAGATGAGATTTTAGCTCTCTAAGAGCGTGTGTGAAACACGCTTTTATTAGTATTTGTTGACATTTGCATGCAGTTATAATGATGCTAAGCCAGATGCTATCCACCTGACCTAGAGATGTTATGCTGCAAAGTGACAGTTAGCTCAAATGTGCAAGGCCGATGAAAATGTTTAACGGGATGCTTGCCTTTGTCTGAAGCATGCTAGTATCAGAGCAAGACACAGACAACATGCTGTACGTCTGTATCAGTTAGTGCCCCTGCCACATGCTAGGCCTTTACAAACATAGTGTACGTTGCTGTTTCTACCCCAAAGAACTCCGTGTAGATCCTTAACATACAAAATTAACCCAGGGATCCTGTTTTGTGTGCCTTTGCAGACATATATCGGCTCCATTGTAGCCTCCGTGAACCCCTACAAAACCATTCCGGGACTGTATGACTGCACTGCAGTAGAGCAATACAGCAGGCACCACATGGGGGAAATTCCACCTCATATCTTTGCTGTCGCTAACGAGTGCTACCGCTGCCTATGGAAACGTCATGACAACCAGTGTATTCTCATCAGGTAAGTAGCTATGGCTTTACCTACTGCTGAGCTAAAAGTAAACTAAAAATGAATGCTTGGAATACCGGGGGCAGGGAAGAGCATGCTCTGGCCTTTTCCCCTTGACCTCACTAATCATCAGGTCTGTGCAGATGTAGCATTACTACCTGATCCTAATCAGCCCTTGAAAGACAAAGCATTTTTTGCTTGTGTGTGCTTGGCAGTCATTTAATGAAAAGATGTCTCAGCTCCGCACACTTGGCTATTCACTTCCTTACTTTGCTCTAAATTCTTCACTTTCCCCATTGGTTTCTGCCTTATTATGCAGCCCGATAATTTGTCATCACTAGTCTTGAAAATTGCATCCATCAAAAAAAAAAAAAAAAAGGAGACCTTTCAGGAACCTATAAATAATGATGATAAAGTCCTCCAACTTGTTGGCCATTTAATTCAGTGTAATTACTTTTTCTTGTTTCTCCTGTTGTATAACCTAATTATGCTTTAGTTTGATGGAGATTTAATAGCTTCCCCTGTGGTCTGCTGTTTGCTGGTGTTCACAATGGCAGCTGGCACAGTACTCGGTCACAGTTCAGCCCCGCTTCCCCCTTGTTGCATGGGAGAAGTCCAGTGAGCCAGCTCTTTCCCTGAGGCAGATCACTTCCTCCAGTGAGCCAGCTCAGCTGCGCTGATTGACACGTTGGAGGGTGAAGCCCAGGCTCCGTGCTCTTGCCTTCCCATTCTCCACACACCTACACAGAATGGGGTGGGGAGGAGAAAGCCTGGTGGAAACTGCTTCCCCACTCCTCACAGAGTTCAGTGATGTAGATAGCCTGCACACAGGAAATACCCCCTTACATCCTGTGCACAGCTGGGCTCATGACTGAGCCCTTATTAATTAAGCCTCAGAACCTTGTAATGTAAGTAAGTAGCTTATTCATCATGTGGATGAAAAAACGAAGACATAGTAAAGCCAGAAGTCCTCGGAAGAGACCCAGTAGCAGAGTGAGGATTAGAACCCCAGAGGTTTGATTCCCCCTGCTCTAACAACAAGAAAACATGGCTTCCCTTGAGATTAGTGTAAACTGCTGATGAACCCCCTCTGAAGCAGAAATATTAATGCTCACAGGTCATTGGATTCCTTCCTTGCCTTCCCTACTTCATTAGAGGAAAATGACCTTTTGAAACAAAAATGAGTCCCAGACTAAGCTGTGGGGATACCTAGAACTGAAGCAACGATTAGCTGATATCAATTGAAAAAGACAGGTCCCCATTTCAGGATGGACCCTGGAAATGAATGCATATCACTCTTAATGCAAAAGGGAAGCCACCCGACGAATACATGGTGGGGGATGGGTCAGACAAGTAAGATACTATAGTGCCTGGTCATGGTCTTTGGAAACTAAAAGGTTCCAGTTTTTGTTAGTGAGAAGCGTTGAGTCTCAGACAGCATATTTCCTCCCTCTGACTCCATGAAAGCCCTTCTACATGTATGGGGCTCTACGACCGTACGGGGGCATTGCTAGGTTTAAAGGGGATGTGGCCAAGTGAGAGCCACTTTATGCAGCATCATCGTCTCCCTCCAGTCAGCAGAGGTTTCCCCACGTGAGAGGATACCGATCAGCAGTGATGTTTTTTCTTGTGAAGGGCATGATCTGGTGCATGTAATTTTGAGCCATGCTCTTGCTGGAAATGTAAACCAGCCTGAATTATGTTGCACCTTAAATATCACTAAAAAGCTCTTAAATACCAATCCCATCACCCCCTTCCCATGCAAACACTGCCTAGTAACAGCACCAGTTTGGCTGACACCATGTTTCAAGTGTGGGCAGAGGGAATTCCATTTCTTTTGGAACTGTATATAGTGACTGTGCAAAGTTTGAGTCCAGATGGCACCTCTTAAAGCAATAACATACAAAAAGGTCTCTGTCACGATATATGAAACCAGGCTGGAGTCAGATGATTTCATGGCATAATGTCAGAAAACTGCTTGAATACAGCCTGTTTGCTCTGAGACTTGGGGTGTGAAGCCACATATAGTATCTGCCTAGTGGCTACTCATATGTCATCCACTATTTATTAATCCTGTTCCATGATCCTTTGTGTTGGGACAAGAGGCATCTTTCTTCCAGCTCTTCACATGCTACCGAGAAGAATGCATAGCTCCGTCATAACTAGGAACCACAGCACTGGTGAAGAGTCCGTATATGTGAGCAATTACTATAGAGCACTGGCATAGTGAGGGGCAAGGAAGGCTTTTGCCAGAAATATATGGGCGTGGGACAAAATTTTACACTCCATCAAACACGTCTGGCTTAGAGACAATGGGAAATCCTCTTACATTAGACACAGTAATTATTTGGCTTTATAAAAGAGCTGGTGAAGGATAACCTACATATTGCATGTCATATTGGCAGTAACTGGTTTGATGCCAGATACAGTAGAATCTTAAGTCAATGGTTTTAGCATTTTGAAAGCATTATCCCCATATCATTGCCTGTGTTTGTGACAACCAGGTTAATTTACTTACTCGACTGACTTCTAAAAAAGTATATCTCAAATGTTGTCTCTGTTGATTTATTTGTGTTGATTCTTTTCAATTTTTCTTGGTTACTGCTCTCTCATTTGGTCTTGTGTGTGCTCTGCCACGGGTCTAGCTAACTGTTTGGTTAACATCTGGTTTGATGATAACTGTGCAAATTGTTTGGAATAGGTGTGCCCCTGGGCCCCTCTGTCTAAGACACATGGGAAGACTTCCTGTGTAATCGCTGAGGGAGTGATCAGAATCATGCCCTATTGTGACACTTTCTTGGGGTGCCCAGGACTTGAGTGTGACCTGGTTATTCCCTCCCCTCCCGCGCCTCCAGTGTGAGGATGTTTTTCATGTGGGTAACTCATCAGTGCTTCTACAGCACCAGCCTTTCAACCACTCAGGCGCTCTCCTCAGGACTCTAACTGTCCTCCACTTTGTAAGTTAATTATAGGTGGACCCCAAGCGCCCTTGAAGGGCATTCCCCTGTCACTGAACACTCACTGTAGTTACCAGGTTTGCTACTTCCAAGGAACTGTATAATCACAACAGCTTGTTTGATTCAACACAGTATCAGCTCCAGAATAACAACGCATAATCTATTTATAGTGAACACAAATCAAAGGTTAAGGTTTAAGAGATAGTGGGCAAGGGTAACAAGTACAACAGGTTACAAATAAAAGAATACCTAACACACTTTCTCAAGACTAAAACAAAATGTCACAGGCTACAATCCTTGTTGAAATCAGTCTTATCTCACCTAAGCCTTTTCTGCAGCATTCCTGGCTGGTTAAGAGCCTGTTTTCATGGATGTAACCACACTGCCTGGTTACCCCTCAAGTGCAGGATAAAAGAGGGGGCATGTTGCCTTCTTCTACCCCTAAGCTCATAGTTTTTGTTTTCAAACTCAGGATGACCCCTTGCAGTTCATATTCTGGTGTGTGCTCCCTTATGTTCACTCCCTCTCACCCCAACTGTTTTCCTGTTGAAATTACATGCCAATGGAGCTTGCTTTGTGTTGGTTTTACAATGCTTAATTTACATTAGGGATCTAGGCAGATAGGTGGTTCCAGATCCCGTTGTCTGGCAAAACCTGCTTGTCAACTTGCCAGAGACAAAGATTCTTATTATGTTTTCAATATCACCCCTACATACACCATACAATGCTCAGGAAGATTAGCATGACGTAAGCTTTCATTAGCCACCTTGCAGAACCATGTTTGGGTGAATACAGTGAAAGCAGTGTGCTAAGTATCATGAGTGAGGCAGGCCTAATAGGAGTTGCTGTTACAGAACAGTGAATCCCCAGTCATTGAGAAGTTATTTGCGATCTCACCAACGATAATCGCAACACCTAATTCTTATATCGCATTTTCCGTCCATCTCAAAGCAATTTACAAAAGCAGGAAGTAGCAATACTACCATTTTACAGATAGGGAAGCCAAAGCAGAGAGAAATAAAGTGACTTGTCCAAGATCTCAGGCCTCCCAGATTCCAGGAGTTTGCTGGATCTCTTAGGCCACAGTGCCTCTTTGGTACAGAAAAATTTCACATTCACGACTGCTGTCCTTTGAAAAATTTTCTGCAGTCCTGGCCCAAAACAATTGGCTAGCACTTGTAAAATGCAAAGTTTTGGACCAGTACTATAACACAACTTTATAGCATATGTTTTACAAAATATAAAGGAAATGGTGTCTCACAGCAGAAATTAAAAAGAATCAAAGAAAATCAGTACCAATTTCTGTGTTAGAAAGTGACTGATTTTCTTTTGGCTGTGAGGCAGTCTAAGCAGACTAATAACATGGCTGATTTTGTTGTGGGGACATCGGTCTGTGCTGGAGTTGTGACTTAGCTCTCAGCCAAGTCACAAAACAAGAATTCTTCTTCGAGTGCTTTGCTCATGTCCACTCCATTCCACATATGTGCACTGTTGCTGGAGATTTTTCCCTCAGTGGTATCCATCGGGCTGGCTCTAGTGTCCTCTGGTGCCACGCGCTTATGCACTGTGGCATAAGGGGCACTGCCGGCCTCGCACTCTCATTTCCTTCTTGTTGCCCGTGACAGTTGCTGGAACAATTCCTTTTGCTTCAGCAAGTCATTTTTCAGTGGTTTTCTTCTCAGTATCTTATCTCTAGGCAGCACTGGACGCAGGTGACACGGCGGCCAGAACAATGGCCTCTGCAGTGACAATGAAGCAATGCTCTTGGCTCCAGTCCTCAGGGCTACCTCAGGAGTCCAGCAGTAGATTCAGGACCGTTTTTGGACTGACTTTCACATTTCAGCCCAGCATGGTCCCTCATCACATTGGACTGCTGGGAACTAAATACAGTGGTGGACAGTTATACCCTTCAATTTTCCTCCATCCCTCCCACCGACTGCCCCTTCCTGTCCCTCTTCAGGGGCCCTTCTCATGAGCACTTCTAGCCCAGGAGGTGCAAACCCTTCTACAGATGGGAGCTGTGGAAAAAGTGCCTCAAAACTTGAGAGGAAAGAGGTTTTACTTCTGATATTTTCTAATCCCAAAGGCCAAGGGCGGGGGGTGGGGGGAAATCTTCGTCCTATTATGGACTTGCGTCGACTCAACAATTATCTCAAGTAACTGAGGTTCCACATGGTCTCCCTGGACTCCATCATTCCCTCTCTGGATCCAGGGGACTGGTATGCCACCTTCGACTTGAACATAAAAATGGCCATGTTGGGTCAGATCAGTGGTTCATCTAGCCCAGTATCCTGTCCTCTGACAGTGGCCAATGCCAGGTGCTTCAGAGGGAATGAACAGAACAGGTCATCATCAAGTGATCCATCCCCTGTCACCCATTCCCAGCTTCTGGCAAACTTCAGAGCATGGTTTTGCATCCCTGTTCATCCTGGATAATAGCCATTGATGGACCTATCCCCCAGGAACTTGTCTAGTTCTCTTTTAAACCCTGTAATAGTCTTGGCCTTCACAACATCCTCTGGCAAAGAGTTCCACAGGTTGACTGTGCTTTGTGCGAAGAACTACTTCCTTTTGTTGATTTTAAACCTTCTGCCTTTTGATTTCATTTTATTACACCTTGTTCTTGTTATAAGGAGTAAATAACACTTCCTTATTTATTTTCTCCACACCAGTCATGATTTTATAGACCTCTGTCATATCCTGCCTTAGTTGTCTCATTTCCAAGCTGAAAAGCCCCTGTCTTATTAATCTCTCCTCATATGGAAGCGGTTCCATACCTGGTATCATTTTAGTTGCCCTTTTTTGTACTTTTTCCAATTCCAATATATCTTTTTTGAGATGGGATGACTAGCATTGCATGCAGTATTCAAGATGGCATTTTCTGTCTGATTGCCACCAGTTACCCATGTTCAAGTGGGGTTCAAGTGGGGTCCCTCCAGTAATGTCCATTGGAGAGGGGCAGGGGAAGAGACCTGGGCCCACCCTCTACTCTGGGTCCTAGCCCAGGGGCCCTATGAATAGCAGCTATGCACTGCTGACAGTGTCCAAGTCTGCAGCTCTTTCCCCTGGGCTGTTTTCTCCTCTGCCCCTTCAGCTTCTTGTTCCCTGCCCCCTCTCTGCCTGGCAGGGCTTCTTCTCTCAGGCCTCAATGCCTGGGGAGTGTCTCCACTCTGCTTGCACCTGTCTTCCCCTTCTTTGTCCCTGCACCTTTCTTGGGATTCTTCTTTGCTCCTTCACACAGCACAGAGCTCCTCCCACTCCACCTCAAGGTCACTCTCCTGCCTGTCTGGAGCAGGGGTTTTTATAAGGCACCTGGCTGGGTCTTAATTGGCCTCAGGTTCTCCCTTCTTGTAATCTCTACGTAGTCAGCAGGGAACAGGGCCCAGATCATTCTGGGGCTTACATATCTCCCTTCCTCAGATTTATAGTAAATCAGGCTTATTACTAATTCATTGGCCTCCCTTTTGGCCTGTCCGCAGCTCCCCAGGTGCTTACAAAATTCATGGCGGTGGTAGCGGCCTTCGTCAGAAGGCGAGGTGTTCCAGTCTACCTGTACCTCCACCACTGGCTGATCTAAGGTTGCTGAGAGGCTCATGTAAAGAATAGGATCACATTGGTCCAAACCACCTTCTGCACACTGGGCCTGTTGGTAGCTAAACAAATAGAAGTTGACTCTCATTCCAATACAGAGAATAGAGGTTACTGGAGCAGTGCTAGACTTGACTCAGGTCAGAGCCTTCCTGTCAGAGGCTCGGTTCCAGACAGTGACAGACCTGGATCCAGTGTCACGGCCCATCCAATCACAACAGCCCGGGTTTGCCTCAAGCTCTTGGGACACGTGGCTGTGTGCACTTACGTGGTACGGTATGCCAGGCTGTGCTTCAGGCCCTTGCAGACATGGTTAGCTTCAGTGTACTTCCCAAACAGTACCTGGGCTGGGGGCTTACTGTTCCAGCACGGGTCCTCGCCTCCCTTGACTGGTGGAAGGTCCCCTGTTTGGCAGTGGTGGCTGTCCCCTTTGCCAAACCTGAGCCATCAGTGTTCCTACTGTCAGACACTTCAGACCTTGGCTGGGGAGCCCACCTTGATCGCCTCAGGACACAAGGCCTGTGGTCCCAGTAGGAACTCTCTCTGCACATAAATGTCAGGGAGCTCAGCTGTCGGCTTGGCTTGCAAAGTGTTCCTTCCTCGGATCACAGGCAAAGTAGTACAACTACTGATGGACAACATGGTGGCCATGTTCTGCATCAACAAGCAGGGAGGAACATGCTCCTCTGCCCTGTGTCAGGAGGTCATCCTTCTGTGGGACTTCTGCGTGAAGCACTCCATCCACTTGGAGGCCTCCCATCTTCTGGGAGCCTGGAATGCCCTGGCAGATCACTTCAGCAGACCGTTCTCCTCTCACCACTGGTGGTTTCTTTACCCAGAGGTCTGCATGCTCATCTTTCAAAGGTGAGAGTCTCTCCAGGTAGACCTGTTTGCAAATATGCAGAACAGGAAATGCCATTAGTTTTGTTTGCTGCATGGGCACAGCCTGGGCTCTCTTTCAGATGCCTTCCTGCTTCAATGGATAGAGCTCCTATTGTACACATTTCCTCCACTTCCTCTGGTACGCAAGGTCCTTCTGAAAAATCAAGTGTGACAAGGCAAGAGTTATTCTTATAGCTCTGGCATGGCTGTGCCATCACTGGTTTGGTACACTGCTAGACCTTTCAGTAGCACCCCTGCTGCTGTTCCACTCTGCCCAGACCTGATCTCACAAGACCACAGCTGTTTACTCCACTTGAACCTCAGAGTCCTTCACTTGGCCGTGTGGAAGCTCCATCGTTGACCATGGAGGAGCAAGCCTGTTTGGAACAAGTTTGCCAGGTCTTGCTGGGTAGTAGGAAGCCATCTACTAGGGCTACCCACTTCACCAAGTTGAAGTGTTTTTTGATACGGTCTTCCCAGCAGGGCCTTTCTAAAATATCGAGGTCTGGCTCTCACATCTATCAAGGTACACCTAGCAGCAGTTTTGGCCTTCCACGTGCCAGCAGGTGGTAGATCAGTTTTCTGTCACGAGATGACAATCTGCTTTCTGAAAGGGTTACAGAGACTTCACCCTCAGGTTCTCCAACCGATTCCTGAACGGCATTTAAACCTGGTCCTATCAAAACTCACAGGCTTTTCTTTTGAAGCGCTAGCATTATGCTTTCTGCTGTTTGTCTCCTGAAAGGTCACCTTCCTGGTAGCGATTATCTCAGCCAGAAGGGTCTCTGAAACCAGGTCCCTTACATCAGAACGAACATACACAGTGTTCTTTAGGGATAAGGTTCAACTATGCTGCCATCCAGCCCTCCTACCAAAGGTGATCTCGCAGTTCCATAGCAACCAAGCCATTTTCCTGCCAGTTTTTTCCCCGAAGCCAAACAAGAATTCAAAAGAGCAGAAGAGCTTCACTCACTGGATGTTAGGTGTGCTTTCGCCTTCTACATTGAGAAGACTAAACCATTCCACAGATCCATGCAATTCTTCATGGCAATAGCAGAGGGGATGGAAAGGTCTGCCGATTTCAGCTCAAAGAATCTCATCCCCGATAACTTCCTGTATTCTGGGCATGCTATGAGCAGGCGAACATTCCACCTTCTGCCATCTTGACCGCTCATTCCACGAGAGTTTTTCAGCAGCATTTCTGGCCCAGGTTCCAATGCCACACACGTGCCAGGCTGCAGTCGGGTCATCAGTTCATACTTTCTCATCCCTCTACGCCATCACCTGTCAGGCTCCAAATGATGTCAAGTTCAGGAGAGCAGTCTTGCAATCCACCTGTCGATGAACTCTGAGCCCACCTCCTTAGATACTGCTTGTGGGTCACCTGACGTGGAATGGACATGAGCAGCACATCTCAAAGAACACGTAGGGAAGGGTTAGTTACCATTTTTTTCTTCTCTTTGGGGTCTTCTCTTCAGCCCCTCCTCTAGGATCTGTTCCCAGCTCCTTTCTGGGCTATTTTTGGGAGTCTTTATGGCTCTGGGATAGTACCCTCAGCCTCCGGATGTATTGTTCACAGACCCTGCTGAGCTCTCTTCCTTACATCCTTGCCTGTTCCACTGTAGATCACTGAGCCCCAGGCTGGATCTTTTGGAGTACCCCACATCCTGCATACCCTGGCTCAGGGCCTGATTTAGAAGCCTGCTCACTCCCTGTGATTCCAACACCCAGACGGGTCTCTGTCCTTTTATAAGGCCTGAGTATCCATTAAGACGTCACTTGACCCTCCTTAGGTCCAACTCCTCAAACTGGGAAGCAACTAATGAATTATGGTGTGGGTGTGGCTGGGCCCATGTCCCCTCAAAGCAGCCAGTTATCCTGTGACACCCTCAGAAAATCAAGCCCTGTTAAGGCTCGTTCGATTATGCAAAAATTGATGCATTCAATATTACTAGTCGCTTTTGAAAGCCTTGGCAACACTTGGACTCTTTATTTGCTTAGAATTGAAAGAGGTTGGAGTGATTAGATTTGTCAGTTTTATTGAGCAGGTTAGCTTTGATCCTTGAAAATGATAATGAGAAGCAGAACTCAGCTGCCATATGTCTGAATTCAGAGGTTATGTTGCCTGCAAAAGAGTGCACCAAAGGAAATCTTAGCAAATTCCGTCTTGCAAAGTATGATATAAAACAAGTATTGTAGGCAAGTTAAGCTAAAATGAAGTTGTGCGTTGTCAGTAGTTTTCCAAGTATTGTGTCAAAGAGCTATAAAAATAGCAGCAGCAGCAGCAGCAAATATATTGGTCTTGTTCATTGTTACATTGGATCTAAACTTATAGGACTGCATTCTAAAGGCATTTATCACCTTTTGGAATTGTTTAAGCATGAAGCACCCCCTAGTGGAGTTAATCAGTTTTACACTTTTTGAAGAGACTTGTGAATACAATAGTTCAGAACATAATTTAAAAACAAACATGTGGGATTATTTTTAAATGCTATGAATTTTTCTTTAATTGGAGAGGTAAGGTAGGAAAATGGGCATGTAATGTTACCCGGACTGACTCAGATTACAAAATAAAACCCAATGTTTATTAATATAAAGCCATCTTTACAGCATAAAAACTGGGGGAAGAGTGAGGAAGTGTTTTTAATGGAGTTGCAGGGAGACACAGTAATTATTCAATATCTGCTAGACAGTGCTGCATTATTACACGATAATACTGAGTCACAATGATACAGCACCCTAACATACTGATCTAATGCCATGCTGCAAACACCACTGTCCAGTGTGTGCACGGCATGTTGTGATTTATCATGTGGCACTCTGTGAGTGGCCTTTGAGCTCTACCATAGTGAATATTACTGATGCAGTTTATATACTTCAGGTGTTTGGTACAGAGATGACTACATCGAGAGGTGTTTATATTGCTTTAAACTTCATATCAATCTTCACCTTACATCACAGGATCATTTCAGTCAAAACAATTCGATATTATAACACAACAGACAGACTGCAAAAATAGTAGGACAGTTTCTTGATTTTTAATTAACGTGTCATTGTTGTATCTGGAGAGACAAATCCCAGGCCTGACACCCAGCTGGGGTAGCTGGACAGGACTCTAGGGATCTCTGCAGGGGTGGGAGACAGATTTTCCCTCTTTCACCTCAGCAGGGTTTGTCTTACCTAGGAAAAATGGTTGACTTTAGGTCAGGCGTAGCTAACACGTGCTAGCTAAATTGGACCTAAACTTGACCGTTTTCTTAGTGCAGATATAGATATACACCTTAGCTTGATTTTTAAAATGGTCTTATCTGTATGTTTCCCTCTCCTGTTACGTTAGTAGCTCTTCCATTTTAAATGAAAAGCTTAAAAAGATACAAACCCTAAAACAGCCAAAGAAATGGAAACAGCAAACCTGAAATCACAATCCAGCATCAGACTGTTCACTTTATTGTCAGCTGAGAGCCTGAAGATGATCATAAAATAAGCTCAGCTTGAAGATCAACATAAAACAAGCTACTCTTTGGACAAGGCCCAAACTTTTTGCTGGGAAGACTTTATTTATGTGACTGACATACCAAGATTAAACTACACATTTGAAGAACCATGTTTGCTGTGGGGGCCTTATTTCTTACCTATCATCTAAGTTATAAAGCCAAAAGATTGAACTGAGGAGTGATTTAGAGTGTGTTGGTTCAGTCGTTTTGCATATGAAAGCCCTTGGAGTGAGAAGTCTCTTTTACTGATCCTCTTTCCCCTGCAGTAGTCCAAAGTTCAGACTGCTGTGTCCTTCACAAAGCACCCCGTGTGGAACAAGTGATGGAGAAAGATTAAAGACCTCCAAAATGAGGACTGCACAGACTGCTGTCATACTTAGTGTATCCAGAGCACAGAATGTAATGGATTGGAGCAGACTTGGCCTTTAAAAATGCTTGGGGTGAGAGGTCAGTTGAAAGGCTGACTGCACGCTAAAAAAAGTCCGCTTTTCTGCGCGTTTTGTGAGACTGATCTATGACAATGCAATGTAAGCATCTGAACTGTAACAGAAGTGCACGTGAATAGAAAATTTGGAGTGCTTGATGTGTTGCCATATTTTTTCAGTTTTCACATTTAATAATCTTTGATTTGTAAAACAACTTGTATTGTGTCAAACTATAAAGACAGCAGCAGCAAAACATAACCAAGCAGGGTACCAACTATATTAAAAACAGAAATTAAAAACATTTTTAAACCACATTTAAAAAGCATGACTAGCACAAAAGTACAGCCACATGCTGCTCCCAGTTACCCCAGTGTAAATCCACTATAACTTTGTTGGCTTCAGTAGAATTACTTCAGATTCACATTGGGGAGAGTCATAGCAGATTCTAACCTATGGCACAGGACAGAGATGGCAACTCTAATAATTAGTTAGAGAACAATCCAGATCCTCAGCTGGCATACATTGTCATAACTCTGATACCCAGATCACTGCAGTGAGGCTATGCTGATGTATGCCAGCCAAAGATCTTGGCCCAGGGGACATAGTGCAGGCCAGAAAATATACATCAGGAAAGTGGGATGCTTTATTCGTTTGTTATTTTTATTTGGCAAATATAAAGGCACTGAAGTATAAAGCTATTTAAAAATGAATACTGGAAGTGCTATTGCTAATTCTTATGTGCGCAGGGTGCCAGTGTAATAGAAGTATAGAATGAGAGTTACAAGAGGTTGAAATATATTCTGCAGCACATTTAATTTTGGATAGAATGTAAATGTGTGATGGATGAATGAAGGTCACTCAAAAGCCCGTTAGGATGTTAGGGTTGAAGAGATTCCAGCACCTCTCAAAATAAATGTATTTCATCTTGTGTGAAGTTGTGAATCCATTTTTAGGAGTTGCTGACACCTTCTGGAAAGTTATGTAAAACATTTAGACACAAATCTCGCTATACATTTTATATATATTCTAGATTTCTCTTTCCTGATTTTTTTTTTTTTTTTTAAATTGTAAAAGTGTACTTTCATGGAAATCTGATGTTTGCTTCTTAGGGCTGTATCTGTTCTTTGCTCCTCACTAGAAACCTTTAAATGACATAAGGGCACCACATCACTTTGTCATGAGCAAAGGGTTAGTAACCAAACTGTGGATTCTATACATGCCTAGTTCTCATTCCTTAAAGTCAATGACAAATCCTGTTGGCTGCAATGCGGAGCCAAAATGTGCCCAATTTCCTAAGCCAAAAATCAGGACCTAAGTATGCTCAGTTTTCACGGAAATAAATAGGACTTAAGTGCATGTATGTATTCAAAATCAGAATTTGGTCCAGTGACTTCAGGTGAGAAATAAGCAAGATAAATAATTGAGCTTTTAAGAAATAAATTCATTTAAATTATGGGTTAAATTCTGCTCTGATTCTGCTCACGTACATTATTTAAGGTAATGGGATTGAACAGGAAAGCAAAATTTGGCTCCCTGATTTTAGGTAAATGGTCTAGTAATAGAAATTAAATTATCATATTCTGTTTGTTTCAGCAAGATTGTTTAAATGGTCTGTTTTTTTCAGATGGGTCTTTAAATCTGTCACATGAAAATCTCTGCACATTTTACATTTTCTTTTCTTTTGGTACAATTTTTGCATATAATTTTACCAATCAGATTAGTTACTCTATTGGGCAACTAATTAATAAATAAATTGAGATCCTGGCTGAAAGGTGCTATAGAAATGCAGAGCTATTATGAACTTTGCACTGCGTTCCAATGAGAGAGTTAAATTCTCATAGCGTTTTCAATCTCACTCATTCAAGTTGTCGTAGTCTTACAAACCTCTCTGATCATTTTTTTCACTTTGGCTTATGCGTGCCTTGATGTAGGCCAGACCAAGGATTTTTTTTTTTCCATGAGCATGGTCAAAGTAGAAATGCTGTTGTGTTTTTTTGTCTTTCAGTGGTGAAAGTGGTGCTGGTAAGACGGAGAGCACTAAACTGATTCTCAAGTTCTTATCTGCCATGAGCCAACATTCGCTGGAACTATCCTGTAAAGAAAAGACCTCTTGTGTGGAGCAAGCTATTCTTGAGAGCAGGTACAACATTCATATTCTCATACACAGTCCATAACATTGCACACAGTACAGAGTGATAGAGGTAGAACAACCATTGATGCTGAAGACATTTAAAACTAGACTGCTGCACAAAACATTGAAAAATAATCCTGCACTGGTGCCCAGGGAATGGACAGACAACCCCCACCAGGTACTTTCCATCTCAGATGTTTGTGGTTCTTTGGCTGTAAGTTCTGTTTTGCAGCCACCGATTCTTGGTGTATGAGAAGCCGTTGATTTAGATTGCAGGTTTTCCCCACGGATTTTTTTTCTCTTCTAGAATTTCATGTACACTATAGGTTTTCCACTGTTTTCCCCCAGTGGTATTTACATGGTGGATAATAAGTTAGGATGAAGGGTTTAGTAAAGGCAGTCTGTACTGCAGGCTCTAGTTATCTATCGCAGGTTGTCAGAAAGGAGATTCTGTTGCATCAGAAGTACATGTGAGGACCTGGATGTTTCAGACAGCTTGTAAAGGGCCAGAGAAGCTTTCACACCTACAGCACCGGATCAAGTGTAGTCCAGAAGGCTGGTGACTGGAAGCTGTTTGGTGGCCTACTGTAAATGAGTTGATTATACAGTGGCTGTATATTCAAATTATAGCTCTCACACTCGCGGGTAGTCTTATTTCAGAGACCATGGGCAGCGTAGCCATCTCGCTAAGTCAGGTCTGAAGCACATTGATAAGGCAGTATGGGCAAAGCCTGCCCTGCAGATGCTATAGTTTTATTTACATATTTATAAATCACTCAAATCTGATCTTACGGATCAAATAAGACTGTCCCTGCTTTGAAGAACTTGTCATCTAAATTTAGACATGATACGTGGATGCATTTAGAAAACATGTAAGTGGTGGTGAGGCAGGGCCTGGCTCATGCTAACAGGTTTCCCCCATGGAATGGTTCTGTACAATACATAAAGTAGTTTTGTACAAATTGGGATTGTTTCTTAGGTAATGTTTTTTTTGTTTTTGTTTGGGGCTGAACTGAGAAGAAGGCATCAGCAGGTGGGAGAGGGAGAGGTGGATGGGGCGGGGAGATATTATAGTTTGGTGGGCAGGAGAGATTTGAGGGGAGGAGGTAAAGGGAAACATAATGGTGTAGTAAGGATCAGCAGTGTGATTACAGATAGCTTGCTGAGGTTAGGAAAAATCAAGGGGGCTGATTTGATAGATCTATCCTCTGTTAATCAGGTACCTTCCTCAAGCAAGACTATGAACAAATTTGCTGCTATGACAGTCACCCATCTTCCCTGTCCCTCCCCCATCTCTGTTTTATGTTTCATCCACTAAAGTAAGATTGTGTAAACTCTTTAAGACGAGAATGGTCTCCTATATTCCCATGTGGCACCCTGCACAATTGGGTCCTGGATTGATTGGAGCCTCTTGTTGTTACTATAATGCAAATGCTAAAGAATAATTAAAATATAGACCTGCTGCAGCACATCCTATATCAGTTATATACTCAGCTGTACAGTGGCTAATGTCTTTTTGTGATTTAGTAGGAGAGCCAGTTTACTACCTATAGACAGGCAGCCTGTAGTATAACTGAGTTGTCTAGAGCAATGGCAGTGACCAAGGATGTAGGCTGTGGCTGAGGGTAATGTTAGAAATGGGCTTTATGGGGATTATGCCTTTCTTCTAGCACAGGAGTGCAGAGCTCGTATCATTGCCATTCCAGGCACACGTTAACAGTTCTGTCCTCCTCCCTTATTTTCACAGCCCAATTATGGAAGCTTTTGGCAACGCGAAGACTGTTTACAACAACAACTCCAGTCGCTTTGGGAAGTTTGTTCAGCTGAACATCTGTCAGAAGGGAAACATCCAGGGAGGAAGAATTGTAGATTGTATCCTCTCTTCTTGCTGAGTGTCTTTGCATTTCAGGGTGATGTGTTGGTATCTGTTCTGTGGAGAGTAGTGGGGAGAAATATTAGCCTTCGCCTGTCCCTCTACCTACACCCAGAGATTCCCGGTTAAAAAAAACTGTGCTGAATGATCTTCAAGAGAAATCAATAAGTCCAAATTCAGTGTGCTTGTGTCCATCAAACCATTCCTCTATCTAGAAATATATAGATATAGCTATGTATATGGATTGATACAGATTATATACAGACTGTATCGATTGATACATATAAAATCATCAAACCTTCTCTCTCATTTCTGGTATTCTGGCTAATGTGCATGTTTCTTTGGAGTGAGCTAATAATATCTTAACGGGAAAAACTCTGATTGCCAGCTCCAACTCTTCAACAGCCAGGGTGAAAGTCATCCAAGGGCACAATGGCCGAGGAAAGCCCCGTACAGAGCAGAACTGCAGCAGTCCCGTTGCGTGAGAAGGGTTCCCTGAGGTTGGCCGTGCTGCTTGCCCTCAGCAGAGCTGGGCTATACACCAGCTCCACATAAGACACTGCAGGTTGGAAAATTAAGGGGGGTATCCTCAGGATTTGTAGTTACCCAGGTGAAGTAGCCGTAGGCTCTATATAGGGGTGCTGGGCTTCCAGCACAGTAGCAGGCTTAATGGCTGTGGAACTGCTGTATTATGCTTGCAGCTTCTTTGAGGGGGGTGATTCTGTCCCCACACCCACCACCTCCAAATAGTGTACAGATCTTTGCACAAAAGTTGTTTGTTCATACTTCATGCAAAGTGGGTGAATTTCACCCTGAAGGAGACACCAAACTAACCAACAAACAGAAAGTTAGGTTGAAAGGTAGGTGTCCCTTCACATCCTCATTTGGTCCAGAACATGACAACGCTTCATTATACTCTGTTGAAAAAACCTTTGGGATTAGAAGTGGCTGAATGTGTTACTTATGGAAACTCTCCTTGCGCTGCACCAACAGATACATGACACGGAGCACAATGCTCTCTTTAGTGTCTGAACACAAACTACTAGGGAACTGTAAACAGATAGTTCTTTAACTTCACTGTTTTATTCCTTGATGGATCACTTTTTTCCCCACTAAAGATTTATTAGAAAAAGTAAGTCAACATTTGCTGTCATTCAATTTTTTTGTTCTATTCATAGATTTTCTCAAAAATTGCTGCATGAATAGGTTCCCTTTAAAAATAACTCCCTAAACAGAAATGTTATTTGTTTTGACAGAACCGTGTAGTAAGGCAGAACCCTGGGGAGAGAAATTATCACATATTCTATGCACTGCTGGCAGGGATAGAAAAGGAAGAGAAAGGTGAGTGACAAAGCTCAGCTCACACACAGTTTGTAATGGCTCTTTGCCAGCACTGTTTCAGTCATGAAACACCACCTTGCGATGACAGCACTGTGGAATTCAACTGTGGTAAACCAATAACCGAACAAGAGAAATGAGTTATTTATTAATTTGAATTCACTGAGCACGTTTTCTGAGCTCATCTTGGTACAAGTGGTGTGTGGCGTAGTAATGCTACCAGGCCTCTTGGGGTTTTATTCCTAGATGCTGCAGATTCATTCTGTCCTTGGGATAGTTACTTAGAGACAAACCCACATCACAGTGTCCAGCCTTAGTATCTTGGCGGGGAACTAGGAAATTCCACAGGGAAGAGAGGAGAAGGAATCATACTCTCACTGTCCCTTGTCATGAAGACTAACCCCCTAACGAGGAATATCGTTCGTGTACATGTAAAAATGTCAAAGCTGTATTAGCACCACCTTTTTGGCCAACTGTCTGTGTGCGATGAAGAGTGCAGGTCTTAGACTTGCACAGCTAGATAAAGTGAAAATTATTGAATGAATGTGATAAGTTTTCAGTTGCTGTAAACCACTTTATTTTGTGTCCCTGCTCATACGTATCTCAAGTAAATGAAACATAAATTAATTTTTTAACTCCTAAAGTGATTACTTTGTTTTTTCCCTTTGCAGATGCATTTTACTTGTCTGTACCAGAGCACTACCACTACCTGAATCAGTCTGGATGTATAGCGGATAAGACAATCAACGACACAGACTCCTTCAAGGAAGTCATTGTGAGTTGTTTGACCATTTCTTTATGATTCAAGAGTGATCGGTTTCACATCTCTTCACTTGATGGTGGTTTTTGGAAGCTGTCATGATCTGCTGCTAACGAGGGTCCTAATCTTGCAGATGAAGGATCAGTCCATGGTCACAGCTATGTGCAATCCCAGTCACTTCCGTGGCACTACGCATGGGCATAAAGTGCCTCATGGAGGATCAGTCTACTGTTGCTCAGAATGGCTAATTTTCTCTCATACGCTTTGCTATGATAGGGAGCATTTCTTACCTGGCAAGCTGTATATGAAGTCACTCGCCCACCAATCCTTGGAGTTGTCTGATTAAGGGAAACAATTACATTTCAGAACAAAAGGACAGCAGGGGAAGGCAATCAGACATTCACCCACCTCACCTTCCGGCCGTGACATACGTAGAATTACCATTACAGTAGTTTATAGCAAAGGACATAGGTATTCATATCTATATGCAAATTATTCAATGCAGAATGGTGGGGAAGGGATGTTACAGAGTAAATCATATGTCCTTTTCTGACATAATAAATCATATCTGAAATAGGACACTACAGAATATAACAAGGGGTGTACATAGAATCATAGAATGTTAGAGTTGGAAGGGACCTCAGGAGGTCATCTAGTCCAATCCCCTGCTCAAAGCAGGACTAACCTCAGCTAAATCATCCTGGCGAGGGTTTTAAAAACTTCTAAAGATGGAGATGCCACTACCTCTCTAGGTAACGCATTCCAATGCTTCACCACCCTCCTAGAGATAGAGAGCAATGGAAGCACAAAACCTTTTGTTTCACAACTGATCGGAACCTGTACGCTTTAAGATTCAGTCCCACGTTTTTTACAAAGCCAAGTAAGTGTTCTGTCACTTACCTAACTTACACGAAGCATCCATTAAAATACAGTGTAGAACTCCCATTCCATTGCAAAGGTGCTTGCACCTTGTGTAAACTTTTAGTATCTGTAACAAACTAGATGGTTTTTTTCTTCATAACTATTGTGTGTACAGATTGAGGGCTGATTACACTGGACAACAAAGATTTTGCTTTCTGAATACTTTTGGGTGTATCTTATGGATTTTGGGCTGCTGATTACGAAAATCACCGTGAAATTTCCCTATCACATACCGTTTTTTGAAATCGCCTATATTTGTTATTTCAATTCATAATTTAAGTCTATTAAAATGTTGCCCACAATGTAAGCTGAAAAATTTTCTATCTTGTGTCCAAGCATGCCCGGGCATGCAGTGACACTGCACCTAGTGCAGGCCACACAACATGCAGTGGGAATGCTAAGGCTTAGACAGGGTGGATGCTGGCAGGACAGATTTTAGAAAGGCTATAAAAGCATTTTGCACACACCATTCTATGCATTGCGTTTATATGAGTTTGCACTCATGTTGATGCGCATGCTCTATGAAGTGCAACATGTCTCTAAAGATTCATTTTCTGCATTCGCATTTAGACTTCTTCCCTGCAGATCTTGGTGCAGTCAGTGACGAGACTGGTGAAAGGTTTTACCAGGACAATGTGATCGTGGAAAAATGGTATCAGGGCAACTGGAATCCATCAATGCTGGCCGATTATTGTTGGACACTTAAATGAGAAGCCTCAGACACTGAGTACAAACGAAAATCGCGAACAAAACATTTTTAGCTCAGTTGAACTGTTGCAAAACCTCAGCACCATTATGCGATTAAATGCATTACATTCAATAAAAGTCAGTTTCTTGTTTCTCCCAATTCCTACATGATACAAGTAGTCTGAAAATATATTTGTGTTCAGCTTCAAGCAGTCTAGCATAATCAAAAAAAATTTCTGAAGAAGCAACACTTTCGAAAAAATTTGTTGTCCAGTGTTATATGTATAAAAGAGAAGCATCATTTCCTTATATGTGTGCTGTTCATCCTCCTGGGACCAGTTCATACAAACAATCAAATAAAAATACCAAGCAATCAGGAAGCAGCATTTCTTTTATGGGAACATTAACCTTGCTAAATAAATGAACTGCGTTGTTTTAAATGACCAGCCTGCATATTTCTGCAGCTTTGCTCATTTCAAGGTTTTGTACACTTTCTGCACCATTTTCTGAAATATGGAAATACCAAATAGCAAATCCATGGTAGTATATGGACTTCTGCAGCTTTCCAATCTCTTCTCCCAATCTCTTTGGCGGAGAAAAGGGGCCATAAAGATGATCTTTTAAATGGCATAATTAATTGAATATGATTATTAAATAGAATGGAAGTATGAGTAAAATGGAGACACTAACTGAGGCTTTCTTTGGGTAGCTTTAACTTTCACATCCACATTAGCTTCAGCAATTAGATACAGTAATTAGCCTACTTTTGCCATTACCATAATTATCAATTACTGTTCCTGACACCACCACCATTTCAGTGCGTAGCACATGTTCTATGGGATTTGAAAACCAGTAAAAATGGTTAGATACATACAGAACACTTTAACTAAACTGTATGTTTTTGCAGCTGTAAAACTACCAAATTTCACGGCAAAAATATTTTTGGGGAAGTTGGTGCTGTCTGCATTGCAGTTACATATTTCGGGTTGATTAGCGTGACATTTAATTTGCGCTAATCAGCTTGAGGCAGGTAGAGCGTGAAATTGACTTGACATGTTAATCTTGCATTCTAGAGTATTTTAGAAGTAGAAATTTGGGCACCTGCGTCACTTGTTTCCTTATTGATCTTCATAAGGCCTGAGAATGTGGGTTCAGTAACTTCAGAATTCCTATGCTGTACTTCATTCTTCTCTCTAATGACCATTTCCATGAAGCTACAGATGATTTCTGCTCTAGATGTTTTTCTCTCCTTTGTTTCCCAAAAGTTCTTTTCCACTGGAGTGGGGATCTGCAGTGTGAGCACACATACATGCATTCCTAAGTATTCTTGTCACATCTTATACCTACCTCCAGAGCTATAACTATGGCTGATAGGATTAGTGACAATCAGAAGAAATTTGTTAAAATCATCAGGAACAAGTGGAATTACTGGGTGAATTTCTGGGGCCTGTATTATGCTGATGTCAGACTAGATCAGGGTTTCTCAACCCCGTGGGTCATGAACCAAAAGGCTCCAACACTTCCTCCACAATTTGGCCCCAGAGGCCCCTTATTAGAGGAGCTGGGTCAAAACTGAGTGGTGCTGTGACCCAAAGGTCACCAACATTTGTAGCCCAGCCAATCCTGCGGGACCAGAGCTGCTGGATGAGTCAGCAGTGTGCCCTGGTTGCCAAGAATGCTAATGGCATATTGGGCTGCATTAGTAAGAGAATTGCCAGCAGATCGCAGGAAGTGATTATTCGGCATTGGTGAGGCCTCATTTGGAGTACTGTGTCCAGTTTTGGGCCCTCCACTACAAAAAGGATGTGGACAAGTTGGAGAGAGTCCAGCGGAGGGCAACAAAAATGATTAGGGGGCTGGAGCACAAGACTTATGAGGAGAGGCTGAAAGAACTAGGCCTGTTTAGTTTGCAGAAGAGAAGAATGAGGGGGGATTTGATAGCAGCCTTTAACTATCTGAAAGGCGGGGGAGGTTCCAGGGAGGATGGAGCTAGGCTGTTTTCAGTGGTGGAAGATGACAGAACAAGGAGCAATGGTCTCAAGTTGCAGTGGGGGAGGTCTAGGTTGGACATTAAGAAAAAGTTTATCACCAGGAGGGTGGTGAAGCATTGGAATGGGTTACCTAGGGAGGTGATGGCATCTCCATCTTTAGTGGTTTTTAAGGTGAGGCTTGACAAAACCCTTGCCGGGATGATTTAGCTGAGGATAGTCCTGCTTTGAGCAGGGGGTTGGACTAGATGACCTCCTGAGGTCCCTTCCATCTCTAATATTCTATGATTCTATGGTATGGTCTGCACAGTGTAATTATTTAGTACCGATTACGATAATGTGCATATTATAATCATGGGCAAGGAATGTTTAGTAAGCCAAATGTTTTTGTACTAAAGCTATAGGTTGTACAGGCTATCAAGATTTCTGAATGGGTCCTGAACCCAAAAAGATTGAGAACCACTGGAATAGAGTGTGAGTGACCCTTTAATTATGAATCTACCCACGAAGCATTGGCACTCATACATTTTTGTTGTGTAATGGAGAAGTGTGCATTTTCTCCAATTGAATAGCAAGTGCTGTATGTTCCGCTGGATTTTAACAGTTATTGTAACAGCTCTTTCTGTGTAGTCACAGTGGAATGAGTTCCCAGGGCCTCTGCAGATATCCCTTTCCTTCTTACTTGCAATAACATTTTTAGTAAATATGTGACTGGTGATGTGGCATGGGGAACAGGATGATTCCCTACTAATACCTTGGAGGGATGATAGATATGAGAGAGAGAAGAGAACTTCTTTATACCCTAAGCTGGCTGATTTAGGGGAGTGCTCTTTTGTGGAGAGGAATAATTCGGAGAGCAGCTGCAAAAACACCTCAGTGCTGATTGCATTTTGCGGAAATGACTACACTATTGTCATTATTGATACAAAAAGATGGTCTTTGGTCATGGCGTGTAATCACATTTGCACAGAAATACAACACATATTCAGTTCAGATAGCCGTACTCAAATATGTCACACCCTGTGTACTCCGCATCACTGAACTCAGAGTTTTTCATCTGTGCAAACCATGAAATAAGGTGAATTTGCACAATCTGGTTCAAATTGCAGCATTCTGGAGAGACATTTGGAAAACACAAGCCATTTCCAGGGGTTGCATTTGTTTTCTACGTTTACTTTGACAAAACAGTTGTCTGTTTTTCTTGCTTTAATCAAATAATGCATGTCTTTACATTAAGATTTTCTTTTGTTCCTCATATATAGTGGAACCTTGGTCATTCTTACTTTGCCCATCCATAAACCAGCAATTTTCACAAAAACTTCTGTCTCACACCATTGCTCTAGAGAGTTAGTAGAGTATAGTAATGAGGTTTTTTCAGTAACACTTTGTTACTTTCACAAAATATAATGAAGAACGTTAGTGTTATAAATAAAACAAAATTAAAGTGCACTGACAAAATAAATGAACAAAGTTTGGTCACATATATGACTAATCTGCAAAATCGGTAACACACAGGGGAGGTTCCTCCCAGTTAGTGAGGTTTTGTGATATGACTGTGAGCCTACAAAGTACCTAAGTGCACAACATAAGTCTGATCAAATTCCGTTGAAGTTAGTGGGCTCTGTAGGGGATCAGTGACACTCAGGGGAGAGAGAGATTAAAGATGTCATTGTGTTCCTTGTGCTTAAAGTTGTCATATATTAAAATGCTTCTGTGAATTGAGGCCTAAGACAAGATATACATTTACAATAAACATTCCTCTGTCTTTCAAAAGCTAAAGGCCACAAAACTCAGGCTTAGCACACACTTACCAGGAAATTCAGCAGCAGTTGATAGGAGTTACGCAAGCTACACAGAATAACTTGTGTAACTCCCATCGACTTCCTAACTTCCCTTTAGTGTGCTGTCGCCACAGCGCTGCGCCTCTTGAGGAGGTGGTTTAATTGAACTGACTTCCAGATCAATTGTGCAGGTCTTCACTGCCACTCAGTCGATTCAGATAAATCGATCTGACGGGAGCAAATTTGCCACCATCAGTGTGTACATACCCTCAGTTGTTGTGTTTTGTAATTCCTCCCTTATCATCTCCTCCAGTGTCTATCTGGCAATAAAATCAAACAAATTGAAAGACATATTTTCTTCCAGACTGCAATGGAAGTGATGCAATTCAGCAAGGAGGAGGTGCGAGAAGTTCTTAGGCTGCTTGCTGGCATTCTGCATCTGGGGAACATTGAGTTTATCACTGCTGGTGGGGCACAGGTGTCCTTCAAAACAGGTGAGGAGATCATCACGGGATGGGGAAATGTCCATAATTGCTTACTAGCAATGTGGAAAACCACGCAGAACCAAGAAAAGAAGTCTTTTTGGTTCCTTTTCAGGATGGGTGAATGATGGTTAAAATGCCATCGTATTGTTTTATGAAGATGAAATGAGTTATTCTTTGGCACTGGACTCTTCCTCCCTTTCAGGAAAGAACTCAAGCACAGGCTTAACTTTCACCTGTGCTTAAGGCCGTCCTGTCGCCAGTGCTTTCCTGAATTTGGGATGCTTTTCAGTGCATTGTGCCTGTGTTGTTGCTTTCAGTAGTTTGCCTTGTCAGCAAGTTACATCTTCAGCTGTGTAACCATATAACAGAAAGTTCAGGGATTGGATTTGGGAATTAGTTTCCCATATGGGAAGGAACAGTGACATCATCCCCTCTATTTACACCAAATAATGGCACAGAGCAAATTCAGATGCACAGTTGGGACAAACTCTTTTTCTGTCTTTCAGAAACATCTACATGGTTTGGGGTGTGGCTGGGAGTTGGGGGAGAGGACCGGTAGCTGAAGTACCCCCTCATGGACAAGGAGGAGGGCGGGGGTGTTAAGTTTCTGTATCCATAAAGTCAAACATTAGCGTTAGCAATAACATAAGGTTTTTATTTTTATTATTTTATGAACAACTTAAAGGCTTCCAGCTGTGTTCTGTAATGAATTGGTGGTATTTAAATCAGCCTCTTTCTTTCGTGCACATTTATAATATTGTATCCTGTTGTTTCAGGAGCACAGCAGAGGTGTAAGTGACTTAGACACCCACTGTATCAATTTTATTGTAAATGTATTTTCAAGATAATATTTCCACCTTATGTCTCTGAAGTCGAGCATTCAGACATTAATAACTGGGATCTACTGACAGTGAAAATGACTACAAGGATTTAACCTGTGTAGAGATGCTGTACTGAGATCCATTAGCAGCTGGATTTATTCATACATTTCAGGGGAGACGAGACCTCTCTGAATGAGACTTTCTTTATGATTATAAGTTCTCAGAGAAAGGATTAAAGGGAACCCACACACTGAAATCTAGTCCATTTTTTAAAAAATGAGTTAAATGTTTTCAGGAATTTTTTCTGTCCCCGAACCTCCTTTCTAATTTTGGGGGGTTTACCATCCCATTTTTCTGTTTCTTAAAATGTGCTGCTTTCCTCCATTACTGGATGAAATACCTCCATGACTAAGGGGAAATTGACTAACCTGACTATACAGGGAAGAGGGTGAAAATGAAAGAAACAACAGAGTGCTATCCAGGACACAAAATAAAGAAAATGGAAAAAAAACAGTGGTGCCAATTCTGCACTCTGATTTAGTGCATGAGAGTGGCGGCTGATGGCAGTCAGTTGTGGTTCCCTGATTAAGGGCTGCATGGCTCCAGTGGAAGTTAGAGCAGGAGTGGAGCTCAACCATGCCCACAGCCTGCTCCCGTACGCTGGAGGTGAGGGAATGGCTGGTGTAGGAAACAGCTACATCTCCTCTGCCTGCCCTTCACATAAGGAGAGAAAAGTGCCTTTAGAGACCAGAGAATCCAGCTCAATATTTTTCTGTAATCTTTGTCAGTTAGAAGCATCTTGGGAGTTGCTTCTAACATAGGTTAAAAAACTATTGAGAGAATTGTGCCTTTCCACATATACGTATGTATTTATTTTTGGCTCCTTTTACTGCTAGCTCTGGGTAGATCTGCAGAGTTACTTGGGCTGGACTCAACACAGCTGACTGAAGCATTGACACAGAGATCAATGATACTCAGGGGAGAAGAAATCTTAACACCTCTCAGCGTACAGCAGGTAAAACACATAACATTTGGGATATATTTTTACAAAACAATGGGGCCAGACCTCCAGCTGATGTAAAACCAGTACAGAATTCCATTGAAATCAAGGCGTACAGTGAGCCAAAAGCTTGAAGCATATATAAGGGCTTGTCTACATGGGGGCACTCAAAAAAATTAATCCGAATGAACAGTTTCATAATTTAAGTGGTCTTCATTCAGTGTCCATGAAGGGGTTTAATACACTTTAACTAATCCACTTTTAATTCACACCTTTTGTTAATTCAGATTAATTTTTCTCAGTGTCCCTGTGTAGACAAGCCCTAAGAAGCTGATATCTGAATTTTAATCAGATAACTTGTTGGGGGAGTGGGACACAAGTTCAAGTAATCAATACATTACAGAAAGATTTTCTAATATGGTTTTAAAACAAGTTCTGATTTATGAATCCCATAATGATAGAAATGTGCATAGCATTTTGTAACACAGGTGAAGACCAAATCCCTTCCTGTCTAGGACCCCCATTTTGCATGGGATCCACTAGCTCTGTGCTTTGTCGAGTCCAGTTGACTTCAGTGAGTCTCTGCACGGGTGCAGGAGTCCAGGCTGTCAGATCCCAGTGCAGGTTTAAGGCCTAAATTAAGACAAAAACAACAAGAGATGACCTCATGGGACGGGGAAGAGGAGACTGACAAGAGAAAAGACCATATGGTTGTCCAGTCATTTGGAAAGCTAATGCATTCTGCTTCTTTGTTGCATCTTTTTTAAAGTCTTAATCAATAAAATACAGAAATACAATTTATAAATCTCCTTACAGAAGGGGTTGTGAGACTAGGCTGTGAGGAGAGTGGAAGTGTAGCACCCAAGGTCTTGAAGGGCCTTTCTGTCCTAGAGAGCTGCAGGAAAGAAAGCATGGTGGAGGCAAGTGTGGAAGATGGGTATGAAAGCAGCCAGGGCATTCAGATTAGCAGTGTGGGCTGAATAAACAGGATTAAAGACACATAAAAAGAGGCAGAATTTAGGATGACCTAATTAGTTATTTAGGGGTATGTTCTGCTGGTGTCCGTACTCTCATTACTCTGCAAGCTCCATTGATTTCAGTGAGGCTGCTCATGATGTACAGAGCCATTCAAGATGGGATAAGAATCTGGCCCTTAGATTTTTAGAAATCTCTACGGATGCCCATCTTGTAATTATAAGAATATAAGAGCTGCCATACTGGTCAGACCAATGATCTAGCTAGCCCAGCATCCTATCTCCAATGGTGGCCAGGACCAGAGCTTCAGGGGTGTGTACAGCGCAGAGCAGCTGGAGTGATCCAACCATCTTCCTTTTCTGGCTTTTGGAAATCAGAGTTTTAGGATCACCTTGAGCATGGGGTTGCATCCCTGACCATCTTGACTAATAGCCACTGATGGACCTACCCTCCATGAATGTATCTAATTCTTTTTGGAATGCAGTTATACTTTTGGTTTCACAACATGCCATAGCAATGAGTTCCACAATTAATTGTGTGAAAAAGTACTTCCTCTTGTTTGTATTAAACTTGCTGCCTATTTATTTCATTGGGTTACCTCTTGTTTTTGAATTGTGGGAGAGGATAAATAACACTATTCACTTTTTTCACACCATGATTTTATAGATCTCTGTAGGTGGAGCCTAAAGTGCTACCTTTGGTTAAAGTTGCTCGACACTTCTCATTATAGCATCCTGTTTTCAGTTGCCTGTAACTTTGTCAGACATTAACCATGTGGGTTAAAATTTCCCATGCCAGATGCCTACCTCAGGCTGAATTTGTTTTGGAAGGTTTCAGCAAAAATGGTTCAGCCGTTTCTGAGAATGAGATTAGGGAAAAGTGTACATTCATATATATGTTAACGTACAAAGGAGCTGAATTAAGGTAGCATAGGCAACCTCAATTGTGGCATTTCCTAATTTTTGAGTGCTTGACTTGGAAACCTTAACTTCCTTTTAGTTGCAGTATAAATACTGAATTATAATAACTCACAATGGAGCTTTCAATCATTAGTGGTTTAATTATAATCAGTGTAATGTGGAAATATGAAACTGCATGTATTGTACTTTTCATTGCACTGTGCAAAGTACACTGTACAAAGGTCACTGGCAAGTTGTGGTTTCTAATTAAATTACTATACTGTGTATTACCTCTCCAATGCAGGCAGTAGATAGCAGAGATTCTGTGGCTATGGCACTTTACTCCCAGTGTTTTACATGGGTTATTAAAAAAATCAACAGCAGAATCAGAGGCAAAGAAGATTTCAAGTCCATCGGAATTCTTGATATATTTGGATTTGAAAACTTTGAGGTATGTTCCAAAAAATTGCTAGAAATTGGTTCTTTAATTTTTATATATGCCATTGTTCCATAATTCCATGTAACTTCTTTGGAACTGGATTATCAAATGCTTTAGGACTTAAAAATAATCAGTTTATCATTTACCAAACAAATTTCTTTGGAAGTATTTACCTTTGAATGTCTGTGTTCTTTTAGGTTAATCGTTTTGAGCAGTTCAATATTAACTACGCAAACGAAAAGCTTCAAGAATATTTCAACAAGCACATTTTTTCCTTGGAGCAACTGGAATATAGCAGGTAAGAGTTACAGCTGGAGTTTGAAATGCATCATGTGGAGATAAATGTCCAAATCTTTGACATTAAGTGGGACTTGGGTGCCTAAATCCCATAAACACCTTTAAAAAATCCTGGTTTATAGCCGCATATTATTGATTTTACCCTAACTTGCATGACAAGCATAATAAAAAAACATAACATATTTGTTGTTATGAATAAAATGTCCTTCTTTTCTTACACTAGAGAAGGACTAGTTTGGAAAGATATTGACTGGACAGACAATGGAGAGTGCCTGGATCTTATTGAAAAGGTAATACAGCATTTGCTATTGTGGCATGCATGGGCAAATTACTGTGTTCTCGAGGTGTTCTCATCACTTGTATGAGAAGGGGTTTTAAAGCGGTATGTGGACAAAAGGCAGCCTATCTTTTATATGTTTAAATGTTGATCTTTTAATACAGGATTTAAAACAGGATTCTGTTGCACTAGGCACTGTACACTTGTAGAAAAAGAGTCCCTGCCCTGAAATTTTTACAATCTAAATAGACAAGACATACAAATGATTGGGGGTGGGTGGGGAGAATAGATGAACATACGAGCAGAATGAATAATAGGATGGTTGACAAAAGTCAGATTAGTTCCACAATTTTAAAATTGTTTTTTTGTGCCGGGTTTAAATATTCTAGCTGTCCTCTTAAATTCCTTTTCCTGAATGTAGAACTTTGTGTTTCACTGTATCTAGTCTTTTCTTACTGCCTGTTTCACCCACTTCCACAATGTCTCCAGGTCACTTTTGCAATTTGGCTTTGTTCTCTTGGGTTTTTATTAACCCCTGCTCCCTCTCAAAAAAATTTTCATCCATAAAATTGATTATGATTGTATTTATACCAAAGAAACACAGAACATGGAAAGGCATGAAACAACTACACAGAGTGTTGATATGTGTGAGTGCATGTGGTTCTGGTTGGGGTGGAGGAGAGGTGTGATCTGTTTAAGTTCTCTCCTTGGAACCAGTAACTCTTGAGTTCCTGTCCCTGCTCAACAGCGACTCCATTTGGGTCATAGGACAAGTTACTTAACCTCAGTGTCCCTTTCTGTAGAATTATAACAACTGCCCACTTCCCAGTAGTGATGTGAGAATGAATCAGTGCTTGTAAAGCACTTATAAAATATTAGATGTGTTGTTGTTTATTATAATTTGAATTTAGTTGGTTCAAAAAGATTCTGGAAACCCTAAAATAGTCCTAGTCCTGATACAATTATCAGTGACTGACTTGAAGAATGACACATGCTTCACTACTGTGACAGAGGCAGCTAGTGACCCAGTTGGAAGTGTTTCTCAAATTTCAGGTTGAGAATACTTGTACAAATAACCACATTGCAATTTCTAGCTGTTTAGAAGATAGGTCCAACTGGACGGTTGGCTCACCCAAAGCAAATTTTTAACAGAAGTAGGATAAATACCCTTCATTTAAACAATGCCTTCGGGCTAAAAAAAGTGCTCACATTTTCAATAACTTTCTCCTCCATTGTTTTGCCTTTACCTGCTGTGTGTTCCCAGAGGAATCCTTTTTCTCTAACAGCATTATAGTTTCCTGTGAGAGTTTTTATTGTATATTGGTTCAGTTATGCCTCCCTTGATGCATCCTACTTGACAGCATTTTCAAGAAGATCAAATGTATGGGACTTTTCCAAGCCAATGGAAACAGGCTATGGGCTAATTCATTCTTGTTCTCTTTATTTTTCTTGATCTAGAAACTTGGCCTGCTAGCACTTATAAATGAAGAGAGTCATTTTCCTCAAGCAACTGACTGCACCTTGTTGGCGAAATTACACGCCCAACACGCCGTATGTGATATTCTGTTAATTTTATTTAGTGTGCCATTTGTATGGTCCTTTGCTTCTCCAGAGGTTTGTGATGCATATATATGGATACATAATCTTACAGTATACATTTGGCCTGATTCTACTCTCAGTGATGTCAGTGGCCAAGTCACTTGCTTCAATGGGAGCAAGAAGGAGCCTATTATCTGAAAATACACAGTGTGGATGTGGATATCTCCATATGCATAGATAAGTTTATGGAAAGGTAATGAAATAGGCCAGATTCTAATCTCAGTTACACCAATGTAAATCCAGAGTAACTCTATTAACTTTTCCAGAGTTACACCATATTTACATCCATGTAACAGACTGGAATTTGGCCTGATGTCAATTATATGAAAGTATCTATCTTCCCTACTCAGATGATCATTATCTTTATTGCACAAGAGCCCCTTTAATACAGAAATGTGAAGAGTGAGGTAATATCATTTATTGGACCTCAAGGTGAGAGCTCTTAGTAGCTTGAAACTTTGTCTCTCACCAACAGAAGTTGGTCTACTAAAAGATATTACCTCACTCCCCTTGTGTCTCTAATATCCTAGGACCAACAAATCTATAACAAACCCTTTAATACAGGCATATTGCTGTTTTCACAGCTACCTAACCTGACAACAGCCAGCTAAGACAAACACTTCTTGTTCACTGTGTCTTTAACTGATCACTTTGCCAGATGGGCTTAGGGTTTACTCTGATGCTTTTTAATGTACCATAAATCTCCTCCTGTTACTGTGTTTGAAACAGCTCCAGACTACCAAATCCTATTACCAACATAGAAGTGGTTATTTGCTTTTGGAGCACTAATCTTCTAGAGTGTTCACTGAAAGACAGTGGTTTGGACCAATGCAGGTTGAGAAGATAACTTGGCCCTTTATCTGTATTCCAACTGTTTTCCTCCCTAAAATGTTTTTATTCTTCTTTAAATTAGAGCAATTCCTTTTATGTGAAGCCAAGAGTCGCTGTTCACAACTTTGGAGTGAAACACTACGCTGGGGAGGTAATTTTCTTTTCTTCATTTGCTAAAATTCTTCAAAATAGTGTGTCACTATTTGCCACTCACAAATTAACAGAAGCATTCTGTTCCCTCAGCACTCTCTACGGTACGGCTTTTGTGAGAGGAGCTTACCAACTGGTCTTTTTACATGAGCCTGTTCTGCTTTTTCTAGGTCCAGTATGATGTCAGGGGGATCTTAGAGAAAAACAGAGATACTTTCAGAGATGATCTCCTAAACTTGTTACGTGACAGCAGGTGTGTTGGTGTATTTGCATCCTGGGATGATCCTGGGAGGTGCCACGTGCCCAGATTTCAGTGGGACTTGAACACATTAGTGCAACATAGGGTTGGACCTTCACTGAGGGGAAGTGAGCAGCAAACAGGTGACTGAGGAGATTGGCATGAATACCCTTCTCTTGTGTACCGTTCTAAATATAAAACCACTTACCTCTCACATTTGGCCAGATTCTGATACCCTCACACAGGTGGCAGAGGACCTTATTCCTGGTGATTGCAGTGTGGCTGCTAGCGGAGTAAGGTACTACTCAGGATGATGAGAATCTGGCCCATGATACTTTACATTTTCAAGGTGCTTTAGCAAATGTGATGTTTTTTAAGTGCCTCTCATAAGGCCTGATTCTGCATTCCTCGCACTTCCATGACCCCTACTTTGGTTTGAGTTTTGGATGCACAAGGAATTGAAGATCAAGCCTGTAAGCTCTTTGGAGCAGGGACCATCTTTTTGTTCTTTGGTCTGTGGCAAGGGCTCCAAGGTTCTACAGTCACAGCAATAACAGCCAGGTAGTAAATGGCTTATGGGGAGATTTCCCAGGATTTAAATGCATATGTCCTGTTGAAAGTCACTGGGACTTGTGATGCTCCTAAATCCCTTAGGTGTTTAAATTTTTTTCGCTTTTAATAAATCCCTAATTGTATGTTTTATTTTCATGTTATGCCTGAGGTAACATTTCTGTCAGTTGAAATATGCGACTAAATGCAATAGGGGAGTTAAAGCTATAAGGCCCGATTCTCCTCTCACTTACCCTCATGTCAATCAGGAACAACTCTATTCAAGTCAGTGGTTATGTTGCTGCTAAAGTGGTCTGAGAGGACTACAGAAGGCCTGTAATGTACATACAATACCCACAACAACCAGGCACTGAAGCTTAAGTTCCCACACACAGTTATTTGCACCCTTGTGAAAAGCAAACAGGAAATGTTACTACTTGCTCTTCACTCAAGCATAGCTCCCATTAAGGTCAGTTGGAGGTTTGGGTGAGTAATGATAAAGTAAAAAGAGATAAAGATATTATCTTTGAATGGCCATTCATTTCCAAGAGCAGGTGTTGAGAATGTAGTGTTTGGCATTTGGACTAGTCTTTGTTGGTTCCATTGCCTAAATAATATATAGGAAAGGCCTGTGGCCAATAGCTGTTGAAGGTAAGAGGAAAATCAATCTGAGTTATTTTTCTTTAAGGAGCAAAGCTTGCTCTGGATTGTACTATGGTCAATTTTGTGGTGTCATGGGATATTTTGTAAAGATTTTCCCTTCCCCATTTCAGACTTGATTTTATCTATGATCTATTTGAACACGTTTCAAGTCGCAACAACCAAGACACCCTTAAATGTGGAAGCAAACACCGGAAACCTACTGTCAGCTTACAGTTCAAGGTTTGTTAACATGTTCTCCCCTCTACTGTCAGCAACTGATAGATGCTAAAAAATCAACATAGATGATAAATAATCATCAATATTCTGAGTCCTTTGTAGTCAACAGATTCAGAATGGCTGGGCTGGGGGAGTATGTCCCTTGAAGATTTAAACTGCTGACAACCTTCAATATCAAAATGTTGCTTCCTCTTGTATGTAACTTCAGTCACTAATCATGTAATCTGTAATATAAGCCTTAGGAAGAAGCAGACTGCACAGCACCTCCTTCTTCAAAGAACTCCTGTTGTTTCCTATTCATTTACTTGTCCGTCTTGTTTCATTCCCTTCCCCCCCCCCAGCCTTTTCCCAGGGACTTGGCCCACCATACTTCGTAGGTTTTTCTCTTTCTCTTACTCCCTATCCTGCTCAGTTTCCACTTCTATCAGTGGTTTCTGTCACCATCTCACTACTCTTAAGCCTGGTCTGTACTAGGAAATTAGGTTGGTATAATTATGTCACTCAGGGCTGTGAAAAATCCACCCCATGGGCCTGAGCGATACAGTTAAACTCATAGACTATAAGGTCAGAGGGAACAATATGATCATCTAGTCTGACCTCCTGCACAATGCAGGCCACAGAACCTCCCATCCACTCCTGTAATAAACCTCTAACCTGTGACTGAGTTTAATTAAAGTCCTGAAATCATGGTTTAAAGACTTTAAGGTACAGAGAATCCACCAGCAAATGAGCTGTGCCCCATGCTACAAAGGAAGGTGAAAACTCCCCAGAGTCTTTGCCAAGCTGCCCTGGGGGAAAATTCCTTCCTGACCCCAATATGGTTATCATTTCAAACCTGAGCATGTGGGCAGGACTCACTAGCCAGACACCCAAGAAAGAATTCTCTGTAAGAACCCATCCCATCTAACGTCCCTTCACAGGCCATTGGCATATCTACCACCGGTAGTCAAAAATCCGTCAATTGCCAAATGAAGTAGTCATATCATACCACCCCCTCCATAAATTTATCAAGCTCAGTTTTGAAGACTGCTAGTTTTTTTGACCCCCCTGCTTTCCTTGGAAGGTTGCTCCAGGACTTCACTCCTCTGATGGTTAGAAACCTGCATCTAGTTTCAAGTCTAAATTTTCTGATGGCCAGTTTAAATCCGTTAGTTCTTGTGTCCACATGGTCGCTGAACTTAAATAATTCCTCTCCTTTCCTGGCATTTATCCCTCTGAAGTATTTATAGAGAGCAATCATATCTCCCCTCAATCTTCTTTTGGTTAAGCTAAACAAGCCAAGCTCTCTGAGTCTCCTCCCACAAGGCAGGTTTTCCATTCTGCAGATCATCCTAGTAGTTCTTCTCTGCACCTGTTCCAGCTTAAATTCATCTTTCTTAAACATCGGGGACTAGAACTGCACACAGTGTTCCAGATGAGGTCTCACCAGCGCCTTGTGTAACAGTACTAAGACCTGCCTATCTCTACTGGAAATACCTCGTCTGATGCATCCAAGAACCGCATTAGCTTTTTTCACGGCCACATCACATTGGCAGCTCATAGTCATCCTGTAATCAACTGTTCTCTTCCTCTGTCACTTCCAACAGATGCATTCCCAGCTTATAGCAGAAATTGTCATTAGTCCTTAAATGCATGACCTTGCACTTTCCATTATTAAATGTCATCCTATTTCTATTACTCCAGTTTACAAGGTCATCGAGATCTTGTTGTAATATATCCATTGACCTAAATACTCCTAACCCCCGGTGTTGACAGTGCTAGGTAAAATGGAAAATTCTCCCATCAACCTAGCTGCTGCCTCTCAGGGAGATGGAGTGCCTACAGCGACGGGAGAACCCCTCCCACCGGTGTAAATAGTGTCTTCACTGAAACACTGAAGCGTTTTAAATGTAGACAGGCCCTACATACAAGTGCCTTCCCCTCTGCCACTCTTCTATTTTAAATTGGCTATGCTAATGTATAATCCTGTATAAGCAGGGGAGGGAGTCTGTGCCTGAGCAGAGGGGTATAAAAGGCTTCTTTCCATTTCAATTGGATAGCATGTTGCATCCACTTTGCACAGGAGTAAAGGACTAGCAGAGGGCTAAGGCAATGGAGACTCAGGCTCACTATGATGGCTTCTGGCCTCTGCGGATGTAGCACCAGGCTTTCAGTGGGTATAAGTCACTGTAGCTCAGTTGAAGTCAGTGGAGCTGTACTGACTTATCCCCACTGAAGATCTGGCCCACCATCACTCCAGCATTGTGATTTAGGAGGTGCTTACACCCATAAATACAAAAATAGTCCCCCAAATCAGCTGTGAAATTGACCTGAGACACTGAAATGATGCCTGGGCACTAGGAAAATAAGTCCCAAATACCTAATTAAAATGCTTTCTCAGCCATATGTTGAATAGCGATGCAGGGCAACATTTTAATTATTGGCAGCCTTGGACAAGGAAAAGCAGGTGAATGATTGTCAGACGTATGGGATGGGTTTAAACAGCAGGCTGCAACTTTATTAGTTATATCTTGGGGAGGGACACAACATTGTCTGCCTCCAGCTGTCATGTAACAACCATTTAACTGGTTCTGCAGTGTATGTTACAGGGCTTTCACCAGGAACCAAAAAATTACGCAGGTAGACCCTCCCTGGTGTATCCCACAGAGTCAATTCCGTTGTGAACCCTCTCCTTCCCTCCACCCCCCTAAGGCGGTGGAGTGACAGAAGCCACAATGTTGGGTGGGGGGAACCTGTCTGCAGAAACTTCACACTTCTGCCCGCTTATAAGCACATGGTTCAGCTGTGCAATCCCAGATCTCATTTACTTCTGGGAGCTGGCATTTTAGTCCTTACTGGTGCCAGACCCCAGCTGCAAGTTGTGATGAGTCAGTAGTTTAGCAGCATTATATGAGCCTCTAGTCCTATTGTTTCCAACCCAACTATGCCTCCAGAAGGCTGCACGGAAGGTGAAAAAACTCACTGGGCCACCTGCCAGTTCATTGGTTTGAGACAAAATTCCCTCCTTAACCCTCAGAACAGGCAATCATAGCATCATAAGGGGCAAAGCTGCTTATCTTCCAATAAGAGGAAAGAAGATGGGATAAATAACAGGAGGTAAGCCTTGGCTTAATTTAAATAAGCAAGGATGGGAGAGGGAGGGGAGACACATCAGCCAATCAGCTGGCCCCATCCCCCTTTGCCCAACCAATGGCCAAGCAAAGAACTGAAGCAAAGGGTTGTGGGAGAGGAGGGGACAGCCCCTTTCTCCCCTTCCCTGCCACACATGTGCTTTGGATTCTCTTATTCCCTGCTGTCCAGTCAAGCTGCCTCCTCCACTAAAGGCAGTGAGAGAGTATTAGGACTTGCAATTTATACCTCAGCCATTAAAAATTCCATTGGGCTGAAACCCAGCATAAAAGTTTTTGTCTGAAAGTGATTTTCTTTAAAAAAAAAAAAAAAAAAAAGTGGTCCAAATTCTGCTCTGAATTATGTGAGTATAAATTCGGATTAGCTCCATTCCATTGAAGTTACTCCACATTTACACTGGTACAAATGAGAGCAGACTCAAACCCATTGCTAGAGGAATCACTAAGGATAAAATCCTGCTCTGTTGCCTTTTTGCTGTGTTGGACAGAACAGCTTAGGTAACGAGGAATGCACATAGTTAATCCTTTGAAAAGGAGCATTGCATCCCTTTGGTTGGTGCATGTTGCATACACAAGGGAGGCTGGAGAAATTGCTCTGATCCTTTGAGTAGCACACAGCACTCACTGGAGGACATGAGCACCATCAGCAGCCGTAGCTCATTCTCTTCATGCCCCCTTGCTGGCTCTCTAGATCACTAGGGTCTTGATTCATTGCTGCCTTTGCAATCATTTGCACCTGGGCAAAGCAAGGGTAGGATGTTACCGCGTAGGAGTAGCAGTGTTTTGCACTCCCTTTGCCCATGTGTAAATGACTACAAAGGTGTAAGGCAAGAGAATCAGGCCCCTTGTCCCTCTTTGTCTCCCCTGCCCCAGGGGCCCTGAACAACACATGGCGTGTTCAAAAGCTTAGAATGCAAAGGAATAGAACTGGTGAAGGTATAAGTACGATTTATTAATGCCATTTGGTTACTGATTTGTAATGACTGATTCAGAGCAGTCTCTAGAGCCGATCCCATGAACTGTGGTGACATCCTCCTGTCCCACTGACTTGAGTGGCAGTGAGAGTCAAGGATGTTAGCAGCTCATGAGATCAGTCTAGAGCTGCTTGTGAAAATGGAATAATATATCATCAGCCTGCTTTTGTTCAGGCTCACTTGCCTTCCCTGTTATGTTTACAAAGTGATTGCCATGAATACTGTCCTCTAGGGTTAGAGATCATGAGGGTAACCAAATTGTCATGAAATGTAGCAGTCACCCAGGTTAAGCATGGATAAAAGCTTACATTTTTCCAAGAAGTAAATATTTATTTTGCTGCTCAAAGCTGGAGCCTTTCCTGAGTAATATTTACTGCTTGGTTCTTTTACCCTCTTTGTTCTTTAGCAAACAAAGGTTAAACAGACACAGTGGAAATAATGGTCACGTTTCAAATCAAATCAAAGCTACAGCATTTGCGTTCTTTGCCGGCAGTAATAGATGTATAAAAACATCACAGTATCTCCTTGAATAGAATGGGGGGCATTAAATTGAAAGTTCATTGAAGGGGGGAGTTTTTTATGTAAATAATACGTAAATAATACTTCATTGGTGACCTTTGTTTCCAGTTATATGAGTTAATAAAAAATTAGATAATTATGTCATCCTGTGTGTTATTTTATAATTCAGAATTCTGGTAGTGCTGAGGAGAAAATGGTGGGGTGTGTGTGTGTGTGTGTATACTTATATAATATATATAATCTGTTTTATTAAATGAGTATTGTAAACTCGATGTTTTGTTGCTGAGGGTATTATAGGATTTTTATTTAATGGAAAAACATGCATCTGGTGCACAGTAGGTTAAGTTAAATCACAGCTATCCTTAGTAAAATACACATACACGTCTTTATTATAGATATACTCTCAATGCGAATTTTGTTCATTGATTTTTTTTAAATCCAGTTTCTGAAAGAGCTCTATTCAAATACAATATCTAGTGTTTAACTTTTAATGTTACTTTTTAAAGAACTTTGAAAAACAAGAGCTAGGTTTTTCTGCAGTCTTGTTGATCTAATATCTTTCTTATGTGTCTTTTTATTAAGGGAGAAACTGACTCATACAAGAGAAACGGTTAAATTGACTACACACAAAATGCTGCCCAATGCATAGAATAGAAAAATAGGGGAGGAGGGGAGATTATTTTTGCTAACTTCTTTCAGTAACAGTGTTATCTTATGCCTGGATCCTGCATTGTGATTGGCAAGGGCACAGCAATGTGCACAGGTAGATCACAATACAGGATGGGGCCCTTAAGTGTTAGTTGTAACCACAGCAGGTTCAGCATTTGAGACAGAAATTAGATTTTTTTTCAAGTTGATGGTATCCCTTTATAAACAGAACTTTCTTCATGCTGATCAGTAAGTCTTGTCAGTACTGAGACTTTGAATGAAAAGGGCAAAGAATAGAGCCATCTGCCAGCTCCCACTGTATCCCCATTAGCGTGATTGACTCTATCATGGAAAAGCTTGTACAGCTGTAATTTCTAGTCTACATCACTAGGTGTTGCTATAGGGACTGTCTGCAATGCTTAGTCCTGAGAGAGCTAAAGCGTAGAAATTAAGAAAAAGCCATTTATGAAGTACTGTCTTCTTTTCTGTTGTTGTTTTAGGACTCATTGCACTCCTTAATGGCAACATTAAGTTCCTCTAATCCTTTCTTCGTTCGATGTATCAAGCCAAATATGCAAAAGGTAAGACTTAAAACTTCACTGGCTGGGTTGCTTTTCCAAGTACCCACAGCTCAATGCTCTGTATCTTGTAGAGTCATTTAGGCCTATGCAAATCAGAATAGTAGCATTTTGGACTCACTTTGCACAGGCACAATTGACTCCAAAAAAAGAAGTCTCCAGAGTTCTGCAGCTCTTATGTCTGGGTTATTTTCCTAGCAGGCTATTTCACATGTACTGTACACAACTAATATAATCCTTTCTAGCGTGAAATCTCGTTTAAGTGACTGCTCAAAGATCTGACAAAAATCACTTACCTCACAGAGTTGGTATTCAAATAAAGGTGGAGCAGAATCGTACTCAGGGCATTTGGAGATTTTACAGGACAGTATCTTATGACAGGAAATTGCCAAATAAAGATAGCCATTAAGATAGCCATTTGTACAGGTTTCACTGTTTGTGCTATTGCTCTTCTGCTTACTACAATTTAATTTTTAAAAATACTGTTTATTTCCTTTAAAGACGTGCAATCCAGTAATTTGGGGGATTTGCTTTACTGTATTTTCTTCACCATCTGCCACTTAACTTTTCAATTTCTGTAAAATATCAGGTGAAGTCATGTTCATTTTTATGTTGTAGCTCTGAGACACTTAAGTACTTAACTTTAAGAAAGAGTTGAAAATCAGTGTCAAAGATATTAATATTCACTGTACCAAGTTGCCAGTAAAGCCAGGGCCAGTGGAAGGCAATAATGAGGCCTATTCAAGCATGGAACATGTGGCCCACTAGGAAATAAAAAAGTTGGAGATCTAGGAATCACTTAATCTAATGATGCTAACCTAATCCTAAAATTGCAAAGAAGTTCTTCTTATTAGCCCATCATGGTGTGATGTCTATTAGTGTTGAAAATGCAACAAGCAAAGACATTAACATATGTGAAGCTTTTACAGTACAGTTTGCAGACTGTAGCCAGGAATACACTATTTTGTGACCTGGCTCCAGTGTCTGATTTATCAGGACAGTAAAACATCAAGGAAGTTGGCTAGATGCCACTGAAGATTTTATGACTTTCTAAGCAGCCCATCCCCAGAACTTTAAAATGTGTTTAGGTTCTAACTGTCGTTCATCAAGTGTTCTTTATAAGGGGAAAACTTTAACCTAGGCTGTGTTGTTTCAAATGGTGTTTTGTGATGCTGCCCATGGAATATCTGGGTATTGTTGGGGAAATGGGTCCTTCCATGTTGGCGGGGCCTGTTTCCTACATGTCTAAATGTTCTGATGCTAACTCTGAGTACATCTCTAGACCAATAGTTCTCAGCCTTGGGACCTCTAGGGTGCTAAGGCCAAAATCTACATTTAAAAAACCTTCAGCTTGGTGCAAGTAGGACCAGGGAGCCTGCACAGCATTGCCCAGGGAGATTCATGCACCTGAAAAGACTATTTCCCCTTTTTCTGCAAGGGACCTGCAGAGCCCTGATCAAACTCCTCTTCTACTGCCACTGGGGAGTGACGGGGTCTCTTTTTATCTTCTTGCAACCAGGAGCCCTAAGCAAGCCCTGCCCCATAGCAGAAAAAATGCAAGGACCACACATGGATGATGCAAGGATCAGTCTCATTGCATTATGTTGCTTGCATCACATGTTTGATCCTTGCATTTTGCCAGCATGGCTCTTTCAACTCTTAATGCTCTTGCCACCAGGGAAGAGAGCACATACACTCTTGCCTCCAGCTCCTGCTGGGGATCCAGGGAGTTCTCGGCAGCCCCCTTCCTTGCCTCTTGCTGCCAGTCTGGGAACAACAGGGCCCTGTGTAGCCCTCTCTCCTCATCCTGCCAGTGACTTTGAGGTAAGGTGAGAAGGGGAATAAATTAGGGGGAAAGAGTGGGAAGAAGAAGAGTGGGAGCTCTTTGAGTACCACCTCCAAAGCCAGTAGTCTTTCCTCCCATCCAGAATCTTCTGAAAGGCTCCATGCACTACTCTGACCCCCAGTACCTCCCATCCAGAACCCCATTACTTCCCACACGGTCCTCTCCACCCAGTACTCTTACCCTAGCCTGCCCAAATTTAGTAAAATAGGCTGCCATCCTAACCTTTACATATATTTAGTATAATTAAAAATTCTCACTAAATTAGCACCTGCGAAGGAGATTAAGCCATGGCTATAAAGAATCCTGGAACCGAGGCAGCAGCAAAAAGCCATCGCTAGTTGTGGGATAGCATGTGGGAACAGACTGGGAACTCCTTTCCTAGATAATCTAAGGTGTTAATAAACAGCCAGCAAAATCTCGTTCTCACAGAGTGTATTCTCTAGTTTTCTTCTTGCCTTGCTGTGCTTGTAAATTTAAGTTAAATCAATTTAAGATGGCTTTGCCAAACAATAAGCCGTACTCGAACAACTAGATAGAAGGCTTAGTTACTAAGAGGGGAGTCAAATACATTCTAATCAGCAGAGTCAATTCATAGAAGATTTCATGGATAAGGGGAGGGGCGGACAAGCAAACATTTCTGACAATGACAATTTCCATTCACCTTAAGGTTCAAAAATCCATGTCAGGACATTACTGGTTTTAAATTTAACCAACTGTGCACTGTTTTTCCCTCTTCCTGTATCTTAGTAAAACCACTTCTACTTATTCATCTTTTTTTCGCCTGTAATATTGTTTTTGTGAATGAGTAAAAATTGTGCAGGCTGAAAATGAGGTATTTTTTTAGAAGAGGAACTTGATTACTGTCACTACACACAGGGCTTTTATTATTTATAGTTCCTGAGATTGCAAATCTCAAAATGATATGAAGAGTTGTCTTGTTTTAATTTTCCCTAATCCACTGGGGATTTAGTGGGGCAAATGTCAGTGGAATTTAGCAACATTGGGCCTATATCCTTTATATTGGTTACAAAATCAGTGTAACTGCAGTGAAGTCACTGGAGTTGGTCCTCATTTAAACTGTTGTAAGATCAGGATCAGGCCCACTTCACCAGAGTTAACCCTGGTGTAACCCAGTTGAATTCAGTGGATTTACATCTCAGTTGAAATTTTTAAAAATTATATATAAGAACTTTCCAGAAAGAACCACTCCCTGAAAACTGCCACTAACCTATTGTTTGACTTCTTCAGATTTGGGTTGTTTGTAATTGGTATCATCAGGTGATTTTCCTTTGGCCAAAAAAAAAAAAAAAGAAGAAGAAAGGACTGCATGATTTTTATTGGCTGAGAAAGGTGTGTCAGTTTGTGCAACTCAGACAGCTTGGCTAAATGAGAATTTAGCCTTGTGGTTATATTACTAGGGATTTGATGACACATATGTGATTAAGACTGCAGGCTCTGATAGGTAGACTTAGATCCATGAGCAATTTAGATTCGCTGCTAACACAGAGAAACAAGGGTTGGAAGAAAGCAAGAACTTAATGACTGTATCTCTCCTCATGCAATAAATATGTATTGTTTCTGTGCCAACTTTTTACTCTACGTAAGCAAATAAAACAGCAACAAGGATCTGGAATGCTAGAATTTCACCTTTTAAACAATGTTAGTACTTAATATATGTAATGTTTGTAAAGAAATAAATATCAAAGGAGACATAGCTGCTTCTGCTGTCTTTTGAGATAATACTGCATTATGGAAAGAGGCAAAAGAGAGAATCAGAGAGGCAGTGATAAAAAAGGAGTGAAACCTTCCTAAACCACTTGTCCTTTTGATTTAGTACACACAAGTTACATCCGTCAGTAAGAGAGTCCATAATCATTCCAGAGAGCAATAGACATAGGAGCTTTTGTACTATAAATACATATTTGGAATCCTTAGTAAAGCTGATCACACAGATGGAAGATAAAATTCAAAGCTTTGAAAAGCAGAAAATTACAATGGGCAACACTCCACATTGTGTGCTGTACGTCAAAGGTTATTAATAGTGGACAAGAGATTTGATAACTGGCAAAATTATTGGAATTGGAATTGATTAAGAAATTGATTTTTTATTAAATGTTACAGTAACAGGCAAGAACAATCCACCAAATGCAGCAAACCATAGGCATTTACATATCAAAGCAGAATCTGCCCTCATTGGAGCTACTCCCTAAAGGGAGCATACAGAGTACATAACCTTTTGTCACAAGGCGTTTCTGCAAACTAGCTGTAGATGGAAGAATAGAATCCTATTCATCTTTCTTGAGAGACGCCTAAACAATCAGTGTATTTGTTTTCAAATTTCAGTCTGAGCTCTGCTCTCACCATAGCATGGAAATTGCTCTACACTGTGTTATTAATTAATACTTTCTGCTAATGAAGGGTCCTTCTCTCTCATTCTTGACCACAATGCAACTTTCAGCACTGTGCATCCTTCCATCCTGCTGAACTTAATCCACAATGACTCAGGTGTCTTTGCGTCCCTTCTGTCATGATTCCACTCCTATCTATCAAACTGCTCATCCACTGTATCTGATGGTGATTTCTCTTCGGTACCAAGACCCTTGCTCTAAAGAGTCCCAAAGTTTCATTCCTTCTCTTTTCCATGATCCTCTTTCATCTCGGTACCTTCAACCTTAGCAGCCACCATCTCAATTGATATTGTTCTTAGTTGTACATATCTTCCAGTGCCAGGGCTTTAGCACGACTCCTTCCTGTTAACTCTGTCTTCAGACTGATCCAGGTAAATGTAGAGTATTGACTTTCTACACCCTGAATGTCTCAAAAACAGAAGTTTGTCTCTGGGGCAGAAGGGAGCACCCTCAAACTCAGGTCCATCTTCTCAGTCTAATTCAGACTTGCTATTTGTCTTTACTGTCTGTAACACTGGCATAATTCTTAGCCTTGAGCTTTCCTGCTCCTCCCCAAGCCGCTGTGTCTGCAAATCTGTCTAGCATGACCTCTGAAACATTGCCCATATATGTTATTGTCTCCGCTCCCCCTCTGCTGGAATTCTCATCCATTCCTTCATCTCTTCTTACCTTGACTATTGCTACTGTTTTCTCTATGGCTTTCCCAGGTAACAACCTCTTCAGACTGCCACATGTGCAGAATGGTGCTGCCTGCCTTTTCACATGTACAAAGAACCTTGGTCACATCACCTTCATCCTCAGAGAAACCCATTAGTTACCTCAGGATCTTGTTCTAAATTACCCACCTCCAGTGAAATCCCCCTGGGCACAATGAACTAGATAACAGGCTGTGAAATGTTAATTTTTAAACTGGGTTTCAAACTGACCTTTAATGCTGTACCCTAGCTAGCTGTTTGCTTTAGCAGCCAGGTTGGATTACATTTCTGAACAGGTAGAACTTCAGGCAAGAATAATTGTGCATTTATTTGTGGGTGAGATATTGTATCTTCAGTACCTGAGGATGTTTGGAAAAATTTAGACTTCATGTCCAAATAGAAGTGCAGCTCAAAAAATCCAGTCCAAATGGGTGACGAGAAGATGATCAGTCCCTATGTGAATCTAAAGGACTAGGGTTCTGTGGCGGATGTGGAGCAGCCGTGGAGTCATCTAAGAATACTGATATGCAATAATTCTGTGAATACAATATGTGACTTGGTCAGTGAAGAAAAGTTACTATGTAGTTAGATTGCATGATTAGACTTCCCGGAGTGAGTACTGATCTCGCTTTAGGGGGAATGTTGGAGAAACAAGGAGGAAAGCAACACAATGGATCCTGGATAAGAAAACCCCAACACGCACTTGAAAGTCCCTGGAGAAAATGATTAGCTTTAAGGCTCCTACATCCTGTATCCAGCAAAATTGCAAACCTTGGTGCTCTCAGTGCTGGGAGTTAACAGGTCAGAGGTCTACAAAACAGTTACAGAGTGACAGGTTCTCAGGGCAGGGGATGATTCAAAAGACTGAGCATCTTTTAAAGACGCTCTCCTAAAAGAGACGGAAGTGAACTGGTTTATGAATTAAAGGGACAGATTAAGCCATGCATCACCAAAAGGTCTAGGGGTAAGGGGGTATTATAGGAAGCTTAGACCTACCAGGATCCCCATGTAGAACTAGAGTTGCCAGGATCTGGCAGTGTCTGGTCTGCAGTACTGACCAGACACTAGAAGTCAGTTGCTGAGGTAACCGAGTTACGGAGGTAACTGGCCACCACCACTACAGGAGGGCAGGAAGAACATCTGCTGCTGTGGGAGCCTGGAGGAGCTGCTCTCTGCTCAGCTGCTGATGCAGAGAAGCCGGCTTCAGCCTCTCTGGCAGAGAGGTAGGTAGGTACCGGCTGCTGGGTGGGGAGAGGGAATCCTGTCCACCACACCACGCCCCGATTGCCCTGGCCCCTCACTCCACGGACTGACAGTCCCCATCCTCCCCTGCCTGAAAGTCTGAGAGAAGGAGAATTATATGATTCCACCCTGAGAGAGGTGACAGCCTAAGAAGGGGGCACTTGAAGACCTTGGAGGAGTCAGAGGTACAGTTTGACTGGGGGCTATGACAGGCTGTTGTTCATCATATTGTTCTCCTTCCTATTTAATTTAAACCAAGAATGTCATCTGGGTTTGAAAACAAAAAGGTTTGGACACTGAATGGACTTATGTTCTGATAAGGGGAACCAAACCTAAATGTAGCCCCATGTCCCACATATGTTGCATTGCTGCTCCAAAACATACTCATCAATTCATGGGTGTGTGTTGTCTGGATGGATCTTCACTTCATGATGGAGACCTCCAGAGTCCTTCAACAGACACAGATACTCAAATGATATTGTTGCTCATAACAGATGCCAAACACCTGGCCAGTTCTGTCCTTACACTAGAAGAACTCCAGTAAGTGTTGCTCTAGATAAAACTTCACAATAGCTGGGTAACTTCTTTTCCTTGAAGTCAACAGTTTCCCCAAAAATGCAGCCCGTGCACCCAGCGGTATATCCTTGGGCATGAGCACATCGACCCAAGCATTGAACTATTTATTCTTTCTAAATCATCCTCTTACTCATAAAGTCTTATTGTTCTTAATTGGGAATGCCCCTAATAGGTGTGGCATCCTGCCCAGCTGACTTGCTGCTGAATTCAGCTACCTTCATCTTGAGATCTTGAGTTTTGCAGAATTTTATCATTTCAAAATCAGTTCCTGTTCAGGACCTGTGAAGTGTGTCCAGCTGTATCTTCTCCTGACACACTGTTGACATAAGTGGGCTGGGCACTGGAGAACTCCTTGCGGGGGGGAGGCAAGAGGGAGAAGGAGCCCTTCTTCTTGGTGGTAGAGTGGCAGCAGTACAACTCTGAGGCCACTGTTGCAGTCCATATTGTGTAGGATCAGAGGATTCATCCAGTGACGTCTGTGCTGCACAGGTGGTGCCCATCCCCTGTGTAGCCTCCTGACAGACTTGCTCTCACGTTGTGCAGCTACAACAGTTCTGCTGCTGAGGGTTTGTCCTTCAGTCCATACCTCTGAATATAGCTGCTTTGAGATGTGGAAGTAGTCCAGCCTCCTCTCCAGAACGTGCTGGAAGTCAATCTTCCAGACAGACATACTCCTTCCTTGCAATTATACACATATGCACACACACACAGAGTTGTAGTATTATAAAGTTAAGCCAAGTACCAGTCAGTTCAGGCACTAGATCTTGTCTGTTTTACAGTGTGTACATGCACAACCTGCCAAGTTACCAGATTACCTTGCTTCGAGAAAGTCAGTCCAAAATTGATAGCAATCATTTTCAAGTACCAAAATCTGATCTGGGATTACCATAGGAAAAATATATATTTCCAGTAGGGCATGGAAGGAGGGACCTCAAAAAGCATGATATTCAACCATTTACAAGAGCTTTGTGGGATGACACACCACATGTTATGGGGCTAACTGCCAACTGCAGGCATTTATTGTGTGGCTAATTCAGCTTTCTTGAATCAATGCTCATGATATTTATAATCCAAAAGAACTTTGATTATTAGGATGGGTTATTAGCAACAGAGAGCTTTATTGTCATATACTATTTGAAAATGCCTTGTAGGTATTGGAATAAAAGCTATTTAATGATAATCAGTTATTATATAGCTTCACACATCTTCTGATTATTCTATCACTGTCTTTTTTGAGTGTGAAGAGCATTTGGACAATCACACGTGCAGATGTGGAATGTTTGCCTTTTACAAACATCAAGGCAAGGATTTGGGTTTTTTTTCTTTGTGTGTGCTATAACAATTATTTGAGTTGTAAGCATTTTCTTGCAAGTGTATGCATAAAAAAAGTACTTATGAAAAGCTATTCTTCAAACTGAAGAAACCCAAAAACCAGCCACCAGGTCTCTAGATAAAAACTTAAATTCAAATCCTGTTTACTATGTTGTCATGGTAACGACACCACGAAGATATGCATGGCCCATGATAAATAGGTATCGTTAAAGTTCCAGAAGCATAACAGGAGTGCAGAGATGTACTCTGGCAAAACTTTGAAAGCTTATAAGTCCCTGGCTAGACTATGGCCCTGTTGCATTTTGCTCAGTTTCTCTCTTACGGTCTAGAAATCAATTGGCTTTGAAACATATTTACATTCTTGTTGCTCGTAAAGTGAGATTAGCCTGCACGTACTGTTGGTCGGGGCATCTGCAGTGATTACTGTTGCGCCAACCCTTGCTAGGCATGACTTCCTTTTGAATAGCAGCAGGAATGAATTAAACAAGCTCAGCCAAAGATACCACATGAAAGACTTGAAATACCAGCGAGCTGAAGAAAGTCCTGTTTTGTGCGTGTCAGTGGTCAGTGTGTTTTTGCGTAGCTGCGACAGCTACAGATGCAGCCTTTCGCAATGGACAATAACTGAAGGGGGGAAAAGCTTTGAAGGTAGGGGGGTTTGTTTCATTTGAGGTTTTAAAATGTTTTCATCTTGTTGGCTGAAGCCTCAGTGGACTTGTAGCAGGAGAATATGTAGGTGACTGGAGTTGTTTCTAGCTTTGCAGTTTCTTTTAAAGAGGGTAAGTGCTGAGTCAGTTTATAAATAAGTAATCTAATTATATTTGTTAATGCCACAGAAGCCATACACCAGACAGACTGCTTTGGCAAGAATATTCCCTTTGTGACTGAAAGAGCTGATTGGTAAAAAAGCAGAAAATAAGTGTGCGCATAGTTTTAAATCGAGCTTTTGTACGTGTAAATGGCTAGGGAGGGCGGTGCTGCATTGTGTTTTGTACAGAAATATACTTTCTCCTACTAAGGCCGTTCGTTAAATAGTTATGCCAAAAAGCAGATATACACCTCATTAAGCATAAGCTACTCAGTACAGTTTTGGAACAAATTGTTCTGACTGTACGGTAGGATATAAAGCACATCTGTATTTTTGCTTTGATTGCGTTACGGCCCACAAGAAAGCCAGAGGGAGAAATGGAAAGTAAGAATGAGTTGTCTGCTGCATGCGTCTATTTTATACAAGCACTCACAAGTCAAATGAATTTTGCAGTCCTACTTGAGAAACCTGACAGGGCACATTTGTTGAAATGGTGATTTCTTCACTAGAGCAGAGGCAAAGCAATTTGCATGAAAGAGAATGTGGAGCAGTAGCAAAGAGGTGGTATTCTGACACCTCTGCCTTTTTAGTGGAGTTTATTTTTAACTTTCAACTGGGTGTAAAAAGTGGTGCTGTTTGGGGGGCCTGATCCTACAGCGTGCTGAGTGCCCTCTATTCTGGCTACAATGCAAGATGAGGGAGCTCAGCATGTGGCCGGATCAGGCTCTTTAGACTGGAAAGCGAGAAGTAATGATTGTACATTCAGCCTGAAGAAAATCTTAAGGGAGAAAATAATATTTTTGTAAACCTGTTAAAAAGTATATACAAGTATATCTTGTACCACTGAATTCAGTAGAAATTTTACCATGATCTTCAATAGCAGTGGTCTAAAATTCCCAGTACAGATGTAGAGAAGCAGTCTGGTCTGATGACCTGCATAGGAAGCTGGGAAGCAGGAGACTTCTAATTTTGTAAACCTCGCTCTACCACTGACAATCCATATGGTCTACGCAAGGAGCTGTGTCTGTTTCCCCCATCTGTAAACAGTGGACTAGCTACACTTGCTTAGCTACCCTGAGGTGTCATGAAAATTTGTCAATGCTTGAACAGTTTTTTGACAATGTGAGATGCTGAGTGGTGTTACGTTAGGTAGAGCAACATATACGTTTAGTACATTGCTTTTTCTAGAACTGATTACTAACATGTCTAGATATTTTGGAGTTAAACGTTTTTCATTTTGCTTCTTCATAGATTTATAGTTAAAAGCCTTGCACCTGGCCACTTTGCAATAAGCGATACAGTGGTCATTTAGATTTTTTTTTTGTCAGTACAGCCAGGTCACTCAGTATTTATCTAATTACAATATTGTCAACACTAAGTGATTAAAAATCATGCACCCCAAAGCATGAGACTTTTTTTTTCAAAAATCAATTTTGGTTTCTTTCTGTATCTGTCTGTATCTTCCTTTTAATTTTTGAGACTTTATGGTGCACTTTGGTCACATATTAAAGTTTTTCTTCTCAGCCAGGAAGTTAGAAATGCCCCCTTTTTTTTTAACAATGAAAAACTGAGATTCTCTCATAGTTACAGGATTCCATGAGCAAACTAGGGTTTTAGGAAGAACGCCAATTATTGTGATAAAATCATGAGGGTTGGCAACACTTCAGTTTGTTTGCCTTCACCTACTAATGTAGTCTAACTCATGAACATTTTTGGGAATACTTCTTGGTGTCCGTGTCTTAAAGCATCTTTCTGTTGCCATTATCATCTTTCTGTTTCCCTTTCTCTAAAATTTCTGTGGACTGATTATCAAGCCTAAAAATAAAGAAAATTTTCCCCAACACTGTGCTACTTTAAAGATTAAATATTTCAGACACAGTGGGGCAGATTCTGATCTCTGTTATACCAAACAGACTTTACTAGGTGTAACTCCCCCATTTCTCTCTTACAGTAAGTAGAGTTGTACCAATGTAACTGAGATCAGAATCTGGCACTATGGCTTTTCGCACAAAATATGATTGAGTTCACTTATGCTAAGGCATCTCTTTCAAGTTATGGATTTATTTTATATCAGCTCAGCAGATTTTGACACCATTAAGAATTGACTAGATAAGAAAATAATAAGGCAGAACTCTTCAGGGTCACATGGCTATGTCAGCCACATCAATTTTGTAATCCAGTCCAATGATGTAATAAATATGTTTTATTCTTGTCTTCACTGCTGTGAAGTTGCTGGTTTTGTTGCATGTAAGCCAAGAGAAAATTCTTCCTATGGAAATGACTCAGGGCACCAAGAAACGTCTATATATTTACTATGCCTGTAGAATGTCAAATACACTTTTGCATATTACGTCCCACTATGCTTCACTTGGTTAGTCCACAGGGCAAGTTTACCACTAAATTACACCCAGCATTGTGTGTTGTGTGTTCATCATTTATATGTACCACTCTCTGTGATCTCTCAGATAGATAGTTTTCTGTGGGTGTTATCTGTGTGTAGTGTAATTATGTGAATAAACAAAGGCTTTTTAATAGCGTTTTTGAGTGTGTGCACTCTGGAGACCAAAATATTTTACATTAAGAAGCAAGTAGCAAATAATCACTTTGAATTGTCATTTGGAAATCTCAATGCCTACAACTTTCTATAGTCAAATAGAGGGAGAAAGTAAAGGTTGAAAGAACTTTGCTTTCAGAGAGCCACTGATAATTGCCAAATCTTGTGTGGTATCAGCTTTCTTACATGAATGGCTGCCCCAGATTCAGCTTGAAAGGACAGAAAACCCATGCAAAGTGTGCCAGCCACATCATTTGTGCTTATTTCAGCTAAAAGAAATGCTGTCCAGGCTCAGAACTACAGTATGATAATATCCAAACAGCCTTTCAAAGAAGAAGCAGTGACTTTTTAAAAAGTGCTATAGCAGATATGTTGAAAACTCTACATAGCTAATTCCAGACCATAATTCCCAGTAGCAAACAGAAACATGCTCTTGTAGAAGGCTGAATTTGCTTGAAACTCACTTAAACATTGGGGGCTAAATTTTATCACAAGGAAACCTATTAAGGGCCGTAGCATATACCTGCACTACACAAGGAATTTCCCTGGTGAAAGAATTGTAACTCGGGAAGCCAAAATTACCGCTCTGCTCCTGGTAACTAGTAATTTGCTGCTGACTTATACTATCATTAAGGTCCCAATTCAGCAAAACACTTAAGCCCGTGCATAAGTGTCACGTGCTTCAGTGGGGTTGAAGCACATGCGTAAAAATTAATCCTGCGCTCAAATGTTTTGCTGAATCAGTATCTAAGTTGTTATTCACCCTGCCCTTGCTCAGCTGTGTTGGCCAGTGAGTAGAGTGGGTAAAGCCAATGTGAAACCTGCTGTGAGGAGGGAATGGGCAGGCATGTAGCCCTGCTTACTCCTGCACTCCACAGCCAAGCTCCATGTAATCTGTGTAGAGATGCAAGACCGGTTTTTACTCTCTCTCACTCCACCGATGCCCTCCAGCCCCAAGAGAACCCGTTTCAGTACGTTGCTAATCAAAATGCACTTAGATGGGTAATGATAAAATGAAGAATCTAATATTGAATCCTACTGTACATCCCATGAAAAGAACTTCTAGAGGTTTAACAGAGCAAATCTACTTAGAAAGAATAAGGGGTCACATTCTGCTTTGTCAAATTCCAGTAAGATTGCAAAGGGTAAGAGTGAGCAAAATCGGGACTCACAGGCTTGTCTTTTAAAATGAATTATTTAAGGGACTAGACATATACTTTCATACAGTTAAGAAGGACTAACTCAGTGTTAAAATAGGTCAAAATCAAAAGGACTATGGGTCACAAACTCTGCTGGAGTCAATTGCCAGAGCTCCATTGACGTAAACAGTCACGCAAATTTGCAGCCACAGAGGATCTGGCCCTACATAGGGAATTTTAAGTAATTTAAGGCCTGTTCCAATGCTTACTGAAATCTGTGGGATTTTTTCCTTTGACTTCTGACAGCATTGGCTCAGGCTTATAATGAGGAGTTATCTTGCTGTGTGCTTAACTCTAGCCTGAGAACAGACTAGGAATCTGGACAGAGGAGTGAACTGTGCAATACCGTCTAAAGAAATGTATAGTAGTGTTCAGTAGTTGCCATTAAAAGTCAGCATTTACCAACAGTTAGCCTACTGCAGCATCTGGGGTCATTCCTATATGACAATAAGAAATTATGATGGCATCATAGAGTTGTAGTAAGTATTGTGGTAGATGGTTACCACCCTAGTTGATCATCCGTATCAAACTGAATACCTAAATCCATGGAGCCGATGAATTCAGCTGTAGAAATGGTATAGATGAGGGTTACCAGCAAAGGGGGAGAAAGTGTGTGCAATTTTTAATGTTTACACACTATAAATAAATCATTAGAGATTTGTTGTTTTAAGCAGGAATGTTGGGTTAGGGAAGGGACTTAGGGGGATTTTTTTTCCTGGTGTATTTTTATCTTAGAAATATCAGATCTTGTTTTTTGATTGTCTCCCTGGGACACCAGAGAATTGTAATGGGAGATGTTTCAGGTGTTAATTAAAGAGGCAGGATGTGTGTTGAGAGTGGAACAGAGAAAGTAGGTGTTAGCAAAAGCAATCAAAACTGTTTTAAACAGTGTGATTGAAATCACCCCCCTTTTCAATTGGTCAGGTTTCAGTTGAATTGCCTTATTCTACCTGCTCTCCAGTTACCTGTAGAGTCTTCCAGAGAAGACCTGGATTTTTTACTATAAAAACAAATAGGAAAACAAGAGCAGTCTGAGAGAGAAAATTCTGAAGAGAACAGCAAAGAGAGATGCAACAGGATCATCTGAGATTGTCTTTAAATATAAGACCTCAGAGTCACCAACTACAGAAAAAGAGTGTTTAGGCCCGAGAAGAAATTAGTTGGAAGATGTTTACACACAGAGTAGCTAATATAGTAATTATATCAGGTAAAGCTGGATCATCATCTTAGGGCAGCACATGAATTTTTTGTAGTTAGCCAGGTGGCAAAATGAAACATTTCAATACTGATCTAAGGGGTCAGTGCTGTTTTTTATAAGCGTAGTTTCTAAGCTTGCAGCTAGAGAGGACATTTTAAACATTTCATAGATCATCTGAGGCTGGCCACAGTTAGTTATCTGAAAGATAGCTGGCAATCACCCTCTGGGAGCCCTTGTAATGACACCATTGGACTCTCTGACAATAAGTTGACTGGACTTCTTGAGTACAAGTTGGGTTCTCAGTTGACATGAAAAGGTGCCAATTCTACGTTAAGGCAAGAGCAGGAAGCATGACTTGAGTCTCCATACAAGGGGGAACTGGAGCATTCAGCCACCATCTGAGTTCAGGGAGGCTGCTGTCATGGGACTCAGATCCGAATCACAATTAAGCTCTGTGAGTGGCGGGTCACAGAGTCTTTGCAGCCAGCACCCACGGAGTCAGGAATTCGGAATGAATAGAACCCTATAAGTTTACCAGGGGATGGGAATAATCTGGCCTTTGAATGTTGCCTGACCTTTGGTTTCCTAGCAACTCAAAGCTGGTCTGTGGAATATTTTGTAGTGCTTCTAATTTACACATATCAAATATTGGCTGTGATCTAAGCCTGGCTAATTTCCCTTTCTGACTTTCAGACAACTAAATTAATACATGAAGAAGCAAAAGGAAAGGCTGCTAGGAGGCAGAATTTTGTAATTGGTATTTTCTTTCTCCAAAGTAGGTATTACCAGGAACATTAACCTGCTTGAGAAAACACTGAGAAACAAGCTTGCTTTTAACAGTAGGCTTATTGCAGAAACTTTTCCTCCATCTATGAATATAATATTGAAGTAAACTCTGTATGGGAACTATTTATATCAGAGAAGGAAAAGGAATTCATTTCCTAGTGAAAGGAAAAGAGCAGTGATCAAATATTATGTTTTTAGCGTTACCAACAGCCATAATTTTATCATGCGTCATGCACTAATTGATGTTTTCCTAAAAGCCTGAGCTGCTGGCATCCTGAGAATATACAAAAAGCTTAAGGTTTTATTATTTTTAAAAGGCACTTTCCAGCTCTTATGATTGGGAGAAAAGCTTGAAAATGCAATCTCAATACATCTAAAGGCTCAAAAATCCAAAAACAATTAAAAAGAACCCTCTCTTTATTCTATGGTTTTTAACCCAATCTCATGATTTTCTAAGGCCTGACTCATGATTTTTTTTAGCATTTGGGGTTGGCAATGCTGTGTTTGCCAACCTCAAATGTTAAAAAAGTTTGCTGATGACAGTGAAATAGTTTAAGTGAAGCCTGTTGATGGTCTCAGTCTATATCCTAGTGGACAGGTGTACATATCAGAGTTGGTACCCTTTCTAGCATGATCAAATATAGGCACAGAGAAAAGGAATGTGTTTACCACAGAGATTGTTCCTCCAGGTTGGGGATGAGAGTCAGGGTTGAGGCACATTGGCAGCACAGTGCACACTTTGCTACTTCCTGTTCTCTACATATTCTGTGTCTCACAGAAACTCAGCCTTTGTGGCTGACTATCTGGCACCTGAGGTCAAATAAGAAAGCACAGAACCAAGTTCCCTTTAAATAAGTAAAAGTTGTAGTTTTTCATAGATAGTAAAGCTAGAAAGGGATCATTGCGCTCAGTAGTCTGATCTCCTGTCTGGGTCTTCCCTGAAATAATTCCTGGTTGAACTAGAGTGTATCTTTTATAGAAAAAAAAATGCAATCTTGGTTTAAAAATTACCAGTGATGGAGAATCCACCACAACCCTTGGTAAATTGTTCCAATGGTTAATTACCCTTGCTGTTAAAAATGTACACCTTATTTTTAGTCTGAATTTGTCTAGCATCGACTTCCAGCCATTGAATCATTTTATAACTTTCTCTGTTAGATCAAAGAGCCCAATGTTAAATATTTGTTCCCCTGAAGGTCTGACTAGATTGTAATCACATCACCACTCAACCTTCTCTTTGACACACAGATTTTGCTCCTTGAGTCTGTCACTGTCAGGTATGTTTTCTAAGCCTTTAATCATTCATGTGGCTCTTCTCTGAACTCTCTCACATTTATCAACATCCCTCTTGAATTATGGACACCTGAACTGGACACAGCATTCAGCACCAGCGCTACATACAGGATAATACAACCTCTTTACTTTGTGAATGACGAAGACTGCTGAGCAGCCTCAGCGAGGTAACGCTCCAGAATGGAGGCTCATTGAATCACTGATAGCATTTTGGCTTGCAGTCCAAAAGGGCTGGATTGTAACTTGATAATCTGCCCCGAGCAAGGGGCGGCAAATGGCTGAAGTGCTCCAGAAGCAGACCAGAGAACAAATTGTGACTTAGAGTAACAGTTCCTCCCATGCATTCTCCCCTGGCTCTGGAGAGGGAGTTCACTTTTTTTTGTGGAGCAGCGCATTGCCCACTGTACAGATACCCAGCTATTCCGGCTGCCGAGCAGCAGGGGTGGAGCCAGGGCTCTACTCATCTCCTCTTTCCCTCCTCCCTGCCCACTTGCTCAGAATAGGGAGTGTATCTCAAGCAGTGCCATGTCTGGAATCACAATCTGAGCAAGGAGACCTCTTTCCCTGCGTGCAGAGTAAGGGCTGTGACAATCAATCCAACACCATTTATGCCATTGTGTTCAGGATATGTTGCTCTTGCCACAGTTGCAAAAAACAAACCGAAACACACATTAGCTCTGAGTGAGGACTAGCCATGCTGACAGTTTCACGTTCTAAAGACCACTGAGTAGTAGTAAGTACTACATTGGCTAATAAAATGTTTGTAGGAGCGGACCCTACGTTACAGCTCGCTGCTGTAGATAAAACAAAACCTGTTATATCAGAACCATGATCCATCTCAGACATCTACCAGGAGTAAAAATATGATTTTGTAACTTGTCTTTATTTCTGTGCCATACAGGCAAGAGCGAACCACGCTACAACTGCCATATTTCAACGTTTGTTTTATTTTGTTGTTTAAACGTAGACGTGGTCTTTTAAAGAAAACACGTCTTAATAAGCAAGCTGTAAACTGCTGAAAATGAACCCATATGCCTTGATTTAAAAAATCCAGTGTGGATGGGACTGCCATGGAAAATTAATGCTTCTGGGTGAAATCCTGGCCCCGTTTAAGTCAATGAGAGTTTGCCATAGGTTTCTACAGGGTCAGTATTTCACCATGTGAGCCTAGTTTGTATGCAGCCTGAGCAAGTGTGCATCTGCTAGTTTTAACAGCAGCCATTATTCTATGAATGGAGTAGTGTATGCTGCAGGCACATGGCACAGTTATCTTGACCATTGTCATGAACAAAGATGACCCTGATTCTGGTCATCTTGGCAAGGTGTTGGTAGGGAAGGACAGCTGTCTTTTAATTAGTATTTCACAGCATGTTTTTTCATGGTAAGTCTGTAACTATCAAACAGCTTGACTGATTTTTTTTCAGGAGAAGACTGCTGACCGATTACAATGTGGTGAGAAAGAGTGGCCAGATTGAGGTTTAGCCTGCAGAGATTGGAGCCTTTAATTAGGATGGCTTTAGATAAAATGACAACAGATTATTCACAGGTGGAGAGGAGAGTCCATGAAGATGTCCAGCTGGGGTCTGTGCTGTAAGCTGCACCTTCTGTCAATTTTACAAGGACTGTATCAGTCAAGGCTGCTCCAAATCTTAATTCCCCCTTCTTCAGATGCTCTTAATTGTGTCTCTCTCATATGGGTGGAGGCACAGTCTCCATTTCGGGATGAACCCCAATGAACCTCACTGTGGATTTCAATAGACTCTTCGAAATAACGTATTCAAGCAGTAAGGCCTTAATTCAGCAAAACACTTACGCAGGCTGAATTGGTGCCTAAGAAATGACAGGCACTGAACATTTTGATGAGACAGCATGTCTCAGGAGATATTTGTCACCAGACTGAAGGCACCGTTGACCAAATTCTGCCCTTGTACCATTGAAAATGGAACTTCGGGTGTAATTAAGGGTAGAATTTGGCCCATTTCAACCACCTAAGAAAGTGATAATTGCCTAAAATTTAATACTTCAGTGCTAATATCTTAATTAAACTGAGTTTTAAATGATAGCTGAGGGAAAAGCCTAGGATTCTGTGAACTGATTGGTCACTGTTGACATTAGCATGAGATCATAGCAATTTAGAAGGATCCATTTTTTTTGCTCAAATTTGTAAAGCCATATCTAAATCACATCTTTGTCTTAAAAGTTACAATAAGCTCTTTGGGGGCAGGCACTGTAATTACTGTATGTGTGTACACTATCTAGCACAATGGGGCATTAACCTGGTTGAGACCTCTGGCTGCTACTGTAGTACAAATGTTGTAATGGTAATAAACTGCTCAATAGCTGCAGCAACTGTAACACTACAACATTTCATGTGTCACAGAGGTAGCAGTGAGAAAGAGACATAAGCATGCAATCAGTAAAGGTTTGTAAAGCAGTTTGAATGAAAGGCCTTATATAAATGCAAGACCATTGTCACTTGTGATGTTTCCTCATTTAATATCTATTTTTGTGCAGAAGAAGAAGAACAGTAGCTAAAGTTACAGCACTCCTATGGTGTTATTTTAAGCATAAGAGACTTTAAACTATGGTAAAGTAATCACCAACCTTCTGATGTCCGTCTTCAGTCTGAAATATTAAAGGGGAACAAACCAGAAATAAGTCATATTGTAGTATTCAATAATTGGAATTAAGTAGAAGATCAGCTAATTGCATATACAGTTAGAAATCATTTGTTATCACTTGTAATTGGCAAATGTGGTGCTTTCCTGTTTGTTCCTGTGCAGATTATACAAAAGAGCTAAGAGATTATTATCAAGTTAGCTATGAAATCTTGCCTGGACTTTGTACAGAATGTTTAATCTGAGTATCCATTTCTCAAATCCTCACTTGGCACTGTTAGATGTGTGTAACTGTCAATTTAATATTCACATGCCCACATACTTGCTTTAATCTCAGCAAGTAATCACCATCAGTGCTACTATTTCTTCCATTTTTGTTAGAACTTTTTTTGTGGGGAAAGGGATGGATCAGGGAGAGAAATAAGCACACACACATATATACATGCACACTCAGATTCTTTTAGTTGTTTCTTACCTATCCAAATATTTCCTTACCTAACATTGTAGTCTTGTGGTGGTAGCATGTGAATTTCTCGCATTTGTGATGTAGTCTGTGTCCCTATGGTTTATTTTCTCTTTTGTGCTCACTGCAATAGAGAGGGAACATCTCCCAAAACCAGTGAACCATCCCTTTTGCAGCAATTCTGTTCAGAGCACTCAGCTGTTACTGCTGGCTGCATGGTGGAGGACACCAGACACGTACACATACTCCTTTTTGTTTCTTTCTTTCTTTTTAAGCTGTTGCCTTCAAAGTGTGTTTTCTTGAAGTCAGTGGGATCTGAAGTACTCCACACCTCACTGGATGGATGTGCTTAGCTCTCAATAGAATTGGATTCTCCATGCCACCTAAGACATTGTCTAAATGTATTTACTCTCTTACCTTATAAAACATTCACCTTTTATTCTCTGTGGATAGCGCAGTGCTGTAGAAACTGAAAAGAATTCCCAGATTTTTACCCCTTACAGCCTGTGTACCTGAAGGAAATTTGGAGCAATGTAGTGAAACCCTAACATAAAAACGCTGCACAATGCAAAACAAAGTTGATACTCATGGGACTTGCCCTGGTAATGTAACCACTGGGGGCAAAAACTTAAAAACAGTGTGTTTCTGCTGTACAGAGGGATGAGGTAGGACAGGTTTCTAGAGGAACACAGATGGCCTGGGGGAGAGAGAGGTGTTTGTCCTTCTAGTCTTTTCAAGGACCACATTGGGCTGGAGTACTTTCCCCAGAATAGCCCTGCAACCTGGAGGAAGGATTTGTCTGTCTGGCATTATAGGCCCTGATTTGAGATTGGAGTCGCATTGTGCACAGTCAGAGACCGTCCCTGCCCTGAAGAGAGTTTACAATTTAAATAAACAAAACCGACACAGGCTGGGGAGAATGGACATGGAGAAATGAGTTGCCCAAGGTCACACATCAACTCAGCAGGGAACAGAACCCAGGTCTCCTGATTGCTGTCCACTGGACCATACTGGCTCTGCAATGTAGCTCCCTGTACGTTTGCCCACTACCCAGTCTACTACTTAAATTGCGTACTGGATATGAGGAGTAAAGGATAAAGATAAATATCACTTCATATAACAATATGCAATGAGTTGTATATTCTTTTTAAAATGCTGGACATGGAAATTTTCAAAAGGAAAAAAAAAATCAAGCTGGCTAGATTATATATCTGGAGTTAAATTTGCTCCTACTCATCAAATTCACATAGAACAACAAGTATGCATTTTGATTTGCAGAGTTCATAATATAGAGTTAGCTTGGAAGAGCACAGGGACCCATCTGCAAAGACCTGGTGTCATAAATCCCTCCATGGAGCAGAATTAATTTGTCTTTGAATGGAAATCAATGTAGTTTAGGCTCATGCTTTAATACAAAATCCACTATAAAACAAATAAGGAAAAAATGAATTCTTTCAATCAAGTGTATTCCCCTCAAAATACAACATTGCCAAGATTTTCATGCCTTGGATGTGAAGTATTTACAACCAGGGAAACTCCACTTATGTTTAAATGTAACTTGCCGCATCCCTTCAGCTAAATCCTTTAATCTCTGTACATGTATCTGGCTGCCACTTAAACTCGTTTATACCATTTGCTTCAGTGGACTTGCTTCTCACCCAATTCCATGTATTTCCTCTTTGCCAAATTCCCTCTTAGGCAATCTAGAAACTATTTTTTTTTTTATAACACCTCAGTGCCATGAAGTTCTTTCTGCCTAACCCAAATCAGTTTGACTGTTTGGCTTGTCGTTGGCATGACTGCCTTACACTTACAAGTCATGTTTTCCAGAGCAGTTGTAATTATCTTTTGACATGGAAACTAAACCCAAACAGACTGTTTTAGGTGAGGTTTAACCAATAATGGGCACAGGAAGAAAATTGCATCTTTTTATGTGAATTATTATTTTGAGACTTCATCTGGCGTTCTCTTACCTTCCGCCCCTCGCCCCCCCCCCAGCCAGTTTACAAACTAAGGAACTAACTCAGAATGAAAAAAACATGAAAGTGTTAGATGCCTAAGTCCTAAGGGCTTTTCCTGATCATAATCTCAGGCACAGGCTTCGCACTTTCAGGAGGCTCAGGAGAGATCAAAGTAGGCATTTAGCATAGACTTCAGGTCACATTAAAGCCCTTGCTTTAGTACCTTCTGGCACATATTCATTGGAGATCTGTGGACACCACAAACTGAAAAATTGCAAGTTGCATTTCCAAAGAGGAGGAGGAGAAAAACAATAACAAATACCCTGCATCAGGTAGAATGGCTCTTACTTGCATACATTAAAGCCAGGGAAATTCTAAAGTTAAGGCTACCTCACTGGCCTAAACTTTATTAGGTGAGATTCTATCACAGTTACATCAGTGTAAATATGGAGTATTTCCATTAAAACAACTAGTGCAGTTTCATGTCATCCTCTGTCAGAGTAGCCCACATCACTGCTTACTCTCATCTCATCACTGGTGAGTTATTTATTTTTCCAACATGGACTGTGTGGAGCAAATATTTGATAGAGGCTCTTGTGTGCAGCACTGAATAGGTGCAAAAAAGTCAATTTAAAGGGACATTTAGTTTAAAAATAAAAATCGCCCTCCTTTGGAAACTTTTAGCATGTTGTTACAAATAACATCTCACTCCTGTAAATGAAAGAGATTAGAGAGAAAAAACATTTGTTTCCATTCGTTTTGTGCATTTGTGAGTGCTTTTTTTCCTAGTAGTTTTCATGGTTTCTTCTGGATACTTAGTCATTTCCCTCTCTTGTTTGTGTGGGTCTTTCATCAGCCATAGGGGGAAAAACATGATTATTAAAAAAGAAGAAAGGAAAATGCACAATCACTTGGGGCAGGTATAGAACCTTGAACAATTTTAACTCGTTTTTGGAAATTGACTAGATTTCAGGTTGATTGTATCACAGTAAAGGACTTTGAGAGCCTTCAGTTGAATCATCTTGCTTTTCTCAGTTTCTTGGAGTGTTGACATTGTATCAGGATAGTTTTATTTTAGTGTGTTGTTAATTTTTACATCAGAGGACACAGTGCGTGTTCAATACAGTGTTCTAGAAGAGATGAGTTATGGTTATGGCCATTTTAAAATACTTCACAGAATTCACTTTTTACATGTTCGTTTATAAAGTAAACCCCTTTGAAAGCAGTAGTGATCAAAGAAGTTTTTCTCTCAAGTCTACTGGACTCCAGGGCCAAATCTTACCTTCACATTCTACTGATTTAAATCTGGAAGTACTTTACTGGTGTTACTCCTGACTTAGACAAGTGTAGGCGAAATCAGAATAGATTTCTCCAGCCTGGGTATCTAGCACAATGCATGAAATAGACACTGTCTGTGCTAGAGTGAACATCCTTCTGTAGTTTAGTTGGCTGTCTTTTTCACTCTCAGAAGTGGCTGCATTTCAGTAGCAGTCTATATCAGTATTTAGTCTCCAATTCTGCAAAACACACGTGATAAAGTACATGAGTAGTTCTGATGATTTTAGGCAGAAGTGTTTCCAGTGTCGGGCTATAGTTTGTAAAGTTCTATTAGATAAAGGAGGAAATGAACTACCTAGCATCTGTTACTGTTCTGTGTACAGCATCTACTGCCGTCATAACGTTTCTATGCTTTATTTCTTTAAATGAGCCTTGAATGAGTCTGCTGGGTAGTTAATAAGATTAGGACTCCTAAAATGATACTTTTCTGTGTATATGCTGCATGTTATGGTTTTGTGCTTAGGACTGAATTAGTGTTTTTTCTATTTGTTTTAATTCTAACTGTAAAACTGTGGCTGTGCTTAAATGTCTTATCTCCTGGCTCTCTGCATTCCCTCCCACCTGCCCACAGTTTGAGAGCACCCCAAACAGCTTCTTGTGCTGTCAAAGCTAATATTGCTGCTTAGAAACGAAGGGGGGAGATGTTCTTGAGAGCACAATAGACAGCAGCTGTCCCTCAGGACAATGCAGTTCACTGCCTGTACAGGCCCAGGTAGTGTGAAATCTATATCCACTGCCATGGGGCAGACACATGTCACGCAGCGCGCAATGGCTATTTAAAATGTATTGATGAAACTAGCTTTGCATAATGGTGGAATTCCTTGAAACAATAACCACGCTTTTCAAAGGTTTAGTCACTGGTTGAACTCTATTAATGTCAGGGGAGTTACATCAGGGGTGAATTTGGCCCCACTGTGTGTTAATAACTGCTTAAAAAATCAGTAAGTAGCATAAATTGGAGGATTGTTATGTGATTAAAATAGGTGAAGGAGCTTAGTAGGTCATATGGTGTAAAGCAGTGTTACAAAACTCTTGTTACCTACTGTAAGGCCTTATTTTGATGGACGAATAAAATATCCTACTTGTTGGTTTTCATGGTCATCATCATGGTGGAGTGAGGGCAAGCAGATTTTGTGTCTGGACATTTTAATGACAATTTTGTAAGGCTAGTCCAGAAGTGATCCTGAGTAACAACCACACAATGCATGTGTCCACTTCACAAAACCCCTCCATGCTGGGTGTTTCCAGAAAACATGCTTGGCAAGCTCAGTTTGGAAAATGTTAGTACTCTTGTTGTTGTTAACATTTACACTGTGCCCTGGAATAAAATACAAATATACCGTATAGATTAAGAAGTTATACCGTATAGATTAATCTTGAAAATCAAGATTGCGGTGCTGTTACAAATGTGACAGGACACTTTCAAAAGCCTGTTTCCACCATTCTCAGATGCATCCTTCACTTTCAACAACATTAAATTTCATAGGGGTGATGGGAGGTAAAACAGTAAAACAATCATATCAGTAGTAATAGGAATAAATTATTAAAGTAATGGCTGGAATGACCAGCAATTTTTATAGGCTCTTTAACCCCCTGGATAAATCAGTGTCTAGGACACAAATACCCAGTCTCAGTGTGGTGAGAAAAGTAGATTTCAGTAGCTGAATTTCTTGCTGGCTGGCTGTTCTCCTCCTAAGGCTGTATCAAATCCTGCAGCCACACCACACTAATTATCCTGAGAATGGGAGGGGTTGCTATGGTGACCGAGCACTTTTTAAAGCACAGGAATGGTGTTCATTATTGTTCAGTGTCTTTAGCTGCGGGGGGGAAAAGGTCAGTGTGGCAGTTGTTTTCCATATGAATTTTGGCCTCTGTGCCAAAGAGGAGGTTGAAATGTACTTGCGATGTCTGTAAAATGGTGAGTGTTACCGAACTTTATAGAGCTATTTGGACAGAGCAGTTTGGTTCAGAAGTTTTTTTACTGGCCCTGGAAATAAACATTATAAAATATTGCTATGGGAGAGAAATGAATGGAAGGAGGGCTGCTGTGGTATTAACATCTTTGTTTTAAACATTGATTGCTTTTGGGAGAAGAGGGGTTGAAATTAATGCTCTAATATTTTTGAAGTTACTTTCTGTACATATTTTGGTGTGTTAAACATCTAATAAATAGAACATAAAACTAATAAATGAATTTAATTGTGACTGGCAGCAACAGGAGATATTTAATGGAAGAAAGTTGTACAGTTCTGAAATAATGTTTGTGAGGTTGTGTTTTCCTAAGATGACATGTGTTGTGATAAAAAACGTAACTTTCAGGAGCCTTTCATGTGACATGACTAATAAGAAAGAAGCTTCATTAAAGTTCGCAGTTTGGCAAACAATGGACAAATATTTTGAACCAGTGTCACTGATCATTTGATACAGCTCCCGCTCATGTCCATTGACTACAGTAGGAGCTGGGTCAGGCCTTACATAACCCGTACGTCGTGTGTGCCATACTTGTTCAGATAGATGGCCTGAATGAGCAAAACACGTGAGAAAGTGATTTCTGTGAGCAAGTGAGTAGCCCCACTGAACTCAGTGGAATTACTCACCTTATCTAGTCAAGCACATCCCAGTGTACTTGTCAGGGTTAGGGCCAGAGTGCTCAGTACCTTTCAGGATTGCCAGGTTACACTGATTTCAGTGGCATTGTGTGGTTATAATTTAGGGAAGAATTGGACACTTCCACTGCAGCATTTGGTCAAAAGTATAATGTCAAGATATGGCAAAAAAGCAGGTGTGGCTTGGAGGACTCCAGGATCTTAAAATAAGAAACGCCATTGATGTTAATTTTGAGGTTTCAATATGTGAATGATCGGACTTGTAGCTTATCTGATGCATCGCTTGTTTCTACATAAAAAAGGATGTTAACAGAGCTAAACTTAAAGCTAAAGAATCAGAATGCTGTGGCTGAATATAAGAGGTAAATAAATGCCTTCTATCATGTACACATAATAAAATGACCTGGCTGCTGCTTTGCATTAGTAGAGAATACATGACTGCCATGAAATAATAGTCATAAAATATGACTGATCAGAAGAGGGGAAAGACTACAAACTTTTCATCATCAACTGAAATGTTCATCATGGTTACATAATTTAAAGACCAAAACAAAGCATGCACCAATTTATTCCTCAGATTTTCTAACTGGTTTCAACCCCTATGTGTGTGTGCCACTCATGTTTGACACAGGAATAGGACTGCTTATCTCCAGGGAATGTGGATTAAGGATTTTTTCCCCCAAATTTGTAGCTATTAATTTAGCAATCCCTTGGTCCTTTCCACTGTTCAGTTATTGAGAGCAATGTCTGGTTGCTAAATAGAAGTGAAATGAAAGGAGATGGCTGATTGGATTAACAGGGGCTGCAGAACTCAAAATATGGAGATTACATTGTGTAATTACCCTTTTAGTCTGTTTCATCCTGAAGAGAGATTTTATATGCCCTGAAATGCTCATGTGTTTAGAAACTATACAGCCAGTGTAATGAATTTTAGATGTAGGAACCTGTGACTTCGCTCCATTCTTCTCTGATTTGTATATACAGTTTTTTTCATTTATTTTCCCAAGCTCTCACATTACAAATTTGATACAGACCACGTTAATATCCATTATTGTTAAGAAAGTTATTTTAATTTTTAAAATCTGTTTGTTTTAGATGCCAGACCAGTTCGAACAGACCGTGGTGCTTAACCAGCTACATTATTCTGGAATGCTGGAGACAGTGAGGATACGAAGGGCTGGCTTTCCAGTGAGAAGGCCCTTTCAAGATTTTTACAAAAGGTAAATCTGCAATGTGACAGTTGCATGAAGCAAACATAAAGCCTGGATATTGAGCTCATGCTCTTAACTCAGAGGATTAAAAACCTAATTAAATGAGGGGGTGAGGAGGGAGGATCTCTCTTGTCAAATTAAGAGGTACATTTTTTTTGTGGTGGGCTCAGGTATAAAGTCCTAATGAGAAACTTGACTCTGCCTGAAGATTTAAAAGGGAAGTGTGCCGTCCTCCTTCATCTGTATGACAGCACAAGCACCGAATGGCAGCTTGGAAAAAATAAGGTAAAATAATCTTACTAGATAGTTATCATCTTCAATTCCATGTCTGTTGCTAATAGGAGTCTAAGAATAATATTAAAGTAGCTCCCAACTGCGCAGCTGTAGTTGTACTTAAACTTTGTACTGGGGTAGAGCCGAGTGGCCCCGTTGTGGAGGGTCCTATACAAACACATAATAAGAACTAGCCCTTGTCCTAAAGAACTTCGTCTAAGGCTCTGATGCTACAAACACTTACGCATGCAAGTAGCTTTATTTATACAAGTAAACTATATGAGTCCAATGGCACTACTCATGTGAATAAAGCTACTTGGGTGCATGGGTCTTTATAGATCAGGGCCTAAAAAGTTGAGAGAGATTTTAACACCCTTATTCACATGACGCTGTAACGTGCTCTGCAAGAAGACCAATTCATTCCTGTCAGACTGCTTGCAGAATATGGTTCTTTTCAGTGGGTGAAATCCTGGCCTCATTGAAGCCAGCGGGGCCAGGATTTCACCCAGTGTTTTAAAGGGTGGCAGAAACGGGCTGAAAATGGAGATGAATGTTATCAGGCAGTTCACTCTCACTTCTGCATCTTCTCCAGCCCGATAATATTTTTAAAAAGGAATTTTTTAAACATATTTTAGTTCATGAGCAACCAACCCCCACATTAGTCTTTTTGTTTTTGTTTTGGCTGCAGCCCAGAGAAAAAAGCTTGATCTCAAACAATAGGGCCTTTGCAGAGATTCCATCCTTCCTGTGAATTTATGCCTCTTGTCTTCTCAAATCATTTAATATTATTGCATGTATAGATATTCCATATTATGGGGGTGTAAGAAACAGTTAAAAGTATACTGGGCAAAGCACTAGGGAATATACTGTGAACATCAGTCTGGAATTGGTCAACATCATCCAGCAAATCTCTTTCGTCTCTTACTGCTCTTGTCCCTTGATGTAACTCTCACTGATGCTACTGGGCCTTATGCATGAGGAATGAGGGAATAATAGACAGAAGTAAAGCTGGCTGAATTGTCACTTGTCCCCTATAAATATTTGTGAAAAGCGTTATTATTATTATTATTATTGATGTGTGTTTTACCACAAGAAATCCATTACAAAGATACCTTGTAAAATACCTTGTAAAATTCCATTCATTTCAGTGAGACTTTCTATAGTAGCATTTACACTGAACAGTTCCATCCATTCCATAACATATTAAAGAGCTTGACAAGAAGTGAATGGAAGTACCACAGGTGTTGTGTTCTTACAAGGTGAAATCTCAACAAAAAAGCAGCATATTAATAAATCCAAAGGAGCCCAGTAAGATAACATAACATAACTTAGAATTGAAACGGTCTCCCATTATATTTATAGATAACTTTGATTTACATTGATCCCACCCTTTTGTAGACCACTGTTTGCCAATAGTGCAGTAAATTCTAAACCATAACTAGGTTTTGCTCCACATTGCATGTTTTTTCAGAGGCATGCAGAGTGTTAACTGTATTACACCCATTCATGCAAATTAGATTCATGTTGATTAAACCATGGGCAATGCTTCAAAATTTAGGGAAATATACAGGAGAGACTCCACACTGCTCTGAAAGCTCCGTATACATTAGAGCCGCCTGCAGCTGTCAAAGCTGGTTGTACAACTTTCCCAGCGTTGTGCAAGGATCACCTGAAGGGGCTGGTAAATATACTAGTGAAGCAAGTCAGTAAGGAGCTTATTTCTGTGGATGGCAAGAGGACCTCAAATTCAAACTGTATATCTTGTATGGGCACAAGGTCACCTGTATCACTTGCAAAACTCAGCCCAGGGAGTAAGCCAAGGGCAAAGTGGCAATCAGTTGTCTTGGTTTTTACATCTAAGTCAGACCCTAGATGTTGTTTTAACTTTATCTGTAACTGCCCTTCAGATTGTTGATCAAAGGGCCATATGGTATGCCTATATTACAGGAAAGAGGAAAAGGATAGCCTTGTATCCATTTTTTAAAATTACAATATACAAAAAGAGGGCTAAAACAGTTTTAGCAGATGAAAAAGACTTACTGTTTGTGGTATTTAATGATCTTATCGTTCCATTTTGAAGTAAAAGGATAACATCATAGGGATTAGGGCAGCAGTTGGGATATTTCTTGTTTTTACATGCCCAGATTGAGGAAAGCACTCCTCTTCAGGAAAATACACAAGCCCGTGCTTAAAATGTGCTTAAATCCCATCCTCATTCAGGAAAAAACTAAGTGCTTTCCTGAATCAGGACCATAGTGAGCTAGAGAGAGCTAGAGCAAAATCTGAGAGAAGAAAAGGACAGCAGAACCACTGAAGCGGAGGGTTTCACAACAGGTGAATAAAGACTCCACAAAGAGCTAGATGATGCAACCTTTATGTTGTTGAACTCTTAGGCAATGGGACTCCTCATGTGAGCATGTGCTTACCAATGTTGGGTAACTGTTGTGTAATCCAGCCCCTCTCTGGCTCCACCAGGATTGGATTATACCTCCCATATGGGGAGTAAAACTACTGTTTAACTGATGAGAAGTTGGTTGTGTGTGGGGGGGAGGGATTGTACAGAAGTAAAACAATTCCAGAAAAAGTCCTTACTCATAAGGAAATACTTTCTTTCCCATTGAAAAATGCATCTATGCAGAAAAATAAATTTTAGTCATATCTGACTTTTTTTCTTTTTTAATGGTTATTTCTGCCAAGTTAACCAACACAGCTTCAAAAACAAGGGGCCATGAATCCAAAAGAGCTCTTCTGCTAAATAACCAGCTTGCACTTTCCTCACAACTCCTTTTCTCGGTGCCCATGGGAATTGAAACAGCGGTGAGGATTCTGGCTCCAAACAGCCAGGAGAATTACATCCTTTTTCACCTGAATTCCACACAGAGGTTTACTTCTCTCACTGCACAGCAGAACCCAACCAGTAGTGTGTCACCCTGTGAGAACTGCATGGGAGAAACGTGAACAAAAGGTGCAAAGCAGCTGCGCAACCACCACTACATCCTGTGGACGGGAGTAGCAGCTGCAGCTCTCTTTGCCTCTTTCTGACACCCTTTTCCCCTCCTGCACTACACAGAGCTTTGTCTCCATGAATGTAGTTTGTGCATAGACCCACACTGGCCATGCAATCACTTCCCCTCCATAATCCCTAATCCCAGGCTCCTTTGCACAACTTCCACTGGTGCGTTTCAGATGCAGAGTATCCCTACCCTAGCCCCACACACTCTGCCCCAGTGCAGCCTTAGCACCACATTCCCACTATATTTCTGGCCATACACATCCATAGTAGGTGCCAGATGATTTGACCCTAAGAAACAAATGGAAGAGGAGGTCTGGAAAAGCTCTTATACCACTGATGGCACATAGCACAGGACCATGTTGTGGTGTCTGAATTAGCACCATTATTGTTAAGATGGGATCAAGCATAGGAAGTTTGTGATTCAACCATAAAAACTTGCACCAGGCTGAAATTGAACTTTAAAAGTCCCCATTTGGGAGCAAACTTTTTTGAGTTGCAGATTGTTTAAAAAAATCAAGTTACAGGAGTGCAAGAATACAATTAAGATGTACCCATTTCAGGTGCAAGGTTTACACACTACTGTAAACCTTAGAAGCCAAGTATAACTTTGCAACGTTGGTGTGCCTTTGTCCTGAGTGTTCTCAAGCTAAGGAGATATTGAAAAAATGGCAAATATAGAAATATATCATTTACAGCCACGGTTACTGTGCATGCCTTTTGCTCATCACAATTCCAAAGTTTTTTCAGTGAGCTGATTAAGGGTATGGTCTCCTCCGAGCAAGTGCGTATAAATCTTACTTAGTTATCTGTCCACAGCAGCAGACTCACAACTTAATAACAGGGCAGAAATCTGCTCCTTAATCAAGCCCCTGACCTAAAATGGCTTTCATTTACATAGATGCTACTCTTGCTGACTTGATTTGTACCCTGGCAAGAGGAATTTGCAGGAATGGGCCTTCTAAGAGTTTGCAGTAATCTGCTGTTACTCTGAAGCCGTTTAAGCCTCAAGGCTGAATTTTCTGGCTCTGTCACTGTCAGACTGTTCACATTGCTAAGCCATAGTTCTTTTCTGCGTGTATTAATCTTCAGAAGGACAGAGCTACTTTGAAGAGAGTCCAGTAATAATGTTGCTGACTATAGTCATTAGTGAGTAGACAATTTGGGTAAAATCCTGGCTCTGCTTAAATCAATGGCAGAACTCCCACTGACTTCAGTAACATCAGGATCTCATGGAATGGAGGAGAAGGAGCAGTTGCCATTTTTTTGTTTTGGAGTTTGTTTTTAAGAGGAAAATATGTATATTGGAGTCTGAATTCTGCCTTTAATGTCAACTGTGCTGTCTAGCTACCTATATATCCTTGCATCCCAGCAGCCCTTTATCGTTGTCATTGTTATGTGCATATGCATTTGTAAGACAGCCATCATTGTGGTAGCTGAATTCACATAAGCCAGAACTTTTCTTACATAGGTCTTTCTTCGGGAGTCCTTGGAAAACAAGTTGGAAAAGCAGAGAGAGGTAGAGGTCACCAAGGCAATCATGATTATCCGAGCACATGTCTTAGGCTACATGGCACGGTAGGTAACAAGGTGGGAATGTTAATTAGTGAGCTGCATATGCAGACTCACCTCTCCTTTGGGAGGGATTTCCAGCGCTGCCTAAAGGATTCTCATAATTTTCTGATTGGATTTGGGGATCCAAATCCCATAGGTAGTCTGGAAATCACAGCCCCATTGCCTTTTGTCAATCCTTTAGTAAAACAGTAGGTGGCTTGACTTGTTTTTAATAACTAAGATGTCAGAGTGTAGAAGATACAGTGGAGGGAGAAGTCCAGCGTTCATATAATATTGTGGGACCCGATCACAGTGTAGTTCCACTGAAGCCTATGGAGCTACACTGAATTACACTAGCTGAGGATCTGGTCATGACAGAAAGAGGAATGATCAGTTTATGATTCTTTATTCAAGAACAAAAGAAAAATGAAATTAGATGACTGAATTATGATTTATTTGCTCACCTAGTTCCATGCATTATGTATTAGAGTCAGGGTAGTACATCCCATCTGTTTACTTCTCTATTTCCTCTATAAGTCAATAGAAGACAGTTCAATAGTTGTTTGCGTAATGAGGTCTTTTCTTTTCATGTGCATATTAGTTCTGTCCATATATTCTGAACAATATGTCACATAAAACAACAAGAATTCTTTTCTTTTTTTTAAAGGAAAAAATCTATCATCTTGTGCATGATTTTTCTTTTCATGGGTGCAGGATATATATAAAAAAAATCCTGGTAGTTTCTAACAGCATCTCCTTGTCAAGGGTATAAAAATGTAAGGCTGGGTGGAGGGTGTGTTTACTGAATCATGATGCAGCTAGCTCTCTCATAGAAAGGCCTTGTCCACTTCCTACGGAGAGATAACATAAACCATAACGGGAGAGCTGTCACAGGACCAGAGTTAATGCCTCTATCCTTTTTACTCCCATGGACTCTGTAATGCAGTCCAGTAACATAGAAACCTCTGCTCGCTGGTCTTCAAACCCTCTTTACAGAGAAGCTCGCTCCTTTTTCTTTCAGGAAGCATTATAAAAAGGTGCTTTACTGTGTGATTGTGATCCAGAAGAACTACAGAGCGTTCTTTCTAAGGAAAAAGTTCCTTCACCTGAGGAAAGCAGCCATAACCTTCCAGAAGCAGCTGCGAGGCCAGATTGCTCGACGTGTTTATAGACAGCTACTAGAGGACAAACGCCAACAGGAGGAGGAGAGGAGGCGGAAAGAAGAAGAGGAAAGGTGCGGTGTGCGCTGTTTGGCACTGACAGGCAGACATTAGGTTTCATGCTAAATCACCTTTGCCTCAAGTAATCACAGCTGACTTTGTAAGTCTTTACTAGTGATGTTGAGAGCTATGTGTAGCTTTTGTGGGAGTTTCTCATGCACACATGAGGAGAATATAACCCATAGCGGTTTATTTTGAGCTGTTACTTATATTTGACAAAACCCCTCTGAAAACTACTACTGCCCTAGTGAAGTTTTTTTCCCCTCCCTTTCTTATTCTTGCTAATTTTTTTTCTTATTCTTGCAGGGAAAGGCAAAGGCAAGAAGCAGAACGTCTTGCCCAGCAGGTAAATTACATTGTTAATACTTTCTGCTATCCTGTTTAAATGGTTGGGGCAAGAGAGAGAAATAATAATAATTTTCAAAAAAGCACCCGTGGCATTTAAAGTAAATGTATTACAGGAGTTGGCAGGTGAAGCCAAAAGAAACTTGATATAGTTGTTTTGCATGGGGTTATCTTTCACATCACACTTCATTTAGGTCCTGGCAAGGATTGAGCCTTTTGCATGCATTTGAGCTTTCCAGTGTCTGTGGGTAAATATAACACTTTCACTTCATCTTCTTCTGCGGAGGGAGAAGTGTTCTTTCAAATGAACAGCATGGCAGGATCAATGCTTGAACTACAGAAAGTAAGGAACCTTGCGTTTGTTTTCTGAATGCAGGCTGCAGCGGAGAGGAAGCAGCAGGAACTGGCAGCCACTCGGAAAGCCCAGAAGGAAGCAGAGTTGAAGCAAAAGCAGGAGAAGCAGAAAGAAAACAAACAGGTGGAAGAGATCCTGCGCCTGGAGAAGGAGATTGAAGACCTGCAACGCATGAAGGAGCAGCAAGAGCTGTCTTTGACAGAGGCTTCCTTGCAGAGGCTGCAGCAGCTCCGAGACGAGGAACTCAAACGACTCGAGGACGAGGCATGCCGAGCAGCTCAGGAATTCCTGGAGTCTCTGAACTTTGATGAGATCGATGAATGCGTCCGAAACATCGAGAGGTCACTGTCTGTGGGCAGTAGTCATTCTGCCAAACTCAGCGGACTGACTGGGAATGCATGCAGTGAAAAGCCGAACTTCAACTTCAGCCAGCCATACCCTGAGGAGGAGGTGGACGAGGGCTTTGAAGCTGATGACGATGCATTCAAGGATTCACCCAATCCAAGTGAACATGGCCATTCGGACCAGAGGACAAGTGGCATTAGAACAAGTGATGACTCTTCAGAGGAGGATCCTTATATGAATGACACAGTCGTGCCCACAAACCCTGCTGCTAGCAACACCATGCTTATTCCTTCCAGCCACGACTCTCTCAGTCTTCACAACTCTTCGAGTGGTGAATCCACATACTGCATGCCAGAAAGTGTGTCCTGCAGACCCCAGAATTCTGAGAAACTGACTTCTCCTGATGGGGACTATGGTTATGATCAAGATGACTATGAAGATGGTGCCATAACTTCTGGCAGCAGTGTGACCTTCTCGAATTCTCGCAGTAGCCAGTGGTCTCCTGATTACCGCTGCTCAGTGGGGACATACAACAGTTCTGGAGCGTACAGATTCAGCTCTGAAGGAGCCCAGTCCTCTGTGAGTACCTTTATGTCGTCTTGTTCTCCACTAACCATACACATTCATTCAGAAGAGATGAGAGTCACATTTTCCCTTGAAAGGTAAAAGTACCAAATCCAGTTGCTGTGTCTGTTCCCATAAATAGTTGCATGCATTATGTATACAGTAGTTTGGACTTGTGTACACTGAATTTGCACATAATTATCTACTGGCATCCAGATACCATTGGGATGGGTGTACTAGAAATCCACAGACAGATTAGATGTGTAAATTGCATTCCTAGTGAGAGTGAACCTCTGCTTACAGGATTATATCCTCCTCTCAATTTTGATGCAGAACTTCCCATTAATTTCGATCAGGAATTCGTCTCTGGGGAAGGGGAGTGAATTCATTGTAAGAGGATTCAACTATATATGCAGGATAGAATACTATTGAATCAACTGTTTGCAAAGAGCCATGAGAAACTAGATACACAAAACCTTTCTTTGTCAACAGTAACTATCGTATGATAGCAAATGGTCATATTATTGAATCTGAATTCTTGGGGCATATCTTTCTCCTTTGTTGAAGGCTCTTTTTCATGGTTGTTCCTCAAACCAGCTGTAGGCTCTCAGACCTTTTATTCTTCCATCATAAATCTCTTGAAAGAATTTGGTTTCATCTACCAAATAAACACCCAAGAGATTTATGGTTGGGAGAATAAAAGGACTGGAGCCTACAGCGTGTTTGAACAACCATGAAAACATACAAATACTGACTGGCTCTGAGGGCAGTAGCAGCACTAAAATATCTCAGACTGTTGCCCTTGGAATAAGTTGGTATTTCTTTGACTATTTCTGGGGGGGTTGTTTTCTTGTCAGCTTATCTTCTGGGGCAGGCTCTTCCTCTGCTGGATAAAGGCAGTCTTCAGGAGACATGGAACAGTTTTGTGGGCGGAGAATTACGACCTGGGGATCTCTTCATATAGGAATGTGTTTCAGGAAGCAAACTCTGGCACCTTCCCCCCACCGACATTAGGGAATTAGCTCGTGTGATGCAGCATTTCATAGCAGCATTGCCTAGGATATCTAGTGACCAATTTACAGTTCCAACCTCAGAGAATGAGTGAGCAATTACATAGTTCATCCTACTACATTTCACCAGTCTGGACTGAAGACTCTTTCAAAGCCCCAACCCCTTTCTGTGTTCTAAACCAGTTCAGGAACTTGGGAAACCTCTGAAAATTGAAGAGTAGGAGGGGAACTTGCCCCATAACTAAGGATACTCTGTAAATTTTCCTTTTTGAAAACCTAAATTGAGTGTTACACATAAGCCTTGAGGGATGGGAGGAAGTAGCGCACACAGTTGCACCCTTCAAAAAGATAACTCCCCTTAACAGGTATAAAGTTGTTATATATGTTCGTTGTATAGATAGTAGGGCTAACTTATAAATCAAGTGAGCTGCCGAACACCCTCATCTTCCTTTGACTTCAGTGGGACTGGTGAGAGCTCAGGATTAGACCCTAAGGACTAAATTGAGATGTACGTTTCTGCGAAGGGCTATCAGACTCTGGGGAATGATATCTGAGGAGACAGTGACTTTGCCAATGTTCCGGCAGAGGTAGGGGGTGTCTTTCTCAGATGGAATGCCTGAATGGACCATACTGTTGAAGATAGTGGGAGGCATTTCAAACAGGCCTAGGTGAGCTAGTTATGCCAATAAGAATTAGGTAACAAACTCAGATGTTTTTGAAAATCCCACCCCTCATTCCTGGCTGACAGCCCCAAAATGAAATTTTCAGCACAAGAGAAGACAATAATTATAGACTGAAAGTCTGTCCACAGTGGGAACTGGGAGAAGAAAGAGCCTTGTTCCCAGCAACACTGGTCACCCTTTCTTGTCTCCATAGCACCTTTCCTTCCCTGCAGGAGCAACATGGGGGTTACTAGCAGTAGGAATCATAACTACAATGGGAATCATTGTGTTCCCAGCTGGAGGGTAGGGGGATGGTAAAGGTCCACCAAGAGCTGTTTAAGAAGTAGGCCAGGATAAGTTTTTCATGCATGAGTTTCTCTCCTCTCCCCACCCATCCTCCGTAACCAGCTGTGCATTGCATACCTGACCACAGTGCATGTGCTGTAGAATACTTCACAAAATGTTACGGCATCAAACTTCAAAATATCAGCTTTATAAAAAATCTAAACTTTGCTTTCTCTTAAACTGTTTTTATTCTATAGCCATTAGCCATTCTGGCTAATGTGTTAAAGAGGCAGTTAACATTTGTTTGACACATTCTGCTTCCTGCTCTGGTTGCTCATTTCACCTTTCTTCCACAGTTTGAAGACAGCGAAGAAGACTTTGACTCCAGGTTTGATACAGATGATGAACTTTCCTATCGGAGGGATTCAGTCTACAGTTGTGTCAGCCTGCCCTACTTCCATAGCTTTTTATACATGAAAGGTACAGAGTGGACCAGAGCTGGTTAAAGAGTCAAAATGTTTAGAAATCTCTCTAGTATTTTCCCATTTTAGGGATTACTACTCTCCTTCAGTACTGCTTGCTGCTTTATGATTTCTTTAAGGAGTGATGGACTGACCTGGACCATTCTCAGCTTAAGCTCTGATTGCAATTTCCTTTGTCAGGCAAAGTTCAGTTAGTTCCTCTTCTGCACAGACACATTGACTGAACAACTCAACTTCATTACCTTTTATAGTAAGCATCCACTTTGTATAACTTCTTCACTGCCTAGTGATCAACTGGACATTGAGATATGTCTTTTAGAGCGGCAAGACAGCCTAGAAAGTCAGGTTGTCCCAGAGTTTGAGAAGAAACTGTCCTACCTCCAGGCTCTTACAATCTAAATACATAAATAAAAATATTCTGACATGCAGTCTGTAGTAGGAGCCAGTACCAGAGACCACTGAAGTCAATACGAGTCTTTCCATTGACTTTAATGGGCTTTGGATCAGTAATCCAAGAGAGGGCTATAATACAAAGCACTGTGAGTGATTTAGGAAAGAATATATTCAGGAATTCTTTCATTATGATTCTTAGTTTTCTAGGCAGATGAGTGGCAACAGCATATCGGTTGTATTCTATTCTATGTAGGTTCTTATATCAGGTTTATCAACATAGTGCCCCTCGTGTAAAAAGCTCTGGAAACATACAGTAAATTTTTGGATATTTGTGGGTCATGTATCTCTCCCCACTAACAATGACAATTACTCTACGAACAGTGCAACAGCACATCAACTCTCCTTACTAATCACAACATGATTAAGTTCATAAATCCAATGTTACAAAAATACAAGCCCACCAAAAAAACCCTTAAAACCAGTTAAAAGTTCCAAAGGGTGTCATATAAGATATAAATCGCAACCAAATTAATGAGTAGATGTTCTCCAGGAACATTGCCATCCTACAAACAGCAGAGTTAAAGTTCTCTGAGTTTGTGTCACCATGGTGACCGTGGCTGATTTGTGTTGATTGCTTGGGGTAGAGATGGTGAGGTATTTGTGAGCGGGTGTGTGTATGTGAAAAGGTGATGTATGCAGAATGGCTTTATGCCATGGCCTGGTCTGCGCTTAAAAGATTTACTAGTGTTACTATGTGGTTATGGGGCTGGGGTTTTTGCCAACATAGTTGTTAGTCACAATCCTAGTGAGGTTGCAGTTAGAACAGGTTTAACTTATTTTGGTTCCCAAACCATAATATGCTATATCAGTATAAGTATTTATACTGGTATAACTGCACTCACGCTAGGAGAGTTCTGGTGCTTTAACTGTGCTAGTATAGTTAAAGCAGTAAAAGTTTCCATTGTAGACTCAGTTTCCTCAGCTGTACTAACTCTTATGATTTTGAGTTTGGCATTATTTGCTTATAGCAACCTTAAATATTTAAGGAGGTTTTTTTCTAGGTTTGAATATGCATTAAACTTCTCTCATGTTAGCTTTGCTTTTGTTGGGATAAGCGACTAGGGGCCTGATTCTCATTTACAGTAAGGACTCTTTACACCCTTTACCCACTTTAAAGCCGTTTTCCAATGCCATATCAATATGAGGTGGCCTTAGGATATATGAAAATGAGGGCTTCAGTCTCATGGTTCATAACAGAACGGCAGCAATATTATTACTTCAGTGGTTGGCAACATCTCTCCATTTCAGTGTTGATTCAGTCTCTTGATTTCATTATAAAGGTTGGTTACTAGTTACCAGGGTTCTTCAGGATAGACTCTGCATGGTCACACTCCTGGGATTCAATGTTTTGGATTGGTTGGGTTTTTTATTGTTGTTTATTTTTAATTTAACTTTTTAAAACTAATCCTCTCTTTTCTGCCAGGTGGTTTAATGAACACATGGAAGAGACGCTGGTGTGTCTTGAAAGACGAGACCTTCCTATGGTTCCGTTCCAAGCAGGAAGCTCTCAAACAAGGCTGGCTGCACAAAAAGGGGGGTGGATCATCTACACTCTCCAGAAGGAACTGGAAGAAACGCTGGTTTGTCCTCAGACAATCCAGGCTCATGTACTTTGAAAATGACAGTGAAGAAAAGCTGAAGGGAACCATTGAAGTCCGAACAGCCAGGTAGGTTTATATGTGCATTTTGATTGGACGTGGCTTTGCATAAACACCTGCCAGGGCTCAACCCTGAAAAGTGCTGAGTGCCCTGAACTCCCATTCATTCATATGCATGCTTATGTTTGTGCGTGTGGGCAAAAATACTTGGTACTGGCCTTACTTGACTCCAGCTGAAGTCAGTGGAGGTCTTACTGGAATCATATCAACATGGAGCACATTTGAAAATCCCAGCTCAGATTGGCAGCCCTTCTTATTCACTAATCATTCTCCAGGACAATTCGGGACATGCTGCCAAATTTGCAGGCACAGGGAAACCTGGAATGAAGAAGGCAGAAGAGGCATTGTCTATGTCTTTAGTCTTAGTAGTTTTTAATCTACAGTGAGTCACAGACAGATGTCTTCTCTAGGTGGCCTGTAACTGCACTGTCATGTTCCTTTACCTTCAGAATAAATACAGTAATTTCCTGGCCGAACAAGTTTTCTAAAATTATAAGGCGGTTAAAAGAGGGCTTTATAATGGAAGCTGGTTGCAACCTTAACTATGGGCAGGCTACTAACGCTCCGCACTATATCAGATTCTTATAATGAATCAAAATGCTCTCCAGTCACATTTTCACAGCACTGTATGGTGCTTTAGCTGTGCAATCTGCATTGACATTAATTGGAATCAAGTCACTAAAACTCCCACACAACACTTACACTCACTCCTACATTGTTTATGTATTATCAGGTACAGATAGTTCCATGTGTTTCACAATTCTAAGCCTCTGAAGGCATGTTTAAAAAAGATTTTCTGTGTGAAAATGCCTTTACTTTCTCTTCTAAATTTTCAATACGTTTTATGGTTTGGTTTTTGGAGGGGTGGGTCCTGAGTGGGTATGAAGATGTAAGACTGATAGTGCTGGCTAGTCTCAGTTCTGTGAGGAAGCGTATGTAATCTGTCCCACATGGCTTTGCTAGTATATATTAGGATTGGTTGCAACACCTTGTTCCTGTTCTCTGCCTCTCTTGAGCTGAGCCTATCATTTGTATTCTCTTAGGTTAAACCTAAGTCAAAGCTCAGACAGGTTTTTCTTTGTGGAAATGGCTGGTCTCTCTGTCTGCACTCTGGCCTCATCCAGTGCCTACTGAAGTGAACGGGATTCCCACTGACTTCAGCGGGCTTTGAATCAGGTTCTCTCAACATGTACAGATCTGTCACAATAGTAGTAAAGGGCAGCTGCTGTCATAGTAAATCCATGAATAGAGATCATGGATTCTTACCCTTTTGTTGTTGTTATATTGGATATTCACATACACTGTATTGCTTATTTAGTCTTTATTACCGTGTGTATCAAAATCCAAATTTCTTGTTGCTATATTTGTATCAATATAGTTTCAGTAATGGTCATCTTAGAAAGCTTTTTGATGAATTTATTCATTACCCACTCTCTCTTTTTAAAGATGAACCTCAAAGAAGATGTTTTAAAGCTAAAATGAACTCTTCAGAAAATTTATTAGCACATATAAAATAACAAAAAGAAAAAAAGAGGAACTTGTATCTAAAAAGGTCTACACTGAACAAAAAGTAAAGTATCATTTCTAGGCAGGGATTTGGAATTTCAGGTGTTTGTTTAAACAGGGAGCAGATTCCTAAAGCATCAGAACTATAGTAAAAAAAGAATGAAATCTTGTGCTACTTCACTTATATTATTGAAAAGGCAAATATTAGAGTGACATCACAGTAAGGAGGAAAGTAAAAGTCAGGAAAAAGACTAACATGGGGTGATTTTTTTCCTCTTAAAAAATTAAAAAGCATTTTAAATGTCTGTGTTTGACAAGGGTAGATCAGATATGTTGTGGTAGGAAAGAGATTTATGAGAAAAGTGTTGGTTAATTAACAACGGGAAAAATAAGCTTAAGACAGAAACAGTGGGGTAGAGGCGGAAAGTCAAGAATCACTGCTTAAGCCTTGGGTCATGCTTAACGCTGCATGGAAATAACCAAAGCCCCATTTAAATACATAGGGCAAGATTTTGAAAAAATGACTTGTGATTGCTTGGAGGCCTTGATATTTCAATGCCTGATTTGAAACACCTCAAAGGGTTTGATTTCAAGAGGGTGGGTGCTCAGCCCTTTCTGGAAATCCAGTCCCTTTAATGTGTCAAAAACTGACAGACAAAATCTCTAGTCATGTCTGAAACACTTGGCCTGCATTTTTTGCATCCCCAACATCCCTTCAGCATTTTAAGGATTCAGGGTCAGACCTTGTGTCCTTTCCTGAAAACTGGTTATCCTTTCAGAGATGGCTCCTTTCAGAGATGGCTCTCTTCACCCTCCTGTTGCTTTTAGTAAGGTTTTTTGTTTTATTTTTAAATGACAAGTGGGAAAAAAGGCACCTTTGAAAAGTAAAGCTTCATGGTGCTTTGAATGTGGCTAACATGGACAGCAGCTACAAAGGCTATGACAAACGTTGTTTTGGTGAGTTGATAATGTCTGAAATGCATATCTTCAGTGAATCAGGGTAGAACCAAGTAAATGTTGTTCTGAAATATAACACCGAAGGGTGTTGTCACTGTGCCTGGAGTATCTCGCTCTTTAATTCTGGCATTTGCATCTATTTCAGGGAGATTGTTGATAATACCGGCAAAGAAAATGGGATTGATCTAGTAATGGCCGACAGGACCTACCATTTGATTGCCGAGTCTCCTGAGGATGCGAGGTAAGAGGATCACTAAACTTTTCATACCCATGTTGTTCTAACTCTTGCAAACAGCAGCAGCATATTGACCATCTTTTATATGTGGTCTCTGAAGGTATTGGCCAGTAGTATTAAACATTGCATTTAATCCCCTTTGCACAATCTTCTGAGGCAGCTGGAGATTGCAGCCACCTGAGGCTGGCAATGGCTGCAAGGTACAGAAAAGAAACGTGTCACTAGCGATGAGATAACCCACTCAGCTGCTACCTAACCGCGTAGGTGCCTTCATTTCTACTAGGAGGCATGTGCGATATCACCTAAGTCCTGATCCTGCTGAGCTGCACAGCATCCTAGCTCAGTCATGAGCCAGGTCTGGCACAATTCACAAGCTAGGCATTTCCTTGCCTATCTTGCCTGTGGAGTGAGCTATCGGATTAGCTGGGAGTGACCATATTGGGAGTTTTTCAGGCCGGGTGTGTGTCTATCTCAGAATACTTAATAGCCCATTGGTTAGGTCTCCCACACCCTACATGAGTGTTCACAAATCCTCACTCTGCTGAGGCGGAGCAGGGACTTGAGCTTGGATAGTTGGTGGGGACTCTCTCACTCTCTCCTGTGAAGCTGTTTCACTTGTATAAGTAATGATTCAGTGGACCAGAGAGAGACAGACTCAGTAGCCTGCTGGTCAGGGCACTCCCTTGGCTACGGGAGACCAAATTCCAGTACCTACTCTTCATCAGACAGAGCAGGGATTTGAAATCCGATGTCCCACCCACCAGTGAGTGCTATAACCACTGGGTGGGGGCGCTTTCACTTATGAGCACAGGTGAGAGAGCTGACCGGGTTTAGGCACCTACATCCAGGAGTGGGTTCAGGACTGTGAAGTAGAGATAGTTGCCTTCCTCCACCCAGGAGCAAAGTTCTTAACTACCTTTCAGGGATGGGATTTAAAGTCTCCAGCTCCCTGATCTGTGCATGTCCTGCTGGCTAGCTTAGGCAGCTCCACACTTAGCGTGCTGACTTCTGTGGACCCCGTTCTTAGTTGCCTCTCTCTCCCCAGGCACTGTATAGGGAGCTTGGGCACCTAACTCATGGCAGAGTGTGCCACTGTGCAGCAGGGCATCTAAAAGTTAGGTGATCAACACGGAGCCTAAGTCCCCTTTCTGGATTCAGCCCTTGACATTTCTGTGACTCAGTTTTCTCATTTGTAAAATGGGACTAACGCTTCCTTTCATCACAAGGGTGTTGAATACAAATTAATTAATGTTAGTAAAGGGCCGTGAGATCTTCAGACTGCAGTATTATTCATTCTTTAACGGGCTACTGTTCATAGGCTATAATAGCACAGTTAATTCACTGATTTCTTTTGAAATTAAAATTAGGTACTAAATCATCCTTAAAATTATAGTCCAAATCCATTTGTAAGCTTTCCATTATTAACTTGAGAGATTTGTCATGAGATACAGTAACACTGAAGTATAAAGATCCAGTTAGTTAGTTTTGTCTGTTTGAACTACGGTACATCCCTGGCAAACAGCTCTACTGTGGAGCCAACAAGAAATTACCAGAGTTTTAAGGGCTTTCATGTTCTCAGTCACGTATCTCTACCTTTTTCCAAAACATAGGAGGAGACAATAACTTCAATTTCAGTGTTCATTTAGTATACACACCACACACATTACAGGTTAATTCACCTGTTGGCATTCTCCCTGTTTCTGTTTCCACAATACACAATTGTTCTAAGATACCTAAGTGCCAGTGGGAGATGTTAGGCTTTTCAGATGGGCTGAAGTCAAGGGAGTGTTTAGTGTTCAGCACTGTTGAAAAAAAAGGTCCAAAACTGATTTGGAAGAGTCTATTAGTTAATTCTGAATCTGCTAGTGACACCATCCAGAATTATCCTCTTTTAGGCTTATTGGAGTTGGAATGGAGTTCAGTGAATCAAGTAGTCTAACGTCCGTCCGTGGTGTTCCCTGTGCAGGTTAATCTCATACATGGGATGGAAATGCCACGAATTGTGTGCTTACGGTTTTCTCTGCATTGTTCTGGTGGGGGAAGAAGGGGCACATACATGCAAACCAACATTTGGGGACTGGCAGAAGAAGCCTGCTGATCCTCTAAGACTCAATCATTAACTTGGGAACTGCAGAGCTGAGTGCCAACTTGCTTTTTGTCCAGGTGTGGGGTTTTTGTTCATTTTGAACCAAGTAATTTAAAAAAAATATTTTAGGAAAATATGTACTTGACATTAAACTTTGATCACACTTTTTAAAAATATTACAACATGCCCATATCAGCTACTGTATAATAAAAGGTCATTAGGTGATTTATACAATGAGGTCTGGTTTATTTGATATGATTTTAATTAATACACTGGATTTTAAATAAAATAGCTGTGGGTCAGAACCTGGAAAGATGAATCACTGTTATAATTTATGGGAATACTCCAGGTTTAGGATCTTTCAAGAGCTGAACCTTTCTCTCCCTCTTTCCATCCCTCCTCAGAGGGGCCCTCATCTTAGCAATACTCTCTCCAAGGGAGGGCTGGATGTGATGCTCTCTGGAGTCTGTGTCATTCTGAGCTTTGATTGGGGAGCCATTTGAGAGCTATTAGACACTGGGTTAGAACAGTGTCAGGTTTTCGTAATGAAACTGTTTAGCCTGGTTGCAGACTTTTGTCACAAACGTAAATTTCAGGCCAAGTTCAAGAAAAGGCGTGTGCAACTTTTGATGAACATGTGCTGAGTTTTGAGTAATCTGGGCTAATCTATGACTTTGAGTGGAAACCATGTGAGACATTTCTTAGGTTTGAATGATTTCACCTGAAACTTGGCAGCTCTCTTTCAAGAACTGCCTTTGCCACTCTCCATTGTTAGAGATTGCTCCTTCAGGATGCAGGTACGGAGCCCAATGGAAAAGTGTCCAATGGGGATACAGATTTTTCATGTAGAGGTATATGAAAGTCCATAACATTGAACATATTCTCAGCTTCTTTCCTACGGCCATAGACTCTGGATCAGAACCAGCACTCTCATTCACTTCCCATTTCTTAGTTACTGAAGTTTTTATAGCTGCTACTAATTAAAATATTAAGTTTGTTGGAAGGAACTCGGCAGAATACTAAACGCTGGCTGTTATGATGCTGTTTTAACCACTAGTCTCTAGAGCTGTTGCCAGGAGTCCAGTTTCAAGATGTCTATGGGTGTGGAAACCTGGCATTTCCTAAACACCACAGTTTTTAATTATGTATGTGTGGGCAGAGGATCCATGAATGTAGGCTATTGTTTCAAAGAGACTTCTAAACCTAAACCCATAGTTTTGCATAGCAAATGTTTATGTATACATAACTTTTGCACCTGAAAAACTACAGGTGCAAAAAGTGTGAAGATCAGTTTTAGAGGCTGGCATGACGCCTTTTGAAACTTGGCTTTAGGGTAAGTATCTTTAGAATGACAAGTTAGTATCTCAGAGAATGACGTTCAGGAAACCTGCATAACAGGCCAAGTTCTGTGCTCATATTTCAGTGGGATTGCACAAGGTAATCAGATTCTTACTGTACAAGGACCAGAAATAGATTAAATATATCCCAAAGGCAGACTGCTTGGCTAAGGTTCAGCCCTTCTGTAGTTGCTGCTCAGGATTACAGTTTGGAATAGCAGCTCCTGCTCCACCACCTGCCAGCTATTTGGGGATACCTGGCCATTGGATTGGAATAAATTGACAGTGAGCCATCTTCAGTGCTTCCTTCCAAAACAGCCTAGCACAGACTGATCTTTTGTCTTGCTCCTGACTAGAGACAAAAGAAATGTGTGGGGAGTGTTTTGTCCTTCTCTTGCATATGCACAGAGGACTTAAATACCAGGTTGTACAAACACTCACTTTTTCAGATGTACAAGAAGAAGAAATGTCCCTTCACAGCATTACAACACAAGGATTTAGGGAATCCTTTCAGGTGTGACCATCCAATATTTTTAAACGACGAACAAAAAATGCACAGATTACTAATGTAGCTATTCCAGCTGAACTGTTTACTGTATGTTCAGGTTCATAGAAAGGCTTCAGTGGGATTACAGTCAGTTCTTCAGAGACACTCTTTAACACAAAGAATTTATCTTCAAATAGAATGGAGTAAAGGGTGTTGGAGATCTAGGAAAAAGCTTCTTAGGGTGGAGGGAGTTATTCAATGATCTTCTGGTTGTTTCCTATGGGATCTTATTATTTGAACTGACTACACAGAGGCTTGCTGCTTTTATGAGTGCTGAGAACAGAGATCATTTCCGAGGCAGTTCAGGAAACCTGTAGAGCCTGTTGCTTTTTCTACAGACCACAAAGGTGAGATTTCTTAGGTGTGAGCTTTTTGTCATGCTGGTGTCTGCCTTTCTCTCTTGCAGCCAGTGGTTCAGCGTGCTCAGTCAGGTCAATGCTTCCACCGATCAGGAGATCCAGGAGATGCATGATGAGCAGGCAAACCCACAGAACGCTGTGGTAAGTCAAAAATGTAAAGGCTGGTGAAGAAGCGTATATTTTTAGAAAATAAAAGACCTCATTGTGACAGGGGCTGAGCACCTGTGACAATCAAACCAATTTGTTACAAATATTTGTGGCAGTGCCTAGAGGGCCCCAGTGAGGGCTCAGGGCCCATTGTGCTAGGCACTTGCACGCGCACACATGTAACAAGAAGTAGACCTACCCCATGGAGTTACAGACAACGTCTAGCGTTTTATATTTGTTTTATTAATGTAAATTTCCTTTTCACTATTTATAGTCTCTTGATTTTTTTTGCATTTCACTGTCCTTGAGCAAAGAAAATATATTGGTTGGTTCCACTTTTTTCTAGTCAGTTTCCCCATGCTTCAGCACAGTATTGCAGAACTTGAGTTTCATGTACTGTGAAGGCATGCTTATTTGATTAAATTAAAAGACACAACTGTCAATTTTTTAAAAATACTGGAACGTTTCCTATGGTTATTTTTACAGAACATATAATTGGCATATTTGACCTGTTCAGTTGAGAGAGTGCTAACAAGGAAGCAAAGGAAAATAAAATTCTGGATTTCTGTGTGGTGGGAGGTTCACTAGTGGGTATTTAAATTAGGTCAAAATTGCAACTGCATTCTGAAACTCAGAAAAATAGAAAAAGGTTTTGAATTTGTTGTGCAGTGAATGTTACTAGAGCTGATCTGTTACTAGATTTATTTATCTGAACCCCTTGTTCCCTTTCCCCTACATATTAGTGGTTAGAAGAAACTGGCACGTAGATCCATGTAGTTTTGCATAGCCAAAGCTAACGCCCAGTTTTGCTTATACCTGAAAGTGATATATTGAATAATGTACTCTGGTGATATTAAAATGCCTGCCTCTTTTTTCGTTGGGTATTTGTTGCACAGGGTACACTGGATGTTGGACTGATTGATTCTGTGTGTGCGTCTGACAACCCAGATAGGTAAGTTCCACTGTCATTTTTGGTTGTGGTGGATGTTTCCTCTGTCAAAACTGGACATTTTTACTTTGATCTCCATATTTTGCACATGAAACTGTTTCACTGCCTCTCCTTTTTGATAGTGCCAAAAATTGAGATTTTCCAATATAATGTACAAAGAGGGTTACAGAGGAAACTGCATTCAGTCTAGTGTGGGTTCAGCTGACTTGCCTGGCACAAAAAGATCAAACGTTGCTTGTTTCTGGCAGCATGTGCATCAATCAGCAGTCTTATTTCTCAAGAGGCCTGAAAGTAGGAGAGGAACAATGAGTTTATTTGTATAAATTACTTTTAAAGGACAAGGCTTCTTGTTTTCATGCACTGTAAAAGTAAGATTTTTATCTACCCTTACTAAGAAAATGCCTTTAAATTTTGTTCTCTCTTGCTTTTTCTTTTCCTTGGAGGTTATGTTCTATTAAGAAAATATAGTTAGATGACAAATTCAGTTAGAGCAGAACGCTTTCTGGAAAAAAAACAAAACCTCACTAGAAATGATGTATCGCAAATGCAAAACTGTGGCCAAGATGTACTTCACTTACTTTGGAACATGGGGCTAGATTCACAAGGAAATGTTGGCGTGCCTAACTTTGTCACCTAGAAAATCACTGGGATTCACGAAACCAGAGTTCAGCACCAAGGCTCCCTATATGATGAATGGGGAGAAACAGTTGCCTAAGAATAGACTTCACAAAAGCCAGCATGGTAGGAGGTTGCTCACCAAAACTAGCCACTGGGAGATTTCAACCTATGGAATGTGCACTAAGCCCCTTCCCTCTCTTGGAGATACATGTCTCTACACTTACCTGGAGATTCGGCAGTAGTCGACGGGAGTTATGCAAGCTACTCTGCGTAGCTTGCGTAACTCCCATCAACTGCTGTGCTTCCCTTCTGTGCGCCGTCTTCACAGTGCCGCGCCACTTAAGGGGATGGTTTACCAGCGTCGACTTCCTGATCGATTGAGCGGGTCTACACTGACCGCTCACTCGATCCAGAAAGATTGATCTGAGGGTGGCGACTTTGCTGCCATCAGTATAGACATACCCTAAGTCTAAGCTGTAGGAGGCACTTCCCTCCACTTGGGATTCTCATCTGCAAACCCTCTCTTGGGGTTAGCAGGGAGCCGGGGGAAGAGCAGCAGCAGCAGGAGGAGAAGCAACTCCCTCAGAACTTTGAGCCCAATGGTTAGGTCCAGTCTCAGACGTAGGAGACCCCTAGTTCAAGTCCCTCGTCTGCCTGAGTGAGAGAAAGGATTTAACCAAACTCTGCTACACATCAGCAGAGTGCTTTCACCACTGGGCTATGGGATATTCTGATCTGAAGCTCCCTCAGTCTCTCTTATTGACGTTGTTGCATTGTGGCCAAATAATGAATCTTTGGACAGGAGAGAGAGCAAGTGTAAGAATGACTCTGTAGCCAGTGATTAGAGTCCCACTGCTCCAGTGATGTTTTAAATTATCCTAAGCATTTGGCTGAAAGTCGTGAAGGTCAGCCTTCCTACAGCCCCCCAGTGTTTTGTGTGTGCTTCTCTAAAGGGCCCATTCTGGTAGGCTAGCTCTGACATACGTATTGGATCAGGCCCTGCGGGCAAGTTATGCAGAAGAAAACCTCTCTTCCCTAAGTTTGTGTATTGCTTTGGGGCTTAGGTGTCCAGACATGTGGCATGGGAGTGCAGTGTGCGTACTTAGAGGCAGCAACATAAGAGCCTAGGGAACTTTAAGTGCAAAAATGTAGGAACAGAAAGAACAAGGTACAAGGTTTGGGGGCAGCTGAGCAGAGGCTTTGTATAGTCTAGTGAGGCCTGATTCTGAAATTTAGGCATTTAAAGTGGCAGTTATATGCTTAAGTCCTTTTGTGAATCTAGCCTATACCAGTTTGGGCCTTAACAGTGCTGCAATGTTATCAGGTAAAAAATGCAAATGATACAGTTCCTTTCTATCCCCTCATTGACAAATATGCATGAAGCAGCTGTTCTGAAGTTATATTAACCCCACCACAGTCTACCAAGATCTGGATATTCCCAGTTATTTTGGTTGCGATTTGAAGCTGTATAAACAAGGCAATACGAGAAAGCCAAAGCCTGCAAACATGATGGTAGTTAGGTCTCACAGGGATGCTGAGCCATCAGATAATTCCTTAGCAACACTTTTAACCTATCTTAAAAGGAAAAAAATTCTCATCCTGTCATCCTCTCACTTGCTGTGTTAAGAATCACATAGAAATACAATTTTTACATCCCATAGAAATCAATGATCAGAAAAGGAAAAGAAATATTAAGTTATATAGTCCAGTGCCAGTACAAATTGTTTTTCAGTAGTGTCTAGTGCTTTATCTAATTCAGGGCCAGGTTTTTAAAAAAACATCTTCAGTTTAGCAGGTGCAAGACACACAATATATACATCTGGCTGATGTGGGTGAAAGGACACTTGCATCCTCCTATTACATACCTGATGACTGCACCCATAATTGCAGGTTCAAAAATAAGAGGCTGAGTTGAGATCCCATTGAACATTTACTCATAAATATTCTAGGAATAGGCTTCCACCACTTTCCTAGGTGGATCTTTTGATGTTATTGATCACAGTCCCTGGCTGATAGTTTGTGCTGCCTTGACTTTTGCAGTTGTGTCCTCCCTTGGTTCTCCTTCCACCTTTTTGACTTTATCTTCAGCCGCTTTTTTGGATGTCTGTCCTCTCCAGCTTTCCAGGAGGGTGTTTCACAGGGCTGTATCCTAGGCCCTCTTTTCTTCATATTCTCCACCTTCCTTTACTCACATGGTTTCAAATTCCGTCTCCCTCCATCCAGTTCCACATCTCCACCTGTCTCCTGTATGTGTCTGATGATGAGTCACCATCAAGTTAAATTTAACATAGCCAAAACTTCTACATAACATTTCCCTGTCTGCACAAAGCTAAAACTAGTCTAGTCTCCTCATTTTTTCCCATCTTGGCTACTGTAATCTCCTTCTTACTGGCCTTCCTGATATCCACATTATCCCACCTCCAGTCAATGCAAAACAGCTTCCTATGGTCACCCTGATCACCGTGTAGGTTCCCCGTTTTCCTTGCCCTTCATCTGTCTTTTGGATTGCACACTGTTTGTTGCAGAATTATCTTCCTTTTGTATTCGGAAAGTGCCCATCACAGTAGGGTGAGAGCCCGGTAACTACTTTTTGCTGTTCTTTTCTGAATTGTCTCCAAATCATTTTGCTATTAAAATGCCCAGAACTAAGTTCAACATTCCTAATGTTTTCTCACTAGAACTGTGAAGTGAAGGTCTGTCATCGCCTTCCTTTTTTACGTGTATCCGAAAATAGCATAAGCCCTATTTCCTACATGTGATAAAGGCTTTCTGATATAATTCCTGAGAGCTGGTATCATGGTGGGGGGGGGAGGAGAAAGGGTCTGAAAAGCTCAAAGCACATAGCTTGTGGAGACAGAAGTGTGCAATAGTAGACTCAAATCCATGTAGAGCCACCAAGACAGTCCACTCATGTGATCTTAGGCAAGGAGGACAATTTGCTGGTGCTTCAGTGAACCTTGGGGTAGGATTGGAAGAAATCCAGAATCTCATTAAAAACAGATTCTGCAGCCTCAGTTGCACTGTTGTAAAAATAAAGGGACCTGTGTTCACACTCTGCTTTTGCTTCTTCATTATAGATCTTTGTAAATTATAGTTGGTTTTAGCTAATGTAGCTACTGAAGCAAATACTTTAAATGGAGATGACCATGAATTACAAAGTTTGGATCCGTAGCCAAACTTCATCAAGCATGTTTTGTTTTTTTTTGCAGGGGTGAGGGGGAACGAGGAGGGAGGTCTTAACGTTGGTCTGATTTAAAGATGAGGTCTGAGTTGTAAGTTTTCCCAAAGTTCAGGGTTTCATAGACCCAGTATTTGGTACAAACCCATTTCTCATTGTAAATAGTCTTTTAAAAGCTTAACATTTTATAGGACTACAGTTCTTAAAATAAATGGTGCAGAAGTGAGGAACACTTGCCTGAATATAAAATACAAACAAGAGGGAAGTGTTTATGCTTATGGCAAGTGAGATAAAGTCAGTCATTTAGTTGTGGTACAAACAGTAGTTATATTTACTAGATGGGTTTTTCCATGTTCATTTTTTTTCCATAGACCCAATTCATTTGTGATCATCACTGCTAATCGTGTTCTCCACTGTAATGCTGACACCCCTGAAGAGATGCACCACTGGATAACACTGCTGCAAAGATCAAAGGGAGATACCAGAGTGGAGGGGCAAGAATTCATAGTGAGAGGTAAGAATTAATGGGAAAGGACAGCAGAGGAGTTGAACTGTATGGTGGTTCCTAAAATGGTCTGTGAAACATTTGCTGGTGGTTTCCAGAGAGCTGGCTAGTCACATGCTGCTGGCTTTATTTCCTGCTACTAACTCAAGGGATACGACTAAAAACACATTCAGACTTCCACTCTTCCATGTAAACAGTTGCTGTAGCTTCCACAAGGATGCTTTGTGATTTTGAACAGACAGGGAGGATGTCCATAGGTCAGTCTTTCTAGTAAAAATGTGGTCTGTGCCGTTAAACTTCGTGAAGCCCTAGTACAGATAATATGTAGTATTACAACCTCACCTTTGCTTGGGAGTTAATTTGACACCGTTAACTTAAACAAAAGTCATTTAAAAAGAAGACTGGGCAATCAATACTTAATGATATTTTTATAAATCGTATTAATCATTTTTTTTAAAAGTCCAAGTTGCCAAAATTATATCACAGTTTTGCCTAATTCCATGAAAATCTTTAATTCAAGGGGTGTCTGTTTAACAGGATGGTTACACAAGGAAGTAAAAAACAGCCCAAAAATGTCATCACTAAAACTAAAGAAGCGCTGGTTTGTCTTAACGCACAATTCTTTGGACTACTACAAGAGCTCAGAGAAGAATGCCCTGAAATTGGGTACCCTCGTCCTGAATAGCCTCTGTTCTGTGGTACCACCTGATGAAAAAATCTTCAAAGAGACAGGTAATTTGTTCATGAGCATTAGGTTTGTGTGTGCATTGAGTTACACTTCAGCCTACCTGGAAATGCAACAAGCATTATAGGAAAGTGTTTTACATCCACTATTTGGATTACAGGAATGCTTATGGGTAAACAGAAGGCATTGCACAAAATATTTTGCCAGTAAAGACATCTGAACTCATTGGGCCAAGCTATAGAGGTGATATGTAATGTGGTATAATTCATTCTTCCTAACACTGCTAAATTAAATGTATGCTAGTTCATACATTAAGGATGTGGAAGAAGGTATAAATTAAGACAGTCTTCACCCTACTGTCTAGCCTCTTTCTAGCTTCTCAGCATGTAAGTTAGAGCAACTTAGACTCTCCCAGTGTTTGTGTGGGCATAGATCTGCAGTAGCAGAGTCAAATTTTCACAATATCTTCCACCTCACCAGTGAATTTCTCCAAGAGCATCTTCTAAACGGTTTTCAATTCAGATTCAGCCACTTTACACTCAGAGTTTAAGGTCAGAAAGGATAATTTTGATCACCTAGTCTGGCCTCCTGCACAACACAGGCCACAGAATCTCACCCACTCCTGTAATAGACCCCTAACCTATGACTGAGTTATTAAAGTTCTCAAATCATGATTTAAAGACTTCAAGGTACAGAGAATCCAGCAGCAAGTGACCCGTGTCCCATGTTGTGGAGGAAGGCGAAAAAACAAGAGGCTCCTTTTTTTCATATTTGAACTGTCCAGTGCAATCTTCACTGTGTGCCAGTGGCGTACTGAGGGGAGGGGGCCATGTCCCCAGGCACCAGCCTCAGAGGCAGGCGTGTGGGGAGGGGAGGGGACGGAATGTCAGCTGCCTCCTTGGAGGAACCTCCCCCCTGCTCACACCCCCAGCAGCCACGCTTACTAGATGTAGTGCCAGGAACTCCTGACGTCAGAGTTTGTGACCCGCCCCTCTGCGCAACGAGGGACCCGTGGGCCTGGTTGGCTCAGCCACTGGGGGATTGTAAGCAGGGGGCAGTTCCTCCAAGGACGGCATGGCCAGTGCCCCCACCCAGGCCAGCACTCAGGTGCCTGGCCACCTCAGTATGCCACTGCTGCTGCACCCGCCACCCCCACCACTGGAGGGGCGTGGGGGAGAGCAAGCAATTGGCCTGCAGACCCGCTCCAGGGAAGCACAAATACATGTATTGGCCCACGGGCATTGGAGACCCAGGGTACGTTGCTGCTGCGTGCCCTTAACCCTACAAAGGGATTTTTGCCACTCAAGTATAAATAAGCTTTCTTTAGACCTTCCTGTCTCATGAAAATCCTGTGGTGGGATGTAAGGAAGATTAACGTTTGGATATATGCTGCTTCTCTCTGGAACGGAAACGTTCTGTCATTGACCATCAGCAGTGCATTTTTAGCTGCACAGATGAGAACACATTTTGGTTTCACAGAATGAGTAGCCTCTGTGTGTTAATGGTCCATGTTTACATGCCTAACAGTTATTAAAGGATTTCCTCTGTAAGACAATGTTCCAGTTTCCTCTTGTACAGCCAAGGGGAGACAAATGTGCCTTTACCTTTTTGGTCAACTTCAGACTTACCTAGATAAGGCCTGTGAAGATTGCACATATGTGGATTGGGATGGGGTGCTGCATGCTGGCACTTCTAGTCTGAGGCTGGACTTCCCTCATGGAAATGGGGTTGACTACAGCTTGTTCCATGTAGGCTACTTAGTTGCAGACTTTGGGTTCCTGACAAGTTGCCAGGGAGACTCCAGTAGAGCATATTTTAGCTGTGCCTGACATGCAGTTTTTGTGTTAGTAAAACATTGATGGCTGTTCTGAGAACTAGTGTAGCCACCAAACATTTTGTGATAACTAACTTTTACTATTGTCAAAGGCTACTGGAATGTAACTGTGTACGGACGCAAGCACTGCTACCGTCTCTATACAAAACTGCTTAATGAGGCCACCCGCTGGTCAAGTGCCATCCAGAATGTGACTGACACAAAAGCACCGATCGATACACCAACCCAGCAGCTTATTCAAGATATTAAGGTACATTTAAGCCTCTGAAGGGGATGACTATATGCTCCCTCTGTCATGTGGTTGGAGGGGCACAGTGGGCCAATTTCTAAATAATTAGATGCCTGGTATATACACACACACATATACCATCCAGCTAGCAGAGGAATCTCTCCTATAACTATTTCAAGAGCAAAAAATAAAGTGGAGTATAGCCTGTGGAGGTGAAAGGGTTAGGGAAAAGCTACCCTGTATGTTTTTTCCTTGGAAACTAGAGTAACTTTTGTCCTGTTAATTTGTGTAACTTAATGTTTCTTTAAGCAGAATTAACTGATGCACTTTGTGATCCCATTGGAGGGGTTACATTTATGGGCTTAACCATCTCTCCCTGTGAACTTCTGTTCCTCTTTCTTCAGAGGATGAAGTGGTGGATCTTCAGAAAAGATAAAAACTGCAAGATTCTGCAGAAGTTTCTCAGGTCCAGCACTGTCTGACTACTTTTGACCAGAGAGAGATTAATTGAAAACTTGATCTTTTAGATTGGAAAATACATGTTTTGACACAATTCCATGCAACAGAAAATATTTCTGTAGAAAGAAAACATTTTGTTTCCATACCAATGTAAAGTACAAATAAATTCTGAAACCTCAAACTCCTTCCTCTGCACAGCTCTTGTGATTAGACAAGCTTTAAAGTGTGGCTCATTCCGGGCCTGATCTTGGAAGCTGCTGAACACCTATAACTCCCTTTGAGGTCAGTGAGAATTGGGAATACCCAGCACTTCTCGTGAGCATTACTTATATTCGTATGCTTTAGAGAATAGCTGCTTGATCTTGTCTGTCAAACTCTGACAACACCTAGCCAGACATTCTTTTAAGTAGGGACACTGGCAGGTCTATGAAGAGTACAAATAATTATCTCCAGGATTTAGGAAAGTCAATGCAGCACATGCATTTTTGGGCATCAAACCAAGATGAGAATGCCACTTTGCCATGATACATTTTGTACGTCTTCAGTGTGGAGAAGAATGGTTGGTACTTCTCATATCCTTCTGAAATGATGACTGACTCCCTGAAGAAATAATTCTGCAGGTCACTTTTCATTGCTGTATATTCAGAATACAAGGAATACACAATATCTACATTCATCGACAACTCAATGTAGTTTTACTAAAAGACCTATCCCATTGGTACTGCAGTTGAATAATTTTTTTTGACCAGTCTGTCACAAGCTTCTATTACTGGATTATCATTCACACTGAGCCAGGAATTATGTGGTTTTTGTTTTTTAACCTACCAGGAGAACTGCCTGAACTCTGATGTAGTTGAACAGATTTATAAGAGAAATCCTATTCTCCGTTACACGCATCACCCACTGCATTCCCCATTACTGCCATTGCCATATGGGGACATCAATTTAAACTGTAAGTTTTCCAGACGTGTAAATTCACTCTCTCTTTCCCCCAGGTTACCTACTATATCTTAGGGAGCACAACTTTAGTTCCCATCAGGGGCTGCTTTGTGAATGATGCAGCAGCAATTAGTTGAACCATATAATCCCTTCAGCCACCCTGGACACATCAGCTTCCCTGATTATCACTACACACTTTATTGGCTGCATTCAGAGCCCCTCTCTTCCTGAGTGGATGGGGAACTTCAGCTGCCTTAAGCCATTACAACCTCCAAGTTAAAACTGTTATATATTTCCTCATTTGTGTGGGGAAAACATGGACTCCAATGTCCATATGATATATTACTTAAGGGTATTTAATTTGCAAAGCCAATTGACATAGATAGATATTGCAAATTTGGATTTTCAAAAACCAGATGTAATAACCACTCCAGCCAAGTAATACGTACCTGCAGGGTAGCACCTCATAGATTTGGAACATTGACAGCGTAATTGCATGATGGTTGTGAATTTGGTTTCCTTAAAAAGATAAATTATTTTGAAACTCTTATGGCCTGTCAAACAAGACGACACCCCATCAGGACTGTTTTGTGAAGAAAAGGGCTGGTGGCAATCACGAATACCTCAGGATATCAAAGGGCATTCATTTAGATTTTCCTCATCTTCTCTAAGACCCAAGTTATATACTGCTGCTCCATGGATGTGCTGTGAGGGGGAGGGTACCTGCAAAGAGCCCCCAATGAGTCTTGTGCAGCAGCAAGGCATTAGAGCTGCAGTCCCTTCACTCTTTTAAGCTGGCCATCCATGGAGGAAGAGTTAGCTACATCTCTTCAAGGGTGTAAAAGTGGGCATGCTTTCTCTGCAGGACATCTGCCTCCTGAGTTAAGATTCATGCCAGAGGTCTCCCTAAGAGGAGGCTGCTTCACATAGCTCCTAATGCTGGGCTGTGCTTTAAAGTTGCATTTGAGCTCCAAGTTTGTTTGGTTTTTTTGACAACACAGTAAAAAAAAAAAAACAAAAATCAGTCATTCACCACTCATCAAATAGATTTATCTCGCTAAAGAGATTAAGCCGAATTGTGAATCAAACATAAGGATTACTCATCAATGCAATATTGTAGTCCCTTCCATTCCTTGGACCCAAATTGTATACAGTGCTTTTAGCTGTACTGAGCAAAGCACTAGCCAACATTAGGCAATACAAAGAGTGATTGATTAATTTTCTTGCATTAAAAAGCAAGTTTCAGCAATCAAGGCAATAAACTAGTTTGACTGTTAGAGTTTAGTCAATATGCTAATGCTATAGGAAAAGCAATTCCACGTATAAAGAAAACAAGCAAATTGCAAGAATTCCTTAACTAACTTGTGATCTCCACTTAGTTTTGCTTGTGTTGTTGAAAGAGCAATAGACGTTTCAGCAGTACAGATTCTAAAGCTGGTCAAAAATTTTCTGACAAAATGTTTCATTGGGGGCAGGAAAAGAACAGAATTTTGATCATGTCACTTCAATTTTTTTTATTTAAAAATTTTATAAATTACAACATAAAATATTAAGTCAAAATCAGAACAAAATGCTTCAATTGACCTGAAACAATTTTTTTTGGAAAATTTCTTGTCGTGGGAAATTCTGAAATTTGTTTTTGTTCTGATTCAGAATAAAAACAACTTCAAAATGGCAGAATTTCTCGCAAAATGGAAATTCTAGTTTGCACACATTTCTAATGGATTCATAGACTTTAAAGTGAGAAGGGACCACTATGATCATCTAGTCTGACCTCCTGACAACATAGGCCATACAATTTTACCCAGTAATTCCTGCTTCAAGCCCATAATTTTTGGTTGAGCTGAAGCATCTCTTTTATAAGACCTTTCTATATCTTATTCTCTCTTTTGTAGTACTGAAAGACAAAGGCTACACAACTCTTCAGGATGAAGCCATCAAGATATTTAATTCTCTGCAGCAGCTAGAGTCTATGTCTGATCCCATACCTATAATCCAAGGTATCCTTCAGACAGGGCATGATTTAAAACCCCTTCGAGATGAGCTCTACTGTCAGCTCATCAAACAGACTAACAAAGTGCCTAATCCAGGCAGTGTGGGTAATCTGTATAGCTGGCAAATACTCACCTGCATGAGTTGCACATTCCTACCCAGCCGTGGTATCCTCAAGTACCTGAAATTCCATCTCAAAAGGTAAGAGGCTACAAATACTTTGGATATAAAAATATTGTCTCAGCTCTTTCTTTTCACCTTGTCTTCCCTCCTTGTAATTTTTCATAGCAGTTTCCAAAAAATAGGCATCTTGGGGGAAAGGGTGGGGAATCCACTGAAGTGTACCAATATTTCAACTGCTGAATTTAAAATGTAATGGAAAAGTAATCATGCAGTTTATATGGAATAATTGTAATGGATTTCAGGGTTATCTTTGAAGAATCAGTTAGGACCCCATTCCTGCAAAAGCTTACTGAGGCTCTTTGCTTTACATGCACTGTGAATAGTTCTTTTTAAGCGAATGACGCTAATGACAGCACCTAAAATAAAGCACATGCACAAGTCTTTGCAGGATCAGGGCTTTCTTTTGTAAATGTGCACAATTTTGTATTTACTATTAAAACTCTTACCTTACCTCCAGAAGTGGGCTTAATGGTTAGAGCTAGACTCTTTCACCAACAGAAGTTTGTTAAATAAAAGTTATTACCTCACCTGGTTTTTCTAATATGCTGGGACAACACTGTAAACAACTATGGTGAAACTGATGTGTACTGCTAACATATATATTACATACAGACTTCTTTATAAATCAAGAATAAATGTTTAAAACTGTTTTGAGATAGAATTGAACAACCACAGGCATCACCACGTTTCAGACTTTTGTGCTCAATTGCTGCACATTTAAAGGAAATCAGATTACTTCCTCAGTCCAAACGATTTTTTATAATAAGTCCTCCAGTTTTTTTAAAACAGTAATCTGAATGAGTGTTTGTAGTTAAGTTTTGCCTGTGTAGGTCAGTTGTAAGATACAGGTGCATAAGAATACCATAGTATAGTTGTAATCCTAAAAACAGTACTTCATTGTGCATATGTGTATGTCTGTACTGCAGCTGGAGGTGTAACTTCCAATTCCAGCTGATTTACACACATTAGCTTTGATCAAGCTAGCATGCTAAAAAGAGCAGAGTAGCCATGGGAGGGACTAGCTGCCTTAAACAGGTACCTAGAGTCTTAGAAGGGATTCTTGTACTTGGGTGGTTATCCTGTGCCATCATCCTTGGAGCTGCTGCTTCTCTGCTATTTATATAGCGCAGTAGTTCAATCAAATCTAGCAAACACGTCTGCCCAAGATGGAAATTACACCTCCAGTGTAGACGTACCCTCTGATTCAGGGATCTCATAGCCGCCTTCATACGTCGATGAATTAAGCTTCACAATACCTCTGTGAAGAAGGTGGTATTAGATCTATTTTACAGATGGGCAGAGCACAGAATCTCTGTGCTGCAAGTTGCTTAAGGTTATAAAGGGGCGGACTGTGCAGTGGTTACAATTGTTGAGCACTAGCCCAAACTGTCCCATTCAGGTCGATTGATTTACTTGTGCGAGTAAATACTCCCCACATAAGTAATGTTACACAAGATAACCCCGCCACGAGGAGAAACCAGGAGTCTTGACCTCCACTGCACTAGCCCTGCTCTACACTCCCTCCCTTGTGCCAATATTGCAATATTGAATAGTCAGGACACATTTTGTTGGGCTTTTCTTGCTTTGGGTTCTTTTTTAGGGAAAAACATTCTGAGCAAAATAGAACATGTTAAGGCTCTGTCTTCACTGCCAAAGATTCAATTTTACAATGAGATAGCTAATGTGATCATTATCTTACTGTAAAATCCTAGTGGAAACAAGGCACCTGCAGTTTTTACCATGAGATAGCTGGCCAAGATCAACACTAATGCCCTTCCTTACCCTCCACTGCTCCAATGGTTGATCCCACCTAGCTTTCCTCATAGAGCAAACTACAGTGTCTGGTCTCCATTACGATTTTATATCAGGATAGCTAACATTCATTAGTTGCCCTGCCGTTTTTTGGCAGTGAAGACAAGTCTCAGTGCGAGTACACAACAGTGCTGACTTCTGCTAACCCTGGAGCACTTTCTGTGTCACCGAGTGTCATTTGACCAAGGAGTCCCTGGGGCTCCCCCCAAATCTTCCATTTTGTCAGCAGGCGATTTAAGTTCAGTGTTTGTCACACAGGGTACGGGACCAGTTTCCAGGATCTGAAATGGAAAAGTATGCCCTCTTCACTTGTGAATCTCTCAAAAAAACCAAATGCAGAGAGTTTGTGCCATCGCGGGATGAAATAGAAGCCCTGATCAGAAGACAGGAAATGACATCTACAGTTTATTGTCATGGTGGTGGCTCCTGTAAAATCACAATCAACTCCCATACCACAGCTGGAGAGGTGAGAAAAGAGAGGTAGTGACAGAGGGTCTCACAGGGATATGTGTTAAATCTTCTTGTGGACACTAGTTTTAGCCATCAATTCTCACCGAAACTATGGTGGTGCAGAGGAGTTGTAGACTATAGACTGGGCCCAGCTGATGGAGATTATCACTGTATCCCTTTAGTGGAGGTGAAATTTCTAGGTTTGTTCAAAGAGGCACTCTTGCGATCTCTTCTCAGGACACCTTTTCACCGGAGAGTCTTGCTGACCAATGATCTGCATCAAATCTAGTTTTGGAAAAGATACCTAGAAAAATTATGACAAAGCAACCCTGGTTCTATCCAGACTTCATAGGAGTTATTTCACTATACCCGGTGTAGATGAGGGCGTTTGTCCCCATGCTCGGAAAACTTCTGCCCAAATTGTGCCACTTCAGAAATTTGAGTTTGGGAAATTAGGGAGTTAAAACATACTGTTTTGCATCATTAGTTGGTACTTGCTGCCATGTACCTGCTACAATTCAATAATGACTTGTGCAAAAAGGGGGTAAGTATTTGGAGAAAGCTAGACAGTAGGTTGGCCACTTTTCTTTACCCTAATGTGACTCCTACCTCATCTTAATTTTCCTTTGACCTAATTATCCTCTAAGGTATTAACTTTTTTGAGCTGGTTTTGTTGGTGTGCTTTTTCATTAGGTTGTTGAAAAGTTAATTCGAGGCTTGGCCATGGAGGATAGCAGAAACATGTTTGCCTTGTTTGAATACAATGGAACTACTGATAAAGCAATTGAAAGCAGGACCATTGTGGCTGATATCTTGGCAAAGTTTGAAAAGTGAGTCTTTTAATTGCTGCTTATTAGCACAGAAAAAGAAAGAAATGTCCTAACATCAGCAATATGCTGAATTCCCCTTTTTTTTAGGACTCATTTGTGGTGAGGCAGCATATACAACTGCATTCCACATACTGCTATTTCTGAAACAGTTTCTTTTTTAAAATGATTAATGAAGTGCTTGTACACTTGAGCTTGATTTCCTCAATCTCATGCCAATGAAATACATATTTTTCATTATGGTGGTTCCTACATTCTGTTGTGTTTTTTCTCTTTTTCTGTCTCCCACATCTCCAGTTCTCCTCCCAACCTCACCCTTGGGTATGTCTCCACTAGCCTTTTCTTCTCTAAAATTTCCCACCATTACTAGTACTAGTGCAGCTCCATGGGTGGGAGGAGTGCCAGGAACAATAATATAAACAGGCAGGCAGTCACTTATTTTAACCACTGTTTATTTAACCTTGCTTAGAGCAGACCTATATAAGACAGTCTAGTGCTCCCAACTATTGCTACTAGCAATGGTGGGAGATTTTTAGAAAACGTTCCCTAATGTAATTCAAGACTTAAATCTGTATTTCTCTCATCTAAGGCGACTGTGCTTGGTGTTCAGCTACTTTTAAACTCAATTATAATAAAAATATTTGCAGCACCTCCTCCATGTCTCCAACAGACATTCCCTACCTTTAAGTTGTTGTTAACCAATCAGACTTTCTAATATAATTGGTGCTTTTTGTCTCATTACATGTGGTTAAAAATTTTGTTCACGGGATTGTTGATATTTTGTAGTAGAAATAGTTGCCTCAAATCTGAACTGTTGTAACACTTGAGTCTTTTTTACACCGACGGAGCTGCAACCATGAGCAAAGTCATCCTTGTAAAGCAAATGCAAAATGCTGGGCCACGTTCTTGATCTGTTACTCTGGTGTAACTCTAGAATTGCTCCAGATTTGCACTTTGTATAACACAGAGCAAAATTTGTTTGCTGCCTTATATGGGATCCTCAACATCTTGTCAATCTAGAAAATAGTTCTGGTCAAAACTACTCAAGTTCAAAGCAGACTGCAAACAGTTACACAGGGATCTCACAAAACTGGGCAACTGGGCAACAAAATGGCAAATGAAATTCAATGTTGATAAATGCAAAGTAATGGAAAACAATCATAACTATACATATAAAATGATGGGGTCTAAATTAGTTATTACCACTTAAGAAAGTTGAGTTAATGTGGATAGTTCACTGAAAACATCCACTCAATGTGGAGCGGTAGTCAAAAAAAGCTAACAGAATGTTCAGAATCATTAGGAAAGGGATAGATAATAAGACATAAAATGTCATATTCCCTCTTTATAAATCCGTGGTATGCCCACATCTTGAATACTGAGTGCAGATCTGGTCGCTCCATCTCAAAAATATATATTGAAATTGGAAAAGGTACAGAAAAGGGCAACGAAAATGATTAGGGGTATGAAACTGCTTTCATACGAGAAAAAATTAATAAAATAGGACTTTTCAGCTTGGAAAAGAGATGACTAAGGGAGGATATGATAGAGGTCTATAAAATCATGACAGGAGTGGAGAAAGTAAATAAGGAAGTATTATTTACTCATCCTTTTAACACAAGAACTAGGGTAACTAAATAAAATTAATAGACAGCAGGCTTAACATGAACAAAAGGGAAGTATTTCTTCACACAATGCAAAGTCAACCTGTGGAACTCTTCACCAGAGGATGTTGTGAAGACCAAGACTTATAACAGGGTTCAAAAAAGAATTAGATAAGTTCATAGAGAATAGGTCCATCAGTGGCTATTAACCAGGATGGGCAGGGATGCAAAGCCATGCTCAGAGTGGCCTTAGCCTCTGTTTGCCAGAAGCTGGGAATGAGCAAGAGGGGATACATCAGTTGATAATTATCTGTTCTGTTCATTCCCTCTGAAGCACCTAGCATTGGCCACTGTAGGAAGACAGGATACTGGGCTAGATGGACTATTGGTTGGACCCAGAATGGCCATTCTCCTGTTCTTATGTCTGTTCCAAACTTATGTTTCTAGGCTTGCTGCCACTTCAGAAGCAGGGGACATGCCATGGAAGTTCTACTTCAAGCTTTACTGCTTCCTGGACACAGAAAATGTGCCAAAAGACAGCGTGGAATTTGCATTTATGTTTGAGCAGGTAAAGAATGAGAAATGGGATTTATTTGCTTGTGGAAGGAGGAGGAGGAGGACCGGAGATCAAGGCAAAAGAAACAAATGATTAACATGTCAGATGGAAAGGCCTGTGCATTCCCAGAGAATACTGCTCAGAATAGGAGGCTTCCCATGTTAAGTTTTTGGGCTAAATTCAGAAAGGAGTTTAAGCTGATGCAGTTTACACATTGTTTTGCCCTCCTTTGCTTGTACATTGCAGCAGTTTAGACTACTTTGCCCACTCCTATCTCTCACAGATACTATTATGTTATCTACCCCGCCCTTAAATTTTATATCCAAATTTGGCTCACTGCATCTAAACTAGAGTAATTTACACACCTAGAGGCCAAAAGAGAAGACTATAACAAGAAAAGCAGTTAGCAGGAGCTATAAACGTATTTGTTCAAATAATCTCCTCATCCTTGCTTTAAAAGTTTTCCAGCTGCTCAGAATGCAAGTCACTCTAGTTAAGAGACCTTTGAATTCCATTAGTCTACACTTATTTTATACATTTAATCTGAAGAAATAATAAATATTTTTGGAAACAAGACCTCAATTGGATTTTTAAACCTGCTAGTTCCATTAACTTCAATGGAACTACACCAGTTTACTCCAGCTGAGGACCACCCGGTCTGCAGGATCACTTACAACAACTTACACTTCACCTCTCATTTTCAAAATCATAACAATCCCCCGGGATGGGAACCTGGATGTGCATCCACATTACACTGAATACACTCTTATTAAGGAGGCACAAGAAACATAAAAGTTGAAAAGAAAATGAAAGGAGTTCCCACAGAAATATGTAAGGGTTTGGTTTGGGGTTTTTTATCATCATGATTTATTCTGTCTATGCAGACAGCTAATTAGACCATAGCTCTTGTGTTTTTCAGCAGATGAGCATTTAATAAGCTCAGTATTAAGCAGTCAGTCTTGCTCCCCTGTACCCATCAGATCATTGTGATAAGTAATGAATGTGCTGCTCTCTTCACCCTAGAATGGGGTTTATTATTGTAGGAGGACAGAACTGTTAGTAAGCTAAATGGATTTCTGGGTGTAAATCTTAAAATATTAATACGAAACAGGTTTAGTTTTGCTTGCTTAACAAGCCCTCTATGCTGCCAGCAACAATTCTCACTGTTGGTATTTATTGTTGTAGAAGTTTTAGCTGGTACATTTTGTGCCACACCGTGAAGGAATAAGGAAAGCCTCCAGCAGGCTGTCAACTTCTCTGTCCAGTGACCACTTTAAAGTATCCACAAGGCTGCCTGTATAAGTCTGTTTCACCTTTTGTTAGAAAGCATCTCTTTCAGGAAACTGATATTTGGCAGTTACTTAAACCTGATTTCATTTAGGGTGGTACAAATCTGCAATTTTACAAGTGGAAGTAGCTAACTACTTTATTATCTCTTTGAGTCAGTTGTATCATTTTTAAGTCCCAAGTGTTTCTCCCCTACCCTTAGTTTACATTTATCCCCCTAATGCTAGGTCCACACTTAACTTCATATAAAAGTACATCTCCAACGCTTGCACAGTAGACATTCACTACAGCAACAAAAGAGGTTTTCCCATCTCTGTAGTTAATCTCTCTCTCGAAAGGGTGGTAGCTAGGTCAATGGAAGAATTATTCTGTCAACCTTGTATGGTCTACACTGGGGTTATGTTGGCTTAAGTACATTACTCTGAGCGATCTAGCTGGGTCAACTTAACTTTTTAGTTAAGACTTGGCTTAAGTCTACACATTACAGACACAGTTCTTTTGGTCTACATAGGGGGCTTCCTTCAGAGCTCATTAACACACTCTTTAATTACTAGTCCTTGTTTACTGACACTGCACAGATCTCAGAGGCTGAGCTCTAGAAAGATGGTATTAGGCATGGAACAGCAAAGCAGGTTTTTTTTGTGTGAAACCAACAGAATCATTAAGAAAACCCTTTAGATAACGTAACCTAGAAGAGCTGTGGAGCATGGAAGTGCTGTCTTCTAAAACATCACATTGTGGTATTGATCTTACCTGCAGACAGGTGCTTGCAGAGTTTGCAATTCAAATGAGTGCAATTATCTGAAGGCAATTCCTCAGAGAAGCTGCCTCTTCACTGTCCCATGGCAACTACTAGCACACCATGGTCATGCAAACATTATGTATATTGACCGGAACAGCTAGAAAACATAGTGCAAGGATGGCCAAACTTACTGATCCCTGAAACTCCCTTCCCCACTGGATAGAATCCTCTAGCCCCACCATCCTGCCATAGGGCAGAAGCTCCAAGCTCCCCACCCCAGTCTGGTAGGCGGAGAATGGGGAGCAGGGCATAGGGGGCTCCGTGAGCTGCCTTTTAATTGTAAAAGAGCTGCATGCGGCTCACAAGCCACAGTTTGGTCACCCCTGGAGAGCATTCACTCACTAAGATGAATTTCATGGATATATCTTAAGGATGTGATTAATTGTGCTGTGGTACCAACCAGGCTGCTCCGTTATTCACATGCTGCATGGGTTTTTGCTGCAAAGTAATTGGTATCGTTTTATCAGTTAAAAAATCAAAGTGGCTCCAGTTTTGAATTTGTGTGTCTTGAAACCTCTGAATTGTTTTAATATCTAAAGACTTTAACCCTTAAACTGAAGACACTTCTTTGACACTTAGACGCTCCTTCTCCACTTAACCCTACTGCCCATGCATGCATGCACGCGCGCGCGCACATGCTCACAGCCTCAGTCCAGCTATCCATTTCTTTCCCTCCCCTCTTTTCCTCCAATATAGCGGGTTAGAAAATTGGTTTTCTTCTTCGGGTGCTTGCTCATGTCCATTCCATTGTAGGTGTGTGCGCGCCCTCGTGCACAGTTACCCAAACATTTTCCCTGTAGCAGAACCTGTAGGGCCAGCTCCAGTGCCTCCTGGAGCCCCAAGCACATGCTGCAGTATATGAGGCGTTGCTGGCCCTACGCCCCCCTTAGTTCTCAGCCTGTGACAGTTGCTGGAACTGCCTTGGCTTGCAATTGAAGTGCTCATTCCCTTTTGTTCTGACTCTAATTGTTTGTTCTGTTTAACTTAGTTAGGTAGATTAGGCATTAAGTGTTCTTAACAGCATAGTTAGTCATTTTAGGATAGTCCCGACTGGGACTTTCCCTTCCATGGAAAATTTTGACCCAAAAACAATTCATTCTCATCAAAATTTTTCCGCAAAAAACCCTGAAAACTTTTGGTTGAAAATTTCAAGTCAGAAATGCCTTCATCATGGCATAGGTTGTACAATAGTTTGGATTTCCCTTACCTCCATTCTCCTTCATTGGCTGGGCTTTCTGCCTGGACTACTACTCCCATAATGCACCATGAGCTAGCAGAGTGAATCGTGGAAGATGTAGTCCAGCTGGGGAGGGAGCCTGACACAGTAGAGCATTGGGACACCAGTCACGTGCCTCTCTAGTCTGCTAGAGCCAGTCTCTCAAGCCCCATATTGACTCTCTATACCAGCTCCTAGGAAAAGCCAGGCTGCAGATATCTAGTTTCCAAATAATTAAAGTCCTGCTTATAGATGTGTGCAAAGCTAGTACTCTTCTGCTCTCTCCTTCCTTTCATTAGGCTCATGAAGCAGTGATTAGAGGACACTACCCTGCTCCTGAAGAAACTCTCCAGGTCCTTGCTGCCTTGCGACTACAGTATCTACAAGGAGACTACAGTCTGCATACCACCATACCAGAAATAGAAGTCGTCTATCCCTTACAAAAGCTGAAGTCTCATATTACACAGTCTACTAAAACGTTTACTCCTGCAGAGAGGATTGAGAGGAAGCGAGCCAGCTTTCTTGAAGGAACACTGAGGAGGAGTTTCCGCAGTGGCTCTATCAACAAACAGAAGATGGAGGAGGAGCTGATGTTAGATATGTGGATCAAAGAGGAAGTCTCATCTGCCAGGACTAGTGTTATCGATAAGTGGAAAAAACTGCAAGGAATGAATCAGGAACAGGCTATGACCAAGTACATGTATTTGATTAAGGAGTGGCCTGGTTATGGGTCAACACTTTTTGATGTGGAGGTAAGCAAGACACACTAAACGTTGTCAGTGACCTATTGGAGAATTGCTACTATTCTGGACAATGAGCTTGACCCTGAAGTGTCCCCATTGAATGTAACAATATATTATTTAAATGAGCATTACTATCTCTTTCTTGGAGGAGAGAAGGCTGATATAATATGGAATATTTAGTTAAAGGCTCTAGTTATGACATAATGCCCAATGTAGACATTTATATTTGTCTATTAATGAACAATAATATTTTTCTACAAGATCAAATAATTGATTCCCATAAAAAAGTTGGCTAGATGGAGAGTAGAAAATATGGTACAGAATGCTCTATTGATTTTACTTGGACTGTGGGTTTTGGGTGCACAGAAGATGACCTCTGCATTAAAAGACTTTTTCCAAGTTTCCTTGAATGTTAATTTATACTCTTTTCTTCACTAGTGTAAAGAAGGGGGCTTCCCCCAAGAACTCTGGTTGGGAGTCAGTGTTGATGCAGTTTCTGTCTACAAGCGTGGGGAAGGCAGGCCTTTAGAAGTATTCCAATACGAGCACATCTTGTCCTTTGGGGCACCACTTGCCAACACCTACAAGATTGTGGTGGAGGAGAGAGAACTGCTTTTTGAGACCAGTGAGGTAAGTAAAGAGCAAAATGAATTTTAAAATGATCTTCTTGTTAATTTCATCTCTTATTAACTAGCATTGTTTTTCCAGGTAATACTTCTAGCTGTCAGTGTTTGAAGATTTAAATACAATTTCATAGGTTTTTCTTCATCTAGAACATACTGATTTTTAATAACAAAGCTGATTAATAGTCAAAGTAATTGTCATTCCGTAATGTTCTGTAGCAGAGGCAGAGAGGAGAGGCAAAGAGAAAATAGAAATAGAAGCTTAATAGCTTCTACCCTAAGTATTTGTGTTTACTAACACTAAGGGTTTTTTTTAAGTGGCTAAATACTGCTATTTTATGTGCCCAGAGACATTTACACATGTATTTTTACGAGACACTAAAAGATTTGGGTTTTTTTCACTCTCTTGGCAGGTGGTTGACATCGCAAAACTGATGAAAGCTTATATCGGTATGATTGTGAAAAAACGTTACAGCACCTCTCGATCAGTGAGTAGCAGCTCCAGATGAAAACAGAACCAGTCTACAATGCCATTACTATCAGAACATATCACTGCTAACCTACATGTGGCCTGAAAATACTGATCAAATTTCTGAACAAGCTACCCAAGAAACAGAATTTTGGGGGCATCTTCAATCAAAGCTTTTTCAGGAGGCCTCTATAAAATATCAACTTGAATAGTCACATATTAAAAACTGTTGGCTAACATTCTTCAAAACTTCCCAAGCTTTGTTAGCTTTAGTTGACATACTGTATGCCTTAAAACTTAATACACTGCTATTCAAGCAGTAAGAAGTGCCTTAAGACATTAAAACCAACTTCCATTTACATGAAATGTGTTGTTGAGGGGATGGTGCTTTATTTTCCTATTCAGAATATTAAGAAAACATGGAAGAGGAGGAGTTAATTCATCCATAATGCACTAACCTACTGGCCTGATCTATGTGGGGGAGAAAGTATTTTTGTCGGAATGCTGCTGGCAGCCTTCTTATGGACTTAGTTAACAGTGTGTTTTGTTTCCCCTTGCTTTCATGGATGTATGCTTGTGTGTAAATGCATATGAATTATATAGATTCTAATTTTATTTCATATTTCACAAGCATTTAAAGCAAAGGGAATAATGATGTGCAATGGTGTAAACAGTCTTTTTGTACATTTTAATAGTCCAGAGAGTTAGAGTTGTTTCAATTTTACAGTTACTTTTATAAGCCAATTTTATTAACAAATCAAAATCTGGGATTTTCTTACCTTTTTGATTTACTATTACAAATGCATATTACCATATATGTAGCAAGTCTGCATTCTGTACGTTCTGTATTATAAATAGACAGGTAGCTGAGAAACTATTTATAAACTGCTCTAATATGGAAATGCAGTTACTCTTAATTTGTTTCAATTTAAAATTTTAAATATTAAACATTTCTTTTAAAAACACTATTCTTAAACTCTGATTGGATGCGCCAAAATAAACCAATCAAAAAGGTCAAAGTAGAAATTAAACGGGAGAAAAATTATATATAGTGAAACTATTGTTATAAATGCCTCAATATTTTACCCTGCTGCCTAATGATGGTTTTTGATAAAGCACCTGTAAATAAGTCAGTGCTATCAGCCAGTGGTAAAGCTGGTTTGGGACTTTTATTTTTGTATGCAAAAGTTGTAATATAAGGGAAAACTTGGATCGATAATATCTTTTGTCCATAACAAAAAAACCACAATTGTACTAGCCCTTTTTGACAACCTCAACCTTTAAATAATATTTCTTATTTGATCAAAGAAAGTGCAGCAATAAAAGATCCTAGTTAACATGCCTGTTTCCCATTTATATTGAATCTGGTTTCTTGAAAAACCCTAATTGTCTTCCAACTTTTTTGGGACAAGGATATCAATACACTGCAAACTGGAGTTGCTTTTACATGTGTGATGGTAGGTGTATTTTATATTGAGTAAAGAAAAGAAAAGCAATATACTCCATTTCCATCTTCCAAAAGCCCAAGTGTAAGCCAAAACCACCTGCTTGGTAAGATGCTTTATGAATTACAACAAATAAATTGGTATTACACAAAATCATAAATAGCGAAAGATATGGGTGCAGTCTAAGGAAATGTGGGAGGAATCAGGGAAATTAAGAATGAGAATTGTTGAGTATTTTTGTACAATGTAAAAATCTCTCTAGAAACAAAATGCAATTAAACACCAAAGTTTTCATTTGTTCTGCCCTAGGAATCAATAACTTGATCAGCAACTAGACACATCTTAGGGGCACACAGCTTACATGACAGTAGCTTTCTGAGCATACACAGGCCTGACAAATGTGTTGCCAAAAAGTCTTCGTCACAGGGTGCAAGGGGCTTAAAAAAGCTTGCCACAAACAGTAGCCCTCTTTCACTGTGGCAGACACAGGTACCTACTTGCCAAAGGTGCTACCCTCACTCCAAGATTTGTTACAACATTGTTTTATCAGAGAATCCACAGTATAGCATGGAGCAAATTTACTGTGCTTATGTGTTCCTGGTCTCTTCATACGTTTCTCATCGTTTCGTTCCTTTTCCCTCCTGAGCAAAAGAGGAACATATCCTAAAGGAGATTTCCTGTGGTGGTGTAACAACATAAAGAGAAAGGGGGAAGACAAAACACATGGCAGGGAGTGCATTATATTACAATACACATATACCTTGGGTCGATTATAAGGTACGAGACAAAAATCAGAATGATGGTTCTTCGAGTGATTGTCCATATGTATTCCATGTTTCGTGTGTGTATGCCCCATTCCTGCGAGACTGGAATCATTCTGAATAGCAGTATCAGCTGGGCCACACTTGTGCTCTCTATAGCAGAGGGAAAAAAGGGTAGGGCAGCCTCAACTACTCTTTCATTCCTTCTTACTACCCATGGTTGCAAAATGGAACACCGGCAGTATCAGCATTTCTGCATTCTGTGAGACTTTATTCTTATAGTTAGTTCTAATTTGTTGTTTTCAGCCCATTGGCAATAAATCTTAGATTGATAGCTGAGGTCTTCAAATCCACATGCTGCAGCTATGCACCGGACTTCTTTGCACATGGCAGTCCAAGTCCCCAAGGATTCATGTTCTGCCCTTCTTGTGAGGAAGCCATTGCTATCAATGATGGACACAAAGTGCTTCTCTGTTTGGGGTAAGTGCATGTACCACACAAGTGTTCCACATGCTGCACCAGTTCAGAAAGAGAAAGTCTGATTTAAAACTCTTCCTCCTTGAAAAAGCTCTCATGGAGCCCTCAGCACCAGAGACAGAGAACTGCACCACTGGACCAGGTTACCTTTCAAAAGATTAGGTAAATCAATGGTCCAGGCTTGTCTCCAGAGCTTATACAGCATTGAAGTCCCAGTCCTCAGCCTCAGAGCTGGCCAGTGTCTTTCGTTCAGTCTTTGGAAGACAAGAGGCTGCAAGAAATACCGATCCCCGGGTGACAAGAGACTCCGCTCTTACCTTACCAAGCAGGTCCAGCACAGGAGGCACATCAAGGCCAGCACCAGGGCTTGCTGATACCTCGGCACTGAGCTATCATCACAAGACCTTTGCATAACAGCTGGACGCCCTTAATGAATCTATCAGCAGCTGCAGACTGACTCTCTCATAACCAGACTAGAGAACTGTGACCTAGATTAAATGTCTATAAGAAAGGTACACAACTTGTTAAAAATCACACTCAGAATCGTTATCAATGGTTCACTGTCAAACCGGGAAAACATATTTAGTGGGGTCTTGCAGGGGTCTGTCCTTGATCCAGTACTAGTCAATGTTTTTATTAATGACTTAACAGAATGGGGAGTACATTTATAAAATATGTGGATGACACCAGGCTGGGAGGATTTGCAAGCACCTTGGAGAACAGGATTAGAATTGAAAATGACCTTGATACATTTTTAAATCAGCAAGATGAAATTCAGTAAAAATAAGTGCAAAGTTCTACAATTAGAAAAGAAAAACTAAATGCACAATTACAACATGGGGTATAACTGGATAGGCAGTAAAATTGCTGAAAAGTCTCTGGGAGTTATAGTGGATCACAAATTGAATATAAGACAATACATGACGCGGTTGTGAAAAAGACTAATCGTTATGGGATATATTAGCAAAACGTTTTGTATGCAAGACACAGGATGTAACTGTCCTGATTTGCTCAGCAGTAGTGAGACCGCCGCCAGAGTAGTGTCTCCAATTCTGAGTGCCACACTTCTGGAAAAACGTGGACAAACTGGAGAGTACCCAGAGGAGAACAACAAAAATGAAAGAAGTTTAGAAAACCTCACCTATGAGGAAAGGTTAAAAAAAAAAAAAAAAAAAAAAACCTAAGCATGTTTAGTGTTGAGAACAAAAAGACTGAAGGAAGACCTGATAGTTTTTAACAGTCAAATAAGTTGTTATAAATAAGACTGATCAATTTTTCTCTGACCACTGAAGGTAGGACAAGAAATAATTATCTTAATGTGCAGCAAGGGAGATTTAGTTTAGATTTTAGGAAAAGCTTCCTAACTATAGTTAAGCACAGGAATAAGTTTCTAAGGAAGGTTCTGGAACCCCCATCATCAGTGGTTTATAAGAAGAGATTGGACAAGTCCACCTAACAGGGATGATCCAGGTATAATGGGTCCCGCCTCAGCACACGGACAGACAGATCAGTGATTCTCAACCAAGGATACATGTACCCTTGGGGATACAGAGTTCTTCCAGTACAGATGTCAACTCATCTAGATCTGTGTTTTTAAATCTGGGGTTGCAGGATGGGTTCAGGGGGGAGGAAACAGGGTCACAAGTGTAGGGCCAGCATTAGGGGGTGGCAAATAGAACAACTGCCTGGAGCCCCATGCCACGGGGCCCTGCAAAGTTTGATGGTGTGCTCAGGATCCATTCTGCTCCTTTTTTAAACTATTTACTTTTCTTTAGGGATGGATGCATATGACCTCAGATCAGTGAGTCCTGGGGATCATAGAGTACCCCTTGTCTATCCATTTCCAAACTCCTCTTATTCCTTCTCCCAATCCCCCTTGGAGAATCCCTCTCATGAGTTATTGCTCAGGAAGGAAATGGACTTTCTTCTTCAACTTGGAGCAGTGGAAGAAGTATCCAAAGAACTCCAAGGCCAGGGGGATCTATTCTCACTATTTCCTGCTGCCAAATAAATACGGGGGGATGGTGCTCTATCCAAGATCTTCAATAGCTCAACAGGTTAATGTGTTGCTTTAAGTTCAGAATGGTGGCATTTGGCATCCATAATTACCGCATTGGATGATTAGGCACATACTTTCATACTACAAATTTAGCCAACCCACAGGAAATACCTTATTACCAAAACAGAGTGCTTCCCTTCAGCCTCTCCACATGTGAGGGTCTTCATCAAGAGTCTGATGATCATGCCTGCATATCTGAGAAGACAACAAATCTAGGTTTACTCTTACCTTGATGACTGGCTGATCTGAAGTCAATCACCTCAGCCAGTGAACAATTCTGTCCAATTAATCCTATAGAAGAACACCCATACTGGCTCGGACAAATGGTCCATCTAACCCAGTATCCTGTCTCTGACAGTGGCTAGTGTCAGATGCTTCAGTGGGAATGAAGAGAACAAAGTAATTGTGAGTGATCCATCCCATCACTCAGTCCTGGCTTCTGGCAGTTGGAAATTTAGGGACACCCAGAGCATGGGGTTGAATCTCTGACCATCTTGGCAAATAGCCATTTATGGACCTATCCTCCAAGAACTTAATTATTTTTTGAATTCAGTTATAATTTTGGTCTTCATAACATCTCACGGCAATGAGTTCTACAGACTGACTGATCACTGTGTGAAGAAGTACTTCCTTTTGTTTGAACCTCTTTTGGACCTCAGAGTCAACAGGCCAAAGTCTATTCACTTCTACTCAAAACAGAATACATAGGGGCAGCATTGGTCTCTCTGGTGAAGGCCTACCTACAACAGGACAGATTTCAAACCATCTGAGCCCTTGTAGAGCATTTTCAGTGTTACTTGACGACGTCAATGAAAACCTGCCTAAAACTTGTGGGTCACATGGCTTCCTGCACGTATGTGACACAGTTTGCAAGACTTTGCCTTTCTCCTCACCTCTCCCCAGAATATTATTGGTGACAGATGTATCTTTAATAGGATGGAGAGCCCATCTGGCCTTCTGGGGAGAACCAGAGGCCCTGAGTCTGAAGATGGCTCAATATCCACATGTGTTCTAGAACTGAGAGCCATTCAACTAGCATGCATGGCTTTTCTGCTGGTATTTCAAAGTACAAGTACTGAGCATCACAATGATGTATTGCATCAAGTAGGGAGGGGCTCATCTTCACCACTTTGTCAGGAAGCAATTCACCATTGAGATTCATGCTCTGATAACAAGGTCACACCTATAGTCCTTCACCTCTCTAGACTACGCTAATGGACCAGATCAGTCTGCAATATGCCAACTATGCTCAAGGACTCCATCCTTCAGAACATCTTCCACAGATGGTGGAACTAAACCATAGGCTTATTCACATCCCACCTGAACAAGGAACTTCACACATTCTGCTCCAGAAAGGGACTGAGTCCCAGCTCTTTGTCAAATGCTTTTTTCATTCCATGGCCATAAGGGCTCATGTATTCCAACCCTCCTATTCCCTTGATACCAAGAATCTTCAGGAAGATCAGACAGGAGGCGAACGTGATTTTGATAGTCCCAGCATAGCCCAGATAGTTCTGATATTTGGATCCCATGAATCTGTCCATCTGGTCTCCGATCACATTCCTGACATATGTGAGTGTTCTCTCAATGGAAGGAACAAGCCCTGCAGTCAAGCCTGTTTCCTTTTCACCTCACCACTTGGGTGTTGGCTAAGTGATGGTTACTTACAGATTCTGCTCTTTGTTCTGAACTGACATTCAAGCTTGCAGCAGGAAGGACTCAACTAGGCTCATCTATGTTCCTATGTGGAAGAGATTCTATATCTAGGCTGCAGAGAATCAGCTCTCCTCTTTGAAAACTCCACTTGCAAGAGAAGGTTACTCACCTTGTGCAGTAACTGAGGTTCCTCAAGGTGCGTCCCCCTGTGGGTACTCCACTGTAGGTGTTTGATGCGTCCTTGCATCCTGGATCGGAAATTTCTGTTAGCAATGCCCATCTGGGTTGCACATGCACAGCCCCGCTCTTGGAGCACCATTGGCACCTCATACTGTGCACATGCGCAATCCAACCACTTCTGTTCCTTCTCTACTGTATAGTTGTATCTTTATACTCCAAAGTAGAGGGGGAAAGGGTGGGTAGTGGAGCACTCACAGGGACACACATCTCGAAGAACCTCAGTTACTATACAAGGTGAGTAACCTTCTCTTCTTCTTCAAGTGGTATCCCTGTGGGTTCTCCACTCTAGGTGACTCTACAGCAGTGCCCCTCCCTGGATGGAAGGGACTGCAGAGTTGGTAAGATTAATAGATTAAAGTAGTGTCAAACCTATCAAAGCATCACCTTTGGCTGCCTGATGAACAGCAAAATGTTTTGCTAAAAGTATGTGCCAACGCAGCACATAGCAAGGTAACTGCTCTACAGGTATCTAGTCTGGGAACATTATTGAAGAATGCTGTAGATGTGAATGTTGCTTTGATTAAATGTGTTTTGATCCCTCGAGGGGCTTGCACATTTAAATTGCGAATGCAACTTGATATCCGCTTTGAGAGTCTCAGAGTAGAAATTGCTGCCCCTTTTGATCATTTTGCTATGGACATGAAGAGTTTTGAGGTCTTTCTGAAAGGTTTTGTCCTGTCTAGATAAAGGCTATTGCACATCTGACATGCAATTTTTGCACTACCAAGCAGTTTGGAACAGAACATGGGTAAGTGAATTGATTGATTTATGTGAAAGGCCAAATAATTTTTGGGTAGAAATTTCAGATGGGGTCTGAGGGTGACTCTGTCCTTGTGGAAAACTCTGTAGGGTGGGCTGGCCATGAGTGTGCCAATTTCACCCACACGTTGGGCCCATGTAATGGCCACTAAGAATGACACCTTCATGGACGTGTGCATAAGTGAACACATTGCTCAGGGCTCAAATGGATGCTTGGTGATACTGTGCAAGATTAGGTTTAGATCCCATGGTATTGTGGGGACACACGTCTGAATATACATTTTGGACACTAGTGCTGAAACGTTTAACTGTTGGGTGTGCAAATACTGTAGTGGCATCAATTTTTTTTCATGGAAAATGGTGATTGCCACCAGGTGGACCTTGATGGAGCTCTGAGATAGACCAGACTTCTTTGGTTCTAGGATATAGTCCAGGACAATTGGGATCAGTGCAGATGTGGCAGAGATGTGTTTGTCTTTGCACCATACAGTGAATCTACCCTATCTCTGAAGGCAAGTCTTTCAAGTTGTTGGTTTTCTGCTACTCAGTGATGTGTGTCTGACTTGTTCAGAGCAGTCTAGTTCTTCTTGTTGAAACCATGTAGGAGCCACGCTGTCAGGTGAACCTTTTCTAGATGTGGATGGAGAATGTGCCCGTTGTCCTGGTATAGCAGACCTTTGTGCAGGGGGAGACTGATCAGTGCAAATACCGATATCTTAAGTAGGTAAGAGTACCAAACTTGTCTTGAACATGCGGGCGCTATGATTATTACTCTCGCCCTCATGGTGAATATCTTGTGGATGACTCTGGGAATGATTGGAATGGGTGAGAATGTGTAAAGGAGCAGAAGAGGGGACATATGTGATTTTGTAGTGTTGCAAAGCAGTTGATGGTACAGTGGGAGCCCTGCGGTGGTCGTCTGACAGTAAGTTGGTGTCCTCTCGAAAGGATGGTCACCGGGCGAGTTGTCACCACCAGCAAAAGATGCCAGAGTACCCTTCAGCTTGGAAGCCCCGGGATGGCCTCAAGGGCAGTGGCTACCCCAGTGGCCATATTGGGGACCCTGTGGGTTTCTGTTTGGGCCAGGTCCGCAGTCACTCAGGTTGTCTGAGGTGCAGTCTGCACCATGGTTGCCAGAGAAGGGCCATCGTTTGGCCTCCAATGACGATTTGGACCCCCAGGAAGGGACCTCCATTGGAGCCCCTCGTCAGCAGGAAGGGATGCCACAATACACCGCCCCTCCAGTTTTCCTCCTCCAGACAAGGTCGCCACCCAAGAACACTCAGCGCCCCTAGATAATTTCAGGGTGCATCAAGAGCTTCTCAAGAGGGTGGCTTCCAACTTGGGGTTTGAGGTGGAAGACCTAAAAGAGGCGTCAGACTCTTTAATGTCCTGGCAGCTGCCGCCCCAGCCCGTGTTGCATCCTAAGCCAGAGCTTTCTCCCAGCCATGCTTCGAGAAGATATCTGCCATCATTGCTCGCCTGCACCTCTGCCCAACAACAACATCCAGGCACTGGTCTGTGGTTGTTAGGCCACATGGCAGACTGCACTTACGTGGTGAGGCTGACTTGCCTAAGACTCAAGCCACTTCAGTTGTGCTGGCCTCAGTTTATGCCTCGAGCAGACATTTCCTGGACCGGGTACTCACATTTACCCTCCTTCCCCCCCCCCCCAATCCTGGCAACACAAAACTGGTGTCAGAGCCCCAGGGCAGGATTGAGGGGTGTGATGTTCGAAGAGCTAGTCCCCTCAGTTATCCTGGTATCGGATGCTTTGGACTTCGGGAGGCCCATATCAGGGCCAACCTCAGCACACAAGGGGACTGGTCGAGGAAGGAGAGGCGCATGCACATCAACCTGAGAGAGTTATGGTTTATTCAACTAGCATGTGGAGTGTTCCTCCATTTTATTGCGGACAAGGTGGTGCAGGTACTGACGGACAATACAGTGGCCATGTATTACATTAACAGGCAGGGGGAAACCCGTTCCTCAGCCTTCTGCAAGGAAGCCATTTGTCTGTAGGACCTGGTGGCGAAGCACAATTTTCACATAATAACCTCTCACTTCTCAGGAGTGAGGAATGACAAGGTGGACTGCCACAGTAGGTCATTCTTACCCCACCACAACTGGTCACTGCATCTAGGTGTGGTCTCTATGATTTTCCAGTGGTGGGGCTCTCCTCAGATGGACCTGTTCACATCAGCATGGAACAAGAAGTGCACACAGTTCTGCTCCCTCTGCAGTCTGGAGGCCGGGTCGCTCTCCGACGCTTTCCTTCTGCAGTGATTAGGAAGCTTCATGTATGCATTTCTGCCGATTCCTCTCCTCCACAAAGTCCTGCTGAAAATCAAGAGGGACAAGGCAGACATTTATCTTAATTGCACCAGCCTGGCTGCGCCAGCATTGACTCAGCTGCTGCTAGACCTATCGATTACCCCCTGGCTGGAGATGGCAAAATCTCCTGTTCCAGAATCACGGTCACTTGCTACATGTGGACCTAGATTCTCTACACCTCATGGTGTGGAGGCTCAGTGGCTGAGGAGGCAGAAGAGCAAGCCTGTTTGGCGCAAGTCCAGCAAATCCTGCTGGGTAGCAGGAAACCTTCCACACAGGTCATCTATTGGACTAAATGGAGGTGATTTACCTGTTGGGCAGAGTCCCAGGGGATTTCGCCTGCGTTGTCTCCAATACAGGTGATCCTGGAGTACTTGTTGCAACTAAAACTCCAGGGTCTAGCTGTGGCCTTCCTGAAGGTCCACCGAGCAGCTATATTGGTGTTCCACAAGCCTTTGGAGGGGAGATCAGTTTTCTCCAACCCTATGACAATTAGGTATTTGAAAGGGGTGAAGAGGCTCTATCCGCAGGTCTGTGACCCAGTGCCTCCCTGGATCTCAACTTGGTCCTCTCACGGCTCATGGGGCCCCCCTTCGAGCCCATGGCTACATGCCCTTTACTGTTGCTGTTGTGGAAGGTGGCCTTCCTGGTGGCCATTACCTCGGCAAGGAGGGTCTCCGAGATTAGGGCGCTGACCTCGGAGCCTCCTTATTACTGTGTTCTATAAAGACAAAATTCAGTTGCGGCCACACCTGGCCTTCCTGCCTGAGGTGGTTTCCCAATTTCATTATAGCCAAGATATTCTTCTCCCCGTGTTTCTTCCCCAGACCGCATGGTTCAGAGGAGGAGAGGAGTTGGCACACGCTAGATGGGCATTAACATTCTACATGGAGTGCACAAGACGGTTCCAGAGATCTACACAACTCTTCGTCGTGGTGGGTGAGCAGATGAAAGGCTTCCCTGTTTCCATCCAGGGTATCCCATTGTGGATAACTTCCTGCATCAAGTTTTGTTATGAGCAAGCGAAGGTGCCACTTCAGGGGATAATTACAACCCACTGAACAAGAGCTCAAGCTTTGTCCACAGTCTTCCTAGTGAAAGTGCTTGTGCAAGACAGCTGCAGGGCTGCCAGCTGTTCATCTATACACACCTTCATGTCACACTATGCAATCGTCCAGCAGATGCAGGACAATGCAGGCTTCGGCAGAGCAGTGCTGCAGGCAGCTCATCCGCAACTCCAGCCCACCTCCCAGGTATTGCTTATGAGTCACCCACAGTGGAAGGGACATGAGCAAGCACTCAAAGAAGAAAAGACTGTTACTTACCTTGTAATTGTTTTTCTTTGAGATATGTTGCTCATGTCCATTCCACAACCCACCCCCCATCCTTGCGGCTGGAATTGGCGGCAAGAAGGAACTGAGGGAGTGTAGGGCCGACAGCGCCCCATATATCACAGCATGTGCGCAGGGCTCCAGGGAATGCTACAGATAATGCCAAAGAAAAAAGGTTCCAGTAACCATACGTGAAGGTGAGCACACACCTACAATGGAATGGACATGAGCAACACCTCTCGAAGAACAAGGTAAGTAATCGTCTTTTCTCCTTCGAGTGATTGCTCATATGCATTCCACTTAGGTGTGTGCGCATCCTCGTGCATGGTCTCCGGAGAACTTTTTCCCTAGCAGCCCCCTGTAAGGGCCGGTCTTGGCGCCCCCTGGAGTGCCGCCCTCATGCGGCGGTATATACGGTGCCACCAGCCCCTCCCCTCCTCAGTTCCTTCTTTCCGCCCGTGATGGTCGTCAGGAACAACTCTTGCTCCTCACAAGTATTTTCCCTTTACTGTAAGTAGTTAGTTAGCAGTTCTCCCTGAACTCAGTTAGTTTTTCAATTAGTATAGGATACTTAGTTAGAGTAGGAAGAGCCCTAGGGCTCTAGCAACCCGGCTATGCTAGGCTCGCCAGGGTTCAAACCCTGTGCTGGCTGCAGGAAGGCCTTTCCCATCAGCAACCCGCACGACCGCTGTCTAAAGTGCTTGGGGGAGCAGCACCGAAAGGATCGGTGCCGCATTTGTAAGGCCTTTAAGCCACGGACCCAAAAAGGGAAATCCGGCTTAAGGCCATTTTGATGGAGTCCGCCCGGCGTCCGAGCCGATGCGGACCCCTTCGGCACCGAGTGTCTCATCGGTGCAGAGCGCTCCGCCAGCACCGCAGGCGCCTCGGCACTGGACATCTCCGATGCCGAGAAGGAAGAAGCGCCACCAGCGTGTGGAGCGCTCTCCCTCCCCCGCACTGCAGGAGCGGCCGGGGTCAAGTCCGGAGGTGCTACCGCTCATGGACGAGCTACCGACACCAGCACCGTTATACAGGGAACCTCCCCCGACTCCTGGGAGTGAGGGACCCCCTGTCCAGGACCATTCCACACCGAAGGCGTTCGAAGCGGCTCAAGCCTTGCTGGCCTTGCCCATGCCTCCGGCCCTCTTTTGGCTGAGAGAGTCAGGGCCTGTGTCCCGGGGCAAACCCGCGATGGGTATCCCCAAAGGGTGGGCGCGCCTGGCACCGGAGCAACGGCTGCCCACCACTCGACGCCGGAGAGTCGAGCTAGATAACTACTCTCCCTCCTCGTCGTCGGATGAGTCATCTTGGCACCATTCTCGTTCGTCGAGACGGCACCGCTCTAGGTCTTCATCGCGATGCTCCAGCTCCGCTCACCGGCACTGGGAAAGAGACGTCGCAAGTCTTCCATCCTTCAGCACCGGTCTTCATCTTCGTCTGCATCGCCCAAGCACAGCACCGGCACCAAGCTGGCCCCAGCCCCCTTGACAATGGCCATACTGGGGGCTGTGGGCAGCCCAGATGGGGCAGTGAACTATGTCGGCCCTTGCTTCTGTGACCCAAATAGCTCCCCAACAGGCACCTTCGGTGCAGGAGAGGGACCACTCCTCGGAAGGGGAGTTGGACCCGGGGGGAGGGCCCCGCCACAGGACCCCGCCACCTGTCCTCTTCTTCGTTGCCGGACGAGGTGGCCTTCAGGGACCAGGGGGCCCCTCTGATTGATTTCAGGGCTCATCAGGAGCTACTGAAACAGGTAGCCTCTAACCTTGGCCTGGAGGTCAAGGTACTGGAGGAAGAGGTGGACCCCCTCTTCAGGCATGGGGGACTCGAGGATCTATCCAGGGTAGCCCTCCCCGTCCATGAAAGGGTGCTGCGCCTGGCCCAAGCCATTTGGCTGACCCCTTCCTCGGTCGCCCCAACCTCCAAAGGCACTGAGAAGAAGTACTATGTGCCAGCTGAAGGGCACGAGTACTTGTACACCCACCCGGCCCCGGGGACTCTGGTTGTGGATGCTGCCAACCAGAAAGAGAGACAAAGGGCCCAGAGTGCCACTCCTAAGAACAAGAAGGGTAGGAGACTAGACCTCTTTGGTAGGAAGGTCTACTCCACAGGAGCGCTCCAATTCAGGGTGGCTAACCACCAGGCCCTCTTGGGCTGGTATAATTTGAACCTTTGGGACTCGATGGAAAGGTTCACTGAGTCCCTGCCCCAAGACCAGGCTACAGACTTTACCATGGTCCTGGAGGAAGGACTGACTGTAGCTAGAGCAGCCTTGCAGACTGCTTTGGACGCTGCAGACACGGCCAGCAGGGTGATGGCCTCCGCCGTTGCCATGCGTTGCGCAGCATGGCTACAGTCCACGGAACTGTCCCAGGAGGTGCAGCACTCCATCCAGGACCTGCCGTTCGATGGAGCCGGCCTGTTCTCGGAGAGGACAGACACAAGCTGCACACCCTCAAAGATTCAAGGGCCACTCTCCGCTCGCTGGGACTATATACCTCTCAGGCGGCGAGATTACAGACTCGCCAGCAGCCGCAGCGCCCGCCACAGCGGTAGCGGCAGCAACCTAGGCCACCACCTAGGCCTTCCCCCTCCCACAAGGGGTAGGGATAGGATCAGGGGTTCCAGACGGCGCAACCGCCCCGCGTTGTCCGCAGCTTCCCATAAAGGACCCTCCCAGGGCTCCAAGGGAAAGCACCAATTTTGACAGTGTGCCCAAGGGTGGCATCAGCATTCTTCCCCTGGATTCTCCCCCGCCTTTCAGAAACAGGCTAAGGCCCTACCTCGGCCTGTGGCAGGGCATCACCTCAGACCTCTGGGTCCTGAACACCGTGTGCCGGGGTTACGCCCTCTAACTGGTGGCTTCCCCTCCCCCGACTCACCCCCTTCCCTGTCCCTCTTCAGGGACATCTCACAAGCAATTACTTCTTCAGGTGGTCCGCTCCCTCCTGCACAAGGGAGCCATAGAAGCGGTTCTGTCACTCAAGGTGGGGAAGGGGTTCTACTCGAGGTTCTTCCTCGTTCCCAAAGCCAGGGGAGGCCTCAGGCCTATACTGGACCTGCGCAAGTTAAACAGGTTCATAAAGAAACTCAAGTTTCGCATGGTGTCCCTAGCAGCCATTATCCCCGTATTCAATCCAGAAGATTGGTTTGCCGCCCTCGACCTGAAGGATGCGTACTTCCACGTGCCCATCCTTCCCGCCCACAGGCACTATCTAAGGTTTATGGTAGCTGGTGGCTACTACCAATTTACAGCCTTGCCCTTTGGCCTGTCTTCCTCCCCCAGGGTGTTCACCAAGTGTATGACAGTGGTGGCGGCCTTCCTAAGGTGCAGAGGGGTCCAGATATTCCCCTACCTGGACGACTGGTTGATAAGGGGCAAGACCAAGTCTCAGGTGTGCGAGGTGGTCTCCCTCGTCCAGGTCTCCTGCAACGCTCGGGGGCTGCTCATCAATGAGCAGAAGTCAACGCTGTCTCCGGTGCAGCGCATAGAGTTTATAGGGGACTCCCTAGACTCGGTTTAGGCCAGAGCCTCCCTCTCACGCTCAAGGTCTGAGGCCATGGCAGCAATCATATCGCAACTTCAGAGATGCCCCACGACGACAGCCAGGCAGTGCCTTCAGCTGTTGGACCACATGGCCTCATTTACGTATGTGGTGAGGCTGGCCCGCCTCAGGCTCAGGCCCCTTCAGGGTTGGTTGGACACGGTGTATGTGCCCAGCAGGCACTCTCTGAACAGAGTGGTGACGGTGCCCCCCGCAATACTGGGGTCACTACGATGGTGGATGAACCCCGGGACAGTCATGGAAGGGGTTCCGTTCAGGGATTTGACCCCCTCGGTCACCCTGATCTTGAATGCGTCGGACCTCGGTTGGAGGGCCCACATAAGCGGCTGCATGAGTACTCAGGGCCGCTGGTTGCAGGAGGAGACTGCCCACCACATCAGTGTAAAAGAACTGAGGGCAGTCAGACTAGCTTGCAAAGTGTTCCTCCATTGTTTATTGGGCAAAATGGTACAGGTGCTGATGGACAACACCGCAGCAATGTATTACATTAACAAGCAAGGGGGGCGTGCTCCTCGGCGCTCTGCCAGGAAGCGCTTCGACTTTGGGACTTTGCTGCGAGGCACGGCTTTTGTTTAACCGCCTCTCTCCTCCCGGGGGTCAGGAATGATGAGGCGGACCGCCTCAGCAGGTCGTTTCTTCCCCAACACGACTGGTCGTTGCATCCAGAGGCAGCGGCCAGGATTTTCCGAGTGGGGTGTTCCCTGACTGGACCTGTTCGCGTCATCCTGGAACAGGAAATGCCCGAGGTTCTGCTCGCTCCAGGATCGTGAGCCGGGCTCCCTCTCTGACGCGTTCCTCATTGAATGGACAGGGACCCTCATGTACGCGTTCCCCCCATCCCGCTCTTGCCCAGGGTCCTCTTGAAAATCAAGAGGGACAGAGCAGACGTGATCCTGATTGCCCCGGCATGGCCGAGGCAGTATTGGTTCAGCATGCTGCAGGACCTCTCTGTCGCCGCGCTGATCGAGCTCCTGAGGAGGCCGGACCTGCTCTCCCAGGACCCCGGTCACCTGCTGCATCCCAGCTTGGACTCCCTGCACCTGAAGGCCTGGAGACTCTCTGGCTGACTGAGGAGGAGAGAACCTGCTTGGAGCAGGTCCAACGCGTGCTGCTGGGAAGCAGGAAACCCTTCACGCAGATCGCCTACAGAGCCAAGTGGAGGAGGTTCACCTGCTGGGCGGAGTCGCGGGGCATAACCCCCGGGACGTCCCCCGTGCAAGCTATCCTTGAGTACCTGCTGCAGCTTAGACTCCAGGGTCTAGCGTTAGCCTCCCTAAGGGTGCACCTAGCAGCCATCTCAGCTTTCCATCAGCCATTGGAGGGGCGGCAAGTTCTGCCACCCCATGTCGGTGAGGTTCCTCAAAGGGGTTGAGAGGCTGTACCTGTAGGTTCGTGACCCGGTGCCTCCTTGGGATCTCAATCTGGTCCTCACTAGACTGACGGGGCCCCCCTTCGAGCCCTTGGCCACTTGCCCCATGCTAATCCTGTCCTGGCCATTACCTCGGCTAGGAGGGTCTCTGAGCTAAGAGCTTTGACCTCGGAGCCCCCCTATACTGTGTTCTTCCATGATAAAGTGCAGCTGAGGCCACATCCAGCTTTCCTGCCTAAGGTAGTCTCCCAATTCCACTATAACCAAGACATTTTCCTCCCCATGTTTTTCCCTAAACCGCACAGGTCGGAGGAGGAGAGGAGACTACACACCCTGGATGTGAGGAGGGCGCTGACGTTCTACCTGGAGAGGACGAAGCCGTTCCAGAAGACCACGCAGCTCTTTGTCGCGGTGGCAGACAGGATGAAGGGATCCCCGGTTTCCACCCAGTGCATCACCAGATGGATCACCACCTGCATCAAGTTCTGCTACGAGCGCGCAGGCGTCCAGCTTCCTGGAGTGGTTACGGAGCACTCAACAAGGGCCCAGGCCGCATCGGCGGCCTTCCTGGAAAGGGTCCCCCTGGCTGACATCTGCAGGGCTACCACCTGGTTTTCGGTGCACACCTTTGCCGTGCACTACGCTGTCGTCCAACAGTCAAGGGAGGACGAGCGAGTTGGCAGAGTCATGCTGAGGGCAGCTCACCGATGACTCCTACCCACCTCCAGATAAGGCTCATTAATCACCTAAGTGGAATGCATATGAGCAATCACTCGAAGCAGAAAACATGGTTACTTACCAGTAACTGTTGTTCTTCAAGATGTGTTGCTCAGATCCATTCCACACCCACCCTCCGTCCCCACTGTCGGAGTCAGCAGAAAGAAGGGACTGAGGAGCCGGCAGCACCCTATATACCGCCACATGAGGGCGGCACTCCAGGGGGCGCCGAGACCGGCCCCTACAGGGGGCTGCTAGGGAAAAAGTTCTCCGGAGACCGTGCACGAGGGTGCGCGCACACCTAAGTGGAATGAATATGAGCAACACATCTCGAAGAACAACAGTTACTGGTAAGTAACCATGTTTTTTGTCTTCTGAATAACTAAAGAGGTGACCAGAAGCTGTTTGTTGCTGGCTTGGTATATCTTATAGAAGAATGACCACCAATATTTGGGGCTTTGCCTGCTCTATTCTTTGCAGTTTTGCCCTCTTTAAGCTATCTCAGCATGGCTCCCCTGGAGGCCCAATGTCAAAATCCCCAACACTGAAGTCCTTGACAGGTGCCAAATCCCTGGCATGTGGTCCATGTGGAGGTTTCCTGTATACCAAAAGTGATCTACAGCCAACTGAGCACACGAACCTGCTCTAAGTGTCGACCCATCTGTATATATAAAGACAGCAGGAACGCAACCTCAAAGCACACAAGATAGACATTAAAACCTGGGAACTCATTGTACTGGACAGACCCACATAGAGATGTTTGTATCGTGAGTCCTCTGCAGGTGAAGAGAGCACATCATAAGGGTAGTGCCTCAAACCCTCCCCCCAACAATGACTACACTTGAAGGCATGCATCAATATTTGCAAATCCAGGATCGGACTCACTTCCCATGTGAGAAGCCATAAAACAAATAAACCCAGAACTCAAGTCAACACTAGCTCAAACACTCATCCGTCAAAGTGACAGGAGAATTCAGAATGTCAAACTAAGCCACCCTGTCAAGCAGTTCCTTTGAAGTCTCTGCTGCAGAAGACTTTTTCAGAAATGCTGGCATTTTCACAAAACCAACACAACCAACAAGTCACATGACTTTTAAAATGCAGAATGTGGCCCAATGTCTAAAAGACTTGAAACCTGACTATGGTCATGCAACCAGTGATCTAGAATACCAGCCCTTTTTATAAATGAAGGGGGAGATGCAAGTGCTCAATCCTGCTAAAAATCAGGTATTTAAATATGGAATTAGGAGGCTCACATTAAATGAAATGTCTTGAAATTCACAAGAAATGTCTTGCTAGTTTTGTAAATTATCCTTGACAACATAAAGATATCAACCAGGAGAGGTAACAATCAGAAAGCAAAGGTTACTTACTTGTAACTGGAGTGCTGTAAGATGACTCTGCATATTCACACTTATGGTACTGCAGTGACCTGTACAGCTTAATGGTGCCTTCTTCAAGCAGTGCCCGTTAGAGTGAACATGCACTCCCTCCTACTCCTCCCCTTTAAGTCTCAATGTTCTGAGCGTGAGGCTACATAAGGGAGCACTCTGTCCATTACTACCTCAATTCCTTCAGTCGCTGACCTAGAGAAACCAAGATTATCCTCTGAGGGGAATGTGAGGGGGAAAATGTGCATGTGCAGAGTCATCTCCAAGAACTGTTAAAAATAATGAACCTTGCTTGCTTCTTTGAGTGGCTCTATGTATTCCCATTCATGGGTCATTTGACAAGCAATGAAAAGTCACAAATTAAATAATAATTGAACCAGAGCTCTACCAGAGCTAGCAACCACTCTGGAAGCCAAATCCAAAGCCTAATGTTTAGTAAACACATGAACTGACTTTCAAATAACAGTCTTACAGATTCTTCAATAGGAACATATTTAAGACAAGCAAAAGATGCTGTCACTGCCCTAATAGAAGGAGATCACACACCAGTAAGCAGAGGACCTGCTGCTAACTTGTGACATTCAAGTCATAATGACATTCAAGACATGCAGACATTATCCATCTGTAAATATCTTGATAAGATACATGACAACCCATATGATTCTTAGCATAAGAAACAAATAACCTAGACTTCCTAAAAATCTTTAGTTCTGGTTAAATAATTTACTAAAACCCTTCTAGCACCCATAGTATTAATGAAGAGGGACTATACATGCCCAAAAAGTCAAAAGGTATTAACATGTCCCTGTCACTGTCCAACATTAAACTGTGTTAATCAAGGTTCAGAGCTTGGTATATAGAGACCTCAGTTTACTTAACTCCAGAGAAAAATCCTAAAGTTTGGAGATCTATTGGTTAGGATATACAGAAGGAACTGAAACAAACTATGAAGTACTTTAAAACTGAAATTGAATAACTATGTAAAATAAACTTAACTAAAATCTACCAGAGTTCCTTTTAAGAGAGTTTCAGTTAGAATCTCTTATTTCTCCAGTCACCTCTACTTGGTGGAGAGGAAAGGGCTAGTTCTGTTGCTCAGCTACAAGATGTGAAGAATGGTCACTTTTCCTATTTTTTTCACACACACACGGGGGAGAAAACACAGGATAGGAAAGGTAAAGGAAATACGTCTTTTGGTGGTGGTCTCATGATTCCAGGTAGTAGGTCAATAACAGAAGGAAGCTTTGGGTTGGCAGGTCGGCCACAACAGCAATTGTCCTGGGCTCAGCCTCATTTCCTGGTCTATGCTTTGAGATGTCATCTGGTTGGTCTCATGTGTCTTCTACTGGTCTCTCTCAGGCTGGGCAGTCTGTCTAGTCTCATTATGCTGGTGCCATGTGGTACAGCTGATCTTAGGGTCAAATGGAAAATCGAGAGCGAGACTACAAGAGGAAAAAGTGAGACAGAAAAGAACACACAAGAGAAGGGGAGAGACATGAGATTGTGCTCTGTCTCCCATAAAGTCTCCATTAATGCAACAAGGTGCACCTGCTTAGGTCTGGGCTTCAAAATTATTCAGTGACTTTCAGAATCCATGAGTGGAGAATAAAGTCCCTGGAGCGAAGCAGGGCCCTGATGGCCTTCTCTCGCCCCCTAAAATTCCCCAGTCATCCATGTCCCCAACAAGTCTCTCTTAAGAGCCCTGAGAAAGGGGATGATGGGAGAAATAGTCTATTTTCTCATTATTGTATTCACTGGTTAGCCCTGACTTCCAATAAGCCAAATTTAGTTCATTCACTTCCAGTCCCACTTGTTTACCAGGTATGGTCTCAACACAGTCCTTGAGTTATAACGATAAAGCCTTTTCACTTAAACTAACTCAAGATTGTTTTAAAAAATTACTAAAAGTGAAAAAGATTATGTAACGGGCTAAATTGGATTTTTGTTACCCTTTTCCACCAATGTTTGTTATAACAGGAGCTTGAACCATTTCAAAAACTTCCATCCACTTTCCCACAATTAGGTTCACAGAGATTGGCCTATTAGGCCCGAATTATTACAATACATCTAAAGCATGTAAAGCAGATTACCCTTTATCAGTATGTAGCTTTGGAAAAAGCATGGGTAAATTTGTTAGACGTGAAACTTCAGATACTATTTCTCGTAAAAACCTGGGATCCAGTCTAAGAATCATCTTGTTTTATGAAAAAATAGTAAACGATGCATGCCTTGATGGCAGATTCAGTTTGCTGACCCTCCTGGCTGTTTTAATAAATACAGTCTTGATAAAGTAAAGAACACTGTCAAGGATTCAAAAGATGGATTCACAAGCATAGAAAATCTCAGCATGGAACTGGATTTCTTAAGAGAGGCTACATGTTAGATAACCCCTTCAGAAACCTTTTAACCATATCATACACAAATAAACTACTGCCATCAAAACATGAAAGAGAGACCCTCCAAATGAACTCTTAGAAAGAAATTAGATAATACCTCAGATTTAAAATACAAATATTCCAAAACACAAGAAATAGATATTGTAGCTGTCAAATTAGACTTTCCCTGCATCTAAGAGACAGATCTAGTCCATTTCATGCAATATTTCTTTGTAGACTGTGTTACAGAATTAAGCAATACATTCTGAAGCACCGAGGAACAAGATTGTTCAAGATTAGCCAGGGCCTGACAGCCCAGGCCATCAGATGAAGTGGTGAGAGATCAGGATCAAGAATCCTGCCAGGCTGCTGTAACAAGAAGCCTGGAGACAGTGAAAGCAGCTTGGCAGACGACTCCTGATAGCGGATTGGTATACCACTGCTGTCTTATAGAAGTAGGATCAACCTCACTTTGTCTTATCTTGATCACCACCTTCTGAATTAGTGGAAATGGGGGAAAGCCTTCAGATGGCCCTCTCCTTAATGCACTAGGAAAGTATCCGAGATGGACTAACTCTTGGGCAAAAGAGATTATGCTAACTGTTGAACTTGATTGTAAACAGGTCGCCCCCACTGCTGCAACAGGCTTACTCCAACTGGGGAAGATCTCTTGTATTACCTCATCCTTTAATGACCACTCATACATCTGACTGTTTTGCAAGCAAATAGCCCTGCATTTAGCAGGGAAGGCAAGCAGACAGACATCAGTTAGAATGCACCAATCCCACTGATATGTGCTGAGGCAATTAGTCTGAGCAGAATGGGTACCTCCTTGCTTGTTGACATAATACATCGTTGTTATATTGTCCCTCCACAATTTCCCCCTTATATAAGAAAAAAAGAGATCTGAAAACCAGGTGAATTGCCCTCAATTCTAAAACACTAATGTGCAGAAGGCTTTGACTTAGGTCTAGACCTGAATGACAATGACTTCTGTTGAGACTAAGAGGGAGAAGTTGCTTGTTGGTGCTCTCATCTCAGAGTTGAAAAAAACAAGACTGAAAATTGTCTCTAGTAGTGAGAAACAGTAGCTCTCCTTCTAGCAGTGGAATACAAACTAAGAAAATGAGCAGTAGAGCTCATCCGTCTTGTTACTGAAAAAACCGTTACCCTCAAAGATCCCCAACTTTAAATCTAGTGTGCATAGTCAATGAAGGCTACCTTGACCATGCATGTCTTCTCAAAGTAATCACAGATGCTAAGGCTCTGGCCAAAGAATCAGAAGCATCAGAAGTAGCCCAGAGCATATTTTGCCACATTTTGTCCCTCTGACAATCCCCTATGATTGTCCGGTAAATCCTGCACAAATATAATAATTTTTTCTCACTGATTAAACTGATAGCGGAACATTACCACCTGGTACTTAACTACTCTAATACCAAGAGATGAAGGAAAAAAGACTTTCTTCCAACGGCCTCCGATTCCTTCCCTTCTTTATCTGCGGGCATTGAATGGGCTTAACCAGACCTAAATCTATTACTCACAACTGCAACCACCAAAGAATTTGGTGTGGGGAAAGTCTGAAAATATTAAATCCCTTCATGTGATATCTGATACAGTTTATCTGCATTCTAAAAATGGGCTGGCAGGAAGCAGGAGTAACCCAAACTGTCTTACCAAGTTGCAAAAGACCACCCAGAATTGATAAAGACATCACATTCTTTGATGGAGCCCCAAGAATGCCCCAAAGCCAATCAAATGGATGTGAAGCCACTTCTATAACCACTGAAGGTCAATTCAAAGTAGATGCCATTCAATCTATCAATTCATGTGACCCCAAGAATGCTCCAAAGCCAATGTCAAATGGATGTGAGCCTGTTACCAGGAGAATTTTAGAGTAGGGTGTTACCCTAAAAACTGCCAGTCAAGTGTGGTGGTCCACCCTATTGGAATTTACAGGGAGACAACCTGCCTTCTGATGAAAGGACACTGTTACAGCCCTTGGACCGAGGTGGAACACACAAGCTGTGAAACTTAACATCTGTGTTTGAAGTATTTAGAAATGGGTGATTACATTGAATAGAAAGAGATAGAAGTAAATAATATTACAATAATGCGTCTATATTTTTAACACTAATTTAGCAATATAATACTTAATATGTTTATGACAAGTATACAGACTATACTATTATATAAACTATAACTTATAACATTTTATGAGTGCTGATCAGGCAGTCATGGAATGGGTAGGGTGATCACTCAAAACCACAGGCATCCAACTTTATTACAGACATTCCCATTCTTCCTTAAGAAAAATAAGGAATGTATCATGCTTACTCTCTTTCTCCAATGAAAATCCCTCTGAATCTTCTAGGCTCCATTTCTGCTCTGTCAGATGTTTTAGCTGCTTGTGATGCCTGGTCTTCTTCAGCAGGTTCTTCAATGACGGTTGCTAGATCTAGGTGATCTTCCACACACTATTCCCTTGACGATTGGCCTTATATTTTATATATATGAGTATGACAGTTGAGAAGGGAGCGGTCATGTAAGGAGAGAGTTGCATGAGAGGAAGGGAGGGGTCAAGTAAGGAGGGAATTAGAGAAGGGAGGGGTGTGAGGGAGCTATTTTCAACTGCCATTACTAGATTCACCATTAATTTTCTATCCTAAAAATTCTTTTCCTGAAACTTGTTTAATCATTACAGAATGCTAGACACTGATACCACTCTGTTTAATTAATTCATTTTCTTATTCTCCATTTTCAAACCTCCTTTGACATTTTTTACCTGATCATTCTTTTTAACAAATTCAGACAATTGAGACAGAAATCTTTCGTTACAAGGCCTCTTCTATAACCAATAAAGGTGAATTCAAAGTAGATGCCATTCGATCCATCAATTCATGGAAATGTAAAACATCTTCTGACCAGAGATGAAGCAGAAACAATGCTCCCATTTTCATCAGGCTTACACGTTGTATCCACCTGGTGGTACTCCAGAAGTGGAACCAACACTTCCTCCTCTTCTTCAGACAGTGTGTCAGGTACCACTGTCTGGGGCACAGACAGATCTGGTTGAATCAGATTTAAAGGTTCCTCTACAACTGGACTCATCACTTAGAACATCACTGCTCCATCCGTACTGTGGATGACTCAAGAACTTGCAAGGCAGAGCCCAATAAAACCACTGAGCCAAAGACTACCCGTGTCTCCAATAATTAGGATCAGTGAACATACCCACAGGATGTGAACACACAAACTGTCCAAAAGGCTATTCTAACTGTATGGACTTCGCTATTACCTACCCCACTCGTTGTACTACCTTCCCCTTGACTCTGTGTGTGTGTACACACACACCACTTATCTGATTTCCATTCCCCACATCTGACTAAGTGGATTAAAGCCCACAAAAGCTTGTGCCTGCAAAAATTAAATGTATTAGTCTTTAAAATGCTACTGAACTCTCATTGTTTTAGTTGGAAAACTGTTCCTAGAGAGTAGTTATCAGAGGTTTACAGTCAAGCTCTAAGGGATCAGTTCTGGGTCCAGTTCTATTCAATATTTTCATCAATGATTTAGATAACGGCATGGAGTACAAATATAAAGTTTGCGGATGATACCAATCTGGGAGGGGTTGCAAGTGCTTTGGAGGATAAGATTAAAATTCAAAGTGATCTGGACAAACTGGAGAAATGATCTGAAGTAAAAAGGTTGAAATTCAATAAGGACAAATGCAAAGTACTCCTCCTAGGAAGGAGCAATCAGTTGCACACATACAAAATGGGAAAGGACTCCCTAGGACAGAATACTGTGGAAAGGGATCAGGGATCACAGTGGATCACAATCTGAGTCAAGAGTGTAACACTGTTACGAAAAAAGCAAACATCATTCTGGAGATGTGTTAGCAGGAGTGTTGTAAACAAGACACAAGAAGTAATTCTTCCACTCTACTCTGTGCTGATTAGGCCTCAGCTGGAATATTGTATCCAGTTCTGGGTGCCACATTTCCAGAAGGATGTGGACAAATTGGAGAAAGTCCAGAGAAGAGCAACAGAAATAATTAAAGATCTAGAAAACATGAGGGAAGATTGAAAAAATTGGGTTTGTTTAGTGTGGATAAGAGAAGGCTGAGGCAGGGAACATAACAGTTTTCAAATACTTAAAAGGTTGTTACAAAGAGGAGGGAGAAAGAGTGTTCTCCTTAACCTTGGAGGATAGGACAAGAGGCAATGGGGCTTAAATTGCAGCAAGGGCGGTTTAGGTTGGACATTAGGAAAAGCTTCCTAACTGTCAGGGTAGTTAAGCACTGGAATAAATTGCCTAGAGAGGTTGTTGAATCTCCTTCATTGGAGCTTTTTAAAAGGAGATTGGACGAACACCTGTCAGTAATGGTCTAGATAATACTTATTCCTGCCTTGAGTGGGGGGGGACTGGACTAGAAGACCTCTTGAGGTCCCTTCCAGTGCTACAGTTCTATGATTCTATGTAGGGTTAGAAATCAGAGCCATTTCATAACGCTATAGCTTCTGATATTTTAGGTATTTACATGACCCCCATCACTGAGCATCTCTCAGTCTTTAATACATTTATCCTCAACTTCTTTGTGAGGAAATGGAGTGGTATTAACCCTATTTACAATATGGGGAATTAAGTCCTAGAGGCTCAGATCTATATAGGCACCTAATTCCCACCGAAATCAATGGAAGGTAGGAGCCTTCCCAATACACAATATCCAATACACAATAAGACTCTGAGGATCTGAGACAGAGAGACTAAAGCCTAAATTATGCCAAAAAAGATTTTCAGAAGCACCTACATGCCTAGCACCCACTGTAATAAATGGATGTTAGGTACCTAGATTCTTCTGAAAAATCCCACCAGGTGCCTAAAAACCTTTTTTTTTAAAAAAAAGAGTCCTTAAGTGACTTGCCCAGGGTCATCTAGGATGTGTGTGGCAGAATAAGAGTTGAACCCAGGTCTCCCTGCAAGCTAATGCTCTATCCTTTGGATCATCCTTTCTAGAAATCCACACCAACAATGCCATGCAGCAGAAATGCAACAATTTCTGATTAACACCAACAATCCAGTATATTTCTTCATAATGCCCATGCCTAAATAAGCTTCATAGGACAACATGTACAATTCAGGATGTAATATGAATGCATGACTCCACAGGATCAAACTCAAGAGTTTAAAATAGCACCTGACAAAAAAGTCTCTTACTTCAGCTTCAAATACCTGCCACTAAGCCCATAAAAGGGGAGACTAATACTATACTTATGATTCCTTTTCATGATTATCCCCAAGATCATAAGCATACAGTATGCCCAATACACAATAAGCTAAGCATAATACTGATAAAGTAGCTCCATCTAGTGGCCATAAGGAAATCTAGTCTTTTCCAGTCAATTACAATTCTGTAACTCATACTGAAAAAATTTTCTATAGTTTTGCACAACAGAAGTACCTCACTGCATGTTGTTTTAAGTATAAGGTTTCATACAATTCAAATTACTCTGTGCCATTGTAAGAACTCTAATATTTATGTGCAATTTGCCATTTATACAAGAGACAAGAATACAGATTTTTCCCTGCAACTGGGTGCATTTTGTGCAGTATAGCCACACAGAGAAGTTTCCTGACTCCACAGGACAAAGACGCTATTAGACTGGCAGGGAACCTTTTGTGCAAAGCCCATTCAACAAGTCAATTAACCTGTTAGGCTGAATGATGTAAGAAGGAAAAGATAGCTGCACTGATAATATGACTGTCAGTCTTATTAGAATGCTAGTATGCAACTTCCCTAAAAACTGGCTACAGCCTGGATCCAGACAGTAATGTACTTCAGACTTTATCTAATGAGCATATTTCCCTTTTGCCTCATGACACAAATATATCATACAAGATAAGTCATTTGAAGATTATGAAACAGATATCTTTCACTGATATAGTGCAGTGGTTCCCAAAGCGTGGCCCGTGAAGTCTTTCAAAGTGGTCCATTGCTCTTCTCCCATTGGCTGAAAAAGGGAGCCTCTGCCTAACAACCCAGGCGGAGCGCATTGCCTCAGGGCTACAAGACTGGTGCAGGCTCCTGGCTGCAGCTCAGGGGATGGGAGATCAGTGGTCCCCTCCCCCAGCTCTAGCAGAGAGCACAGCAAAACACTCCACCTAGGTCCATAGCCGCTGGGGTCCCTACTGGAGCCAGGGGAAGGAGAGCACTGATCTCCCATCCCCCTGGCTACAGAAGTAAGCCACAGCCTAGGAACCTAGGTGGAGCGCATGGGGCTACATGACGTGTGGTTTTCCTGCTACAGCCAGGAGAAGGGAGATAAGTGAGGACGCACCTGAAACTTCCTTCCATCTGGCTGCAGTGGGGATGGGGGGCCATTGGTGGAGACTGGTGGCCCTTCAGGATTGTAAAAATGATATCTGTAGCCCTCAAGCCAAAAAGGTTGGGAACCACAGATATAGTGCATTTCATTCATAAAGAAACACTTTAGAAACTTAAACTAATATACAAACTAAACAAAGGGAAATCACTTCATCCGAACAGCATCAAAAAGTGTTTGATCAGAAATACAAGCCCTGGCTGCATGAGGGAAATTTAGACCTGAATTACTATACTGATCTTAGAACACCAGTGCAATCTGCTAATATAGATGTACGACTCACATGTAAGTCAAACTGGCAAAAGTCTTGCTTTACAGCAGTGCAGCACATCTATATCAACAGTTACATCACTGGAAGTTTTTCTAATATAGATTGGGCCCAATTTGCCACTGGCTTGCACCTTGAGTCATCATTTACACCTATACAAAGTGAGGGTGCAGATGCAGTGGCACAGGAGCCAGCAAATGGGAATTTGAGGGGGAGTTTGCAAGGGGAGTTTAGGGAGGGACTGTGTGGTGTTCTGGTATTGTTCTGGTGCTTTGTTGGGGGTCAGCTTTTTTTTGTTTTTGCATCTCTCACTGGCGGGACATATGGGAAAAGGCTATGACAGATTCAGAGGCACAGTGGTAGTCATCCAAGCAGTGGAAGAGACAATAAAGATGACTAGATGTGGAAGCTGAGGAATGTACATGATTCTGTAGGGGGTACCTCAAAAGAAATTTCTCTGTATGACAGAGCTGATGGAAGAGAAGATTCGAGGCTTGGAGATACAGGTGGAAACTCTGATTGAGTTTAGAAGAGGATTCGAGCACATGATAGAACAAAAACATGAGGAGGCTGAAGGGAACAACCCAGACTTGCAAAGGAAGGAGGACCAAAGAACTGTGAGTGGCCAGTGGAAGCATGTGACTGCGAGAACCAGGCAGAGGAAAAGACGGGCGAGTGAAGGAGAAGACGACTCAGGAACAAGTTTGCAGAGTTGGAAAATGAAGAAGGGACACAGCAGGTCGTAACTGAAGGTGGGAGTGCACGGAAGAAGATAAGAGCAGCTAGTCCTATACAAACGGTGGGTGAGCCATGGAGATACCACCAAATAAGAGCCCCAGGAGGATACAGGAAGGGTTGCAGAGGATTGCCAGGGAGAATAGAAGATGAGAGGATTTGCAGCCAGAAAGAAGAGGGGACAGGCCAGAGAATTGCACTGTCACCAGGAAAAGGCAGCTCTGGTGGAGTAGCGTTGTATATCAATAATGAGGTAGACTGTAAAGAAATTAGAAGTGATGGAATTGATAAGATAGATTCTGGGTGAAAATCACAGTGGGGAAGAAAGCTACTGGAGCTTCCCCTGGGATAGTGCTTGAGGTGTGTTATAGACCATAGGGATCTGATTTGGACACGGACAGAGACCAATTTAATGCTTTTAAGGAAGTAAATACTACTGGGAATTGTGAGATTATAGGAGACTTACTTCCCTGATAAGAGACTGGAGGACAAGTGCTAGTAGTAATAATAGAGCCCAGATTTTTCTGGATGTGATAGCTGACAGAATCCTTCACCAAATAGTTACTGAACCAACAAGAGGGGATGCCATTTTAGATTGGGTATTGGTGAGTAGTGAGGACCTCATAGAAGAGCTGGTTGTAGGGGACAACCTTGGTTCGAGTGACCATGAGCTAATTCAATTCAAACTAAATGGAAGGATAAACAAAAATAGACCTGTAATTAGGGTCTTTGATTTCAAAAGGGCTAACTTTAAAAAATTAAGGGAATTAGTTGGGGAAGTGGACTGGACTGAAGAACTCAAGGATCTAAAGGCAGAGAAGGTTTGGAATTTCTTCATGTCAAAGTTGTGGGAACTATCTGAAGCCTTTGTCCCAAGGAAGGGGAAAAAATTCAAGCATCTCAGACAGGTGATTAAGAGAGAAAAGAAAACCTACAAAGAGTAGAAGATGGGAAAGATCAGTAAGGAAAGCTATCTCTTGGAGATGAGAACATGTAGGGATAAAGTGAGAAATGCCAAAAGCCAAATCGAGTTGGACATTGCAAAGGGAATTAAAACCAACAATAAAAGGTTCTATAGCCATATAAATAGTGTAAGGCTTGAGGTTGTTTTCAGCTAAGATGTAAGTTGAAACTCATTTAAATGGCTAACGAGTATACCTGATCCTCAAGGACAATGGCTAGTGTAAGCATCTGATGGCTCAGGAAGCCAGATGTCCTCTTCATGATTCTAATTCCAATGAGAACAGCACATTTGCTTTTAGAATTTCTCTCACCTGCCACCTACCTCTAAGGACCACCCCCCTTCTTCCTCCGCCCTACCCCGGCCCCAAGTGCAGCCCTAGGATCCTTGATGCAAGTAGAGTGATTAAAATGTCTCTGCATGTACGTAATGACCATTATCACTGTTGTTCTCTCTGGATGGACAACGTCTGTAAGTGAACAGATAAAAAATTTAAATCAATAAGAAAGCGTATATAGTTGACCACTGTAACACCATAAAGTTGAAGCTGATCTATCAGACTTCCTGGTATCGTGAATAAACCTCTTCAGTATTGTCTGTGCTGCCTGATTCTTGGAGAAAGAATCCTTCATGCTTTACGATAGGAAGAAAACAAAGAAAGAAGAAGTAGAACCACTAAGCACTGAGGAGGGGGTGGAGGTTAAGGATAATGGCATGGCCCAATATCTGAACAAATACTTTGCCTGTTTTAATTAGGCTAATGATGAGCTTGGAGATAGTGGTAAGGTGGCTAATGGAAATGAGAATATGGCCAATATCTGAACAAATACTTTGCCTGTTTTAATTAGGCTAATGATGAGCTTGGAGATAGTGGTAAGGTGGCTAATGGAAATGAGAATATGGGGGTAGTAATTACCACATCTGAGGAAGCCAAATTTGAACAGTAGAGTGGGACTAAATTGGGGGAGGCTGGATAATCTCCATTCAAAATTATTAAAACTAGCACATGAAATTGCAAGCCCATTAGCAAGGATTTTTAATGAATCTGTAAACTTAGGGGTTCTACTATAGGACTGGAGAATTGCTAACATAGTTCCTATTTTTAAGAAAGGGAAAAAATGTGATCCGGGGAACTATAGGCTTGTTAGTTTGACCTCAGTAGTATGCAAGGTGTTGCAAAAAGTTTTGAAAGAGAAAGTATTTAAGGACATTGAGGTTAATGGTAATCGAGACAAAATACAACATGGCTTTATAAAAGGTAGATCAAGCCACACCAACCTGATCTCCTTTTCTGAGAAGATAACAGATTTTTTAGACAAAGGGAATGCAGTGGATCTAATTTACCTAGATTTCAGTAAGGCATTTGATACAGTTCCACATAGGGAATTATTAGTTAAATTGGATAAAATGGGGATTAATATGAAAACTGAAAGGTGGATAAGGAACTGGTTAAAGGGGGGACAACAACAGGTCATACTCAAAGGTGAACTGTCAGAGTGGAGGGAAGTTATTAGTGGAGTTCCTCAGGAAACAGTCTTGGGACCAATTTTATTTAATGTTTTTATTGCTGACCTTGGCACAATAGGTGGGAGTGCGCTAATAAAATTTGTGGATGACACAAAGTTGAGGTATTGCCAATACAGAGAAGGATCAGGATATCATGCAAAAAGATCTGGATGACCTTGTAAACTAGAGTATTAGAAATAGGATGAAATTTAATAGTGGTAGGTGCAAGGTCATGCATTTAGGGACTAAGAATTTTTGCTATAAACTGGGGATATATCAGTTGGAAGTGACAGAGGAGGAGAAGGACCTGGACACCTGGTTGATCAGAGGATGACTATGAGCCACCAATGTGATATTGCTGTGAAAACAGCTAATACAGTCCTACGATGCATCAGGCAAGGTATTTCCAATGGAGATGGGAGGTGTTAGTACCATTATGCAAGGTGAGACCTCATCTGGAATACTGTGTGCACTTCTGGTCCCCTCATGTTCCACTTTGAATTCATCTTTCTTAAACAGGTGCAGAGAAGTGCTACTAGGATGATCTGCTGAATGGAAACCCTGCCTTATGAGAGGAGACTCAAAGAGCTTGGCTTGTTTAGCCTACCCAAAAGAAGGTTGATTGCTCTCTATAAATACATCAGAGGGATAAATATCAGGAAGGGAGAGGAATTATTTAAGGTCAGAGCCAATGTGGACACAAGAACAAGTGCATATAAACTGGCCATCAGGAAGTTTAAACTTGAAATTAGATGACAGTTTCTAACGAGCAGAGGAGTGAAGTTCTGGAATAGCCTTCCAAGGGGAGCAGTGGGGGCAAAAAAAACCTAACTGGCTTCAAGACTGTGCTTGATAAATTTATGGAGGGGTTGGTATGATGGGACAGCCTAATATGGCAATTAACTGATCTATGATTACTGGTGGTAAATATGCTAATGGCTTGTGATGGGACATTTGATTGGGTGGATTCTAAGTTACCAGAGAATTCTTTTTTGGGTGTCTGGCTGGTGAGTCTTGCCCACATGCTCAGGGCTTAGCTGATCTCCATGTTTGAGGTCAGGAAGGAATTTTCCTCCAGTGCAAACTGGCAGAGGCCCTGGGTTTTTTTTGCCTTCCTCTGTAGCATGGGGCATGGGTCACTTGCTGGTGGATTCTCTGTACCTTGAAGTCTTTAAACCAGGGGTCAGCAACTTTTCAGAAGTGGCGTGCCAAGTCTTCATTCAATCTAATTTAGGGTTTTGCATGCCAGTAACAAATGTATCAGGTCTCCCCCCATCGCCCCACCCCTTCCCAGCCCCTCCTGTCTCACGTGACGTGGGCCCCCAGCGCCTTGGCTAGGAGCTGCTCCAACACCACCAAAAGTTATACAACCCTGGCGCAAATGGCAGTCAGAGTGTCACTCAAAACAAAAAATGGCATGCGTGCCATAGGTTGCCAACCCCTGCTTTAAACCATAATTTGAGGACTTCAGTAACTCAGCCATAGGTTAGGGGTCTGTTACAGGAGTGAGTGGGTGAGGTTCTCTGGCCTGAGTTGTGGAGGTCAGACTAGATGACGATATTGGTCCCTTCTGATCTTAAAGTCTATGAGGGTAAAAGTCCATCAGAACAAAATAGCCATGTTTTATACAAGCGTGAATGACTCCACCATGTACCAGGCAATAGAGAATCAGGCCTTACATTTTCTCTAAAGCACTTTAGTGTTCCATCAAGACAGGAATCTCATATTCAAATATAGGTTTCATCCCACTCATGGGCCAACTCCATTAAATTATTACCAATAAGTTCATTTTCTGCACAATGGCATCAGCTGTTTTAATTTATTGTGTTATAATAGTGAAGCACATATAAAGAAATCTGGATAATGTATGTTTATCACAAAGGCTCCGCAGTCGTGTTTGCTTTTCTCTACCACCCCTTTTTTAAAAATAGTAATTAAATTTAAAAGGTGGCCAGACCAGGTAAGGTTAAAATAAAATGTATTAATCCTCCCCTCTACAGGGAAAGAACACAACAGTCACAAGTACAACAATAAAAGTTAGAGTCTTTAGCCCAAAAGTGGTACAAGGTTTATTAATTACCTTTTAACTAGGTTTTTGGTCCTCTCTTCTGAGATTACTTGGATAGGCTGACTTTCTCTTGAAATTCTTTTTAATATTCCTGCAGCATCCTATATTTCAGATTCTGGTAAATTACACATTTGCTATACCTGTGAGTTCATCAAGGCAGAGCTGATCTGACTCTACTAGCCCAGAAACATTACAAGCTCCATATACAGAAATATATATAATTTCCACATTAGTTCTTCTCCACTGAAAAAAGAGCAAATCCTTAGAGGTATTTAGGTGCCTAACTCCCATAGAAACCAATGGGAGTTAAGCACCTGAATATCTTTGGACAATCTGGGCCAAACGATGAAGAAGAAAGACAATGAAAGAAGAGTTTATTATGTTTCACATACTGAGAACATACAAAACAGCAATGCCCAGTACAGGGGGAAAACAAACAAACAAACAAACAAACAAACATTCTCAAGTAGAAAAACAATCCATCAGCCTCAAAATAACAACCATCTTCTCATAATGTCCCAAGCACACAACTAAGATAAAATGAAATGAATCAACAGTCCTGATTCTTCACTACATTACTGCTCGGTTTGGCAGAATTTCTTTTTTAAATGAATGTCATCAGATTTTAAATCAGTTTATTTCTGTAGGAAAGAGCCTGGAGCATTGGACTTGGTGCAAGACCTCAGGCCTGAACCAGAGGCTGTGAACCAAAGTCAGGCCGTATTTTAAAGCAAATGCTTACAAATTCACTGCCTGATACAAGAATGTGACAAGGGCATTGATAGTCACTAAAACACAGGCACTCCTGAGAAGCAACAGATACTGGGTATGTATGTGAACACATTCCAAAATATTAGCCCAGATACATCCTGACTTAACACGAGATAAAAGGGTTTGACAGAAGTGATGAATAGGCATGTTTTGCGTGAGACATCTGGAACAAGTTACAAGGGGAGGTAACAAGCAGATGTCATGAAAGATAAGCTGGTACCTAAATTGTTTTTCTCAGTCTACAAATATTGGGGATTAATTGCTTTAACCCTTTGTTTGGCCTAGGGAACAGCAGAGACTCCTGCTGATGACTGTGCCACTCGGCACAAGTGTTAGTGTGCATGTAACCAGAGACCCAGGGCACTAAGACTGTCTTGAGACCAATAAAACAGGCCGAGTGCCTTTGTCACTGAACTCTGCCTGTGGTCTTTCTTTATGAGCAACACTGTGGTCTGCTGAATTAGTAGGCTGTGCTATCTGCTAATGCTAACAACAATGAAGCTCTCAGAACAGAAGCACTGAGCAGCCAAGACAAGATTCTTCAGCAACATTCTTAATGTTTTGTAAAGCATTTATTTTTCTATTTGTATCTATTTAAATTTTTGCAGTTGGGGGAAAATATGGGGAAGGGAACAGAATCATTATTTAAACAACAGTAGATATTGAGATTCAAAAAGCTTTATAACCATTAAAACATAAACCGTCAATCTCAGGTCTCAAAATATAAAAAGGAAATCAAACTGTAGTAAGTTCTCAAGCTGCATTTTTCTTACTTTGCCTAATTTTAAATTTCTATTATTATTGATGGAAATATTGTTTCATTGTTGTGTGTATAGTAAAATCAATATTTTCTGATGTTTATGAATAAAAAATTAATCCTTCCAAGCCTAATTACTCCAACATCGTATCTTAACAGCAAATGAGTTTCAATGACATAAAAAATGGTGAAATTTCTGGGCCCATTTCTCTACTCCATTACATACCAATCAGTCAACATTTATGTATCTTGTGTCAATAAGCACATCACTGCAACCTATTCCAAGTTCTCAGGGAAATATTGTATTTTGGAATTTGAATATTTCATATTAAAAAATTTATAAGTGATCACATATCACAAGAGCTGCTAATAAAAGAATGGGTGCCTGGCCTTTGAAAATGAAAATTACTTATTTCCAATTAAGTGACACTACAAAAGAGGAGACCTGCATTTAATCATCAGCTTTTATCTTTCTGTTCCATGGTTTGGGAGCTCTGTGTAGGCAATGAACTCAATTCCAGGTGGAGTAGTTGGCAAAAGTAGTTAAAAGCACTTTATATAATCATTACAGCTAAATAAGAAGTGATATGGACAGGTTTGAGTCCTGTCCAGTAACCAACCAGAAGAATATAGCATAACTGTCAACATATACAAAATACAGCTACCTTTTTCTTTTTTTAAAAAAAATATTTTTGCAAGTAGGACTGGCAGACAGTCAAAAATGCAGAAGAGATCGTTCAAGCCTTTTGAGGGATGAAAAAAATTTCCAACAGAATTGACCCCACATTTGTTAAATTATTATTTGTTTTGAGATAAGTGTTTAGACGACCCAGCTGAAACTAAGGCCCACTTGTACAAATGCATAGTAAAAAGGAGTCCCTGCTCTGCATAGCTTAGAACTCAAATAGACAAGAAAAACAAAGAGTGGGAGGGTAAGCATACACAGTAAGGTGACTTGCCCAAGGTCACACAGTAGGTCAGTGGTAGAGTGGGAAACAGAACATGGTTCTCATTACTCCGAGTTTAATGCCCTGTGCTCCAGACCATGATGACACTGAGTGAGCAGTCAAAGACATTGTGAATATTCTAACAAACCTCAGACAGTTGGGTTGAAAAAATAAGATATGTTAACTTTTGAGATACTATGCTTCCACAAGTTACATGGCCCTTTTTGAGAAAAGATGATTAACTGCCATGCAAATTTATGTATGCAGTGAAACCATAAACTTGTCGGTCCCAGGATATTAGAGACACAAGATGGGTAAGGTAATATATTTTATTGGCCCAACTTTTGTTGGTGAAAGAGATAAGCTTTTGAGCTACACAGAGTATGTCTACACAGAAATGCAAGCCTAGGGTTTGTGGGACTTGAGTCAGCTGAAAACCCTGGGCTTGAGCATCTACACTGGATTTTTCTGAACTATGCTAGAACCTAGGGGCCTGGCATCTACACTGCACCACACAGACCCAAGGCAATGTAACCCCATCCCAGAGTGCTTAGTGCCTTCCGCAGCATTGACTCATTAGCCCTACAAATGCGTTATACTGTGGGAAAACTCAACTGCCCACCTTGCTTCCTAACTCTGATGGTGCTATTGATGGGGCTCAGGTGTGTAGGAGTATATCCACCACATAATTAGCTCTTTTGGTGCCTGTCTCAAAAGAATGACTGCAGTTTGAGAAGGCTTTATACTGAACTATCAGCTGCTATGAAAATTGGGCTTTTCACCTCTCGACTGAGTCACATTTACAGGAAAATGCCCATATGCACCTGAGGTTAACGAGGGCTCCAGTCTCCAGGGTTGTCAAACTGTTTAAATGAAACTTTGCAATTTTTAAAATGGGATGTTCAAGGAAAGTGTTTTGGGTTGATTTTTTAATTTATTTTTGTCCGTTTGTTTTGAAATTTGACCTAAAATGTAGGTTTGAGAGGGAACACACACACACACCCCCGACTGGCTGAGAAGCAGTGAAGTACATCATCAGAGCTTGGGATGCAGTGCGCTCCAGCACCCCCCAGGGATTCCTTACCCCTCTCCCTGCTGCGTCCCAGGAGGTAGGATACAGAATCTTCAGGAGGCTGTGGGGAAGTTTTGGGGCTGGCTCCCACTCACCATCCTCAGAGTGCACACAGCCTGGGTGGCCGTGCACACGCAGCCTCCCAGGGCAGGGGAGCCCAGGAGCAAGGGGCAGAGAGGGACCAAGCAGCTGGCCTGCAGGGAGATAGTGGCAGAGATCCTGGCTCAGCATGGCTGGGGGAGATGACCCCCAACATCCTGGCAACTGCCTCACACCTGTCAGCTCTGCTCTCTGATCCGGTTACACTCAGTGCTTCGGCAAAGAGGAGCTGGAGCCACCGCTGTGGGAACATTTGTGGGCTGGCTCCCACTTGCTGCTCTCATGTAGTGGAGCAAGAACCAAGCAGCTGCCCTGCCGAGAGCGGTAGTGGCTAGGGTGTTGGGGGTCATCACTTTCCCAGGTTGTGCTGAGCCAGGAACTCTGCTGTTCCTCTTCCCTACATGGCAGCCACTTGGTCCTCACTCTGCTCTCTGGCCCCCCTCTCATCGTTGGGGCTTCATGTGCAGGGGCATCTGGGCAGTGTGCACTAAAACCTAGCTGTGTTCTTGTGACCAGGAAGCAACTCTCTTTGCAAAAAGCTTCTGCTGATTAATCTGTATTGAAAATCCTGCAGACTCTCAGCTAGCGTGCTTGCAGTCCCGTTCAGCAGACAGCGGGATGTTGATCTGAGCTGCTTCTGTTTGCAAAAGAGTGCAAGAGAGTGGAAGTTCACTGAATGTAGCCCTGAGTTCCTAAGGGCAACTTCCTTAGTCCTCTCTATGCCAACCATCTATGGGATAGAGGGAACCAAGGAAGTTGCCTCAAGGCTCTGAGACAAGCTGGAGCCAAATGTGTACAGGAAAGCAATAGGGCTCAAACTCTAGGTCCCAGCTTAACACGGGCTCAGACCCTTCAGCCCGTGCAGGGTCCTGGCACCCTAAGTTCGTGCCCTAAAGAAACATGACTGGTATAGGGACGCAAGGGGGCTAGGGTTGAGCCCAGGCTCAAGCCCAGGCTTATATTTCTGTGTAGACATGCCCAAAGAGCTCTTCTGCAGGTCCAGAAAGGGTACTCTCAGCATCACAGCAAATGCAAGGTGCAACAGATTGTTTGGCAAAAGTAGTTATAATATGTGCTAAGGGACCATTCAAGCGTGGCCCATTAACATATCTGCAGTTAACTGGCCACCCGACCTTGAACAGTCCCTTATAACACCTGCCAACTACTTATACTAAACAATTGGTTCTACCCGGCATTTTGCTGCGACATTGAGAGTACCCAACCTTCCCATACCTGAAGAAAATGACTGTCAGGCTTTAAAGCATGTCTCTCTCACCAACAAAAATTGGTCCAATAAAAGTTATCACCCAACTTGTCTCTCTAATACAAATTTATGAACATGGAGCTTTAGGAATGGAAAAATGTCAGCAGGCCCAATAAGTTATTTTTAGACAAGATCAACTAACAAAACCAGACCTTAGTGACTCAGATAAATTTTCCTTATAATGCTGAGGTTTTGGTAAAATTCTGGGTGAGATGTTTATGTTCTTTGCAAATTAAAAAAGTAAATCACTTGGTTATTTTGTGGAGATTTACATTGAAAATCAGAAGGATGAAAATGAGAGACACAGAAAGCACCTTCTCAAGGCAAAATGTTTCTGCTGAGTGAGTGAGGTTTTATCTGAGACTGACTGGTAATTGGTTCTCTGTGAACTTCCCTCCTCTTTATTTTCTACCCATTATTAGATATGTATTCTGGGATTACAGAATGCATCGCTGGGCACAAAATGGTTACTAACCTTTCATAACTCTTGTTCTTCCAGATGTATTGCACATATCCATTCCACTCTTGGTGTACACACCCTGCCCAGTTGTTGGAAATTTTTTCCTTCAATGGTATCCATCAGGGTGGCTGTGGGATGCATACCAATAATCTATGGCACAGAGAGAGGACTAATGAAGCATAAGGGCCCAGCTGACCATGAGCCTGCTCAGTTCCTGCTTTCTGGATAACTCCGACATAGAGCGGTAGGGTGGTGGATTGTGGAATGGACACATGCAACACATCTTTAAGAACAGCAGCTATGAAAGGTTAGTAATCACTTTTTTCCTTTGCCTGCTTGCATTCCACCCTTGGTGACTCACAAGCAATAACAGAGGCAGAGGAATCAGAGTTCATGTACACACAGCCTGTATTACAGTTCAACCAAACTCAGCATCATCTCTAGAGTACTGGGTGATAGCATAATGGGAAGCCAAAGTGTGAACAGATGACCAGGTTGCTACTTTACAAATGTCCTGGATAGGCACCTGTGCGAGGACACTGTTGAGATTGACTGCTCATTCAATACGATTGCAAGCAGTTTGTCCAGTGGAGAAATGCCTGCCAGCTCATAACAAATGTGAATACAAGAAATTATCCAAGATGAAATTATTTTAGAAGAGCCTGGAAGAGCTTTCATTCTATCCACAACAGCCATGAATGACTGGGGAGACTGCTGAAATGGTTTGATCCTGTCTGTCTATGTAGAATACCAGTGGTCTTCTAATGTCTAACATGTGTAGCAGTTGCTTGTTCCTATTTGCATGCAATTTTGGGTAAAATATAGGTAAGAAAGTTGATTGGTTGATGCGAAAACCTGATGCTACTTTAGAGAGAAAACTCGAATGATGGTATCTTTAAAGAGGACTGTATATGGTGATTTGGATGTTAGAGCATGCAGTTCAGTGACCTTTCTGGCAGAAGTGATAGCTATTAGGAAAAACATATTTCACAAAAAGTGTAGTAAAAAGCACAGTGCTAAATGTTCAAATGGCAGACCCGTAAGTTCAAGGAGAAACAAGCTCCCTTATTTGCGAGTGCAACTTTTCCAGGTCCTTAAGGAATGTAATTGTCATGCTGTTAGAAAATATACAACAGTTATCCACATGAAGAGGGAAAATGAATATGGCTGCCAGGTGAACCTTGATACAGGTAATTACTAAGTCTTGTTGCTTCAGGTGCAACAGATAGTCTAGTGTGTGAGTGGAGGAGTGCATTAGCAAGATTCAAGTTTGAGATAAAGAATAACCTCTGTTTTGACAGGCAGGCAATCCAGTTGCAGCCTTGCTAGAACATAGAGAACTTGCTCAGAGCAAGCCTGCTCCTGGGATTTAGCCATGGAGCTTCCAGGCTGTTGAATGAAGAGTCTGCAGGGTCAGATGGAGCAGCCAATTGTGGTCTTGGGAGATCAAAAGTGGATGCAATGGGATTTGCCACTAAGAGGTCCACTGGGGCTATTAATATAACCTGGGCATGATCCCACTTGATCTTTAGTAGCACTTTGTGTGGGGAAAACCACGGTAAAGCTTTTCTGTACGTAGGGTAGTAGGAAGGCATCTGTGATGAAGCCTGGACTGCAGCCTTTCAGGCAGCAGAAAGGATGAAATTTTCTGTTGGACATGTTTGCAAATAAGTCTACCTGAGGAGTCCCTCACTGCTGGAAAATACATCTGGCTACATCTGGGCAAAGAGACCACTTCATGGCGACTCAAAAATGACCTCTTCAGGCAGTTTGCTAGTTTATTCTTACCTGCCAGGGGCGTAGAGATCTCAAGGTTGATTGAATGGGCTATGCAAAATTCCCACACATGAACTACTTCCTGACAAGGGAGGGATGAAAGAGCTCTTCCCTGAGATAAAATATCGCTGTGCGATTGTCTGAGAGAACAAACCGATTTCCCCCCTTCATCCCCGATATGAGGTAGGAAGGCCTAACAGGCAAGATAAACCAACCTGAGCTCTCTGACATTGATATGAATAGTGAGATTCCTCAAGGACCATTGATCCTGAAATTGGAAGGGTTCCCAGTGAGTTTCCCAACCTAGAGCCAATGCCTCTGAGACCAGTCATCCAAGGTTGAGGGTGGAGAAAGGGAACGCCTGCACAAACATTGAGGGGGTTCAACCACTAATTCAGCAAAATCAGAACCCATAAAAACTACTATAAGCACTATGTCCAGATGATGGCAGCTTGGAGAGTAAACTGAGGCCAGCCATCTCTACAGAGGTCTGAGGTGCAGCCTTGTATGTTGTACTACATGCCTACATATTACCTTCCAGGGTGCAATCCAGACCAATGAGGGGCTGTGTCTCCCCTGCCCTGCAACCTTAAGTGCCTCACAATGCTTTGCTACTGTAGGCCCCCCACCTGGGCTGCTCACAATCAATGTGCCAATATGCAGGTAACACCCTGAGTGTGTGTGTCTAGCTGCAGCCTGCCAGCACACTCCAGTCACACTCTAGCTTCTACCAGCATTTGTTACCATATTCAGGGTGACCTCAACACGCTCCCAATCCTGGACTTTCATGTGTTCATGTTTAGCACTGTCCAGCCCCCTCCTGGACAGTTCATGTATCTTAGAACCATTGCCTCTCTAAGGGGATCAAGATACAAACAGCTTGCAACCTCAAATGGAGTTATCCACACAGTTCAGAATACTGGATTAGTTCTGAGTAAAGAATAAAACAATCTTCTTTAACTACAAAAAGAAGGGTTTTAAGTGAATACCAGTAGTAAGGCAGTAAAGTCAGAAATTCTAACAAGAATAATACAGATAACTTTAGGACTAGGAAGTATTTTAACAAACTAGACTTGGCTCAAAGCAAAATTCTTACCACAGTTTTCATTAGCATTGCTGACCAAGTTTTGGGTCAGGATCTGCTCCCAAGGTCCAACAACTGTTTCTTTTGTCTTCTTAGGTGAAGAGAGAGATGGGGTGTTTTTGTCTTTCACTTTTATAGTTCAGTGTCCCTCTGAAATACACTTTCCTGAGACCAACTCCTAGATAAAGTTATTTCTGCTGAGAGTAAGGAAACTGGTGGGGAAGAGATGTCATGCTGTTCCTTGTCTCACCTGTTTGAGACTTTCTTTGTCTTTGTAAGGGTTCTCTGCCACCACCCCTCTGCTTTGATCACCCTCTTTGTCACAAATGACTCCACCACCCTCTTGTTTAGCAATCCAGTGCAGTTTATTTGCAATATGCAGTCTTATCACATACAGCTTGACTAGCTGTTTCAGGCACTTCTGCAAATAGAACCTCTTCTCCTTTTCCCCCTACTTCCTTCACCTGGGCCTGTTTATAGCCCCTGGTTAATTAGGCAGACAGCTATTTCCCTTTCCCAAATCAGGTGCTTCTAGCCAGCTCCAATTTACCTCTCAATTGGGGCTGGCATGACAAAGGACTGGCTAAGAGGCTGCTGCCCAACATCCTGTCACACACCTCCCCACCTTTTTGAACTGCCAGATTCTTCCTTGCACATCCCCTCTATCAGAGGGGACCCTATGGGGGAGTTGTCCTTCTTTCGGGTGACCCTCACGGTCCTCCTTGTGGAGCTCAGTCATCCCCCAACCACACAAACTATACTGTGTGCGGGGCAGGCACTCCCATAGCTCCACCTCTGCCCACAGGTCTTTGCACCAGTCAGAACCCTGGGTGGGTCCATCACCTTTCCCTCCCCCCATCTCTTTCAGCAGGGAGTCAAGGTTGGTCCCTCCTGCTTTGTGGGTACCCACAGCTTTGGGCTTCTCATACCCATCAAATGGGGCCTGGCTTCTTTCCATGAGGGGTTGCATTCAGGGGAGCAAGGTGGGCCCCTTCACCTCCACTGAGGGGTTTGGCCAGGCATCCCCCCTGTACATTGTTCTTCCCTGTTTCTCCTCTCATCCCCAGGCTCCTGGGGGCACTTCACTCCATGACTTTGGTCTTGTCTAGGGGTTTTTCTCCTCACTTCCTCCCCCCTCACCCATGGGCTCCTGGTGACACTTCTCTTCTTCTGCTCCTTGGTCTTGCTGTCTAGGGTATTCTTCTTTACCCAGGCTTCCCATCCCAGGGATTTCTACCCCCTTCTCTGAGGAACCTCGTGGTTCCCCTGGTATTCCTTTTCATACCTCTTTTACCTCTTGGGGAGGGGTTGCAATCTGTGCCTATTACTACTGGGTAAGGCAGCCCTCCACTACTCAACACATTTCCACTGAAACCTGCCCTGGACCTCTAGGGGCACCTGGGCCATAGGGCGCTGTCTCCTATCCCTATGGACACAATCAAAGTCCAGCTTTTCTCCTGTAATTATCCAGTAAGGCTTCACCAGCCCCTTCTAGACAAGCAAGCAGGCAGAGGCTGTATCCACCAGATGCCTTTGGGGTTTCCTCCTCACCTTCACTGGAATCATGGACAGTTTCCACCCCTTCCTCCAGCCTTCAGCATTAGTCCACCAGCAAAACTCTACCCAGACACACACCATGTGCAGGCAGTTCCCCTTTTTATGTCCTAGTTAGCTGCACTGCCAGCCCCCCATCAGTCAGGCCCCAGTGGGAACTCCTTGGCTGTCCTCCCTTCTCCTCCCTGACCCTTTCCAGGTGGGGGCTCTTTGGGCTTTCTGCTCGACCCCAAGTCCTTACATGACCATTCCACCTTCGCAAGTCTGCCTCCATGTATTCCTCAGTTAACTTCACAGAGGCCTCCACTGTGCTCAGCTGATGCTGCCGAACCCAGATTCGTATGTTGTCAGGGAGACCATGTAAGAACTGTTCAAGCACATCCACAATCTCCCCCACAATCTGGGTGTAAGGCCTCTGCCATTGGGCAGCCCAGTCCATCAACTGTTGGGCAAATGCCCTGCAGTCAAAAACCCACCCATCCACCGTGCTGACCAAAACTTCTGGCAATACTTCTCTGCAGACAGCCCTGGCCAATCCAGAATGGCCAACTTCACCGCCTCATAATTCCCGGCCTGATCCACACTCAAAGCCATATATGTCACTTGAACTTCAGTACTCAAATCTGCAGCCAACGTGAGAAGGCACAGGGAGGTCTGAAACAGGTAGATGCTGTGAAAGTTGTCTCTCTGTAACCTCCTCAATGGCCAAACCCAAAAAGTGAAAACTGGAAACAGTTTGATAACTTGCTGGATTGCCAAGTGCAGAAGATGGTTGTTACTCAGTGAAATGCACATGCAAGCCTCCTTCAGAGAGGATTGCATCCTGCTTGCCACAATGGCGGGTCTAACAACCCTCACCAATGTCGGACCCTGCACTTCTCCACTGACCTTCACCAGCCAGCCAAGAGATGATGCACTGCACAGTCTGTAGGCACAAGCTCTCCTAATTCCTCCCCCAACAAAGAACAACTCAGGCTGAACCACAGCAGAATTAGTGGATTGGCAGAGGCCCCGGAGGTTTTTCGCCTTCCTCCGCAGCGTGGGGCATGGGTCGCTTGCTGATCGATTCCCTGCAGCTTGAGGTCTTCAAATCTCACTTTTGAGGATTTCAATAACTCAGTCATGGGTTCGGGGTTCTTATAAATGTGTATGGGTAGGGTTTTGTGGCCTGCCTTGTGCAGGAGGTCAGACTAGAGGATCATATTGGTCCCTTCTGACCTATGAGTCTATGAGAAAAGGCCGCTGTCCCATCCAGATGCTGCTCTGCCTCCAGCCATGTGATAGGCTGATAGCTAATACCAGTGGGGGGTTTTTTCACCTAATGCCAAGACACAGGTGCTGTCAGGGCAGCTTGGATGGGGTGTGAATGAACCCAGCCACGGGTGGTAGGGGAAGCACATCTCACAAACTAATTATGTCTACTTCTGCCAAAGGTATGGTTTAATGGCTTTCACAAGCTGACCTTTTGCATAGCGAAGCACTAGACGAACGCAGGCGCCATCGCCGTTGGCTCCTCCTGCAATTGCACAGGGTCCGCCCCACCGAGGAGGGGCAGGGAAGGCACGGGGCCTGTCCCACCCTCTGCAGCCCTCCCCTGACCTCACCGCACCCAGCCAGGGCCCTCCCAAATCGGCTGAGGGAAGTCGCCATGGCAACAAGCCAGCTTTGTGAGGCCGCGCCCAGCAGCAGGCCTTTCCTCCGGCCCGGGGCGCCTGGGCTGTGGCCCCGACATCGCCCCGCCTCGGTTTATCGGCTGCAAACAAGCGCCTCGGCTCAGCGCCTCGGCCGCTCTGCAGCACCGTGGCGAGGCCCTGCCCCGCGCCCAGCCACAGAGGCAAAGCGCCACAGCTTCGCCGCGGCCTCCCGCCCCGCTCCACGGCACGCGGCCTTCAGAAAGGAGATTTATGACGCAACCGTTGCCCTGGTGACGGCGGCGCCGCCGTTCCCCCGGCTCGGGTGGAGGGACGCGGTCCTGCTGCCGCCAACCACGCGGGCGGGGACGAAACGCCTGGGCCGGGCCGCGCGCTCCCCCCCGCCCCTCCCCCTGGGGGGGACCTCGCCCGCGCGCTCTCCCTCACAGCACCTGCCTCGCGCACGCTTCCCTCCCCAGCGGCGGCAACGGCTGCAGGTCCCGCGGTGACGTCAGCCGCTGCCTGGCAGAGGGCGCCGCTGCGCGCCTGTGGAGCCCGCTCGCCCGCCCCGGGGTCCTCGCCCCGCCCCCTCCCAGGCCGCCCGCAGCCGTCACCGAGACATGGCGAGTGCGGGGCCCCCGCGGCAGGGCGCAGCGGCGGGAGACGGCGGCCGGGAGGCGCCCCCGAGGCTCCAGCAGCAGCCGCCGCCCACAGCGGCCGGGGAGGAGGAGCCGGAGCCGGAGCAGGTGTCAAGCGAAGCTGCGTCCGCGCTGCTGGGGGAGACCGGGCTGGCGCTGGGCGGCTGCGTCGCGGCTGCTCTGAGCTGGGAGAGGCCGCTCCGCAGCCTGGGCGGCTTCGTCTGCGCCAACCTGCTGTTCTGGTGAGCGCCCGGCCGGGGGCCCTGGGAGCGATGTCCCGCCCTGCTGCCCCCCCATACCCTGGTCCCCCCCCCCACACAGCCCGGTCCCCCGCCTCGGGAGAGACGCGATCCCCCGCGGTGGCCATAGCCCCCTCCCCTCAGGAGCGCTCCCCCCCGGGGCAGAGCCTGTACTCCTGCGCGCACCCTGCTCCCTCTCTCTGTGGGAGAGACCCATATCTGTGCCAGGGGAGACACCCCCGTGTGCCTCAGCTCCTTCTGCTTGCCCCACCCCATGAGGAGATTCTGCCTCCTCTCCATCCTTCTCCCCAGGACACCTTCCTTCCTCTCTCCCCTTTGGGGAGACCCACCCCGCTCTTTCCCTTAGGAGAGACCCCATTCCTTCCTTCATATCCTCATCCAGGGGAGAAATCCCTCAGCTCTTCATTTCCTTCCCCTCCCGTTTTCTGTCCCACATCCAGAGCTGACCAGTGTTTCTCTCCTGCACTTGTTTTCATTAGTTTTGCATCATTTTTCCCCTTCCCCCATCAACAAATCCATGCTGTGGGGTTAGACTCACCCAGGCACCAGATTTCATCCTCTGGGTTTGGGATACAGGGAACACACAAATGCCAGCCCATTTTGGGAAGGGGAGTGAAACTTCCGAGACCTCAAATGTGAAATAAGATCATCACTGGTACAGGGGTCCACTGATGTGGAATTGGTAGCAATAGGAGTGATAGGCATAAAGTTAAGCATGTGTGTGTGTGTTGCAGAATTAGTGACCTCATTTAAAAGCCCTTTTCAGGATAAGAGCTTACTGTATTTTGTGTCTTCTGTGTTTAACTCAATCTTTATTAGTTAGATTTAGGTCAAGTTTCTGAATAAACAAGAAAGATTTATAATTGAAATGGTCACATTCTTGTGTGTGTATATATAAACAATACTATGTATACAATGAGTCTCTTAATACAAGTGAGAATTGGGGACTGAATTGTGTTTTCTCTCATGGGATCACCCCCTTTCTTCCTCAGTAAGGCATGTAAGAAACAAAGCAAACAAAAAAGTGGATTAATTGACAACTCCACTCTGTATGACCTTGGAAATGTTCCTTTTTTAAACAGTATGTGATCCAAATCATAAGGAAAGATCTTGAGTTCTTTCTTAAGCATGGCACTACACAGGAAATATTCTGACATATACAAAAATATAGGCCTGTGCTCTTTAATTAAAAGAAAATGCACTGTCATTTGCTAATAGGAGTTGTAGTCATCCATGGAAATTGAAAAGATAAATGTTCTAATGCCTAAGCTAGACTAAAGGGCTATTTACTGGTTTATGAGCTAGGTGATACATAACTCAGTTGAAGCCCATCATAAATATTCCTAATTCATAACATACATTGCTATACTTGCTATAGCAGGTAGGTTTCTTGCATTAAGAAAATGATTATAGAGTTATACTGTCATTTTCTAAGTATGTCTGATCCAATCAATTGCTTACCATCTGGAAGGGCCATAATGCCTTATGATCTTTTTTAACTAAGCTATGTAATAAAATGATAAATGGTAGTATTGGTAACAGCACTAAAACTGGTTAGGTATGACATAATTATATTAATTACTGCATTTCAGGTGGAATTGGGTGCATTTGTTTAGGGCACTACTGGTTTCCCCATTTGTCATTCAGTTTGAGCATAACTTTGAGCATAAAGAATAGTCAATAAGATAAGGATGCGTGGTCTGACCAGTTCTGTGCTGAGCCTGTCCATTTGTAGCTGGGTGCAATCATTGTGACTTCTCTGCTTTAATTAAAAAATTTTAAAGTTTTTTTTCTATTGTACTCATGTTTATTGTTTTGATGGTCTTATTGGCAACTCATATTCTACTGCATGTCTACATTTAAGTGAAATGGTTCTGTCAAAATTTTTAGTTCACGCTACATTCCTACTGTCAAGAAGATCCAGGATTAAGAAAACTCATTTTCTCTGCAGAGCTGTTCTTTTTGGGGTCTCCATCCATCTTATTGTGCAAGAGGACTTGAGAGGTGAGAGCAAACTAGGAAAGATTCAGGGGTATAGATTATAGCCAGTAGAACTATATAGTCAGTGGTTAAACAGGTGGGGGATCTCTCACTGCATCAGCCAAAGGGGTGAGTGGGAAATCTGTAACCATACCAGCCCATACTGAGGTGGAGGGAAAGCTGTGAAGGAACAATCAGGGAGGGTAGTGGGAGCTCTCTGTCTAGTTCTAGCAGATGCATCACACATTGTAAACTTGTGTGGAAGGGTTGTACAGGCAGTGATGGAAGCTATTGCAGTTCAATTACCGTTCTCTTGCCTAAAAGTATAATCTCCCCTCCTCTTCTTGTCCATAATAACCCCCCTGTGCAAAGCATGTTTCCTCTGACTTTTTACAGAGGAAAAGATTTTAGTACTTACTATTTAGATTATGGCCTTCTTTTTTAAGCTCCTTGTAGATTGACCCACTCTTATCTCTATTTTTTAAACCCATTCTCAGTTTAAATATTTTTAATAGATCATCTTGACATCTTCTCTAGTAAGACTTAGCTCATCTACTTTTCTGATTGTCAAGACAGTGAAATGGATACTAAGAGCCACCTCTAGTAGGCCATCCTGTACCTTGAAGCTTTAAAGTATAGCCAAGATTTCTTGTGGAGTTTTTCTTGACTTCTAGTTAAAGGCTACGTTGAAGGCCTTCATCCTGCAAACACTTTTGCATATATTAAACCTTCCTAATGTGAAGTGTCCATACATTTAAAAAACCCTCATCTCATACACATAATTTTAGTTCTATAAATACAAATTTTACAAAAACCTAGAAAAGGTTCTTTGATCTAAACAAATAAATAAAACTACACAGGCATTGAAGCTTTTTGCCTAGAACATGAGTAGAAAGAAAAAGCTGATTTAAAAAAAAAAAGACAAAATTATCTCCTCTGATTTCATTGTTTACTTATTGTACTTTACTCAGTTTGAACATCAGTTAAAAAACTAAGATTATTAATCTGAAAGTATTTTAAAATGAATGTTTTTATAGCAAGGATTTAAAAAATATTTTTAAAATATTTGTATTACAGTAGCACTACAAGTCTCAATCAAGATTCAAGTCCCATTTTGCTGCCCCAGAGAGTTTACAAACTAAATAGTCAAGACAAAGAGTGGGAGAAAGGAAGTGTTATCCTGATTTTACAAGTAGGGAACTGAGATAGTGAGTAGAGAGACTTGCCCAAGATTACACTGGAAGTCTATGGTGGCAATGGTTATTGAATCCAGATCTTCCAATTCCCAGTGCAGTGTCTTAATCACAAGACCCTCCTTCTCAGGACTGGTCTACACTGCCATTGACGGGAGATACGCAAACTGTATAACATATATAACATAGCTTGCGTATCTTCCATCAATGTACTCATGTTGATGTAGCGCGGTGCTGAGTTGATGGGAGACACCTTCCTGTCAACGCAGCCTTACTCCTTTCTGTGAGGTGGACTAATGGCATCGACCAGAACCCATTTCCCATTGATTGAGCAGGTCTACACAACCCACTAAATTGATCCCGTTGCATTGATCGCTGCAGAGCCCGCAGTATAGATATACCATGTCTGCTTCTACCACCCTGAAAACGGTGTGGTGATACCCTTTATGCAAGAAGCTGATCAATGTTAAATCTAATATTTGCTCTTAAATGTGATTGTTTAATAGTAGCATCACTACTTTTCATTTGTATTCTGTCCCTTTATCATGTCATCCTAACTTTTTTGCTGAGACTGGGGATAATAGTTTACTTATGCTGCAGCTCTTTTTGGGGATTATAGATATGTTTGTAGAAAAATAGGGGTGAAAAATTTCCATTCCACTGAATTCAGTAGAGTTTCATGGAATGTAAGTCAGTGAAGATTTGAGGATTTTCATAACTTCTAAATTACTTTTCTGGTAAGAATAATACTGCATGACTGTTGTATTTCTGAAGTATTGTCTATTTCACTTAATGTCTTCAAATCCTCTAGTACAGAGAGTTTTTATATAAAACTGAATTCCCATCCTAATATAATGGCACATTTATTTAAGGTAGCAATTCTTTTCTGAACAAATTTGCATTGTTCCTCAGTGTAGGCAGCATACACAACCTTTGCATAATCATCAAGATTTGATATTCTCACCCAAATATGTTACATCTATAATAAAAAAGGGGTCCCAAAACCAAACCTATGAGGTTGCCCAGAAATAATTTCTTTGCCTTTTAATGGGTTTAAATCAGTATTGGACAGTGAGTTTTTTGTTGTTGTTGTTCCTTTCCATCTCTGAATTTTCTTAAACCATGTATTTTATATAATACTGCTTTAGTATATTTTCCATTCATTGTGTTTTGAATACATTTTTTATGCATGCATATGCAGTAGTGTAATTTACAAGGATAAATGTACTTACATTCTCACATTTAAAAGTTGCTGCCATTTAGTCTAAAATTGTTTATGGCACAGTTAGTTTAACCTCTGCAAATATGCATACTTTGTTATATATTTGCAGGGGGGAAAGAATGATTCTGTGTGTGTGTGCTGCCTGTTGTATCTATATATAAAAGGTCTTTTACATTGTTTGTATTTGTGTATGTATAAAATGTATCAAATTGTTGCAATTATGTTACCTGGAGGCATAACAGATGAGGATTTATATAGTTTACAGTCTGCTGTGGGATAAAGTGATCTGCTTCAGTGTGACTTTGTGCACTACTCAGAGATGCACAAGAGTCCATGAAAGTTATTGATGATAACACTGCATTAACACTCTAATTGACATGAAGAAGCATTCTGCATTTACACAGCTTCTGTATTGGACAGGTGGAGGATGGGTGAGCTGGCTAGACTTATCAACAAAAAACTTATACAATCACTATCCACCCACTTAAATCTTTTTGTTTATTTTTTGTCCCTTGATGTTTATTTCTGTCATTATTTGAAGCCTCTTTGGTCATCTCCTGAAATAGTGCAGTGACACAAATATCAGAAAAGGAAGCAGCAATTCATCATGCATCCAGAGTGGCTATATGCACTGCATCAGCATGGAGACTGTGCTAAGGAATTTTTTCCACCTGATACCATGAAGTCAGACTTACTCTAGTATATGTCCCCTACAGATTTCCCTCCCTTCTCCTGCAGAAAATACATTCTGCCAGAGAGGTGCTACATTTATACCTTTCGCCCACCAAAGGCTGTTATGGTGCCAGAACAGAGGGCAGCCAACTCACAGGTTGGCTCAGCCAGCCGTGGACAGAAAGGGGGCATTGGCTGCATTCCTTAAGGAACCCTGCTCGCAGGCCCAGGTGAGGCGGCCGAGGATATCAGGGGGATGGACAGAACAGGACACACAGGGGTGCTGGGAGTGTCACGTATGCTGGGGTTCAGAAGGGCTAGTGGGGAGGACAGACTGGGGCAAGATAACGACCTAGTGGGGTGACAGCATTGAGCCAAAGGTTGATGGGAGTGGGAGTGCAGGGCAACATGGGCATCGGGGGAGGAAGGGTGCAGGGTAAATATGGGCACTGGGGGAAAAGAGGTGGCTGAGTGGGGGGTGTAGGGCCACAGGGGGAAGGGGTAGCTGAGTGAGGGTACAGGGACACATGGGGACAGAGGCAGATGTGCCTGACTGAATGGAAGAGGCAAGGAGTTAGCCAAGCATTTACACTGCTTCTGAGGGGTGTGGGAAATAAGTTTCTGTATTGTCGCTTAAATGAATTATTAGTCAAAGTCCTGTATTAACATGCCTAGTAAGGAATCTATTTGTCAAACATTTCCTGAATTTTTTTGTTGTGTATATTGTTATAGACATACTTGCTGACAGGTATTTTGAAATAAATTTACCAAAATAACTGAAACTGGCATGATTACGTTGTGTTATTTTGACAAATAAAATATGCAGAAATTTGCAGAATTTTAAAATATTGCGTGCAGAATTTTTTTATCTTTTGCACAGAATTCACCAAGGAGTACTAACTGTAAGAAACATATGCAAAATGCTGAAAGAAATAGCATATTTGTTGATAAAGTATTTGATATGATTTAAGACTTGTGATTAAAAGAAGGTGGATTCTACTCCTTATTTGAAATCCCTTCTGCTTGTACTTGGCTTTTACGGTGATGACCATGCAAAGATTTCAAAGCAATTTACAAACATTTTTTAGGTCTGAATGCTTCTATTTACTAGGCTAGGCTTTCAGATGTGCACACACAAACTGTAAGCTACCTCATAGGCAAGTGAAATACATGTAGGGATTTGCATGCCGGTTTGGAACGTGTACGCACACTATATGCAGATCTGGTCTTTATTTTAATGTTACGAGGACGAAACTGAGCTACTTGACCTGGTGGCTGAAGCCCAAATTTTTAAAGAGGTGTATGTGCTCTTGCACATGGTGGACGTAGGCATGCCATCTCTTCCCCCTACAAAAGTGTACGTATGTAGTTGAGGCGGGGAATTGCATGCCTTGGTCTAGTACGTGCAGAGTTGTTCATAGGCACGCTAGAAAATTTGGTCCTCTGTGACTTCCCCATTGTCACTCAAAGTTTTTGTCACAGCAGGATGCAGAACCTGATGTCCCAAGTCTCAGGATATTCTCAAATCACAAAACCACCCTTTCTTTTGGTCTTGCCTTCATTTGGAGATTTTGTGCTTACCCATGATGTGTATCACTTTAGTTAGCTGATGTAATGCTGACCATGAGTCTGCAGTTGGTGTAGACAAGAACAAGTCATGTTCAGCATCATGTCAGCTAACTTGACTTTTAAAAATTTGATTTCCTGATATAGATGAGTCTCATAAGAATAAACCCCTTCCTTGCACATATCTCTATACCAAGGAACCTCTGTAATACTCCTGTATGCAGGGGAGATAGGTATGTTTGGCTGCGAATGGACTCTTCTTCACTCCTTGCACACAAGAGAAGTAGTCTGTTTGCTGGCTCTGAATATGCCGGTATGTTGAGGCAGGCCAGAAAGGGGACATTGGATTCACATTTAGGCATAGCTCCTCCAAAGGGTTCAGTGAAGGACAGCATCCTTTATTCCAGTCTGTAGTTAAAAGTAATGGCAGTGGAGGAGCTGCACTAATATGCTGCTGCCTGATATGGGTTGGAAGGTTTATGTTTCTTCCCTCTTCTCTTTGCCAACTCAGTTACTTGTATAAAGATGACTTAGATAGTTTTATGTGATAAGGTATGAATTCCCTCCTATATGATCATCTAAACCATTCCCCAGTGCTGATCTGTTGCCATGTGTACTTAAATTTCTTGTTACAGATAAATTACAGAGCCTATTTAGATTGATGTTCTTTGCTGCATTTAGTTTAGGTTTAAACCTCAAAGATGCAAAGCTCCCAATTTTCAGATCAATTATTGAAATTGCAAGTAACGGAATGTAGCTAGTTCACTCACATTACATGTTTCAAGAACAATACAACAAATTTATAGAGAGCAGATTGGACAGAGTCCATAAAAAAGAGATTGCACTCTACATACAAATGTAAGTTGGTGGGGAGGGCAAGAGAAGGATATGTAGTCCAAAATTATTTTATTTAGAAAATCTGGGGGAGGGGAATGAATTTCTCCATATTGGAGGATAGGTAGTAATAGTGAGCAGCATCAAATGAAAAGTGAGAAGGAAGAAGAATAAAAGGGAAATGAGGAGAATGAAACATAGAAAGGAAACAGTGAGATAATAGAATGAGGCAGTGTGAGAGAGCTAAGGGAACCAATTGAGACTAGTTCATGGTATGAGGACCTGCAAGAGGCTGTGCTAGAAGGTATATGTTTTACAGCCTCACTCAAGCTTGGAAGGTCAGATCTAAGGTGTTTCTCCATAAGAGAATTAATTATTTTTCTATTTTGAGGTTATACATTAATCTGATGAACATTCTGAGATGGAAAAGATGTGGATCTTTCCATTGTTAAACATTTTTCCATAAGATGAGAGAACTAGGAGGACATACTTTATGGCATGGAGTCATGCTCATGAAAGCCAAGGAATCAATATAATAATATGGATAAGGAGGTAGCTTAGTGATTGAGATATGAGTACAGATATCTTTATGGATTCCATTATATGGTAGATGTAAAGGATTTCTAATAGGGAGGTAGGTTTCACATTCCTTTCATACTGATTTTGTAAGTACTCGGTCTCCTGAAATCTAGACTAGAGCAGAAAAAAACCCTGAAATAAGTAGATCTGAGCAGCAGAATGATTCCACCCTGCTAAGCTTTATCATTAGAAATATTGCATGTCTCTCTCCTTCCTAGCTGGATAAAGTCTCCATTTCCAGGATTGCTGCTTTTTTTTTTTTTTTTTTTTACTAGGACCATCTAAAATACAGTAACTTGTTGCATGCTCTGTGGCAAAATGACCTGTGATCCTAAATAGAGAACTTTCCATTTTTATTCTCTACCAGACTGAAATTCCAGAAAGTATACTCTTGCAGTGGTGGTGCTGGAGCAATTATTATAGTGGGGTTGCTGAAAGCGGAAACCATGTATTTGGGGGGTGGTGGTGGTGGTGGTTGTTACTACTTCAAGCCAGGGGGTGCAGTAGCACCTCTAGTTCCAGCACCTATGTATTCTTGAGTAAAATTAGAATTAAAGTAAACACAGGTTGGAGCTCTGAGCTGGATGCAAGACTACCTGCTTTGGTTCATTCCGAGCTTTTTAGATCAAGACTGTTCTTTTTCAGACTGGATTTTTAAAACTGTGAAGGTTCAGGAATAGAAGAGTGGATCTGAATGCAAAAACCAGCTTGAACCTTTGAAACTCACGCCAGAGGTTCGCAGAGGCCTTGCCCCAGGACTAGGCAGCTGACTTTGCCACAGTGCTAGACGAAGGACGCATCTTGGCGGGCGTGGCCCTTTCATCGGCCAGCAATTCAGTGGACACGGCCAGTAGGACTATGGCGTCCACAGTGGCCATGAGGCGGTGCTTGTGGCTACAGTCCTCGGGGCTCTCCCAGGACACGCAGCAGTCTATCCAGGACCTCCCTTTTGATGGGTCAGCCCTCTTCTCGGACAGAACAGATGAGAAGCTGCACGCCCCCAGGGACTCTCGAGCCACCATGCGTTCTTTAGGCCTATACACTCCTCCGGCCTCTAGACGCCAGTTGCCCCAGCAACCTCGCCAACAGATTAGGCCACCACCTAGATCCTATCCACCCAGCAGGGGTCGAGATAGGAATAGAGGATACAGCAGGTGCAGTAAGTCAGCCTCCTCCTCTGGGACCCAGCAAGGACCAGCAAAGAGCCCGAACAATAAAAAGGGCTGATTTTGATGGTATGCCCAAGGGTGGCACCTTCCCTGCCCCTCCGGATCCACCCCATCCTTTCCTGGGCAGGCTGCACCTTTTCTTTAGCAAATGGGCAAGCATTACCTCAGACTGCTGGGTTTTAGACATAGTATGCAAAGGTTACGCTATACAATTTGAAGACTGTCCTCCAAACAACGCCCCCACCATCCCTCTTCAGGGACCCCTCTCATGAGCAACTCCTCATACAGGAAGTCAACAACCTCCTTGACCTGGGGGCGGTGGAATTGGTTCCCCCACAAGAAGTAGGGAGAGGATTTTATGCCCATTACTTCCTCAACCCAAAAGCGAAGGGGGGCCTAAGGCCCGTACTGGACCTACGTCACCTAAACAGATTCATAAAGCGACTAAAGTTCCACATGGTCTCCCTAGCCGCCATCCCAGCCACGCGACGCTTCCTCTGTTTCATGGTAGCTGGTTCCTGCTACGAATTCATGGCCCTGCCTTTTGGCCTTTCATCTGCCCCCAGGGTATTCACCAAGTGCATGGTGGTGGTGGCTGCCCCTCTCAGGCAGCAGCGGGTTCAGATCTTTATGTACCTGGACGACTGGCTAATAAGGGGCAAGTCCAGGGCCCATGTGCAGGACAGTGTGTCCCTTACCTGTGCCACATGCAACAGGCTGGGGCTGCTCATAAACGAGCAAAAGTCCACGCTGTCCCTGGTACAATGAATAGAATTCATAGGGTCCTCCCTGCATGCGGTAAGGTTCAGAGCCTTCCTACCGCAAGCTCGGTTCAAGGCTATGGTTGTGACTATTGCCCAACTGCACAGGTGCCCCACCACAACAGCCAGGAATTGCCTCCAGCTGTTGGTTCACATGGCAGCCTGCACATATGTAGTGAGGCTAGCGCGCCTCAAACTCAGGTCGCTCCAGGCATGGCTGTTCTCGGTGTATGTGCCCAGCAGGCACTCCCTGCACAGAGTGGTCACAGTTCCCCTTGCGGTATTGGGTTCCCTGAATTGGTGGTGGAACCCCAAAGCGATGTTGAAGGGAGTCCCCTTCAGGGATCTGGTCGCGTCGGTCACCCTGATCACTGACGCCTCGGATGTGGGATGGGGAGCCCACATCAGCGTCAACCTAAGTACACAAGGTCTCTGGTCAGAGGAGGAGAAGACCCTCCATGTCCATGTGAGGGAACTCAGGACAGTCAGATTGGCTTGCAAAGTGTTCCTCAGGTTTCTAATGGGCAGAGTGATGCAAGTGCTGGCGGACAATACAGCAGCCATGTTCTATATCAACAGACAAGGGGGGACACAGTCTTTGGGCCTGTGCAGGGAGGCAGTTCGACTTTGGGATTTTGCGGTGAGGCACAACTTTCATTTATCTGCCTCTCAACTCCTGGGGGTCAGGAACGATGAGGCGGACTGCCTCAGCAGATCATTCCTACCCCGCCATGACTGGTCGTTGCATCCGGAGGTAGCGACTTTCATCTTCCACAAGTGGTGTGTTCTCCAACTGGACCTGTTTGCATCGTCCAGGAACAAGAAGTGCCCGAGGCTTTGCTCGCTCCAGGGTGGTGAGCCGGGCTCCATTTCCAATGCGTTCCTCATCAAATGGACGGGGACCCTCATATATGCCTTTCCCCCCCATTCTGCTCTTGCCCAAAGTCCACTTGAAAATCAAGACGGACAGAGCAGACATGATACTGATTGTCCCGGCCTGGCCGAGGCAACACTGATACAGCATGTTCCTGGACCTCAAGATTGCCAACCCAGTGGAGCTCCTGAGACAGCATGACCTGCTTTCCCAGGACAACGGCCGACTGCTGTACCTGGACCTGCACTCCCTGCACGTGACAGCCTGGAGACTTTTGTGGCAGACGAAGGGAGAAAGAACCTGCTCAACGCATATCCAACAAATTCTGCTGGGCAGCAGAAAACGTTCAACACAGGTCAAGTGGAGAAGGTTTATCTGCTGGGCAGAGTCTTGGGGGTTGCTTCCGAGTCTCTCCCCTATTCAGGCCAACCTGGAGTACTTGCTAAAGCTGAAACTCCAAGGCCCGGCCCTAGCCTCTTTGATGGTCCACCTGGCGGCCATCTCGGCCTTCCACCAGCCGCTAGAGGGGAGAGCCCTGTTTTCCCACCCTATGTCTATCAGGTTCCTCAAGGGAATGGAGAGGTTATACTCGCAGGTCCGTGACCCGGTGCCTCCCTGGGATCTGAACCTGGTCCTCTCCAGACTCCCCTTTGAACCTATAGTGTCATGCCCGCTGCTTGTTATTTCATTGAAGGTAGCCTTCCTGGTGGCCATTACATCAGCAAGGAGGGTCTCTGAAATTAGGGCACTGACTTTGGAGCCCCCCTATACAGTGTTCTTTAGGGATAAGGTGCAGCTGAGACCCCACCCAGCTTTCCTGCCCAAGGTGGTCTCCCAGTTCCATTATAATCAAGATATCTTCCTCCCCGTGTTTTTGCAAAAATTACATGGTTCGGAGGAGGAGCGGCGGTGGCATTCCCTGGATGTGAGGCGAGCCCTGGCCTACTACATCGACAGGACAAGACCCTTCCAGAAGACGACGCAGCTCTTCGTCGCCATGGCAAACCGGATGAAAAGATCCTCAGTCTCTACCCAGCACATCTCCAAGTAGATCACCTCCTGCGTCAAGTGCTGTTATGAGCTGGTGGGCATTCCACTCCCTGGAGTCGTCACAGCGCACTCAACCATAGCCCAGGCCTCGTCAACGGCCTTCCTGGAGAAAGTGCCCCTGCAAGCCATCTGTAAAGCTGCCACCTGGTCGTCGGTGCACACCTTTACATCCCACTACGACATCGTTCAGCAGGCGAGAGAGGATGCAGGATTTGGCAGAGCTGTACTGAGGGCAGCTCACGGGTAACTACCCTACCCACCTCCAAGGTATTGCTTTTTAATCACCTATACTGGAATGGATAGGAGCAATCACTCGAAGGAGAAAACATGGTTGCTTACCATACCCACCCTCCATCCCCGCTGTCGGAGTTGGCAGAAAAAAGGGACTTGAATGGCTGTAGGGTCAGTGGTGCCTTATGTACCACGGCATGAGTGCAGTACTCCAGAGGGCGCCTCAGCTGACCTACGGGGTCAGGGGAAAAAAGTTCCGGGAACACATGCACAGTGGTGTGCACTCACCTATACTGGAATGGATATGAGCAACACATCTTGAAGAATAATAGTTACTGGTAAGTAACCACGTTTTTCCAAATACTGTAATTCTCAACTACTGAGTCCTATGTCTAAATCAATTCTCTTGAAGAAAACCTCTTTCTTCTGTCTTTTACTGTCTAAGTACTATGAGCCCATTCAGATAATGGACGAGATTTTGAAAACTGAAGAATGGCAGAGGTATACAGTATGTACCATCTTAAAGGCTGCAGGATAAGAGTTTAACTAGATTTAATGTTGGCTTTAAAAACAGGAAAAAGGAGATTTGAGGCTGGAGTGCTGCTACTATATAAGAAGTGAGATTAATGTTTTTTCTGTACTGTGCCAGAAATACAGCTCAAATAGGGGCATCTGGGCATGTTTTTAGAACTGTAAAAAAAAGTCAGGTTCTGCTGTCTGTTACAGCTTATATAAATCCGGAGCAATTTTGACTTTCATGGATGTATTCTGTATTTACAGTGGTGTGATGGAAGAATTTGGTGTGGTGCCTTCATTTTCAATGCTGAGTTAAGTGTGATATTTGATTTGACCCTCAAATACCCCTTATTTTATTAACAGATATTGTGATAAATCTGGGGTCTGCAACCCAATAGTTTACAGATGGTGACATCAGGAGCTGGTGCTGCAACTCCCCAGGAAGTTTTCTTATGTACATTTGGGGGGGAGGAGTTCTAGAATGGGGACATGGGCTGTGGTCAAAAATAAATAGTTTTACCTTAGGTGAAGGTTTATTGGAGTCAAAGAAACTTATTTGTCTTTGACTTGGTTGAAATTAGCCCTGTGGTTCAGAGTGAGGTTTTTATAAGAAGAATTGTAATCTGTGTATCTATGATCTCCATAGTTTCCCAAACAAATGACTAGAGGTCTGAAGACCCAGAGATCAGTGGAAGCCCCCATTTCCAGAAGCACACACATGCTTCTGTAAACTTTGGCGTATGAGAAGATAAATTTTTCTTATGTAAATAAGATTAAAACACAGTTTTAATGTATTTTTTCCTATTTATTGTACGTTTGTTACTTTTATTTAAAAAAATGGACAACATAAAATATACCTATTTTGTTTTATATTATCCAGTTGCTTGTAAATAAAGGCAATAAAAGGACATAAGTAAGAACTTGTTCATCCATATGTTATGGACAGATCCGTTGCTTGTGGGAAATGTCTAACAGAACAAGGAGCAATGTCTCAAGTTACAGTGGGGGGAGGTCTAGGTTGGATATTAGGAAAAACTTTTTCACTAAGAGGGTGATGAAGCACTGAAATGGATTACAGGGTGGACTGATTTAAATCATGATTTAAATCACCAAGAGAAAATCACTGATTGAAATCATGATTGAAATCACCAAGAGAAAATCACTGATTGAAATCAAGTTTCCCACTGATACTTCTTCACATATTTCTTCATATTAATTTACAACTCAGTACAGCATTTTACATCACTTAGGAGGGTATACTTTGTGTAATTTTTTAGATAATTTTATTTTTATTAATATAGAGTAATACATAATATTCATTACCTGTGTCAAGCTGCAGATGCAGCAGCAGTATATTAGGAATGGTAAGAACTAAATCACACAAACACAATAGCACAAATATATTTTATCTAAATCTTATATGTTACATAAATGTTTCACATTTACAATTGCAGCAGTTTCTTGAGTCGCCAGCTGACGGCTGTCCTTAAACTTTTTTTTATTATTATTTTAATTTTCTCTATTTCAAGGTGCCTGGCTAATGATTTCCACCAATGCAGGGGAGTGACTTTGTTCAAAACATCAGTAAACATGTACTGTTTAAATGGTTCCGCTACAGACATGAAATTTATTATGACTGGCATAACTGAGGAGTGATTTTCAGATGCCCATGCCATGGCAGCATCATCTTCATCAGAAGTTAGGCATCTACCTTTATATCTGGGGTTGAGAATGTTCGCAAGAAAATGAGGTGGAATTAGTGCTTGATCCATTCGCTTCTTTATTGCCTGCAGTTTAACTTTCTGGTGAGGTATTTCTTTCTTCAGTGTCTCTTGAAGTGCCTTTCAAATTTTGACAGCATCAGCAATGCAGCAACAATTTCTCTGAACTTTATTTAAGGCTATGGGTTTAGGCTTCAGTATACTGATCAGATGCTGTACATTCCTCTTTAATCCAATGTTAGATACTTTGGATGAGATACTTTGATCTATTTTATCTCAGTTTTCTTCATAAAGTTTTATGAGAATAGGTTAATAAATTGTTCAAAAGAATCAACCACAGAATTCCATCTAACATCTTGAGGGACAATTAGTTTGGATCTTCCTGCTCTCTTCAGTGATGCTGAAGCAAAATGGTTGTTATGGAAGTCTTTTGTGACTTCAACAACATTTTCTTTTATTCCTGGCGAAGATGTACTTAAGTCTTAGGCTAAAAGATTAATTAAATGGGCACTGCAGCCATATATTATTAAGGAGCATCCTTCCGTTTCGTCGTCTTAGTATTTTCTCATCTTTGCCACATTTGCAGCATTGTCTGTGACAAAACTGCATAGTGACAGTTGAATTTTTGTTCACAGTTTATTACAGCTTTCACTGCCTCTTCTTTTAAATGTTCTGTTGTGTGGGCCTTTTCCAATGTATCAATAGTTTCTGAAAGATATACAACCACTTCTTCTGTTGTCACACAGGCACATGTTACTCTATCATCGTGTACATTACTCCACCCATCAAGGCTTAAACTGGCAAATTTCCCCTCAGTATTTCTTGCACACTGTTCAAGTTTCTTCTCATACGCTGTATTTAGCAACCTTCCACCAATGCCTGCTGTACCAGGTGGAGTGTAGCCAGTCATAAGGACTCAGCCATGTCAATTAAAGTGTTTATTGTTAACAGTGCGAAAAGGAGAATTTGTGGCACAAATGAACCGAGCAATCTTTTAATCTACGGTCTCTTGTTGGTATTTGCTGGTCCTTACTACAAACCCATCTATGATGTTGTTTTTTACTGGATGATTGAAATCTTTTGCTTGCTACTGATTTTTTGATGTCTGAAATACGTTTAGTTGCAGCACGGCTGCTAAAAGTACCAACAGATGGCTCTGAAGTTGTTGCAGATAGACAGTCAAAAAGTCTCTTATGCTTAAATGGAATCCTGAAACAAAAATGATTTTGAATTGTCATTCTTCTCACTCGGTTATTCAGTTAGCTTTTTTTTTTTTTTTAAATATAAATGATTAAGACTGACTGCATTTAGAGTGCACTTAATTTTGGAGTAAGCCTCATAAAACTCACTGTATAGGATGGGGTTCCCTTGGGAAAGCTGAGTTATGCTGAAGTAAAATAGGGAATAGTTTTATGGCATCACCATTATGGTCTGTGACCATGATGTTCCAAAATAAGGGACATGTATTTCAGTGTAATATAAGAAAATGATACCCAATGGCAACAGGCAACTCTAGATTTCTCTTGATGCAGCTTTCTGTACCGTATACTTGGGTGATAGATTCTAAACCCAGTTAACTAATTAAACAAGCCATAAAGATTAGATAAGCTAAACATTTTTTCTAGCAACATCCAACATAGCAAACAGCTTGGAAATGTATTTGTTAAAGCACATTTATACTAAAAGGCATAGAGAGAGTCTTGAAGAATGATGCGTGGCAAAGTGAATTATTTAAGTTACTAACCAGTTGATCCACATTGTTCGTCAGACATATCCACATCTTCATCCACATCATTTTCTCCCAATAAGCAGTTTTCATTGTGATGTTTCATTCCTGCAACTGGGCCCTGCATCTCCTTCTTGCACTGCTTACACTTCATACGTTTTCCTTTTTTACCCAAGCAAGGAATTTCTTCAATATTCCCAGAGAGGGTCTCTCTTACACCCAGAAGCCATGACTGTTTTTCTATGGCAAAAGTGTGGGGGAATATAGGACGCTGTTTGTGTACTGAATAATGTTTTTCCTTTTTCTTTCCAGTCCACTCCACTGTTCCTTTCTACTCTGCCTCTGTCCTTTGTCTCTCTGTCTTTAAGGCTAACTGTCTTTAACTGCTCTGCCTTGCTTGGCCCAGCTCCACCACCACAAAAGCACAGAACAACAACAGTCCTATCCGGCCTGTATTTCTTTGCACATGTGACTTTAGTCTGCTGAGAGACAGAAACTGAAAGCTCAAGACTTTCAAGAAGCAAGAGCTGGTAGTTAGGCCGGACAGACTAGAGTCATTATTTCATTTTTATGAGACTGTAAGCGTAGATTTAGCATGTTTGTGATGAAATTTAATTGCAACTTCTTTTTTAAACGAGAGAGAAATTTAGTATTTTATTGATTTCTAAATTTTTTTAAAAAAATCCGATTTAAATAAAAAAAAAATCCTATTTAAAATAATTGATTTTTATCCACCCTGCCTACAAAGGTGGAATTTCCATTCTTAGAGGTTTTTAAGGCCCTTGACAAAGCCGTGGCTGGGATGAGTTAGTTGGGGTTGATCCTGCTTTTAGGATGGGATTGGACTAGATGACCTCCTGTTGTTCCTTCCAACCTTAATCTTCCATGATTCTATGAATAAATCCTGACTGTTTTTGTTTACACCATGCCAGCAGTATACAAGGAAGTATTTTAGGGTACTATTGCTCATACCCCTGGCTTCACCATATGTACAATAGTTTAGGGCTGCAGTGGCCAGATTTTTCACACATGGGTATTTGATTACCATACTGCTGACATAAATCTTTATCCCCAATGCAAGTGCTGATCCTACTTCCTTTGCAGTAAGAAAAATAATGGCCAGATTTTTCATTTGTCCTGCATTTATGCCATAGAATTGAAGAAATCTTAATCCTAATCTCTTGAACAGATGCTGCATTTTGGAGTTCCAGAACAATTATTTGTCTTTAGTAAAGACAGATTAAAACTGTTATACTATGGTTCTGCCACTTTTAGAGTGGAATGTGTGCTATTTCCCTTTCTACTCTCCCTCTCCTTCCTGTATTATTGATCAAGTCTTCAGTCCTTTGCTGCTGTCCTAAGAACAATTCATTGTTGACTGCTGTTTCTGTAAGATAATGCATTTTTAAATACAAATCTTAAATTTTGTTGTGTTTTTAGTGTGGCATAATTATTTATAAAAAAACTGCAGGGAGAATGACCTGTCACTTGTGAAAATTGGATCAGAACTGAAGATGGTAGTTTTCTGCATGAGCTAGGGACTTGAGTTTTTCTTCAAAATTACTGACCAAAAATGTGATGAGTGCTGTGATTGTGCACACACATTACTAGTACAATACACAATCTGTACAGTGTATAGTAGCTGAATGTATACATGCATTCATGGTCACTGCAGGTTCATTTCATGTGTATAACATTGTGAATCAGACCTTATGTATTATAAATTTTTGTACAGAGGGTGATATGATCTTCCTTGATGTATTTGGTTTCTCTCTTGTGACATGTTTATTAAATGAAGTAGTATTTTAATAGATGTGAATGTTTTTTGTGACTAATGCTTGTTTGTTCATTCTAAGATTTTATTTTAACAGCATGCAAGTGTGTCTCCTTTAACCAAAAAACATCTTATATATATTTGACACTTTGCCAGTAAGAAATCAGCTTTGCCTCAATTCCTACGTATGAAGTCTGAAAGGTGTGGGTTAATACCACAAGGGATTAGCACCCATGCTTAAAAACTGTAGATCTTCATAAAGACAGTAACTATATCTTTTTTTCTTTTATTTGTTTCACTTAACCACTTATTGCATAAACTTAGACACCCTTTGGCTTCCTTTTTAAATTCTTGTACTGCAGTTCTTTGATATGCTTCTAGATTATCCTCACCTTCAACCAAAATGTCACTCAGAATACAATAGGAAAAATGTTTCACGTATCAAAAAGTAAACACCAGAGTCCAGATATCTATGTAATACACATCACTTAATTTCAGAGCATTAATGATAAAAATAGCACTATTGCAATTATTAATTCTTAAATCTACATTAAACCGTATACGGTATTATGTTAAATAATGTTATGCTATGCAAAGTATGCTGTTTCTTAAAAGTTTGGACTTCTGTTCAAACTTATTTGTTAATGTTTGTTAATATTTGAATGAAGACCAAAGTTCTCTATTCACAGAACTGGTACAGCATAGCCAATGGCAGTGCAAGCTTTCACATGTTGACCTGGGAATTTGCTTCTTCAATGTCCTTCAGAGACTACATCTAATGCCTTGTCTATGAAATGACCTCTTGCTTACAGAAGTGGGTGTAGCCAAACTGAGTTAAATATTGAACTGTGTTTAGCACCAGTTCAGCTACATCCATTTCTTTTGTCTGTTGTCAGTAATGGAGCATTTTCAAATTGTGGACAAGGCTTAGAGGTAAGTCCCCATTCCAATTCAGCACTTGAGCTTTCTGATGATATAGCTAGTCTCTAATCAATTTATGCTGTGGCCCATATAATTGAGAGATTATTTCATGGATGGTAATTCTTGATAGTACAGTATATATTTTTTTCTGTTTGTGTTCATACATTATGCCTGTACCCAAAACAGCAATTGCATATATAAAAATTAATATTAGGGAAATATTGAATGTATAGTTAGCTTTTCTTAATAAAATTTAACTATGGAAAACAAAAAGAAGCTAACATTGTTTCAGCAGCTAGCATTTTGTGGTGTACCACAAAAAAAGCTCAGCAGACCACACTAGAGAAAATCTAGACAGTAGTTTTTAAGATGTAGACACTTTTGTCTAAATTGAGACCACCAACTCATTTCATACAGCTCACTGACAAGCCATTAGATAAAGTTTTAGTTCCTGCTAATCCAGTGGCCTTCTTTGAACTGATTCATAAAAGGCCTTGACTTTTGTTGTGGGGGGACCACAGCAGCACTCCCTCCCCCAAAAGAAGAGTTTATAGGAAACTTGACATTTCTGTTCTCTGTGAATGAGCAGCCAGTATAGGGAATAAGAAAGCCCTCCATTAAAAGTAAACCTATAGGTATAACTAAACTGTCAGAATTACAAAAAAGTTCAAATGATGCTAATAATAGCTGGCATCAGTGGAAAATTGAAGGTCACAAGACACTATTGTGGCTTAATATGCTAAATTTAGAATGTAACAGGGATTTGGAAGCATTTTTTATTAATGCACATAATTTGGTTTACTTTTTTTGTTTGTTTTTGAAAAAACAACTAGCCTTTCCCCCCTCCCACCCAGCCTCCAAAAGCTGAAATGCAGTTTAAATTGTACAAATGCCAAAATTTGTTTTTAACTCTCTGAGTAATTACAGTGATTGTTGTTTTCAAAATCATCTAGAAGACTGATAAATTTTGCTTAAAATTAATGAAAGGTGCATGTTTAAATTACTTAAAGTACTTTGAAAATTGCAAATAGTATGTTTTGTGTGTACAGCTTAAAAAGAAGCCATGAGAATTGGGCTCAGTAAGTTATGTGAGGGGGAGGAGAGAGAGAGAGAGTGTTAGCCTTTAAATCAGGGGTCTCAAACTCAATTGCTATGGCGGGCCACATTTCCCTTACCTTGAGTTCAGGGGGGCCACACGTAACACACACTACTCTGCTCATACTTTCGTGCTGTACACTCCGCCGAAAAAATTCCCCGCAGGGTAAAATTTGGCGGCGCAGTAGGAGAGAGAGGCTCTCACAGGGACCGGCACACTCCACTCTCCGCCGTTAAATCTGCCTGTGGGGCCACATTCGGCGGCCATTCCCCTTTTAACTCAGACATTGCCGTTTTAAGAGCTCACAACTTGCCTGAGCTCCGCTCAGAAAACGCTCACAGCACAAGCCTGCGGCCCGGATTCGGACTGCGGGCCACATAACACAAGCCCGCGGGCCGCAGTTGGCCCGCGGCCCGCAGGTTTGAGACCCCTGCTTTAAATAGTATTCTGTTCTTTTTGTGCTGCTGCATTTTGTCATGTGTGAGTAGTGTTTCAGGACACTAGTAGGGTGGTTTTTTTGTTTTATATCGATAATCCCTATGAGACTTTTTTAAACAATTATTCAGAAAGGATATAATAGCTGATTTTCAAACCTCACAATATTGAACTAAACTTTTGATGAGTTTACATGCCAAATGGGCATCTAACCACTAGAGAGTAAGTCCACCAATCAGTAAAAAATAATGGCTGCAAGAATATAGAATGGCATGACATTGTCTATAGACAAGAATTTGCTGACGGAATGCTTCATTGTTAATCCTTGTCTGCATTTAGGACAATTACTTGTTGCTGATAATGGATGACAGCAATGGGTGCAACTGAACTGGTGCTGAGCACAGCTTAACTGCAAATATCAAACAAAGTATACCATGTTCTGCATCTTTTCTGAAACAGTGGTTAAATTTTTCAAGGATCAATTAATTGTCTACCTCTTCCTCTCTCGCGTGGCAGTTTTGGTGCTGTTTTAGAGAGCTTAATTTATACATGGAGAATTGAAATTTTCCTGTAAACTTTCAAGGGATGCCTATTGGCACAATGTTGTTTCAAAGCAAACTGTTGGGTGCTATAAAACAGAGGCTCTCAACCTTTCCAGACTACTGTACCCTTTTCAGGAGCCTGATTTGTCTTGCATTCCTCAATTTCAACCTCACTTAAAAACTACTTGCTTACAAAATCAGACATAAAAATACAAAAGTGTCACAGCACACCTTTACTAAAAAATGGCTTACTTTCTCATTTTTACCATTATAATTATAAAATAAATCAATTGGATTATAAATATTTTACTTACATTTTAGTTTATAGTACATAGAGCAATATAAACAAGTCATTATCTATATGAAATTTTAGTTTGTACTGACTTTGCTAGCATTTTTTATGTATCTGTTGTAAAACTAGGCAACTATCTAGATGAGTCGATGTACCGCCTGAAAGACCTCTGAGTACCCCCACAGGTACATGTACCCCTGGTTGAGAACCACTGCTATAATATGTAATTGTTCCAAGTAGCTCTGAGAAAATATAGAACAACATAGTTTCAACCGTGCATAGTTTAAATTGTATCTTCACTATGACTCATGCAGCCTAAAAATGATGAAAAAGGATTATACTCTTTCGTTTGGGGGTTTGGGGTTTGTTTGTTTTTTAACTAACTTCCAACTTTTTCCTCTATTCTTTTACAGGGATTTTTCTCAAGAATAATTATGGGAAGTATTTACTTTATTGTTGCAGTTAGGGTTAACTCTTTCATTCAGAAGAGAAGCAATTTTATTCCTATTATTTCTTTATGTCCAAAAGAAAAGGGAAGTGGGGAGACCAAAAGAGGATTAAAATTAATCAAGGGCTGTATGGTGCCATAATTTTCCTGTTTTTCATTCATAGATTCCAAGGCCAGAAGGGACTATTGTGACCATTTAGTCTGACCTCCTGTATAAATAGGCCATGGAATATCCCCGAAATAATTCCTAGAGCAGATCCAATCTTGATTTTAAAATTAGTCAGTGATGGAGAATCCAGCATGAGCAGTGATAAATTGTTCCAGTGATTTATTACCCTCACTGTTAAAAAATGTACACCTTATTTCCTGTCTGAATTTATCTAGCATCAGCTTTCAGCCAATGGATCATTTTATATCTTTCTGGGTTAGAGCAAAGAGCCCATTATTAAATATTTCTTCCCCAGGAGGTATGTGTGGACTATAATCAAGTCACTTCTTAGCCTTCTCGTTGTTAAGCTAAATAGATGGAGTTTCTTGAGTCTGTCATTATAAGATATATTTTCTAATCCTTTAATCATTTTTGTGACTCTTCTGAACCTTCTCCAATTTATCAACATCCTTCTTGAATTGTGGGCACCAGAACTGGATGCAGTATTCCAGCAGTGATTGCACAAGTGTCAAATATATAGATAAAAATAAACTCTCTACTCCTACTTAAATTTCCTTTGTTTATGCATCCAAGGATTGAATTAGTCCTTTAGGCCAGAGCTTTGCACTGGGGGGCCTGTGTTCAGCTGATTATTCACCACAACCCCCAAATCTTTTTCAGAGTCACGGCTTCCCAGAATAGAGTCCCCCATCCTGTAAGTTGGGCGTACATTCTTTGTTCCTATATATATTTATATTTAGCTGTATTTAAAAACATTGTTTGCTTGTGCCCAGCTTATGAAGCAATCTAGACCACTCTCAATCAGTGACCTATTAACACAACCAGGATGTGGGTGTTCTGACCCAGTGGTTGGAGCAAGAGTCAGGCTGGATCCGATATCAGGAAGTCAGAGTCTAAGACGGCAGACAGATAGCGACCTGAGGTCAGGAGGCAGGCAAGGAGGGTCAGGTCACCAGGAGATCAGCAGCAGGCAGTAGGAGAAAGTATCTCGGGAAGAAGTCCAAAGCAGGCAGAGCCCAGCTGCATGGAGAACAACTGTTACTGTGCTGGGTTTATATAGAAGCTGTGAATCAATTAGAATGCCTAGCATTCTGCCAATTGGCTTCCAGGACTGGGGTCTAGTGTCAGAGTTCAGCTCCTATTCTGACAACAGTTAGTAGCTCAGTGGGTGGTAGGTTGGAGCATACTAGCTCCAAAAAGCCCTATGGACTAGAATTCAAGACCTGCAGTTCCTGACATCACTCCCCTCCCCAAGGGATCTCTTTAGGGCAACGTGGAACCAGGCTTTTCAGGGTGATTCCTATAGAATGCTTGTACAAACATGGAGGCATGTACATTTTCCCTAGGTTCTTAGGTACTCTCCACTGAACTGTACTCCTCCCAGTCAACAAGATAGCAGTGCTTGTCATGTTTCTGATTAGAGTCAAGGAATCATGAACCACGTATTTCTTGTGGCCCTGAACCTGTACTGCTGGAGGAGGTGGCGGGGTTCTATGAGGAAGAGTTTTCTTTATAGTGTTTCAAAAGTGATACATGGAACATCAGGTGAACCTTCAAAAATAGGGTAGTTGTAGTTTAAAAGTGACTGGATTAACCTGTCAAATGATCTTGAAAGGGCCAAGGAATAAAAGTCAAGCTTGTGAGCAGGTGTGTTTGTACAGAGATGCTATGTGGCAGAGATACCCAGACCTGGGCCTGATGAATCTCTGCTATATTAGGTCTGAGGCAGAGGAGAGGACGCAGATAGCTGTTGGTGGTAGCCTTTGTTGGTAAAAAAGGGGTTTTGCCCCATAGACATATGGTCTGCATTGTTGTAAGCAAGCTCTGCATAGGGAGAAGTGAAGATCAATCATCTTGGTGGTGGTTGATGTAGTAATGCAGTAACTGCTAAAAAAATTTGGTTGGTCCTTTCCATTTGGCTGTTGGACCAGGGATGGTAAGTGGAGGAAAGATGTCTGGACTCACAATAGGCCTTTCACCAGAACTGGCTGTGAACTGAGACCCTCAGTCAGAGGTGATGCATTCCAGAAGGCTGTAAAGATGGACTGCATGGCTAATCCAGAGCTGGACTGGCTCTTCAGGAGAGGGAAGGGATGAAATGGGCCATTTTAATGAAGTAGTCCACTACTGTCAAAATTGTTGGACTCTGGTAATTCTACAATAAATTCTATGGTAATGGCTGCCCAGGGTCAAGATTGGCTATCTAAGCCTGGAGGAGACTTCAATGCTTGTGGTGTGGTTTCTTGTGTGGGCAGAAATATTGCAGGAGGCAATGAATGACTGCATCATAGGGCACATTCAGGGCCACCAAAAGGAGAAGGCTATTAGTCATTGGGTCTTGAAGCACTCCAAATGTATTGCTAGGGGAAAAAAATGTGGCATAATTGCAGGGCTGCAACTCTTGCAGGTCCATGGTGAATGTAGATACGGTCCCTTACATATGTGATCCCTTCCCCTGAGTCATGCTGCTGCTTGTGGATAATAGCTTGTTTGTCAGGCAGAATTCCTGAGGCAGAGACAAAGCATATCAATCTGAGTATATCTGAGTGACAAGCTGCACTGAGAAAATTCTGGGATTTGAGAATGAAGGTTGGTTCCTTGATGGGGCCGTTGTGAGTTGGTACCATATCTTTGGGGAAAGGGCATTCGCCTTGCCATTTTTGGATCTGTGGTGGTAGGTGATAATAAATTTGAATTGTGAGGAAAAATAAGGCCCACTGAAGCTGCCATTGGTTGAAGGCTTTCACCTTATGTACATATTGTAGCTTTTTATGGCCAACTGGATGATGAGTTCCTTCTAGATAGTGATGCCATTGTGCACAGGTACTTTTTATTTCCAGGAGTTCCTTATCAGGTATTTTGTAGTTTAGTTCTGTGGGGCTAAGCTTCCTTGAGTAGTAAGTGCACAGGAATAACCCTTGTTTGGGACCACATCACTGAGGGAGGTCAGCCCCAATCACTGTATTGGAGATGTCAGCTTCTACAACAAAAGCTTACGTGATATTGGCATGAGCCAACATGGGTGCTGTAGTAAAGGCAAGTTTCAGTTGATTGAATGCATGCTGAGTCTCAGGACACCCCTGGAATCGGATATTTTTCTGGAGGAGACTTGTAAGGGGGCTCAGTTTGTTTTGAGAAGTTCAGGATGAATCATCAGTGAAAATTGGCAAATCTCAGGAAACATTGCAAGACACGTACTGTGTAGGGAATGGCTGATCTTGGATGGCTTGGGCCTTCCTTGGGTTCATCTGGATCCCTTCTAGGGGTAGGATGAAACCCAAGAACTCCCTGGAGGCCTAATAGAAGGATGCTTCTCAAGCTTAGTATAAAGGCCATGCTGCAGAAAGCGTTCCAAGATAGTTTGGACATGAGCGTTATGCTGTTCAGAATAGTTGGAGAAAATCAATATGTCCTCTAGCTGGACTACCACATACTGGTCCAGAGTGTCTCGGAACACATCATTTATAAAATATTGGAAGGTGCCAGGGGCATTGGTCAAAAGTAATTAATCACTTAAAGATGGAAATACATGCCTAATTAGATTTTCAAAGCATGGAGATGCCTAAATCCCTTTCACTTCAATGGAGTTGGGCATCTAGGGTCTTTTGAAAATCCCATTAGGCACCTATCTGCAGCTTTAAGTGCCTAATTACCTGCCTAAAATCTGAACCCAGATGCCTTGCAGTGCTGGCTGCTCACTATCTTTGAGTTCCAAATATACCTTTCTTGGACAACTGGCTCATGAGACCCCACTTTCTCAGGGAATAACATGGATCATTTACACCATATACAGTCTTTTAAGCAAGTTAGGTAAAAGGACAGAGGAGTCTTCTCTGCAACCAAATTAAATGCTCATGCTGAATCAACTATGTTTTGATGGTACAAAATGTTGTTTGAGGAAATATTGGGGCAACATAGTTTTTGGAGCCATTATGAAAAGAGGTTCTGAATTAAGGAGACCTACTACTTAAATGTCAGAGAGGGTGCATGTACAGAGAATAATGCCACAAGGTACACAACTGCCACTTTGTTAAGGGGAAGCATGTAGGTTGAAGTACCCAAAATGCTAATTTTTATAATTTAAACCCTTTTAGGTCAATATGACTATGCCACTCAGATGTGAAAAATCCACAGCCCCGAGCAGCTTAGTCACACAGAAAAAACCCGTGGTGTAAACAGTGCTAGGTCAACAGGAGACTACTCCATCAACCTAGCTATTGCCTTTTGGATAGGTGGAGTACTTTCACTGATGAGAGAAACCCTTCTGTTGGTGTAGATAGCATCTTCACTAGACAAGCCCTTATGTCGCATGCCTGTTATCACTAGGAAATCTAGCACGCTAGGTTAATTCTGAGTGAATCATCTGTCTGAAGTACTATGGAGTTGTTTTAAATGTTGCACCCTTTTGGTGGTTGGTGTTGTATACTCCATCTCCTGGGCCCATGTGGTTAACCAATATTTGGGGCCTTGACAAGTTGTTTCCATTAAGAGGAGAAATTGATTATATGAATTAGGTATTTTGTTGGTGCAGTGCTGTTTATTTACAAAGAATGTACACAAAATTCTGTCTCCCTAAACACAGTAGAAACAAACACTAGGCATTTTCTGTGCTCAGAAATCCTGTGTGCCTTTCCAGCAAGTACTGTGCCCAAAAGATCTGTCTCTTGGTTCCCTCCCAGGGGTGCATTCACCAAAGCTTCCCTTGCTTTCTGCTTCTCACATGTAGAGACAGACAGCTGTAAGCAATCAGTCCACTAGCTTCTGCATTTGAAATCAGGCCCTAGGAAACCCATCAGTCTATATAACTTATTTTCTGTTTGGCCATGTGATGTGGCCCACTGTCCTGGACAGTGGCTTCCTTTGGTTTTCAGCTATCACTATATAAGGGAGCTTTACATTGTTCCTTCTGTTTATCCTGAAAGAAAGGTGCTTAGCACACCCCATCACCTTTAATGAGGTCTGTGGTTGTCCACAGATCAAAGACCTGCTTGTGGAGAGCCATTACAATCTTCCAGTGTAACAACATATTTTTCCATTAAATGAATTTGGTTCCTGTCAGCCTTCTGATCATTTCTTGTAGGGGTAACACTAATGGAAAGTGAAAGATCTGCCAGTGAAAGAGAGAAGGTTCTAATAATTTGAGTCACGTTTCTGTACATACTTGCATGCCAAGATCAGCAGTTTGTATAGTAAATCAGTGTATACACACTGTCAAGGTCCAACTTCTCTTGAATGGACATGGTTAACATTTTGCTATGGAAAAAAAAAATTAAATCTTGACTAATTTCTTTAAAAGCAAATTGTGGTATTCTACCATGAGCATGAGCAATATAATATTGTCTAATCTTTCTGTCAAACTGGATCAATCTATATTAAGTAATTGGGCTTCCGTATGAATTTAGTCTGTCCAAAGGTTAGATATTTAGGGTTGCTGCTGAGGCTGTATTAAAAACTAAGCAAACAGAAGGGCTTGTCTATGTGGTGTGGTAGTGTGCATCAGTAGTATGTGAATTCTAATAAGCATAAGTGTGTTGCATGCTAACTGGTCCATATAGTCCCTGTTGGTGTACAGTCTGCTCCTCTTAAGTGGATTCCTGTTAAGTGGATAATCCGCATAAGTGGATACTGTTTCCATGGTCCCGTTTTGATCATAATGTTTTCAATGTAAAATGGGTTTGGTTAAGTGGATACCGCTTAAGTGAATAATCCGCTTTAGTGGATAAAAATTTTTAGTCCAATAACCCATTTTCACATGTTAATGACTTCGGATAAGTGAATACTCCACATAAGTGGATAAGGTTTGTCTGATTCTGAGGCTGTCCACTAAAGCGGACTCGACTGTATAGCTTTCGTGCATGTAAAAGCCTAAGTTTGGATAAGTGAATACTCCGCATAAGTGGATAAGGTTTGTCTGGTCCCGAGGCTATCCACTAAAGCAGACTCGACTGTACATTAAAAGTTCTCTAATACACTCTAATGTAATCCCGTTTCAAACAGTACTCTGTTAATGCACACTAAGGAACTTTTAGTGTGCATCAACAAGGTCTGTGAGGGCCAGTCAATGCATAGCAAACAAGTGTGTATTAGAATTCAGACCCCACTGATGTGCACTCCTACATCATGTAAACAAGCCCATTCTGTCCTGTTTTCCTTCCTACCCTTTGTGCATGTTAATTTAAAAAAAAAAATCCACTTCCTAAGAGGTAATGCCTAGACAATTTCAATTATAAAGTTTTTTTCCTAGTACCAATGGGGGGAAAATGCCCATGGAGCACTTGAGCATATTTTGTTTTTGAGGGTTTTTTTTATTGCTACTCCTTAGATAAAAGGTTGATGCATTTTTTTTAAAAAGTGTTTCTGCTATCAAGCTCAGGAGATGCTTAAATATAGCTTTTTAAGCCAGGGTGTAATGGCCATACTATACTATTACTCAGTGTTTGCTTTTTGGAAATGACACCAAGATGACCAAATTCATTGTATCTATTAGAGCAATGTCGATATACATTTATTTTGTTTGCACTTAGTTATTCAGGTTGGGGTACAATCATGGGCCTACATAAATTAAGTCTGTACTATAAGTTAGACATTTAGAGTGATAATTTTTATTTGTATATATCCTAGGTTCCTTGCGCTGACCCCTTGGAGAGTATATCAGCTGACGTCTCTCATAATACTTGGGGTTGTAATTATGCAGATAATGAAGGATATGGTATTGTCTCGGATAAAAGGTAAGGCAATCATCAATATAGTATTTTTCTTCCAACTTACTTATGCTGGCACTCATCCTACTGGTTCCCCATTTTTTGTTTAATCTTTGAGTGTGTGTAATGTATCATAGTAAAAGCATTAAATATGTAACATTTCTGAGACAATCGCTGAAGAAGTTTTAAAAGGAAATTCTACTCTGAAAAATCACTTTAAAATGGCATAATGAGTACAACTCTATCGCCCATTTTTTCTTCAAGTGGAGTCCCTGTGAGTACTCCACTTTAGGTGATTGCATACCCCTGTATCTTTAGTAGGAGAATTTTGACAGCAGTACCTGGTTGGGCCGTACATGCACACTCCCTGTCTAGTGCCTGCGGCAGCAGTTAATTAGTGCTGTGCAGCTGCAGCCACTTCAGTTCCTTCTCAGCCACCCTTGGTCTGAGTCAATGCTCCAGCACTGCCTTCACTTGATTTACCTCAGAAGTGATTATCAGCTTTTTGTATATAATAGTTATATTAGTGTTATTAGTATAGCTAGATTAGTTGACCCAGTCTGTCTTCCCATTCAAAAAAAAAGTTTTTCTTCATAACTTCGTCCTGTCCTGGGATAAACTCTTTGAAATGCCAGGCTCTCCCAGATTTAAACGTTGCCTCTCATGTCGTGAGGCAGTTCCTTTTTCTGACGGACATTCACAATGCAGCACGTGCCTTGGGGGAAACCCATGTACCCCAAAAGTGCATCCAAAAGCTTAACCTGAAGACCTAAACAAGAGAAGCAAGGGACCTCAAACTTACACTTATTCTCATGGAGAAGTCCCTCCGTCCTGCTTCAGACTCAGGACCGCAAACTTATCCTGATGACTGACCACTGAAGGTGGCTTCTGACAGATCCCCCTCCTCAGCTTCATGTGGGAGGACCTGTTTCTTAAAAGACCAGCAAAGAGGAGAGCTTCCACTCGTTCTGCCAAAACTAAAAAGAAGTGTTCCCTGGCTCGATCTACTGCACAGTACCATCCACACCATGGGCAAGTACCTTTGAGTCGGCCGGGACATCCAGTACCATCTGTACCGTTAAAGCCACGTACCCTAAGCGGGCAGGCTCCAAAAAGGAAGGCAGAGAAATGACTGCCTTTTCCACTATGGCACTGGCAGCAATTACAAAAACCTCTTGTGATGTTCCCCTTTGCTATCTGGACTGGTGTATAGCTGTCACCCCAGTCCTTCACTCCTCTGCCTCACTGGGTAAACCCTCACTCCTGGGTCACCTCACACACAGCTTCCTGCAAGCCAGCAGCTTTCAACTCAGTGAGTGCTTCTAACCATCCAATCATGGGATTATGCAATAGCATGATCCCAGCAAACACCCCCAGTCCCAGATGCAGCCCTAGGAATTTGTCTTGTAGTGTTCAGTGCTGCCCACTGAAGCTTGTAAGCTTATAATTAGTTTGCCAGTTTATCAAAGAAATTGATATGCACCATCTTTGGTACTCTAAATGAGGTCTCTACACGCACACAAACCACATGCACTGCTTTAGATAAAATAAACAAATACGTTTAAGTACAGAAAGATTTTAAATAATTATAAATCCAAGGAAAATAGGTCAGATTTTATCAGGATGTAGTAAAAGCAAATCACATTCCTAACTAAGCTTAACACTTTCAGTAACCTTACAAAGTCAGATAATGCGCACCACAGGCTGACTTATTTCCTTCAGCCAGGCCCTCCCTCTGTGGACAGTTCTTCAGTTGCTTGATGTTGTTTTGTAGATGGATGTGGAAGAGAAAGCTCCAGTTTGCAAAACATCTCTTCTTTTAACATGTTCCTTTCCTCCCTTCTGGGATCAGGTGACAGATAATATTTGGCGTGGCTTCCTGTACTTGAGTCAATGAGCATCCACTTATTGATGCTTAGGCTAGTTCATTGTTCCTCGAACAGCTGGTTTATTGTATGCATGTCTCAGTGAGGCGTGAACTTACCTCCTTGCTTTTAGTGTTTGCCTAGATCTGACTCAAGCCATGAGGCACGTATCTGGAAATATTACATAGCAGAGCTTCATAACCAACATGTGACATTGCAACATACTACTATAACAATAATGTTCAGTATGTCATCAGTATTCCAAAAACCCCTTATATGACACACTTTGCAGTAAACAATACACAGTTACACTATAAGGGTGAACATTAATGATACACAATCACACCATGAGGGTGTACGTGTTGTGCTGTGTGTCACACCTCTGTACCAAGTGCTTCTGCAATTTCTAAGGCACTGGCGCCACCTACCGGCTCTCTGCTGCACATCTTTGATGCATCAGCACCAAAGCCTCCTAAGTCCTCAGTGCAGTCACTGTCTGCACCTACCTTCATGGTGCCTTATTACCTCCCAGAACTGCAACAATTTTCAGTACGTAACAGAGGCAAGTGCCTCTTCCAGTACTGAAAATATATCAATTCCTTGCACCTAAAGACCTGATAGCGACTCTGGAACCTGAGTCCTCTCTCTTCAGTACCGACACTTCGTCAGTACTTTCAGTCCACACACTCCACCTGCTGCACCTGCCCTCCTCTTCTCCAGTGAGAAGAATGAGGATGGGGAACTTTTTTCATCTCAGCATTCCTCACCTCTGCAGACCAGTATCATATCTGAGCCACAAGAGCCTCCTAGACACTATCCCAGACTAGACGTACAGGGGAACCCCCACCTGTTCTTTTCCCACCACAACAGCTATTCTGGGACCTGTGGGCGGTAAACAGGCAATACTATCCCAAACCACCAAGTGGCAGGAAAATGTGCTCAGGATCCTTCCTCCCCAAGATCAGTAGTGCCACCTGATGTCTCCCAAGAACAGACTTTGGAGGAAACAGAGCAGGACTTATACTAGAGGCTATTCCTGCAACCAACTCGTCTGCTTCACCTGACGAGCCCATTATGCCTCCTCTCCATACTACTGGAGACAATTTCAAACTATTTCAGGAACTGTTTAAAAGGATAGCTGACTATAAATCCCTCTCAAAGAGGTTACCAAATCTCAGCACAAGCTGTTGGACATACTCCACATATCAACATTCTCCAAGATTGCCTTGCCCATAAACTATGCTATTATGGAGACTACCACAACCATCTGGCAAAACACTGCCACCATCCCATTTATATGTAAGTGGGCGGACAAAAAAATATTATGTTCCTTTGAAGGGGCTAGAATTTTTAATTTCCCACCCCCAACCAAATTCTCTTGTGATGGACACCATTAATGAAAGAGGCAGGCAACATTATTCCAGGACCGCATCTTATGATAAGGAGTGGAAAAGGCTGGATCTGCTCATCTGCAAGGCATTCTCATCGGTGACATTACAGTTTAGAATCGCCAATTATGAAGCTTTTTTGGCAAAATGAGACCACATGACAAATTCGAAGATAGCAGACTTTGACGTTATAACAGAGGAAAAGAGAGAGCAGTTTACATCACTCATTCTGAAGATCACCTTATAGCTCAAAAACCCTTTCAGGCATTACTGGATTCTGCTGACACAGCAGCGAGGACCATCGTAACTGCCATAATAATGCACCGAGCCTCCTGACTGCACCTGTCCGGGATTCCAAGGGAGGTGCAATCTACAGTAGAGGACGTTCCTTTCAAGGGTCTGAAGCTATTTGCCAGCAAGACTGATGAGTCACTTCACTCCTTAAAGGACTTGAGAGCCACTCTTCAATTTTTAGACATCTTTATAGATGCAACAAAATGCAAACAAAGCAGGTATTACATGTCACACCGCCCTATACAAGCTTCATACATACAGAACCAGAGACTGTATGATCCTCACAGATGTAGGCAAAGAACACCCAAGTAAAGACCAATCTCTTCACAGCCCTTTTGCATTGCAGCAACTGACCTCTAAACACTAAATTTGAAGGTTTGATTGAGGGCTTGACAGACCTTCCTCAACTATTTGTGCTAGCACCACACTCCACCAGTCATCCATTTACAGACTGTCTAGTACCATTCTACCCAATGTGGCATACCATCATTTCCAACAAATGGCTACTAGAGATAATCAGGAACAGCTACTCCATCCAGTTCCTCTCCATTCCCCCTACCCACCCTTCCTCCCCATCCATCTTCAGGGACCTCTCCATGAATCACTCCTGAGATAGGAAATAGAACACCTCCTGCAACTAGGCATGGTAGAATCAGTTCTTTTTCCCTTACTTTTTAACACAGAAGAGGCTGCGGGGATGGAGACTCCTTCTCGATCTCACGAGATTAAACAAATTAATCAAAACACAGCATTTCAGGATGCTTTAGCAACAAAATTCCTGCACTGGAACAGGGGGATAGGTTTGCAACCTGCAAGACACATATTTTCACATTGCTGCACACTCAACAAACAGGCAATTCCTTCAATTTGTACTGAGATAGGACCACTTCCAATACATGATACTAGCTTTTGGCCTCTCCACAGCCCCCACCCCACCCGCCCTGGTCCCCCCCCTGAGTGTTTTCAAAGTCTAAGCGGTGGCGGTGGCCCATCTGTGCAAGCAAGGGGTCATGATATACCTGTGTTTAGACAATAATCTCTTCAAGGCTCACACTTGAGGAGAAGCAATCAAAGCCATACAAAAGACAAGGTCACTTTTCACATCTCTTGGGCTACATATAAACCTTCAAAAGTCAATGTGAACTCTAGTTCAGCAACTGGACTTTACTGGGGTCCATCTAAACTCAATAGAAGCAAAATCATCAGTACCACCTCAGAGATTCATTGTCCTGGCACACCTGATTGATGCCACAATACACAGTCCACAAGTATCTCCCAGGATCTGCCTTCATCTACTAGGTCACATGGTGGCAACCACATACATCATAAAACATGCCAGACTACTCATGCGCTGCCTGCAACTTGGCTGAGGACACAGACTGAACAAACTTCTAAGCATGCCAACAGAGATCAAGGACTGGCTCTAATGGTGGACCCTCCTGCACAATGTATGCACAGGCATCCCCTTTCTACCCCACTCCTCCATGCCTCTAATAGAAAACTAAACCATACAGATCATGATGGACAATCTGGCCTGCATGTTCCACATAAAATGGGAGGAGCAAGATCACATTCCCTATACACAGAGGCCATAAAGTTGTGGACATACTTCATCCAACACAGCATCAGCATATCAGCCACCTACCTACCAGGATCTCAGAGCATCAGGGTGGACATGCTAAGCCAATAGTTCTTGCTCGACCTCACAAGTGGGAAATAAACACCCCCATGATTCAGAATATATTCCAACGATGGAGATTCTCCTTAATAGACCTATTTGTCATGACCCAAAATGGCAAGTGTCCAGGATTTTACTCTATAGTGGGCCTACGTCCAAGATCCAGAGTAGATGCATTTCTTATCTGATGGGATGCATCCCTCCTTTATGCCTTCCCTCCCATTCCACCACTGCCCAGAGTCATACACAAGATCAGGACTGATCAAGCCAAAGTTATCCTGATAGCCCCAGCATGGCCCAGGCAAACATCGTACCCATACCTACAACAGCTGTCAGCATGCCTGCCACAAATCCTCCTGCCTTTTTCAAATCTCCTCTCAGGATGCAGGTCACTCTGCACCAGAACCTGCAGACACTCCATTTGAGAGCCTGGCTCCTCAATAGTTCCAAGACAAAGAGATGATCTGCTCCAAAGAGGTTAAGGACATGTTGCTAAATAGCAGATGGCCAACTGCACGCTTGATATACCTCCACACATGGTGCCTAAACAAACAAATCAACACCACCAGTTCTACCCTGCCCATAGTCCTGTACTACATACTTTACCTTCAGAAATCAGGCCTCTCAATGAGTTCATTCTGAGTACACCTGGCAACAATTACAACCTTCCACCACAAGGTGAATGGAGTTTTGATCTTTTCTCATCCAACTACTAAAAGATTCCTACTGGACATTGTAACCTCTACGCAGAACCCAGAGCCTCAACTCCTTCGTGGGATCTCACACTAGTGCTTCGATCTCTGACGACTGCCACCTTTGAACCTCTGGCTATGTGCTCACTATGACACCTTTCCATTAAAGTAGCCTTTTTAGTAGCCGTCACATCCACTAGGCACTTTAGAGATATAGGGGCCGTTATGGCAGACCCACCATATCTGATTTTTCTTAAGAACAAGATCACTGTGAGACCTCACCCTAAATTCGTGCCTAACGTCCCTTCTTCATTCCACCACCCATCTTCCTAGATTCTTTCCTAAATATCATAAAAATAGGCAAGGGGTGACATTCCACACTCTAGACATCAGAAGGGCACTAGCCTTTTATCTAAAACGGATCAAGCCATTCAGAAAAACCTCTAAGCTGTTCCTCTCCACCACAGAACACTCCAAGGGCAAACCCATCTCTAAGCAGAGGCTTTCCAAATGGATTTCAGGATGCATTCAGCTCTGCTGCCATCAACGCGAACAGCAAGCCCCTCCAAAGATCAGAACACACTCTACAAGAGCAGTAGCCATATTGGTAGCCTTCTTGAATGATGTGCCTGTTACTGACATATGTAAAGAAGCCACTTGGACATTCTCCCACACATTCATGCAACACTACATCATTGACCAGAACTCAGCCTCTGACACTCAGCTGGGACACATGGTCTTATCATCCATTCAGACCTAACTCAGAAGCCCCTCCTTTCCCCTGATGGACACTGCTTTACAGTCACCTGAAGTGGAGCACCCACAGGGACTCCACTTGAAGAAGAAAAGGTTAATCACTTTGTGCAGTAACTGAGGTTCTTCAGGATGTGAGTCCCCGTGGGTACTCCACTACCCTCCCTCCTCCCCCTCTACTTTAGAGTTCTAATTACTCCGCTGTGGTAGAGAAGGAACTGACGGGGTGGGGGGGGCAGTCACACAGGGCTAATCAACTAGTGCCACAGGCGTGAGATGGGGAGAGTGGCCCAACCGCTTATTGCTGTTAACCTTGTCTGACTAGAAGCATAGAAGCTTGCAATCACCTAAAATGGAGCGCCCAAAGGGACTCACATCTCCAAGAACCTCAGTTACTGCACAAGGTGGGCAAACCTTTCTTTTCCACGATCCTTGTTTTCTGCAAAGTGTCTGGGAAGTCTCTAAAGGTATGTCTACATTATAGTATAAGCTCAGAGTTCGAACTCAGGCTCAAGACTTTAGGCAAGTCCAAAACTACTAAGTACTCCATCATGAAGACACTATCTTCTGGCTTGAAGCAGAAAGCTTTTAAAATCTGAAATCAACAAATTACCATTTGAATTAAAAGAAAAATTATGTTAGCTCACAGTGGGAGCTTTTATGTAGCTTAACCAACACTAGACGGCAAGATCATTACAATACAATGACAAATACAGGAAGTAGTTATTACATTGGGATAGCAAAGTTAGATTACAGTGGCTAGCTAATCATTCTAGCTTTAAGACAGACCAAGATAAATAAGTACATTGTTTTTTCATGCATATTTTAAACTTTTTTTTGACATATCAGGTTTACAAAAAACAGGTTGATTTTTCTAAAGTATGTTAGTCCATTGTTTAAAATAGAAAAAATGAATGATTTTTTACTAGTAACTGGGGTAACTATGAGATGTATTGTAGTACTGCAGAGATTTTAGAGTAATTTTTCCATAATTTGGAGCATTGCTGAAAAATTGAAGGGAAAAATGAGTTCTGCTGTGTATGCCAGTGCTATTTTTCACCTTATACTTTGCTTATTTCAGGTGCACAACTATGGAGGAGCCTCACTGACAGGTAAGAGCATTGTCTCTAAATGCTGATGACTAATATCACATTAAACAATTCATTCCATTCTTATTACATTAAAAATTCTGAATTTTACAAATGATTCTCCCAAATAGCCTACCAAGCAATCAAAACAGTAACTGCATTATTTTGACCACAGTGTAGTTTATTATTCTGTATTACTGTCTGTTCACATGGTGCCTTGATTTTAAATAGGTGTTTTTAAATAGTATTCTTAGTGAAAATCATAACTTTTTTTATTTGAATTGTATCACAGTATATTATTCAGTCAAGTATCTGATTTAAAAAAGCAACTTGCTTTTTGAATGTTACCATTTTCTACTTTAAGCGATATTATCCTCTCCTGGGTTTTCTGCCACTTAGAATGTGTTTAATTTGAAAATAGTTGTTGGGAAAGATTTACAGCTCTGAAGAGTGATGTCTTCCATTCTTAGACATGTCAGTATAAGGTTCCCCCCTCACCACCACGCTCCTGATTGGTAGTGACCAGCACTATACTGAAACAATAGATCAGTTCAATGCTCTTGTCAGTTGTTGGCATCTGTAAAATGGCTACCATGGATACCAATTGATGATGATTGTGAAACCTTTCACTAGGCATTGGACTGTCACAGATGGCTAATTTTGTCTGTCTAAACCCCCTACAGTTATCTCCCCTCCCCCAAAATATTTGTATAGTATCATTGAGGAAGATTAGCTGTATTTCATTAGTGGATGAAATTAATATTAACAGTCTGCAAAGCAATTTCAGAATCTTCTGAATAAAAATGCTATATAAATTTAAGGCATTATTACTTTACATAGACCATCATACAGCTGTTACATGGTAATGATTTTCAGTTACTACTGACAACATTTGAAACTGTGTACTTGAGGTGAAAGGCACAGACTTAGGCGAGGTTTACACTGGCAATGGAGGCTGACGTAACACCGCTTACATCAACCCCCTAAAGTATGCGTCTTCACTGACACTTAAGTTCCACCAACCTAAATCGCGGTAAAAACCAACCTAATAAAACCACCTCCGCAAGTGGCATAGCGCTGAAGTTGAATTCCATGGGTCACATTTGCATCAGTATTGGCAGAGCGCAATGTAAATCAACGCCATTGGACTTCAGGAGGTATCCCATAATGCTCTGTTGTGACCACTCTGGACATTCACTCTCTGCTGTTATGTGGCCATCTAAACAGGAAATAGCTTCTCCCCCTCAAGCCCAGGATATTTCCATTTCCGGTTTGAACCGCGTGGAGCAAGCTTTGTAGTTAAACCGCTCATGACGCCTGCACGGCCCAAACACGCTCCAGCATGGAGTCAACCAGAGGTCTTGGATCTCATCGGTCTGTGGGGCGAAGAGTGTTCTGGCTCAGCTCTGAGCCAGCAGAAGAAATTTAGATATCTATGAGAAGATATCTCGTGGCATGTTGGAGAAGGGGCACAACAGGGACATGTAGCAGTGCCATGTTAAGATCAAAAAGCTGAGTCAGGCTTATCAGAAAAGTAGAGAAGGTAACAGCCATTCTGGCTTCCCACCCAAAGCACGCCGCTTTTACGAGGAGCTGCATGTGATTCTCGGCGGTGACCCCATCACTCTGCCACCACACAGCATTGATACCTCTGCAGAATCCCAGTCCAGAATGAATGAGGAAGACTGTGGATAAAGAGGATGAGGCTGAGGAGAGCAGGGTGCAGAAGAGCAGAGCGTCCATTCTCCCTGAGAGCCAGAACCTGTTCAGAGCAGCCCCGCCACACACAGGACAGTGGGACTGATCAAGATGCCGGAGAAGGCACATCTGGTGAGTGTGTGTGGCAAATCTAATTTTTGCAGTTATGTCCCCAGTCCAGCTTCTTAAAAGGAGTTTGTGTTTTCAAGGAGATGGGCTTCCTGGGTGTTGCCAAATTTCAGTGGAGGGTTACTCCCAGAACAGACTATGTATGTGCAGAGGTATGCGCCAAGTATCCTCTGTGAATATCTCAAGGAAACTTTCATTTAGGTAATCTGTAATCCTTTGCAGAAGGTTTCTGGGGAGGGCAGCCTTCTTTCTTCCACCACAGTAGGTGATTTTTACCCCGCCACTCTATTTAATGTGCAGACATCATCGTAGAACACCGCATAGCAGCATAAAGGCCAGGCCTGTACCCTGATGCTTGCAGCAAATCTTCTCTTTCCACCTGTGTTATCCTCAGGAGACTGATATCACACATGGTCACCTAGGGAAGATGGCACAAGTTTAAAATACCCGGCCATTGCAGTCACTCCATGTTATTCCTCTGCTGTGGTCAGTGTCCCTGGGCGCCTCCCCAAGACAATTCCTAGTGCTGGTATTGTTGCTATGGGTTTTATGGGTCAGGACACTGGTATGTTTTCTGCTGCTACACTTCACCCACAGTGTCTTCTAATCTGTTTTGCCCACTTCCTCCCAAATTGGTCCTTGGGATGTTACAGGGGAGCTCAGTGATCCCTCTCCTTGCATTAATGTGGATTGTGAATTTTACTGCTAATTAAATCTCTCCATAATGGATGCAAGAGCCCCTTGCTTACCATGTCTGGAACGCCTCTCCAATCCATAAGCTACTTACAAATTGGAATGGGGGCATTGGTCTGACTTAGCCTTGTGAACATGAAGGGGAGTTCTTCTTACATTGTAACATTTCTTTTACTACTTTGGGTCTGCTAACAATGGCAACTTTGTGCTTTGCTTTTCTTATAGTTGCCACTTCTGCCTTCAGCCCATCTTGCAGAACTCCTCCTGAAAGACCTTCCCAGATTAGGAAGGGGAAAAAAAAACCATGGGATGACATGTTTAGTGAACTCACAACTGCCTCCACAGCTGCTGACACAGAGCTCAGAGCCTGGAGGATGTCCTTGTTTGAAAAACTAGACGTGGATACGGAACATAGGAGATCAGCGCAGGAGCATGATATGCAACAGGAGACGTTGCGTATTATGAGGGATCAGTCAGACATGCTGATGCATTTGGTGGAGCTCCAGGAAGAGGAACGGCAGGACAGACTCCCTCTGCAGCCCATCCAAAACACTCCACTGCCTATCACTTTGTTAGCAGCCTCCACCCCTAAATGGTCTAGGAGGAGGCTGAGCAGGGTGCAATATGTGCTGCACTCTACTCCGATGGAGGCAAGCAGAAAGATGCAACAGCCCCTTTCAGAACTGCACACAACCACAGTTGCTTGCACAATGACACTTTACAAGGTTAACTTATCTTCCTTTCCCCCCATTGAAACAGGTCACAAATAAAACTTTGCAGCCTTAAAAAAAATCTGTCTTTATTCATTCATGGCTTGGGCGGGGAAAGAAGGGGAGGGAGCCAATAATGCGAGAGTGGGGGATGAGAAAGACAGGCACAGCAGAGACATACATTACTGTGGTTCATTGCAAAACCAGTTTTTCAATGCTTTCCGTAGGTGAAGCGCTCCGCGCTTGGCTCTGAGTGTGGTGCTGGAACCTGGCCACTCAAAATTTGCGGCCAGCCTTTCAGCCTTCACAGACCAACCTTGAAGGAACTTTTCCACCTCTGTTTCACACAAATTACGGAGTACACAGCATGCAGATGTAACTGATGGGATGTTCTTTTTACTGATGTCAAGCCTACTGAGTAGACATCTCCATCTGGCCCTTAAACGCCCAAATGCACATTCTACCACATTCTGTACTTGCTGAACCTGTTGTTGAAACACTCCTTTTTGTTGCCTAGGTGCCTGGTATAGGGCTTCATTAGCCAAGGGAGCAAGGGGTAGGCAGGATCCCCCAGGATCACTATTGCCATTTCAATATCCCCAATATTTATTTTTTGGTTAGGGAAGAAAGTGCCCGCCTGCATCTTACTGAACAGACCAGAGTTCCTAAAGATGTGGCAAGGTGGTCAGGTGCTAAGATAGTGATATGCGTGCCATCTATTGTGTCGTCGTCCCCGTCCCCTCTCCCCAGTTTGGGAACCCCATTGCGGAAAACTCGTCCACTATGTCCTGCACATTTCCCAAAGTCACTACCCTTCGTAGCACAAGTCTATTAATGGCCCTGTACACTTGCATCACAGCAGCTCCAGCGGTGGATTTACTGACTCCAAATTGATTCCCATCTGACCAGAAGCTATCTGGGGTTGCCAGCTTCCACAGAGCGGTGGCCACTCACTTCTCCACTGTCAAAGCTGGTCTCAAGCAAGTATTCACGCACTTCAGGGCTGGGCACAGCTCCACGCAAAGTTCAAAGAAAGTGGCTTTTCGCATACCAAAGTTCTGCAGCCACTGCTCATCATCCCATACCTTCATAATGAGGCAGTGCCGCCAGTCTGTATTTGTTTCCTGGGACAAGAACCGGCACTCCACGGACTGAAGATGATGCATGATAGCCTGCCGCAAATGGGAATTGTTTCTCTCTATGGCTTGTAGCAGAGCGGTCTCCATAACGTCGCTATTTTCCATGCTGCAGCTCCTGTCTCGCCTTTGAAAATACTGCAGGATAAGCTGTGCGGTATTTATGATGCTCACAACGATAGTGCAATGATGAGCAGGCTCCATGTGTCTCTGGCAATGGCTTGTGCGTGGCATAGAAAAACGGTGCAAAAAAGCATTTGCAGTTTGTTTGGGACAAGAAGGGAGAGGGAGGAAGCACGTTGCATCATGGGAGGATGACAAGCTTCCCAAAAGCCTCTGCAGCTAGTTGCACTGTGGGATAGCTACCCACGGTGTACTGCTTTGAACGTCAACCCAAGCGTGGCAAGTGGGAACGCAAGAGCCCGCCACAAGGAGCATGGTGTGATCACACTCCTGCAACCTCTACATTTCAGCATGTGAGAGTCGATTTAAAGTAAATCGACTTCACTCTGCAGTGTACATACCCTAAGTGACATCATTCAAAAATTCCAGGCAACTCGAGCTTTACATTGGAAAGCTAGCAATTCATAATGTGAACATGGAAACATAAGATTCAGCTTCTGTTCTTTTATACATAGGTATTTCCTCAGTACTGTAGTATCTCTGTGTTTCCACTGTTGTATTAGGCAATGTAACTAATATTTGTTCTGTCTCCTTCTCTCTGTGGGCTGTGCAGTGTTTTGCTTTGGTAGTTTTTTAAAATATATACATTGTGGCAAACGGCCAGCTTCTCCCTAGTGGGTCTCACACTTTTGCCTCTTGTAGTGGGCCAGGATGTCGCCGGTTACCCCACCTTCCCAGGGAGGGGGGTAGGGACCCAGGCCCGCCTGCTCCTCTGGGTCCCAGCCCAGGGGCCCTCTGAGTAGCAGCTATGTGCTGCTGGCACCTTACTTGCAGCTGCAGGCCTTTCTCCTGGGCTACTCTCCCCCCTCTGTCTTTCTTGCTTCTTGAGCCCAGTACCTTCTTCAGGACTCCACCTCTCTCCCACACACCACTCTACTCTACTCCATTCTGCTCTCCTTCACGACTCCACACACCACCGTACTCCGTTCTGCTCTCCTCCACTTCACACACTCCTCTGCTCACCACACACCTACGCCTTCAACTCCCACCCTGCCTCTCAAGAGTAGAGGGTTTTTATCAGGCACCTGGGCGGGGCCTTAATTGGTGTCAGCTGACACTAATTACCTTCTAGTGACTCTGGCTAGTCTATAGGGAACAAAGCCCGGATCATTCTAGCACTTACATAGCGCCCTTCTAGAACTTTCCTACTCTTCTTGCTGCTACTCCTCTTGCTGCTGCTGCTGCTGGGGTGCTCCTGGCTCTTGGGACCCCTACTAACTGCCCCCCCTCTCCCAGGGGGGAGGGGGTGAGTGGCCACACCACCGCCACTGCCACCACCCCTGCTGCTGCTTCCAGGGTCCTGCTGCTGCTGTTAACACCCCTTCTCCCGCCCCCCTTCCCTGCTGCCATTTGCTTCTTCTCTTGCCCCCACTTAGGGGGCACCCCTGCCCTTCCCCTTTTCTTCCCCCATTGCTGCCCCTGCTAGCTTGCTCACCCCCTCCCCTGTTGCTGCCCCCCCCACAGTTTGGCCCTCATTCCTTTGGTTTGTTTGTTTGTTTGCCCAGCCCCTGCCTTGGTTTGTTCCCTGCCCCGCCCAGACCTAGCAGCTTGCTGCTGGGCCCCCACCATTCCCCTCCCTTGCCCTCTGCTGCTTCCCCCTGATCTGACCCCCCACACTCTGGCCCTGGCAGCTTCCATGGCACCCCCCTAATTGATCCCCCTTTTTTTTGTTGATTCCCCACACACACTGCACCCCCCATGTTGCTTTAGCCCTGCCCCACCCCTGTGCAGCCAGAGGAGCCGCTATCATATCCTGGGCTGGTGAATGCACCGCCCCTACCCAGCTTGTTCCCCCGTACCGTGTGCTGGTGCCCTCCTCTCCTGCTTCCAGCCTAGCGGGGAGGAGTGGTCACCCCCCCCCTTCTGCCCCTTCCCTCCCTGCCTTCCCTCCCTCTCCACTCTCCCTCCCCCTCCTCCTTCCTCTCCCTCCCCCTATTCAGCTCCCCCCTTGCCAAACCCATCCCTACCCCCTCCCAAGATGGCGGGTGTGCCTGGGGCTGGGACCCTCTCCCTAGATGCTCTTGCCCCTCCCTCTCACCTTGAGGCCCTGTCCCTGCCTATAACAGCTGGTCCTGCTGCCCCCGTTGAGCTGACGGGTGTCTGTCCCCGGGTGCCGGCAGTGGACAACTCAGGGAGGGACACCAGGGACTCTGCCGCTGCCACGGCTCCTGCCCCCCCTGATCCGGGGGGTGCGCCCTCGGCCGGGAGGAAAAACCAGGGAGGTAACAAACAGGGCAAAGGCCCTGCCCAGAAGGCAGCACCTCCTGCGACTAGGGCCCCTCTTTCTCCCCCTCTATCCTCTCCCACTGTCCCTTCCACCAGCTCTGGGGGCGGCGGCACCCCCAGAGCGTACGCCCAGGTGGCCGCGGGCCCCCCACCTGCCGCTGCCAAGTCATCTGCCCTGACTGCCGCCTCCAGCACCATCCCAGGTGGCCGGGGCCCCTTCCCCACCCTTACCAGGAGGCATGGGGTCCGGTACCTCCTTGTGCCTGCCTCGCCCCACGGAGAAACCTACGTGCGGGCAATGGCGCGGGTGGTGGGGTCCACGGCCGTGGTGGCGGCTTCCCGAATGTATGGCAAGGTGGTCTTCTTTCTGGCGGTGGGGGGTGTCCACGTCCCAGTGGAGCCCCTGGAGGACCTGGGCATACAGGTGGTCCTTTCCTCTGTTCCGCTCTTCCTCCCCAATGCCACCCTTCTGCCTTTCCTCACCACCCTGGGGAAGCCCCTCTCCACCATCAGCCCGTTTCCCCTCGGCTGCAAGGACCCCGCCCTTTGCCACGTCCTCTCGTTCCACCGGCAGGTGCAGCTGCAGCTGCTGCCAGCGGTGGTGCGTGACAGGGAGGCACTCGAGGGGTCGTTCCTGGTTCCCCATCAAGGGGCCCAGCACCGGGTCCACTATACAACGGGGGAGGCCCGGTGCTACCTCTGCCGGGCGGCGGGGCACGTTCGGAGGGACTGCCCCCTGGCCCGGCACAGAGGGAAGCCCGAGACCCCAGGGGACACCAGTCAGACTAGCAATGGTGCCCCCCCCAGCCGTCTGGTCCCTGTGGCCAACCCCCCTCTGTCAGCAAGAATCACCTGCGCTCGGGCCCCGGGGGGCGCCCCCCCTGGATCGCCCGGGCGAGCTGATGGGCCCCGCTGACGCCCAGAGCAGTCCAGTGGGGCCTGCGGAGGGGAGGGAGCCAGGGCCGGCACTGTCGGGCATCAGAGGGGGCATGCCCCAGGGGGAGGCTTCTCCCTCCCCTGCTGTCCCACCCCCTCTTTCCGAAGCCCCAACCCCTGTGCTCTTGCCCCGTGACCCTGCCCCCGCTGCCCAGCCCTCCACCTCAGGAGGCTGGGAGCTCATTCGGGGTAGGCGCGGCAAGCATAAGGCCGGAGCCCAGTGCCCCCTCTCACCTGCAGCCAAGGGAGGCACAAGCCCCTGCAAAGCCAGAAGAGGGGCTGCTGAGGCCGGGCCTATGGCCGCGCCCCCTGCTAGAGCCCAGTGGGGTGCACCGGCCGAGGAAGCCGTGGCGGCAGATGTGGGCTGTACCATCGCCCTCCTGGCATCCCTCCTGGAGGACTCCACGTCCGGAACCCGCCCAGCCCCACTGCCATCCAGACCCCCCGCCAGTGCCAGGGAAGAACTCGGGGCAGCGGGGGGAGACTTCTCCTTAATGGAGGAGATTGACACCCTGGGGTTGACCCCGGCCTGCCCGGAGGACGACCCAGCCCCCTGCGAGGAGGGCTTAGAGCAGGGCAATTTTGAGTGGCTTCTACCCTCCTCCCCATCCTCAGCTGCCACCCCTGCTCCCACCACTGCGACCCCCCTTGACTCTTCCATCCACCACACGGGAGAAGGGGAACCCACCATCACCGCCCCAGCCACTGAAGAGTTGGCCGAGGCCGAATGGCTGAGCCCCAAGCCACTGGGTTCCCCAACCCTTCTTGTGGGCCAGCCCCTTCCCATCCTCCCCAACGATGCTTGCCTGGCTGTCCCCTCACTAGGGCCTGGAGCCACGGGCACTGCAACCCCACAGGACACCACCATGGAGACCACCCACCCCGTGCCCACCTCCTTAGCTCCCAGCCCCAACGAAGAGCCTATGCACCCCGCCTGCCCGGCCGCTGTGGCTGTGGGATCCATCCCAATTCTAACCCTGAACTCTCTCCCGCTCCTTGCCCTGACCCTACTCCTACCCCAATTCCTATTCCCTACCTTTCCTCGATCTCCATACCCCTCCCTGTACCTACCTCTTCCCCCCCCCCCACTGCTTGTTCATCTGCCACCCCTGGTGTTGTCTCCTTCCCTATGAAGAGCTCCCAGGAGGCGGCCTTTGTGTTCAGCACTCCCAGCCCACTCGGGGCTGCTGTCTTCCCTCCGCCGCCCTTAGCCCCCATCCCTGTGGTCCACAAGACAGCTGCGGAGGCTGAGCTGGAGGACGAACCCCCCGAGGCGCTGCGCGAAGAGATCTGTGTCTTTCTCCAGGACACACGTGGTGCCTGGAACCGAGTGAGGCTTGCTCTGCAGCGCTGGGGGGACTTCCACCGCATCCTCCGGGCCGTGAGGGCCACCATGAAGGAGGGGAAGGGGACTGGGTGGCAGGACGCCGCGGCCTACCAGAGGGCCCGCAGCTTCCGTGACGCCCTCATGGCCTATGGCACCAGCCAAGGACTGCTGCGGAGCCCGACGAAGGTCGCTGGCGCCCCTGCCCATGAGGATCCCCCCCAGCCCTCCTCGTAATGCCTGTCACTATCATCACCTTAAATACAAGGGGCTGCAGGACGGGTCTCCGCAGGAACCAGGTGCTCTCCTTCCTTCAGGAGGGGGGGTACTCTATAGCGTTCCTGCAGGAGACCCACACGGACCCAGCCGCTGAAGCCAGCTGGCGGCTGGAGTGGGGAGACGGGGTGCACCTTAGTCATCTCTCCACCCATGCGGGCGGAGTGGCCACCCTGTTCTCCCCTGTTCTGCAGCCCGAGATGCTGGGGGTCAACGAGGTCGTGCTGGGCCGCCTGCTGCATCTTTGGGTCCGTGTGGAGGGGCTGGCACTGAGCCTCATCAACATCTACGCCCCGACCGCGGGTCCGCAGCGGGTGCATTTCTTCCAGCAGGCGGCTGCCTTCCTCGGCACCTTAGATCCTCACGAATGCCTGGTCCTGGGCGGGGATTTCAACACCTCCCTCGAGGAGCAGGACCGCACAGGGACCGAGCAGTGTCAGGCCACCATGGACGTCCTCCGGGGAATTATCGACTATCACTCCCTGGTGGACGTCTGGTGCGACCACCACCCGGATGACGCTGTCACCTTCACCTACGTCCGGGTGGGGGAAGATTGGTTGCGCCACTCCCGGTTGCACCGCATCTATATCTCTCGTCACCATCTTGCGCGGGCCCACTCCTCCAGCGTCCGGCCGGCCCCGTTCTCGGATCACCACATGGTGACTGTGACGGCCTCTCTCACTGCAGAGAGGCCGGGGCCGGCCTACTGGCATTTTAACAACAGCCTGCTGGAGGATGTGGGCTTCGTGGCATCCTTCCGGGAGTTCTGGTTGGCCTGGCGGGGGCAGAGAGGCGCCTTTCCCTCGGCATGGCGCTGGTGGGATGTGGGGAAGGTGCGCACTAGGCTCTTCTGCCATGACTACACTCGGGGGGCCAGCCGGCGGCGGAATGCGGGGATAGAGCAGTTGGAGTGGGAGGTTTTAGCGCTGGAGAGGCGTCTAGCCACCAGCCCCGAGGATCTGTCCCTCTGCGGAGCATGCCGGGAGAAGCGGGAGGAGCTCCGGGCCCTTGAAGACCTCCGGGCTCGGGGTGCCTTCGTTCGATCCTGCATCCATCTCCTTCGGGAGATGGATCGCGGCTCCCGCTTCTTCCATGCCCTGGAGAAAAGGAGGGGGGCCCGGAAGCATGTCATCCACCTCCTGGCTGCTGACGGCACCCCCTCACAGATCCGGTGGAGATGCGTGGAAGGGCCAGGGTTTTCTACGCCGACCTTTTCTCCCTGGATCTGACCGACGTCGCCGCCTGCAGGGTGCTCTGGAACGAACTTCCCACAGTCAGCGTGGGCAACCGAGGCCGGCTGGAGCTACCTCTCACTCTGGCCGAGATCTTGGAAGCCCTCCGCCTCATGCCCACCAATAAATCCCCGGGCATGGACGGGCTGACAGTGGAGTTCTACCGCGTGTTTTGGGACGTCCTCGGCCCGGACCTCGTCACCGTCTGGGCCGAGTCTGAGGCCAGCGGAGCTCTCCCCCTGTCCTGCAGGCAGGCTGTGCTCGCCCTGCTACCAAAAAAGGGGGACCTCCGCGACCTTCGGAACTGGCGTCCCGTCTCGCTCCTCAGCACGGACTATAAAATTGTGGCCAAGGCCGTCTCACTGCGGTTAGGGTCCGTGCTGCAGGACGTGGTCCATCCTGACCAGACCTACACAGTCCCGGGCCGTAGCATCTTTAACAACTTGTATCTGGTCCAGGACCTCTTGGAACTCGGGTGTAGGGATGGCCTGTCGTTCGCCCTCCTGTCCCTGGACCAGGAGAAGATGTTCGACAGGATGGACCATGGGTATCTCCTGGGCACGCTGCAGGCGTTCGGCTTCGGACCCCGTTTCGTGGGTTTTCTCCGGGTGCTGTACGCTTCCGCAGAGTGCCTGGTCAAGCTCAACTGGACCCTTACTGGTTCAGGGTGCTGTACACTGTGGCCATGGAGCCCTTCCTCTGTCTTCTCCGCCGGAGGTTGACGGGGTTGGTGCTCCGTGAGCCGGAGCTGAAGCTGGTCTTGTCAGCGTACGCCAATGACGTGCTCCTCGTGGTCCAGGACCCGGGCGACCTGGTGCGGCTGGAGGACTGCCTGGCCGTCTACTCGGCAGCCTCCTCCACCCGGGTCAACTGGGCCAAGAGCTCTGGCCTGATGGTAGGGGCCAGGTGGCAGGCGAGCTCCCTCCCACCCGCGCTTCAAGCCATCCAGTGGCGCGCGGGTCCACTGCTCTATCTGGGCGTTTACTTCTCCGCCACCCATCCCTCCCCGGCAGAGAACTGGCAAGATTTGGAGGGCAGGGTGTCTGAGTGGCTGCAGAGATGGACGTGACTGCTCCAGTGCCTCTCCCTCCGGGGGAGGGCACTGGTGATCAACCAGCTCGTCCTGTCCATGCTCTGGCACCGGCTCAACACCCTAGTCCCGACCCCGAGTTTCCTGGCCTACCTCCAGAAGACAGTTCTGGAGTTCTTTTGGCCAGGACTGCACTGGGTCTCTGCAGGGATTCTGAGTCTTCCCCTGGAGGAGCGTGGGCAGGGCCTGTGCTGCATCCGCAGCCAGGTCCACACCTTCCGCCTCCAGGCCCTGCAGAGACTCCTCTATGGTGCAGGTAGTCTGGCGTGGAGCCACTTGGCGCGCGTCTTCCTCCGCTGCTTCCGAGGGCTCCGATACAACCGGCAGCTCTTTTTTCTCCACCCGAGAGGTCTTCCGCGAGACCTCTCCGAGCTGCCGGTCTTCTACCAGGACTTCCTCCGGACCTGGAGGCTCATCTCAGCCTCCAGGCCCCTTGCGGTCACCGAGGGGGAGGATCTCCTCGCGGACCCCCTGCTACACAAAACCGCCAGCTGAGTTTGCAGATGGCGGAGACCCCCTCGGTGCGACGGTGGATGGTCCTGGCAGGAGTCACCAGGGTCGGAGACCTCCTGGACTATGCCCTGGGGGACTGGATGGACCCTCATGCGCTGGCTCGGCGCATGGGGGTTCCCACCCTCCGAATCCTCCGACGCATACTCCAGGAGGTGAAGGCAGCCTTACCCCCTACTGCTTTGATGTACCTCGGGCGGGTCTTGCAAGAGGGTGCTCCCTGCCCCCCGCTCAGCCCGAGCCCTCCGGTGCTTACCATCGGGCCTCGGCCCCGCGAACCCCCTTGGCCCCCCCGTCCTCACGCCCCAAGCCAGCTGCTTGATCTGCGGTCCCCTTCCAGACCGCGCCAAGGAACCATCTGTACGCGCTCGTGCTCCACACCCTTCATTTCCTCGCCTCGTGTCCCGCCCGGACACGAAGTGGCGGGACCTACTACCACCCTCGGAGGGTGAGGACCCCCGGTGAGCTAGCCTGTATTCCACCGTAACCCCGCGGCCTGCCGGGGACATCACAGAGCCGTGAGCACGGACGTGTACCTGGCACAGTTCACCTCCCACCCCGACACCTGCCCCTTCTGCGGCGTGAGGGAGACCCTGGCGCACGTATATCTGGAGTGCGCCAGGCTGCAGCCCCTCTTCCGACTCCTCCAGAACCTCTTGCTGAGGTTCTGGCTGCACTTTTCCCCTCACTTGTTCATCTGTTCACACCCCATCCGTGGCCTCACGAGGTCGCGGGACCTTCTCGTCAACCTCCTCTTAGCCCTGGCCAAACTAGCCATCTACAAGACCAGGGAGAGGAGGTTGGCAGGGGGGGCTGTCTGCTACTGTGGGGTCTATTTCCGTTCCCTTATCAATTCACGTCTTCGGGCAGAGTTCTTCTGGGCAGCGTCCGCTGGCTCCCTGGACACCTTCGAGGAGCAGTGGGCGCTGTCCGGGGTTCTCTGCTTGGTGTCCCCTTCTGGTTTCCTACGTTTGACCCTGTGACCCCCACACCCTTTCCTGTTTTTTCATTTGTTGTCCCCCGTAATCAGTTGGACCCGGGTCCAGTGGCTCTGCCCCTAGGCTGGGGGGGGAGCCTTTAGCGGTGGGTGGGCGCGAGACCTACCCTGGATTCAAATAGGAGAACTTTCCCAGTGCCCTCTGCCCTTGCTATACCACAACATGCAGCTGTGTACTTACACTAGAGAAAGTAGTGTCAAAGAAACTTGGAATGGAAGGTGGTGAAGTGTGTGGTCTTCAGTTCCTGTGGGAGTTCACTCCACAATTTGCAGCTGGCACACAACAATACTGTCTCCTGCATAGATTAGTGTTACCCTTGAAGTCAAAAACTCTATTGTGGCTGAGGAGCAGAGCTGTCAACCATGCATCCTGGAGATGTAGGCAATATTTTAGATATTCTTGATCCAAGACGATTGAACACTTTGAATATAAGATATTAACCCTGTGGGTAACAGAATAGGCCAGGTTTGACTTATTCATGGTAGCCTGTGTTGCTGAGATGACTTATGCGTATATATATCCCTTCATATTTTGATCTTATTATTTAGAGCCCTTCTTATTGTTAATTGCTCTTTTGGAGAAGATTTACTTAAATTTATTTTCTGCACTCTATAGTGGGATGTTCAAAGTGTACTAAAATGTAAAAGTGTATATTCAGTGAGTAATATGATGTATTTAAGGCATGCCAAAAGTAGTTTTAACCATGGACATTTTTTAAAAACTAACTTGCATTAAGGTTACCACTAAAAACATATACAACTTTATAATTCCATTCTCTTTAAAGAAAACTGACTTCAAATATGCAACGATATTTCAGGTATATGGTTATATTAGTGACAAATTTTTGTAAATATTTGTGGAAGATCATGTTTCTGTAATCAGTCTTATACTCACTTTTATTTTAAGACTTTTGTGGGAAAAACGTTTAAATCTTACCTTCCACAAACATTTTTATGTGAACATATATATAATATAGTTGCATTCATTTGTCTTATGCTTTCTTCTGGTTCAAATGCATCATGGCACAATCTTCTTGAAATTTGAAAATGATTCTTATCAGGAATAAAAATGAAGATGAATGTCCCTAAGTTTCCACATTTTATTAAGGGGAATGCATTTGAATTGTACAGAAAATATGTTGAAATGGGAAGAATCACTTGTAGGCTACTGAGTTTGTATGCTTGTGTTTTTTCAATTTGCCCAGTCTCAGAAAGTAAAATCTCCAACATTACCTTTGAGGAGGTCACATAACTGTAGCAAAGGTGTATCTAGAACTATGATCTTCAGTGTAGTCACTACAATGGCTATTCTCAAAAACTACACAGAAAGAACCACATACATTTAAATAACAGAAATAATAAATAGATTGTTATGCTTAGACTGCTGAAAAAGTACTAAATTCAAGTTTCATTTAATAATGTTTTGGTTTAACCAATGGAGACAGTTCCCCATTTTCTCCAATTAGTTTATGCCCTTAACACTGGCGAGCAAAGAGGATATCCTCATACAGTGTGTCAATCAACTAGACTTCTGCCACTGTCTCTGTAGCCAGTGACATCAAACTGACTAGTTTGTTTCAGGGGTGTCAAATTGTGGAAGATGGATAAATAAATGATTCTTTAAACAATATTTAAGACTCTTTTTAACTTTACAAGATACTTCATATTCATGGCGTCTACTGATCTACTTTGTGGAAGTTTGTATGCATTTTAGGAAGCTGAACATCTAAACATAACAAAATATGAATCATACTCTGATCTTGCCATCTTTATGCATATATAACTCAAACTAAAAATCAATGAATATTTTTCATGCATAAAGACAATAGGCTGTCAGGCCTTTAACAGGAAAGGGATCAGGTTTTTAGCTTTGGTTTTTTACATCTGTTACTGTACCTCAGTAACAACGTATAATAAAGTAAAGACATTACAAATAACATATTTTAAAATAAATTATTTGGAAATTATTTCCTACTTTCACTTAACCTGCTAGGAGCAACATTCTGGATTCCATATTTTTTGTTCAAGAGTTGGTGAAATCAGAAACAACTACAGCTTGTGTAAGGCAAAAACTCCTTACTTTGTTTAGGCATTTGTGCTGTCGCCAGCTGTTGCAAAGGAAACACAGAACCCTGAATTAAGGATTTAGCAGGTAAGTGAAAGAGAAGATAATATTCAGGTATTTAGTATTGGTATTTATAATGTTGAGGGCTACACATATATCATGAAGCTACAGTTCTTTCCCAGGTGCAGTTTTGATTGACTTCTATATATGCAAGTGAAGCACAAGGAAAACATTCAGATTGGGCTGATTTTGTTAATAGTTTGACATCTTACACATATCAGTTGAAAAATTATTATACAGAATCAGATTTTTCACTCCTAAAAATCATTTGAGATATAGAAAGAGCAAGTTTGCAAGATTTGTCATTTAAATGTAATTTTCTGATTTTACATTTAATTTTCTGATTTACACTTCATAAAAATATTTTACTGTAGCTTCTCTGAAACCCTTGCAATAATTCTTTTGTAATGTCTGTTATCTAATTTGATCTGAATCTGTCCTTATAGAAGTATGTAATAAACAAAGATAAAATATTTTCACTAAGGAGATTCTAATAATTGGTACAGAAAACCATGGTGTTGAAAATAACATGCAACTACATTTTACAAATGGTGGTTTTCAAGTGCATACCAAACATGTCTGACTGTATTCATTACAGAAATATACTCCTGTAGACAGGTTGGAAAGGTTGTAGAAACATACTGTAAAGATGGATGCAAAACTGCAGTCAGTACAATATAAAAACATAGAACACATACTGTACCTGTAATTTTTACAATAATTACTACATTCAGAAAAGTTTAACTGATGATGCGTGGGTTAGTTTACATTCAGAGGTCTAGCTCCTAATTCATTAAAAGTAATGGAAAATATTCTAGGGGAACTACTTGCACCACGCAAATTCTTTCTGGTAATGTGGTGCCCTGATTGAATGCAGTTTTCTAGGCTCAGTCAGAACAGAGTCAAATAGAAAAGGATAGTTACCTCTTCACTGTGTGATATGATGCCTCTGCAGCATGAAAAAGCATTTTGCGGTTACATCCATTACAAATTTATATTTAATTTTCAGCACCACATATCCCTCACTGAATAGAATTTCAGATTTTTTCCCTTTGAAATGTTAGCTTGCATCCTTCCCATCTGAATCTCATTTTGTTGTTCTATTTTTAAACTTATTGTGAGACCTTTTCTAGTCTCTGTCCTCACTAGTATTTGTTATTCATTCCAATATAGCAACAACTGTGAATTCCATGTTTCTCCAGCAAGGCTTATTCATTTATTTAAAAAAAATACTACTGTTTGTTGTTCATAGTTATATCATGCTTTAGAAGTCTAGTGATTTTATTGTTTTAATATGTATTTCATTATCTTGCCAGTAATAAAAGTTAGATTTATGGAAAGGTGGTTTCCAGGATTATTAATAGGCCCACTGTGTGATCCCTGGCTTTGTTTTTAGGCAGCCAAGCAGATCAGAGCTTTGAAAGCAAGGTTACTTAGCACCTTATTATCTTCTCAGTGTTTGGAAATTGATTTCTTAATTATTTGCTCCATTATCTTTCTGGGTATTGAAGTTAAACTGACAGGTCTGTAATTCCCTGGTTTATTCTGGTAGTATTTTGTGTATTGCAGATTGCTTGCCAGGCTAAAAGGTGAGATTAATTTTAAGGAGAACTTTAAAGTAATATAGGCAGAACATTCACATTTTGTCTGGGTTTTTTTTGTTTGGTTTTTTTAATCACTAATATTGACCTGTTCATGACATCAGTGTGGGAAATATCACTGAAAATGTTTTGTTTTGGATCATAAGATGTGTTTGCAACACAAAAATAACAGCGTTGTGTTAAAGCATGAGAAAAAGAGTGAAATTAACTAAACAAAAGTTAAACTGATTAGTGTTTCACTGTCCAAGCAGAGTGAAGCCTAAACATAAATGTACATCACAGAATATATAAATAGCATTTTTAAGTGTTCATTTTTAGAATCTGTTATGCTGTTAGTAACACAGGAAATACATTGCTTGGCTTGGGTTTAAATATCATTTCTACGTAACATTGCCCTCTAAAAAGTTTTGTTCAGCAAGTTAAAATTTCAGCATGTTAAATGTCTATGACAATGACTTTTTCTGTTACGGACTAATGCTAATTGCATGGTAATAAAAATGTCAACAGATAAATCAGAGTTTATCAGATAAATCATAGTTGTGCAATGGATAGTAAGAAATTACTGTTTGCACAAACCCACATTCATAACCACCTCCCCACATACACACAGACAATATTACTCTCAACATTTCTGTTTTGTTGAGTGTTTTTTGCTGTGTGTTGTGGGCAGTGAACTCGATTCTTTTATATTAAATGGATTAAATGTATACATATTCTATAGTGTATCTTTATCAGACCTCACTAGTGAGTATACATCCTTCTAGCCACTGATGGTGGCAAGAAAAATGCAAAAGGAAAACACTGCCTATGTAAAGGGAGCAGAGTGATTGACATGCTCAGTTCTGTTCCTGAGTCGAGCATATGTGACTGCAGAACGGTTAGCCTTCCAAAATACATAGCTTTGTTAACCCTAACTGTGAACTTCTTATATGATTGCCTTCCCTAATACAGATGCTAACTTTTTCTCTTTTTTAAACATTGTCACTATCAGGCTCAAACTAAAGCTTCCACTGTACAGGTGGGTCCTTATGAGAGGTAAGCCCTGTTCCTACTCTTATCTGGACCTTCCAGAGAAGATGGCTACCAAATCACACCATAAAGAAATTTCAGATAGAGAAGAAGCAAAGGTATTACTTAACTGCTAGCAGCAAAGTAGGTCAGCTTTTTCAGTCTCTGTCACAAGATGGGGACCTTTTCCTACCACAAAATGGACAAAAAAATTCCAGTCTTCCTTATTTCCAAAGTTCTGATCTTCTTGTGGCATAACAACAAAGCCAGGGATCACACAGTGGGCCCATTAGCATGGAACATCATGTTTTCATTCGTTCTGCTTAGTGATAGTTTATCTTGTTACACTGCCAAAATACATTTTTGTGGGCTTCTCAAATATGAAAGACCCACGTGTTAGACTGAAGTGGGTCCTAAAAAACTAATATTGAGGGCCAAACTATGCCATTTTCAATCATCTTAAATAGTGCCTTATTCTGCAGATATTCTTACTGACTTTAATGAGACTGTATATGGAGTAAGGTGCTACCTAACATAATCAAGGGTGTCACCATCTGGCCCTTAGATAACTTTTACGTAAAACTTTTTTTCAGAAAAAGCCTTTATCTAGACATAACCAATGGAATCTCTTAAGGGATTTCACCTTGAAATAGCTAACTTTGAGTCTTACCTCGCATGATTGTATAATCTCACTTTTTATTTCATTCAGTTAATGAGGAATTTGATTCCCTAAATTTAAGAATAACTTCTTGGATTTTTGTTCTTCAGCTAATTTTGAATCACTTATAAGGAGGAATAGCCTTTGTGCTCTTTGTAATTTAGATAATTAGTCTAAACAAACTTTCAGCCATTGATCCAAATGTTTGCTAAGGTCATTTTGGAATATTGAATTCTACTCTTCAGGAAATTTTCCATATATTTTCTTACTGCTTAGCGGGGATTTAAAAATAATAATTTGTTAGAGGCATGTGGGCACATACATACTTATAGCTCCTTTAGTGTCTAAACGAGTTATTCAGAAGGCATGTCAATAGAATAATGCTTTAAAATAATTAATGAACCTCTAGTAGGTTAATATTTAAAGATATTTTTTGAAAAGCCACACAGTCCTCATGACCACATCCTGGAATTCTATAGTCTTCATCTTAGGAAAAAAACTTTCTTTTTTCTAACATGGTTATTAAAAACAAAGCAAATATAATTCTTAAAGACCAGCAAACCAATACAGAGATGCAAGGTCCCAGGCAATTTCTGAGTGTGCCTCAAAAATATTAGATCAAGTATCAGTAATAATCATCTACTTTGCATTTGATCTGTAGAGTTCATGGCTGGGTGCGTGCGTGCGTGTGTGTGAAGTATATAGCAGCATAAATACACTCTCTGTTAGAGCTTAATTAAGGATGGATCATTGCCTAATTGTCATAGTGCTATGAATGCATGTCATGGTGACTGCTTTTAAATCTAAAAAAATGTATTCAAACCATAATCTAATTGAAAAATATAACACAAAATCATAAAGTTAAAAATGTTTAGTGTGCTTGTGAAGCTAGCTCAATGGCTGCTTTGTATCCTGGAGTGGTGCAAATAAACCAGAGCATATTTGTAAATCTGTCCAACTTTAAATAGGCAAGACACACAATAGAACAATAAATATTTTGCTTTTAATATTTCCTTTTTTGCTATTAGGCAAATTAGCAAGAATCAGTTATAGTTTTTCATCACCAGTAGACAGATCTAGCAATTTTCTGTATTTTTTAAAATACTTTATTTTTGAAGGAGTGACAGACTAGTGGCTAGTTTAGAAAAAATTGGCCCCACTTATTTCAGGAAAGTCAGCCATTTAACAGCTTTTTCCATTTTTTTCAAGAAGCAAATGTAGTGAGTACAAATTTTGGGTTAAAATTGCAGGATGCAGAATGCCAGTTTCAATCTGTGGTTGGAGATTTACTAGTGAGGCCAAAGTAACAACAGATAAAACTAGGAGATCTCATTACTTATTTATAAATAGTTCTATATGCTTCCTTATAAACGATATTACATGCAGTATATTTGAAAGATTTTCTTTGTATTTTCTCAGAGATAAATGAATGCCATTCCTTGACTGAGCAAGAGGCTCCCATGCAACAGCTGCAGGAGATGTGGTTTGGAAGTTTCTGAAAATCCTGAGCCCTAACTTTTGCCAGTTTACAAAAGAGAGGAAAAATAATCTTTTGCATTGGAAAATAGGTCAGCAGGGGACAAGAAAAACCAGAAGAATAGTGGCACTTCTATTTACTTTAAGCTGTGCTGCTTAAAAATGCAGTGTTGTATTAGATTAAAAATATTTTTTATTCCAGTCAAGATAGTATCTCCATGATGAAATGTTTGAAATAGTAAAGTCTTGACAGAAAAGGCTTTCTTACAAGATTTTGCAAACTGCATGGTATGAAACATCCTACGCAGAGCAGGTCTAGATGATTCACTAGTAACAATGTCTAAGTCTTGCCTGCTCTAGTATTTCCACTATTGCTCGTATTGGTGGAGCTGGACTGGTGGGTGATTTCTGAAAAATGATCATTCTAAAAGGGGGGGAAATGCAGATGCAACCTTTGTTTATTACAGTTTGCATCTAAACCTCTGTGCAGAAATTTTTTCCCAGCTGTTTGCAACATATAAATCTTTACCGTTACAAAGATTTAATTATAGAATTACTACCTTCATAGAGAAAAAAAATCTTTATTTACTTTACAACACGATCTTCCAAAAAGCACAGTTTAAATACATATGTTTCATTTTTCCTGGTTTAAAGCTTGTTTCTTGCTCATTTGATTTCCAGGGTAAAAATATTTTTTGTAAACTGGCAAGGATTGGGGCAAAGGATTTTCCAAAGCTTCTATACCAGATGTGCAGTTGTTGCATCTTAGCTGATCAATGATAGTGCACTATTGGAAGACTTCCCAAAAAAATGCAAATGATAACTTAAGATGACTACTTTTGGTAATTACTTCAAAGTAAAGTCAGCATTGATTATTACCTTTAGTCAATTTTAAACATCTTTTAACATAAGTATTTTTGATAGTAAGAATTTTTTATATGAACCAGATTATAACAGACTATAGGCAGCCTGCTTTGAGAGCAATACATTTATTAGTGGTATCTGACCAAGCCCTCAAATTTACGGATCTGTATTACATATTGAAAAGTATGACTATGAATTTCTATTTTATAAATTTTATTAAAATAAAAAAAACTCATTAATATTTAACTAAACAAAATAACCAGCTATCAAATCAAAATCTAATTGAACAAGATAGTCTCAGTATTGGATTAGAGTTAAATCATTCCATTAATACCAAAATAATCATCATATAAATTCAAAGAAGGTGGTTGTCAATTTGGTAATTCTTTTGCTGGGATTTATAGTGAAAGTGCCTAGATCTTAGCAGGACTAGAGTAGGGACAGTACTGATAGAGCATCCAGGAAGAGGAGTTCTGAATCTCCTCAGAGAAAGCCTACTTCAAAAACACATCAGCTGCCATCATCATCGATACTTTCAGAGACCTCATGTCCCAAGAAGGGCACCACTGAGGCTTCAGGCATCTGCAGTATCAGGAGTTGTCAAAGACCTCAAGATCTTCAAAGACCCACAGTGCCATGCATACCAAAATTGTCTGTGGTAAAGTCCAAACATGACCACTTCAGCAGAATTTCTAAGCAGTCTGCCTCTAGAAAGTCTGTAACATTGACACGTTTCATTAGCAACACCAATACCTAAACAGGTGACCTCTACTATAACAATAGTATCTCCAAGGCCAGCATCTTCGGTACCGGCACCATTGATATCCTTATTATAGCGATTGGTTATCCTGGAACCCCACCCAATACAGGTGCGGATCCACATGGTACTACAGAAGTTTAGATTCTCCAAGGACTGCCACTGTCTGACAAGTCAGACTCTCCAGTATTAATGAGCACTGAACAGCTGTTGGTCCTGAGATCTGCATGGTGTCCAAGGCCTTACTCTTTTCAGATACTGTAGGGTTCTCTGGTACCATTGGCACCAGCTAGACAACCACCCTTCCTCCAGTGTCTGCTTCTCATCTAGAGTATGCTAAGGATTCTTTAGCTTCCTAGACCTGAGTACAGGGATCTCCTCCATATCACCACAGAGGTATCTTTCCATACACCTTACCTGAGAAAGAAACCCCAAGAGCAAGTCAATCTCATGCCACTTCTCTCTGTTGAGAGCAGCAGTGGATGCTTTCCCCGCTACCTTATAGACATATTGGGACGCACAGGCAGCCGTACTGTCAGCAATTATCAAGAGCTCCTGGGTATTCTCATGGGGATCGTCATGAAAGGAACTTCCTTGCCCCATCTTTCCCTCCTCAACAACCCCAGTTTCATAAGGATCCTTTTGAAGAACTAGAGGCAAGAGTGGACAAGGAGGTGACACCACAAACTAGTATAGCCTCATCTTCTCCAGCTGAGTCTATGATTCCTCCTCCACCATTTTATGCCGATGACTTTAAGCAGTTTCAAAATCTGATAAAACAGATTGCTAACTCATTTCAGATCCCATTGGAAGAAGTGCAAGAGTTACAAAATATGCTCTTGGATATACGCGACATGACATACTCTGGTTGAGTAGCCTTGCCAGTAAATGATGCTTTACTAGATCTTTCCAAAATGATCTGGTAGAGTTCAATGACTGCACCATCTACATGTAAATGAACTGATTACAAATACTGTATTCTCACAAAGAATTCTCAATTTTTACTTTCACACCCTCTTCCCAACTCTTTAATTGTGAAGGCTGCTAATGAATATGATAGACAACACCATTCTGTGTCTACACCATACAGTAAAAACCAGAAATGTGTCAGCTTCTTTGGGTGTAAAAGTTACACTTCGGTGACCCTGCAGTTTAAAATAGCAAATTAGCAGATCTAGCTAATTAGGAGAAAATTTGCTCCTATTAAATAGGAGAAAGAACTGTACTAGAAATGCTTACCTTCAGAAATGGAAGAGATTTCACCACTGATGTACCCAATTTTCTCCTGTTCATTCTTCCCTCTCCACTGTTCTTGACAACCTGTTGGATTTGAAGAAGTCAGATCTTCCTGTGAGTTCCATCAGAGTTCATATGGTGACTGTTAGTCTTTCATTCCACTGTGCAGGAATTCTAGTCTTTCTTATCCCACAATAACAGGATACAGTGCCGCAACATGGGGTGGAAAAAGGGTACACTTTACCAAGGCCATGGACGGCCCAGCCCAGGTTGCAACCCCCATTACCATGAGGAAAAAATGTTTCATGGCTATGAGATTGTATTGTATGATGAGGGGTTGTGGTATGTGTGTGGGAAGGGGCCCATATTACAAGTTTGTACCAGGCCTGAAAGAATTGTGCTTGGGCCCTGACAGGATATATCTAGGAATTGGTTAATCTTTTTCCACAAATCAAAGAGTCTACTCCTGTGTGCGACTTCAACTTGGTCCTTGATAGTCTTATGAAATCTCCCTTTGAGCTGCTAGCTAAGTATTCTAAACTGCATGTATTTATGAAAACGGCATTCTTACTGGCCATCGTTTCTGCTTGCAGGGTTGGGGAACCAGGAACATTAATGGATAATCCCCCCTTTGATGTTTTCTTTAGGGATCCTATATCATGCCCACATCCCAAGTTCATACCTAAAAATCCTCCAATTTCCACACTAACGAAGTTATCCACCGGCCTGTGTTTTTACCAGGCTGTTCATTTCAGTTGCAGACAGATCCAAAGGATCTACAATCTCCATCCAAAGACTTTCAAAGTGGATCATATTCTTGTTTATCAGCCTGCTAATGTTCAGCACCTTTCAAGAATAATAGCCAATTCTACAAGATCCCAAGCTGCCTCAATGGCACTATAAATTTTTTTTTCCAATTGCTGAAATATGCAAAGCAGCAACCTGGGGATTCGTGCACACTACTTCCTAACACTACACCCTGGTACATGCCTCTAGATCAGACTCTGCTGTTGGTAGTCCTTAAGCTCCCTTCTACTTTAGGAGATAGCTGTCTTAAGCAGGACTTTTCCAAGGTGGCATTTGCTAATGATGACCTAATTCAAACTTGACTGGACTTAGTTGCATGGCTACCACATAGGCCTCACTCCTGATTTGCATGTAGACTTTGGCAGATGATTCTGCAAGACAAAGGGAGGTTCTGTAAGGCAGTGAAAACAAAATTCATAAGCCATAAAAATTAGTGGTAAAGCCAAGAAACTTTACCTTTTAGGTCAAGTAATTTGGGCTTTCCAAATTCTCCAAGGCTGATCACATCTTGGGGACAGGAAGTCAAAATATCAACAGACAGCCACTGATTAGTCTCTCCCTGCACTCAAGGAAGGTTCACTAATGAGAAGGAATGTGCTAACAGAACTACCTATGTCTGCAGTTCCAGTTCCACTAAGAGTTCAGAAGACTGAGGAGTTTGCATATCATTTAAAGTAATTTTTTTCCTTTTCCTAGCCTTTGTTTTATTAGCTGGACAACATCTCAGCCTTTTATTTTATTTTTAGAGTGTGAAAATATGGCTGTGAGCATGAATGTTTGAATGCATCCATAAATACCACATGATGAGGAATGCTCCAGAAAGAAAAGTTTCCCAGGTTTAAACAGACCTAAATATAAAAACAGTCACTAAGTATGTTCTGTGTTTAATGGTCTTGAAAAACTTGAAATTGTCATCTCTAATTTCTTGTAAATAAGAGTTGTTAAACTTCTGCTTAAGAGGTCCTGTTAAAGTTTGTGTTTCATATTCTGTTTTGTTTCTGTAGTGTGGAGGAGAAAAGGGTTAGCCACCACATAAGAACTGAAGTCTAAGAAGGAAGCTTTACAATGGTCTCTGAGGTCATGGTTTAGACATTACATAAGGAGAGGTTACTCAACTTGCACAGTGACTGGAGTTCTTGGATGTGTATGTCCCTATGGGTGCTCCATTTCAGGTGTGCATGTGCCTTTGATCAGAGATTTCTGGTAGCAGTGCCTGTTCGGCCCACATATACGCTCCACACATTGTTGTGCCATGCACTGAGCATATACAAAGCTGTGTGGGGAAATCACTCTCAGTTTCTTCTCTGCCACAAAACAAAACTGTGAAGCGGAGCTGGGGGGAGAATTAGTGAAGCACCCATTGGCACCCAGATCTCAAAGACCTCCAGTTACTGCACAACGTGAGTAATCTCTCCTCCTTCGAGTAGTGTATCTATGGATGCTCCATTTCAGGTGACTTCTGAGTAGTATCCCCTGTATTTTTCCATATCACAGAGACTATTGCTCTCACCCACCCACACCCACCCAAATGTCAAAAATCCAGACATGAGACCACTTTCTGGCAGCTGGCATGATCTCATTTACGTGAAAAGTCTTAAGAAGACATTGTCACCATTTTACAGAAAATTCAATATAAAACCCTTAAAAAAAAAAAAACTAATGTGAAAAACCTGAGCATAAAGCTAATTGCTCAAACATGAAAATAAATTTAGATATGATAAATTCATCAACTGTTTTCTCCTTTGCTAATCTAAAAGCAGACAAAGGTTTTTATTCTTTCTGAAAACACAGCAGTTACAGTAACCTTCCTATTTTGGAACCGGGCTACAAGTCAGACAACTTATCTTTTGAAATCTAAATCATGACAGAAAACGGTTCCTTTAAAGCTCATAAAGAAGAAACCCTTTTAAAATATACTTATTCAAATTTTACATATGGTCTGCATACCTATTCAACCTAGTCTCATACCATGTTACAGATCATTCAGATTTTCTTGTTCAAATGTTTACCTGTGCTATAGTGAATTCAGGTCTATTTACTTGGGGGAATTTTTTTTCTGGGGTATAAAAAGTGTTTTCTTAACAAGATGAGGAAGTAAGGGCTGGTGACAAAGGTAAAGGTAAGTGGGAAATATTTTTCCTGTGGCAATTGGAATGAAAAAATAGCTTTCATTCTGAATTCATATTTCTAAATCTCCTGTATATAAGAATAGAAAGTGCTCATTGATTTAGATTATCTCAAAACTTTTTGTGATATTTAGGCATTTAATATTCTGTATATGTTTAAAGGCAATTAAATGCTATAAACTTTACTTTTGTCATTAAGCTAATCTAAACTCAGATGTACTGAAAAAAGATGTCTGCTTCCTTTGCACAGTTGTTAGTTGAGATCTTGATGTCCAAACTTGGTACACTTCTACAAAGAGGATAGTTGACTTAGTTAGATTATGTTACATATAGTGTAGTTTTTTTAGTATGGTTGGTTAGATATCACTTCATGATTCAAGTGATTTCTTGTATAATTAGCATATAGAATTCTTCTTTTCTTCAAAACAATTTGTAAGCATAACTCTCTATAAATCACTTGTCTCACATAAGCACATTAAGATTCTGATTTTAAAGAGGAGAAATGAAGGATAAGGTTGATACAATGGAAAGAGTTTTCAACATTGGAAATAGGACTAGTATTCCTGGTTTGTACTCCTATGTTCAGACTACAGACCATGCTTTTTCCTGGAAATATTTTGGGTGTAATCCAGTGAGAGTTGAGTGAAAAGGGGACCATATTCAGACACCCAGAGAACAGAATTTCCATCTTCCTCACCTTCCAACCCATGCCCTGAATTCTAAGTGATAGCAAAGAAAATAATATCCCCAAGATATGTGAGGGTTTATTCTGCTGTTACTTATACTAGTAATACAGGATGAGAAAAGTGTCTTGATGCCCAGCAAAAAGTTTAACTTGTTAATAGAAGTTCTTGTAAGAAGGATTGAATGACTTGGGTGACTTGGTAGTCTTTAAGGCCTTGTGGTGGATTGCCATGGGCCCCTTCTGCCTCTCCGTGTGCTGTGGGTTGTCTCACCCCTCCGGAATAAAAGAACTTGCAGGCTTCACCTGGTGCAATCACCCATGCTCATTTATTTACACTGTACAAGAACAGAGTCCACTCCCGAACCAGGCCCACTTGGCCCTTGAGGCTTTGAGCTCCTCACCCTCTCTTGGCCAAGAGGCAAACACAGGCCTGGTCTATACTTACCTCTGAGATTCAGCAGCAGTTGACGGGAGATACTCAAGCAATGTAAAAAACTTCTGACAAACGTAAAAAACTTCTGACAAAGGGCAAAAAGCTGGATACTCTCGGCAGGAAGATCTTCTCAACCTCACGAGGCATTAGCATTTCTAATTATCAGACCTTAATGTCTAGTTATCAGTACCATCTCTGGGAGAAAATATCCTTGTTTGCTAAAGACCTGAATGAAGAGCAAAGGAAATTGGTTAAAGCTGTAATTGCAGAAGGACAACTGGTAGCTTAACATAGACTGAGAGCCTCATTTGATTCTTTAGATGCTGCAGCAAGTGCAGTACACTTCAGCCATCACACAGAAACATGCATGCTTTAGATTACCTGGTCTTCAACCTGATGTGGAAGATCTTTCATTTAAAGGTGATAATTTGCTCATTGCAAGGATGGATGAAGTCCTAGAGAAGATGGGTACTAGAACAACAGCAAGATTACTAGAGATTTTTCAACCCTCAAGGAGAAGGTTTGACATTCCCATCTTTAGATATAGACAGCAATACTCTTCATCCTCATCTTTGTATTTCACACAGCGATGCCAATATCAGCACCAATGGCCTGCTGCTCAACAGTAGCATCAGAGAAAGAACTACAAGCCCTGCCTCAAAGGGCAAACAAAAAACACACACTGCTTCTGCACCAGAACTCAGACTGCAGTTCTGAAATAAGTCTTGAGAGCTCCAAACTCATCTTAACCCCCTTCCCTCCTCATATACCCCCATCACTACAGACAAATGGATCCTGGAAATAGTATAAAGGGATTATTCCATACAATCTTGGTGGTCTGCTCTGTATATGCTAAAATACATAGCAAAATCAGCAAATATACTGTTCTTTGTAGAAGTTTTAATTCTTTGTAACACAAATTAAACTTTTTAACTCCTTATTTTCATATTGAGAAGCTTGACAGTCTGACATGAGAATTTGGAGGAAGGTTGTCTTACGTTGGTGTTTTTCTCAGCTAACTTAATAGGGATAGCAGGCACAGACCTTCAAACAAACAAACAAAGCTTTCCCACAGATAGCTTCGGTTCAACTGTTGTAAGCAATATAACTAAAAAAAGTTAATGAATTAATTAAACTTCCTTTTACTTTGCCCAGTGCAGTGTAAGTTCAGTATATACAGTGTTCTGTGAGGAGGAAAGGTTAAAAAGAAGTGTGTAGTTTTATATAACTTTGCTGCTCTCTTTCTGCATTTCAGGTTCTAAACTGTGGTTTAACTCTTTGATATCAAACATCAGCCTGCTTGCTCTACCTTTATACTAGGTTTAGCTTTTAGTTGAAAGTTTTGTAATTCTGATCATAGGAAGCCTGAGAAAATGTTTGGGAAGAATATCTTTCCTTGTAACCTGCTGTGAGGTTCTGGAAAAAATGAGATTTGAGCTTCTATAAAGTCAGGTGACAGCCCTTGTCTGCTTTCTACCTTGTTCACCTGATTGAGACTCCTTTGATTTCAATGGACTTTGGAGAAAGACCTAAGCATGGAGAAGAATGATTTCAGGGAAGGAGTTAACTTTGCAGGCAGAGCCTTAACTTTCCAAATTTTTGGCATTTGAGTATTTAGTTTTGTTAAATTAGTATTTTGCACTGAATTATTTTAGTGGCTAAACCATTGTGATATTTGAGCCTTATAATGACCACAAAGTCACTTAATGGTTGCAATCAAATTTGAATAAATATCAATTCTTCTTCACATGCTGGTCCCTACATGTATTCCATACACTGGTACATATTTGCACCATCTACTTGAAACTGGAAATTTCTAGCAAGCAGTGTCCATTGATCTATGCCTGTGTAGTTCCCCTTCTCATGCCCTGGACTGAGGACTTAAGGAGCAGTGTGGACCAACAGTTCTGCAGTTCCTTCTTACTGCCACATAGCCTTGGTCAGAATCCTCTGTGTTTCTTCTTCTTCAAAACTGTTAGATATATTGCACATAGTTTTTAGTATTTTTAGTGTTCGACTTTAATCTTGTAGTATAGTTAGTATAGCTCAGTTTCTCCCTGCCTCAGGGAGTCTCTCCCTATGCCCAGAGTCACAGGTTTAAGACCTGTATCTCTTCCCCTTGCTCCTTCTACATAAAACATGAATGCTGCCTCTGTTTGAGAGAGGCCCCTATCTCAGCTAAGTGCAGCACTTGCTGCTCCTTCTCCCCGGGAACCAGCAGAGGCAAGAGCTCCATCTGCGGAAACACCTCATGGAGAATGCCATGAGTCCAGGGACACTTCCCTGTTACATCAGCCCCAGCATACATCCACTCCAAGTATGAGCTCAGGAGCAGAAGCCCACTCTGCTAAGCTTCTGGAATTGTCTACTTGGGCTTCTCATAAGAGTAAGAGGCACTCTCATAAACATAAGGGCAAGTCTCCTGCCAGGTCTGCTTGCACAAGAAGAGATCCCTACCTGATTCTGTATAAGTCGGATGAGTCATCTCGCACGGGCCCTAAGGATATAGGCCTACTTAAATCCTCAGAGCATGAGGGTAAGGCACAAAGGTGAAAGGATCCACCAGTACCAACAACTGCTGCAATGCATATTCCTGCATTCACTGACCAATACCATCTCAGAGTTAGAATCTTCGATGATCCCAACCCATCCGTGGAAGGACCAGCCATCCACTATGAGCAGGGACCCACTGGATACAATGGTCCCAACTACCAGAACATCCCAAAGTCCAGGACAAACTGAAACCTACACTCCCCAGAGGACATCTTCACCCTTCCCTATCCTCAGTCTTCTCTTTTGTTAGGTTCAATCCTCCTGAGACATTTTGACACTGAAGGAAGAAACCAACTCAGGGAGAGGGGAATGCCCCCTCTCTCATGTCCATTGGCAGGAGCTTTCATTCACTTTTATGAACAGCTCCAACAGTCAGAGAAGAACTAGCTTTCTCTTTAGATTTGTCTGATACTCCAGATGAATCTTCACTCCCATGCAGGGAGGTGAGTTTGGACAGAGACTCGAGAAGATCAGGGGGCTGTCTTCCACACAGATATGATTATCCAAGGGACCATCGGTGCCCAATGTTGTGAAGTCCCCCCACAACTGGTTGATCCTTCATATTGGCCCAATTATGGTCAATGGGATCCCTAAATTGGGCACTCTAGATCAGTCCATGAGTCCCATCAACCCTCTACTACACATCAATTGGCTCTTGGAATTTAAGGGAGAAGAAATTGAACTGTATCTGCAGGTACCAATGGTACTGAATGGGTGTTTCATCACCCTTACCAGATGACAGTATTGTCCCATTTTCATCATTTTCGCCTGATGATCATAACCAATATTGAGTTCCTGCAGAGAGTAGCAAATAAGGGCCAGATTTCACTCAAGAAGTCCAAGATACTCAGCATCAGCTCTTTGACATCTTACGATCTGATCCAAGCCAAGTGACCTTCCCAGTAAACTAGGCCATCATGGAACAAGGCAGGGTAGTTTGGCATAAGCCGGTCTTCTGGGCTTCCACCCTGAAAAGGGATGAGAAGTGATATTTTGTATCAGTCAAAAGAGCAGACTTTCTCTTCACATGTCCAAGACCCTTTTGGTACAAGCAGCCATTTAGAGGTCTAGACTACAGTATCCCAAAGCAACACTTGTGGACAAGGATTCTAAATGACCTTAAATGACCCTAACCTTTTAGGGAGAAAGATATTTTCTTCTATCAGCCTTCAGTTTCTAATTCTAACTACCAGGCTGTGATCCATCCATGCCCAGGGTAGCCCACTGATAATGCCAAGGTCAAGGCAGGCTGTAAAAGAAGAGTAGATTCTCCCAGCACTGGTGAGTGACACTTAAGTCTGACTTCCCAACCAGCCACAAACGGTGTTTCTTCTATGCCCAGATGTCCTGCAAAAGGACCATCACGAGCAAACTTTAATAACTCATTTCCATATCCCTCAGCTACTACAAGTTGCTTGCAGTTTCTCTCATGAGGCTGCTTCTTCCCTGTAGGGGTTTCTCTGTATAGCAAGCCCTCATGCATGAAAAATCTGCTTGCTCCTTCTCCTGCTGGGGCTAGGCTTTGGGCCTCCACTCTGGGCCCCTCTAAAGAAACATCCTCTTGCTGAGCCCTAACAAACTCCTTTTGAATTTCACCCAAATTCAGAGCCGTCCCAGGCACAGCCAATCCGCCCTCAGCTGGCCACACCCAAGAGTAATCCTCCTTGCTAACAGCTATGGGTGGATCTTTCTCCCCTGTCAGGCAGGTAACTTGCACTACCACCACACACACTAGCTATTTCACTAGTTTCCAAATGTTTAACTGTTGTCCATTTCAAGTCTGGACTTGGTTTTAAAGAGATATCAACCATTTCTCACTAGCATCTCATAAACAGGGTTCTGTTTTTCTTTTGTTGCCAGCCTCTGACTCCACGTAGCATCAGATGTACCTGAGTCCTTTAATAGACTACAAGATCTATCCAAAGCATTTAGAGGTGAGAGTTTGCCTGCCATCACCCGCATCCTCAAGAGATCAACAGCATATCTGTCCTGCTGGGTAGTTCTAGCTGCCCAGCCTTTCGTCTGAAACTGAGACACTGTCCATTCACTTACGGAGCTAGCAGCCTGGAGACAGTCATGTTACAATATCATTGTCTCCTCCTTATGCTGACCAAGCCCAGCCACACAGGGCTGTTTAAGTTTCCTAATAATTTCCACATTAACCTGGTTACATATATTTACCATATCCGTATCAAACATATCAAAATTGCTATAAACTGAATACAGTTTCTGCTTTTCCAGGCTCTGGAGTTCAATTCTGGCTTCTTCCATCCATCTCCAATGCTCTTTTTCCTTCATTTCTTCTATTGCTAGGCGTTCACGTTTACGTTTGGCAAGTCTTGCCTCGGATTCTAGTTTTAGCCTTTTGAGTTCCTCCTCCAGTTCATCTAAACATTTTCTTTCCTGAAATCACAAATCTGCCCTTTCTCTCTCAAGCTGTAGAGGCTGTCTCTCTCTTTCCAGGCTTGCAGCTCAATTGCTTTATCTGATTGTGAATCACTCATTTTGCTAATTTTAATCTTTAACACTCTCAATATCATATTTTAAAATTTGAATAGCATGAGGTTCTGATCCAAAACCCAAATGTTCTGGTTCTGTGGATCCTGCCACGACTATGCCACTGTGACCTGTCCGTGCCCAGGGTAGCCAACTGATAATGCCATGGTCAAGGCAAGCTGTAAAAGGAGAGCAGATTCTCCCAGCACTGGTAGGTGACATTGAAGTCAGACTTCCCAAGCTGCCACAAACAGTGCTGTTGATTCTCCCACACTGGTTATCAAGAAGCCACTATGCAAATACACACAGCCCCCTTTACTGCATTTCAGTCTCTGGCTCCCAAACTGACACTAGGTCCAGTAAAGAGACCAGTTATTTAACCTCTATGCTCTTTACTAAAAAGGTTCCCTTTGATCCCAGAGGACCAGCCACAGTACCAGATCACTATAACTTTGGATCTTACCCAAAATATCACGCTGCCAGCCGATCCTTTAGTAACTAAAACTAAAGGTTTATTATAAAAAGAAAACAAACTATAAGAGAAATGTTAAAGGATTAAAGCAATCAGATACATACAAATTATTTGAAAGTCCATATACATCAGGTTTCTAGAAGAATTGTGGAGTTGCAGTCTTGTATGGTCCGTCTGGTATAATCCAGTACCTGGATGGATCTAAGTCCTTCAGTTCAGTTGCAAAATGAATTGATCCAGAGGTGGGCAGGTGTGTGTCTGCAGCTGGACAGAAACAAAGACAAAATGATTTCTGTAGTTTGATCTTATATACCCTCTGCCTCTTGCCATGCGGCCTGTAGAACCTTACAAGAACTAAAATGGAGTCCAGAGTCACATGGGCCAGTCCTGGTAACTCTTCAAGTATGCCTTTAGTTCCTTCCTGGGACTTTTGCTTCTGTAAAGGTCTTGATGGGTCATTAAGAGGGCTATTGTCCTGCCGCCTCTCTGTCTAGGGTGTGTCTTATATAGCATAGCTTGAAATACAGGTATGTCAAAGATATCCATAACTTCCATTACAGATATAACACACGAACATAAACATTATCATCTTACTCAGCACATTATAACCTTTCTAACAATACCTGACATGGCATGTCTCACATGAAACACTATGATTTTGACATACAGATGTCAAATAACACAAATGCACCCCCCGATCCCCGCAATCCAGTCAGTATGACACAGGCCTTATTAGCAAAATATGATTTCAACAATTACTCAGAGTTTAGACTTCAGGGACAAACTTCATCAAAAGGGCAGGGTCCAATTTCTATCCCTCATTGAGGAAGGCAAACTGGTGGGCAAAAGGAGTATCTTTTCAAGCTGCAATGGATGCTGCTGACACCGTGTCTAGAAGGATAGGCATGGGAATAGTTAAGAATCATGGATGTTGGCTGCACTTCTTGGGATTCTCCAGGGAGGTTCAGAATACCACAGAGGAATTGCCTTTTGATGAGTCTAATCTCTTTAATAAGAAGGCTCACTAGTATCTACATTCACTGAAAGACTCTAGGGCAACTTTCAGCTCCCTGGGCATATACCCCCCGAAGAGTGTCATAAGCAGGTGTAAAATCCAAGACCACTTTCTCAATCATTCTACCAGCACACATTCAAACCACAATGTAATCTGGGTATGAAGACTATAGCTCCCTCTACTCTAATGCCAACTGCTCAACCTCATCTACCATCCAGAAATTACTTTTGACAGGACAATTGAGGACAGCCTACCCTTGCTGATACCATCCACTACTTCCACCCCACCCAAACATTTGGTGGCTGCCTCATCCTTTTCACCCAAAATTGAAGGGCAATCACAAGAGACAAGTGATTACTAGAAATCACTAGAATTCCCTGTGGCTACTCCATAGAGTTTTTCTCTCCTCCTATCTCCAAACACTCTTCCTGGCCCCTCTTCAGGGACCACTCTCACAAGGAGATTCTCCATCAGGACACAGGTTTCCACCTCCAACAAGGGGCCACAGAACAAGTTCCACCGCAGCCCCAAGGGAAAAGATTCTGTGCCCCATATTTCATAGTTCCCTAGAAAAACAGAGGATGGAGATCCATTCTCAACCTCTGGTGATTAAATGTTCTTAATCGCAAATCAAAATTCGGAATGGTTATGTTGGCATCAGTAATCCCATCCCTGAAGGAGGGAACATGGTTAAAGCCTCTAGATTTGAAAAAAGTGTACTTTAATGTGGACATTCATCTGTTTCACAAGGTTCTTCAGATTTCTGGTGAGACGAGAACACTACTAGTTCAGAGGACTGGCAATAGTACCCAGGGTCTTCCGGAAGGTCTTCTCCGTGGTTGCAGCCCCAGTGAGAAATCGTAACTGCACAATCTTTCCATATCTAGACAGTTGACTCTTAACAAGTCGCTCCAGTCAGGAGGTCCAGTCATCGACTCTGTGCTTACTGCATCTTCTGTCAGCCTTGGAGATCTGTGTCAACACAGAAAAGTCTACTTTGACTCTCACAGGAACTAGAGACTTTATAGGTGCAACACTAGATTTGACCTCAGCAAGGTCCTATCTTACTATGGAAAGTTTTCAAGGCATGAACATCTTGATGAGACAAGTCACTCTGAAGTCACAGACCTCTGTCAAGTCATTCTCTGCTGGGCCAAATGAGTTTGTGTATTCACGTAACACCATTGATCAGGCTACATCTATGTAGCCTACAGGGCTGGCTCTGGTCTATTTTCTCACTAGATGGAGACCACATAAACACCTGAGTAACAATTCCTGGCAAGGTCCACAGCTTCTCTTGCCTGGTGGACAAACCTGGAGCAGGTATGCATGGGAATACTTTTATTATACCCACACTTGATGTGACCATTGCCATAGACACATTCCTCTGGCTGTGGAGCCCACCTGGGCAACTACACTCCACATGGCACTTGGTCTCATTGGGAAGTCAGGATGCATATCAATCTACCAGAGTTGAGAGCAATCCTTCTAGCCTGCAATGCATTTCTCCCACTTATTCAGTCCCACACATCCAGAAAGTGTCAGACATGACCACCTTTATTTTACACAAATAAACAAGGTGTAGCAAAATCCTTCCCTCTCTGTTTAGAAGCAGTCAACTTATGGAACTGATGCATTAGAAGCCATATAATACTTTCATCTACATTCCTATCAGATGCATAGAATTCTGCAGCACACAATCTCAGCAGACACTTCTCCACAGTCCATGAGTGGGAGATACACATTTCCATCCTGAACGAGATCTTCACGCAGCGGGGAACACCAATCTGGGACCTTTTTGCATCCCAAACCTATAAGAAGTTCACCCTATACTGCTCCAGGGTAGTTTTGAGTCACACTTCCAGGGTCACTGCCCTTCTGTTACCTTGGCCAGACAGCCTGAGATATCCCATAGCTCTGCTACCACAAGTTCTTCAAAAGATTTGCTACAACATCTCAAAGAACCTACAGTTAGAGGTAAGTGACTTCCATATTTGGTCTTCTCTTGTCAGAGAACCTTATATTAGTAGTGAACATGGAAGCGTCACTAAAATAAGAGTCCCAAAATTATGAATCAGTGGATGTGTGTATTTGACTTTTTTAGTGGGCGGAAAATAAACTTGAATTACAAGAGTTTCATAATAGTAATTCAGCTTGCTACTCTGAACATTTACTCTGTTGCACATGTAAAGTTTTCAACATTGGTTGTTCGTTACTTCCCCACCCCCCAGTCTTACTGCTTGCCATTTTAATACTTGAACAGCTGGTAGAGAGAACTTATAATCCTTCAGTCATTTGGCTTGTTTTCTTAGAAGGTATTTATAAACTATATCGTTCAGAGTGTCCTGTAGTGTCATTTACAACACAGAGTACTTTCAGTGTTAAAAGAAAAAAATGAGACTGTTTTGCATAAGTGGCTTTGCTAGATCCTAAGGCAAGTGACCATTTAGTGAGAAATTTTAATAGAACCAAACTTGTTCCACAATGCAATATGGTGAAAACTTTCCATAGATCTGTTTTCTAGTAAGCGAAAAATCTATGTTAAAAGCACATGGCACCAGTTGTCAAACTCAAAAATCTAATAGCCAAATGCTACCAAAAATATAAATAGCAATTTTTTTTTAAGTATGTATAGATCCCCTCCTACAGAAAAAAAATGTGGAATGTGGGGCTGTAGGAGGGAAATTTCTTTTAAAACATGAGTGGGTTAGGGAAGGTTTACTCCCTACAGAAAAGATGACAGGGTCCAATCTAAAACCTTTCCATGTTATGTTTGTATGGAGCATTTTTCTCCTGTTTTCAGGGATCATTCATCACAGCCGCTGCTGGTCACAAATATCAGTCCTTTGACACCCAAGCAATCTAGTTAAAAGAGTATGCATGTGGTCCTGTACAGGGTTAGTGTAATAAAGTGGCTGCTTCTAAGCACTGATCCCTTACTCATACTTACTCCCTTACTCATAACCTCAGTGTCTGGTCATACTTCAGATGCCTTGCTATATTTTCTGGGGCTAAAATATGAGCATAGAACTTCCAGGCACCCTATTGCTGCTCTGGTATTATTATATCCCTTTTCCATGCTGTTATTTTTTTTCCAGAACGCTAATAATTGTAAACGCTTTCCAGTATTCCCTTTGCATTAAAAAATAATAGGTTTGTAAATTCTATAAAGCCAAACATTCAGCTATAAGCAATGTACAGCAGATACAGCAATGAAAATAAATATTTTCAATTAAGAAGACTGTTTTCCTGAAAACGGTGACTTGAGAAAATATTTTCAGCTCTCATAATAAACCAAAGTTAGGTGGTGATGAGCTAATTACTGTTAATTGTTTTAACTCCAATTTGTAAACCACATTGCAAATTTCAGAAAAGAGAAATTTGAGAGCTTTAACTGAAACCAGTTTTCTTTTTTCTCTTAATTTGAGAATTTCAGCAATGTGTTTCACATTTCTGTTATAGTGAATGAACTGAGACACCCAGAAACAATTATTAAAATATTTTTGTTGCTTCTGAATGAAGATGACTTTAAAGCTTAGTGTCTGTAGAGTAGGGGCAGAGAGAAAGATGATAATATGTGATAATGAATTTAAAAAGTGGTAGGTTTTGACCTTTACTTGTATCCTGGTTCCCTAAATACAAGCATTAGATTACAAAATGTAATACGGAAATTATTTTCAGAGGGCACAAGAACCTACAGTGACAGCTTTTTTTCTCTGGATGTCATGTGTAAACGTCCGGGTTGTTATGACACTTGAGGGTGTGCTTACCAGCACAGCCTCTGATTAGTCACTAAACTTAGCAAGGAATGTTCTGGCACATAGCTTATCAAAGCATGTGAACATATCAGCAGAATAGCATGTTTATTTATTACTAAGCAGTTCAACACGCTGACTAGTGAAACAATGTAGTATTCAATACACTGTTCAAAAACAAAATGTTATGATCATTTAGTTAAGTTGGTCTTCCCTATGAATAGATATCTGATGTGTTTATATATTGAAGTATATTCTATTCTCCTTAAACTGTTTCTCTAGTGTTTTAGTAGGTGAATGGACACTGTTGGAAAGTGTAGTGTGTCTGTCAGACTCTGTAAGCTATTTCTCATTGTTACAGTGAGAAGGATTGAAGCTAATATAGCCAAGTTTTCTTTTCATGCTTAGTAATATTGCTCTTGTTCTATTTATATTTCTTGAAACCAAGTGATCAAAAGTATCTTGGAGATCAGTCCATTACAAAGTTCCATGGTGATAAAATTTAACTAGAAAAAAAAGGGTTTTAAAGCATAAAATTCCTCTTCAGTCCACCCAGGTGCAACATCCATTCATTTAAACTGTGTCATGTGATGTAAATCTCAGTCTCCAATCAGGAATGAAGTTTGGTCTAATGCAAAAAAGGAAACCTTTTTTAAAACTTGAAGCTTTTTTTCACTGCATAGTTTGTCTGGTAGTACCTGTGAAATACTTTCATTGAATTCAGCTGTCAGCACTCAGGTCCTGGCTTTCTGTACTGTCAGAATAATGCTAAGAGAAGTTCTTTAAGAATGTTCAAGAAATCATTAATTTCTGTATCATCCAAACAGACGAATTGGGACACAATATGCATTAAAATAAATTGAGATTTCCTTGTTCTATAAGGCTCACAACAAGTAAGGCATTTTCACCAAACCTCAATCAAATTTTAACTTTCACAGAATTGTAGAAATGTAGGACTGGAAGGGACCCTGAGGGATCATCCCTGCAGTGAGGCAGAACCAAGTAAACCTAAACCATCCTGAAGATTGTTTGTCCAAACTGTTATTAAAACCTTCAGTGACAGGGATTCCACAACCTCCCTTGGAAGCCTATTCCAGAGCCTAACTCCCTTATAGTTAGAAAATTTTTTCCTAATATCTAACCTAAAACTCTGTCCCTGCAGATTAAGCCCATTACTGCTTGTCCTGTCTTCAGTGGACACAGAGAGCAATTTATTCCAATTCTATTTACAATCACCCTTAACAGATTTGAAGACTGAGGCCTCGTCAGTGCCGAGTAGAGGGGGACAGTTACATTCCATGTCTTAGATATGTTAACCTGTTAATAATAACAGAATATTAACTTTTTTCGCAAATGCATCAACATTTCACAAATGTTCATTCAGAATACTACCACCTAGCCTATTTTCCCGATTTTGTAGCTGTTCATTTGATTTTTTTACTTCCTAAGTGAAGTACTTTGCATTTGTCTTTATTGAATTTCATTTTGTTGATTTTGACCAGTTATCTAATTTGGCAAGGTCTTTTTGAATTTTAATCCTCTCTTCCAAAGTGCTTGTGACCTTTCCCATCTTGGTGTCCTCCACAGATTTTCAACGCATAGACTCCATTCCCGTTCATTAATGAAAACATTTAATAGTGCTGGACCCAGAACTAACCTATATAATAGAACCCCACTAGATGTGTTCTCCCAGTTTGACAGTGAACCATTGAGAATTACTCTTTGAGTGCAGTCTTTCAACCAGTTGTGCACCCACATTTTAGAAATTTCATTTAGACCACTTTTCTCCAGTTTGCTTATAAGAATGTCATGTGGGACTATATTAAAATCAACATATAGCATGTCTGCTGCTTTCCCCCTACTCAGTAGGCCAGTAACCATGTCAAAGAAGGAAATTAGATTGATTTAGCATGATTTATTCTTGACAAATCCATACTTGCTATTCCTTATAATCCTGTTGCGTCTGGGTCCTTACAAATTGTTTAATAATTTGCTCCAGTATCTTTCCAAGTTTTAAAGTTAGACTGACTGGCCTATAATTCACTGAGCCCTCTTTGTTCCCCATTTTAAAGATAGATACTATGTTTTCCTTTCTCTGGTCAATCAGGACCTCACCCATCCTCCAGGAGTTTTTTAATTTAATTGCTAACAGTTCCAAGATTGCTTCAGCTAGTTCCTTAAGTACCCTAGGATGAATTTCATTAGACCCTACTGACTTTGAATACATCAAACTTACCTAAATATTCTTTAACCTATTCTTTCCCTATTGTGGCTTGTGTTTATTGCCCTTTATTTTTAATATTAATTGCACTGAGTATCTGGTAACCGTTAACCTTTTTAGCAAAGAATGAAACAAAATAGGCATTAAACCCCTCCGCTTTCTTGTTGTCATCAGTTATTAGATCTTCTTTTCCACTAAGTAGAGGACTTAAACTTTCCTTCATCTTTGTCTTGCTCCTAATATATTCAGAAAACCTCTTTGTATTGCCTTTTATGTCCCTTGCTAGGTCTAACTCATTTTGTGCCTTAGCTTTTCTGATTTTGTCCCTACATGCCTGTGCTATTCTTTCATACTCCTCCTTAGCAATTCATCCATGTTACCGCTTTTTGTAGGATTCCTTTTTGATTTTCAGGCTGTTAAAGAGCTCCTGATGGAGCCAGATTGGCATTTTACTAATCTTGCTATCTTTCCCTCACATCAGGATAGTTTGCAGTCCTTTAATGTTGTCTCTTTGAGAAACTAATAGCTCTCCTTAATTCCTTTTTTCCTTAAATTTTCTTCCCATGGGACATAGCCTATCAATTCTCTGAGTTTGTGAAAGTCTGCCTTTTTAAAGTCCACTGTCCTTATTTTGCTCTTGCTCCTTTCTTTCATTAGAATAATGAAATCCATTATTTTGTGATTACGTTTATCCAAATTGCCTTCTACCTTCAGATTCACTACCAATTCCTCCCTGTTGATCAGAGTCAAATCGAAAATGGTTGCCCCTCTGGTTATTTCCTCCACTTTCAGAAACAAAAAGTTGTCCCCAATACGTTTCAAGAACTTTCTGGAAATCGTATATTGCTATATTATTTTTTCCAACAGATGTCTAGGTAATTAAAGTCCCACATTACTAGCGGGGTTTGTGGTTTGGTTATTTCTGTTATTTTACTAGAAATGACTCATCCACCTCCTTTTCCTGAATTCGTGGTCTATAGTTGCTCCCTACCATGATGTCCGCCCACTATTTTTCCCCTTTCATCTTTACCCAGAGATTTTCAGCTGGTCTGTCCCTCACCCACCTCCTGGACCGCAGAACAACTGTACAAATTTAGACTGAAATGACTGACCCTGTGATGTATAAAACAAGTTTATTTCTGCATTATTTTTTAACTGATACAGTGTAAAGTCTTGGAAAGGCGCACACAGTAGCTATTGCCTAAATTCAAACTGAGCACCTGCTACTACCATGGACTTCCAGGAGAGATCCAGGTGCTCAGGGCCTCACAGGATTTGGCCTTTAAAGAGCTGGGTCAGAGGATACAGTTTAATATTATACATCAGTAATGGGTGCAAGACTGTTGTCTGTCTCCTACTTGGAAACCACTGCACTTCAGAGGCATTTTGAAGTGAAGTCACTAAAATAAAATTTTGTTTTTTAAATAATGACAGAATTTTAAGCTGCATTATCCAATGTTTCCATTGAACATTGACCTCAGACAGATGAATGTAAGGAAAATGTCTTCATTGTTGGTTGCAAAAGCACCACCTGAGCAATTGCAGCACAGATTTCTTGAAATCTCATGCTGTGGCTGAACAGGAATGGAAGAAGGGATTCCTTGCTTCCAACACAGTGTCTGAAATCCCATCAGCGGACCACATCAGGTGGTTCATTGCTTGGTTATTAGCCCTTGTTTTTGGTAGCAGTGTCAACTGTTTTTTACTATGAGAAGTTGTTAGGTAATTTTCCAGATGTCATCATTCAGAGTTTAATTAATCTGCTGGCAGTTGTACACACAGTGCAGTTACTAGAGAGGACAAATCCAGAAATTTTTCTGCTTCAATTTCAAATATATCACCCATAGCAGTTCTAGAGGCTCTTTACAAAATATTTACTTAACAGTTAATAAGTAAGCAAACAGCAAATGGAGAGTAATTTTGTTTTTTCCATTGTACAAAGGTTCTTTGTATCAACAAATATGCAAGTACCTTGAGACACAGAGCTAAGTATAGAACATACAGAAACTTGTACATATAGAAACTTAATGGAGATTCCAAAATTTTGTCACTTATTGGGAAAAAACAAAAGTTAGTATGGTGACAAAATATCACTTTTTATCAAATATATGCCTGAAACTATTTGTAAAATTAATGCTTTGTGGGTCACATTTTAATACTCCAACTGTAAAATGTACAAGTGCAATATCTTCCCTGAATGCAAGACTGACAGACTTCTTTAGAGCTGTTATGAAAACTGATGATAAAGGAAATAAGGGTGGTAATCCTAAGGGAAGCAGTGGTGTGGCTTTTCAAAACAAGATGTTCTCGGCTGATATCTTATAAAAATTCTTGCATTAAACAGTAAGAGCTTTCAAAGGTGGTACAAAAGAAACAAGAAGGAAAGGTGGGAGACTCATGGCACTATGGGAGCAAAATTAAAGTAATGGAAGTTAGACTGTGACCCTGTGTTATTATATAGAACTAGAACTTAGCCAAAAGTGAGTTGGTACAGACATATTTATAGTACATATTTTACTGAATTTCCCCATTTGAACCTAAAATAAGTTAAATATCCAATCAGGAAGCTGGCCTCTACCCTCTTGCTTCAAACACTAGCAGTGTTGAGCCATGTTTGTTTGCCTTGGCAACTTGTCATGTTAATGATCTCAGTTAAACACAGGCATTAGTACTGTCTAGCTGCATGTCTCTTACTTACCTTAGAAATTCTTCATGATTGAATTATTTCTCACTTCCTGAGCTGAGCATTGGATTCTAGTGGCCTCCGCTGTCCTCTATTAGCTCAATAGGTAAATTGGTAAATAGGTAAACTCATTATATCCCATGCAGGCATATACCAGGTTTGATAGATATATTGGAACATATAATGTACCAACAGTAGCTTGAATACTTTTTCAGGTCTGCATAATAACTTGTCATGTAATTTTTGGACTGTCTGTCCTCCTTCAGCCCAGCCTGGTCATATATAATATCACACCATTGGGTACTCAATATAACAGTGGGTTACAGCCTCCAATTTTCATTCACCTCTCCCTCCTAACATCCACCCCCATCCCTCTTCAGGGACCCTTCTCATGAGCAGCTTCTTGACCAGCAGGTACAAGCTCTCCTGTGTGGGGGATGGGAGTTCGTAGAGGCTTGAGGGGGGGAAAAGGTAACTCTCAATATTTCCTAATCCCAAAGGTCAAGGGAGCAGTATATGGGCCATCCTGGACCTGTGTTGCCTCAACAAATAGCCGAAGAAATTTAGATTCTGCATGATCTCCCTGGCCTCCATCATTCCCTCCCTGGATCCAGGAGATTGGTATGCCGCCCTCGATTTAAAGGTTTATTTCTGCATCTCCAACCTCCGTGGTCACAAGAGATTTCTCAGGTTTGGTGACTGGGTCAATGCCACTACCAATTCATCATGTTTTCCTTTGGCCTGTTGGCAGCCCCATAGGTGCTCACAAAGTGTATAGCGGTGGTAGCAGCATTCCTTAGACATCAAGGTGGGAAAGTCTGCCCATACCTCAATGACTGGCTGTTTAAAGGTTGCTCACAGGCTCAGATCCAGCACAGCACTGGTGTAGTATGGGTCACCTTTCAGGCGCTGGATCTGTCGATTAAATGACCAGAAGTCAACTCTGGTCCCAGTTCAGAGAATAGAGTTCATCGGGGCAGTGCTCCACTTGACCCAGGCCAAGGCCTACTTACCAGAGACCGGGTTCCGAGTTATGTCGGATCTGATCTGCAAGGTCACAACCCAACCACTAACAACTGCTCAGGGCTGCCTCAAACTGTTGTGTTACATGGCAGCATGTATCTATGGGGTGCAATAAGTAAGGCTAAGCCGCAAACCCCTATAGATGTGGCTGGCATCAGTCTACTCCCCGAGCAGACACTACCTGGACTCAATACTCAGGATTCCATCTCCGGTCCTTGCTTCACTGACCTGGTGGAGAGACCATCCATAATGAAAGGCACCATGACATCCGTACCCTCATCCGTAGGTAGCCTTAGTCTCGGACACTTCAGACCTGGGGTGGAGAGCCCACCTCAATAGTCTCAGGATGCTGGGCCTCCGGCCCCAGGTAGAACTCTCCTTGCATATAAATGTCAGGGAACTCAGGGTGGCACGCTTGGCTTACCAGGTGTTCCTTCCCCAGATCTCAGGCAAAGTGGTGCAGGTGTTGATGGACAACACTGCATCAATGTTTTACATCAACACACAGGGAGAGGATCGATCTCCAGCCCTGTGCCATGAGACCCTCCAACTCTGGGACTTCTGTGTGAAACACACCATTCACCTCAAGGTGTCACATCTCCCGAGAGCCTGAAATGCCCTGGTGGATCACCTCAGCAGATCCTTTCCCTCTCACCACAAGTGTTTTCTTCACCTGGAAGTTGTCAGTGTCGTCTTCTAGAAGTCAGGGCCCCACAGGTGGACCTGTTCGCCATCAGACAGAACAGGAAATGCCATCAGTTCTGTTCGCTGCAGGGGCACAACATTGGCTCTTTTTTCAATGCTTTCCTGCTGTCATGGCAGACTGCCCACTATACGCCTTCCTACCAATCCCATTGGTTCACAAGGTCCTCCTAAAAATCAAACGGGACAAGGCGAAGGTTATTCTGATAACTCCAGCATGGCCATGTCAGCATTGGTTTGGTATGCTTCTGGACTTCTCAGTGGCAACTCCACTCGCAGTCCCACCCTACCTGGACTTGATTTCACAAGACTACAGCTAGTTGCTTCACCTGAACCTCGCCTACCTGCACCTGACGGCATGGTTGCTGCATGGCTGAAACCTGAAGAGCAGGCCTGCTCGGAACAGGTTTTGCAAGTCTTTCTAGATAGCAGAAAGCCAGCAGGGCTACCTACATGGCCAAGTGGAAAAGTTTCACTTGTTGGGCCTCTGAACAGAATCTCTCCATCCCAGTCTTCTCTGCAGTCCATCTTGGACTATCTGCTCCTCCTGAAATATCAAGGTCTGACTTTCATCTATTAGGGTTCACTTGGCAGCCATCTGAGCCTTCCATCCTCTAGTGCATGCAGTTCTGTGTTCTCTCATGAGATGATGGTCAGGTTTCTCAAGGGGCTGGAAAGACTCTACCTTCAGGTTCATGATCCATTTCCCCCATGGGACTTAAACCTGGCCCCTTTGAGGCTCACTAGGCCTCCTTTTGATCCACTAACATCATGCCCCATACTGCTTCTCTCTTCGAAGGTCACCTTCCTGGTGGCAATTACCTCAGCCAGAAGGGTCTCTGAGATCAAAGCTCTGACTTCATGACCCCCATATACAGTGTTCTTCAAGGAGAAGGTCCAGCTGCACCCTCATCTAGCCGTCCTATCAAAGGTGCTGTCGCAGTTCTACTACAAGGACATTTTTCTTCCTATCTTCTTTCCAGAACCTCACAAGACCACTGAAGAACACTGCTTTCATGCATTGTACGTTAGGTGGGCCTTTCCTATCTTGAGAGAGCTAAGTCCTTCTGCAAGTCCACACAACTTGTTGCAGCAGTAGTGGAAAGAATGAGAGGGTTACCTGTGTCATCCCAAAGAATCTCGTCCTGGATAACCACCTGTATCTGGGCTTGCTACGAGCAGGTGAAGGTTCCAGCTCCAGCCAGTGTGACCATTCATTCCACAAGAGCCCACGCTTTGTCAGCAGTGTTCCTCAAGCAGGTACTAATCTAGGACATCTGCAGAGCCAGAATGTGGTTGTTGGTTCATACCTTCACGTCCCACTAAACCATTACCAACAGGTCCTTGACTATGTCAGTTTCAGGAGAGCAGTGTTGCAATCAGCACATACATGAACTCTGAGCCCACCTCCAAGGGTACTGCTTGTGTGTCACCTCGCATGGAACGGATATGAGCAAGCACTTGAAGAAAAAATGGTCATTAATCTTCCATAACTGTTGTTCTTCATGATGTGTTGCTCATGTTCATTCCATGACCTGCCCTCCTTACCTCACTGTCAGAATTACCAGTAAGAAGGAACTGAGAGGCAGTGGGGCCGGTGGCGCCCATCATACTGGCGCATATGCGTGCAACTCAAGAGGGCGCTAGAGCATGCATGTAGGGTGATTAGATAGCAACTGTGAAAAATCAGGATGGGGTAGGGGGTAATAGGTGCCTATATAAGAAAAAGCTCCAAATATTGGGACTGTTTCTATAAAATCGGAACTTCTGGTCACTCTAAATGGAAATGAGCAGCACATCTTGAAGAACAACAGTTATAGAAAATTAGTAACTGGTTGTGGGTTTTTTGTTTTGATTTTTTTTACAGATGAGAAGAAAAGATAACCCTTAAAACTATTAAACTTGTCAGTTATGGATCAAATGGTAAAGCACACTCCAAAGTCTCAAATTCCCTGCTTACTTGGTGGAATGCCCCCTTACTGCCTTCATCAGACAGGGCATATGAGAAGCACAGAGTGCATTCTCGGGGATGGGGACTGTGATTTTTCCACTCCCCCTTTGGTCTTTTGCTTAGCTATTGGCTGGAGCAGGAGGTGATGGGCCCATTTAATTGGCTTCCAGCTGACTATTTAAGCTAGGGTAGGCTTTTCAAATGCCTTTTACTCTGCAGTTTGCTGTCCTGCCCTCCTTCTCATTGTAACTTAGGAGCTGTGCCTTTTATGTTGCTAGGAGTCTGACTAATAGCCTATTTTTTTTTAGGGATCAGGAAGGAATTTTTCCCTTTAAGGCCATGTTGATAAGAAGTTCAGTGCTTTTTATCTGTCTTCCTCACAGCCTCCTGGATGTACAGTTAATTGAAAACAACAGGTTACTGGAAGGTTTATATAATGAGGGTAGGATTACTGACCCATCACAATTTCTGGCCTATGCCCAGTGCATGTAAAGGCTAAAAGCACCTATTCCCAGAGGTCAATGGGACTCAGGATTTCACTGTAGGACCTTGCCTTTATATAAGGGTAGAGGACAGAAATATTTGCAGATTAGGTCTCCTCACCACCAGTCTTGTGGCCTCTATCAACCCCTCCTCCTGCCTCCCCCCTCCACACACTTGCATAGGGGTGGAGATACAGAGGTTTCATAACTGAGATGAGTCCATGGGGTACATCAGGGAGGGTCTACCTCGAGTTACTGTTTTGTTTGTGAGGTTGCAGCCCTGCAAACTGCTTTGGAACCAATTAAAATACCTGGTATGTGAGAGTAAGGATTGGGCGTGGTAGTGCACATTCCAGTGTGTAATTAATAAAGTTGCAGTCTGCTGATTAAAGCCATCCCCACGTGTCTGTCATTTACTTGCCTGCTTGGCTAGGTCTGTGATTTATATTAATTAGCCTGAGTTCAGATAATATTGGGTGAAGTAGCATATGCCTATAGTCTATAGACTTCAGGATAGATAGGAAATGGGCTATGTCCAAAAAAAAAACCAAAACAAAACAAATAACACTTAAAATTTCACACTAGAAATAATGTCTTAAAATATGAATGGTGCTTAGTTCTGTTCAGAAACTAATTTGAATCACACTGATCAGTTTCTAAAGTGACACATTTTTGTTTTCCACACTTGTTTCTCTTATAGTTGTTTAACAGGATTCCATGGCCAAAAAGTCCAAGGGAAGTTGTGATTTTCACCTTTAGTAGTAAGGACTCCTGACACTCTCTCCAGGTCCTCTCTCACTTTGTCACACACATTCACCGTGGTCTATGATATTTGTATTTGAGGAAGATGTGCTCCTTTGACACATCTAGGAATGTGATTGCTTTTTTACACTTGGGGTGTCTTCTGCCTCTCACATTCTTTCTATGGCTTATATGCAAAAACCAGAGGGGGGGAAATTCTTGAGCTCTCTATTTCATGCAAATGGACTAGCATGGGTGCCTCATGGTGAGACAATTACTACACATAATGACAATTCATGGCTTACAAATCAGGTGTTGGTGTCTCTTGAGAGTGATGCTTCCCCCATGTTCTTTTTTTGTATGTCTCCTTAAGAAAAATATGACTTGTGTGTTTTGCTCTTAGGACTAAATATTTGTTGACTGTGTTTTAGCTTTGTTTTTTATGGCTATATTAATACTGCATATATAATTTTTGTCATCCAACCTGAATTCATCTTTTCTAAATATTTAGTTAATTTCTTAAACCTGTTTTAATAATTAGGCTACTTCTTCCACGTGTGGAGAAGGAACATAACTTGCAGAATTACAATTAGAGAGAAGAATTTTTCATTACAATTTACTTTGGCTGGCTCTCTAAGAGTTTCATGAACTACTTGTATACAATGTTTTTCATTTGCTATTATGTACAAACATACTGCTTTCAGAGAATTAAGCACTGGTCTAACTGTTAGACCAGGAGGCGTCTATCTGATCATTCCTCTAGGTATATATAAACAGATTTTTAGGTATAAAATATTTTATAGCAAATTTTAAATGTTATAAGTAAAAATGACAACCTTTAAAACTGTTTTATGATAAAACAGTAATTTTGTATGTATATACTTTAGATTATAGACAAATTAAAAAAGAATGTTACACATTACATGAGCTTGTTTCGTACATTGCCTGGCTTTCCTGTGCCGATTCAATCCCATGTAGAGTGTCACCACACTAAATGGCGTGTGGGAAGTATACCTTTGTATCTTACTTGTGTAGTTTGTCTGGTAGAGACAGGGAAATTCCATAAACTTGAATGGTGGGAGAAAAGAACTGTTACAGGGAACTCATATTTGACAGTGTTGCCAGCACTGACAATTGGCATGGAAACAGTGGTTCATGCATGTTAACTACCAGTCTGCTGCTCATCCTGTGGAACTGGGAATGCATACCAGATCAGAGCCCGCATGATCCAACTCTTCGCCTGACACCTTCAGCTGCTGGAGGGAAGAACAACAACCTTGATGTGATTCATCTCTTGTGTGAAACGGAAACAAAAATCATTTTAATAACACTCATTCAAACTTGTATGTCACAGATATTCTCTGGGTCTAAGTAGAAGGCAGTTATTCAACAGCTGTCCCACACGTTTGTGTGCACACACAGTCTGTCCCATTTTTACATTTGTAACTGTAACACTCTTTATCTGGATCTCCAGTAGCCCAAGATGTTGCTGGTGCCAAACCAGTAATATTTAGAATGAAATGTTGCCTTTCCCTGTAACATTAATGAAAACTTGATCATAACAGTGCACACTTTGTGCTGCCTCCAGAGCCATATGGCACTTACTTGGCCTGGAGAGACATTGTGATTTAAGAATAAAATGGTTACAATTAGTGAAATTGATATGAAATTACTTGACAACCATGCTAATAAAGTCCTGGGAAATTTACTTGATGACTCTTAGTACTGTAACGCTTGTCCAAGTTTTGATCATCTTGCAATAGCTTGGCTTATTGTTCTGCCTACATCACACACCCTTTAAGTCCTTCTCTTGGCTCCCACTCTGCCATCTCAAACAAAAATTTCTTGTCCTTGCTTTCAAAGATCACAACAATTTAGTTCCACTTTACCTATCCAACCTGTTACCGTATGGTAAGGTCAGTTCCTACCTTGATTCTGCCTATGATGCCAGCCTTGATTGCTTGCTTCTCAAACAAGCACTTTCACAGTTCCTTCCATATCACTTGAGTTGGAAAGCTCCTAGTGAGTCAAAGTCCATAAAAGCCACCTTCTTAACTTTTATTAAGTCCCTCTTCAAAACTCACTTCTGCTATAACAATACATAAAGAAACTGCGACCCAATATGGTCTAGGCAAGTCGTGAATTGATCTGTGGATATAAAGGTTCCACCCCAGTTGATGAAATATGTCGTGTCACTATTATATCACATGATGGATTTTTTTTTGATTTTTCAGTTTGCTACTAAAAATGCTGCTTGAGAACTTATTACAGTTTGATTTAAGAATATTTACTTTGTATATTTTGACATGATGTTGACAGTTTGTTTCTTAATGGTTATAAACCTTTATTTTTTAAAATCTCAGTCAACTATTATTAAATGATTGTCTGAGTCCCTCCCATAATTTCCCACAACTGTGAAAATGTAAATAAATAAAAATTGAAAAAATGCTTAAAAATAAATATTAACTGTCACATTTATTTTAAAACTCCTCTGGGATAAATGAGGGTTGTTTAATAAAAGAGACTGTCGTCTGTGAGACCCTACCTTCATTTGTTACCGAAGTTGGGAAGGTATGTAGTGAATGAATCAGGAAGAGAAAGGATGGTTTTATGGTTAAAGCAGTTGAATGCTGCCTTGGAGAACTGGATTCTCTCTCTGCGTCTGCTATAGAGTTCCCCTATGACACTAAGCAAGTCACTTTTAAACCAAACTTTTCAGAGTGTGGTCACAAAGGATAATTTTCTTGGATGTTTGATTTGAGACCCTACGGTCTGATTTGCAGAAGTACTGAGCACTTCACAATTACAACTGAAGTCAGTGGGAGCTTTGCTTTTAGCATATGAAGTGCTATGTAATGCTAAGTGCCCTGACAGATCAGGTCCGAGGCATCTCAAATTGGGCATTTAAAATTAGTAGACACTTTTGACCATAATCTCTGTGGCTCAGCTCCACATCTGTAAAATGGTTATAATAACTTCCTCTTCTCTGACAGGTGTTGGAGAGACAAATTATTGTTTATGAAGCACTGAGATAATATAGTAATGATCATCAAAGAAAAGCCCATGAGGAAATACTTGTGTTCAGAGCAGTAAATAAGGCCTAAGGCCACATATTAAACAAGGAGGATAAAACAAAATATAGAATAGTTGCTTATTATGTGAGCACCATCCATCCTGTGCATTGAATCACGCATGGGTCACGTGGAAAAATAGTGTGTGATCATGTAATTACAGATTGCATCATAATTCATGTGCACAAGGGAGGAATTAAAGATGCATGGCAACCTTAATTCTGGCATTTCCTAATTTTTGAGTGCTTGACTTTGCAGTCTTTAATGTTAATTTAATGGGGTGGGTGGATGAATAGATGTACACACACACATTCTATGTAATCAAACAGAATGTGTTTTTCAAACTGATAAGCCTGCAAACTCAGTCAAATTGGGTTCTTTTCTGTATTCCACATCACCATTATTCTGGAAATGGAACATAGTTAACAATTTTGTTGAAGAGTTGCAAGCCAGAATGGAATCCAGCTTCCTCTAACTTAGTTATGCCAACAAGAGCAAAAACAATACCCTTTGTCTGATCACTAAAGGAAGCAATTATGACTGAACATTCATAGGAAACAAATCTGTTGTGTAAAGCAGCTTCACTTTTACCACTGTATGTACAATTAAATTGGGTTGTTGGGGTGCAGAACACCACCCATGCCTGTTGGATCCTCATCTGTTACAAAGGGAGGTAGGAAGGAAGGAGTATGGCTTGGAAGGAAGAGTTGGTTAGCTGAGGACTGAGGAGCGGGACAATGTGGAAGACTGGAAGGGAGAAGGAAGCAGAACGTGGCTGAAAAGTTGGGGACATGGAAAAGAGTGAAACTTCCTTTTCCTTCAGACCTCCAACATGCACATTCTCTGATGTCCATCCATTTTCTGAGACATTTACATGGTCTCTAATACAAATATTTCCCCAACCAGCTTAGCCCTTGTGACTTGAAATAGCTAGTTTTTGTGAGCTATATAGTTGTGGGGTTTTTTTGGGATTTTTTTGTAAATATTGGTCCATTCTTGCTACAAGATAGATCCTACTATTCATTTAGAATCCCTTTGTTTTGAAAATGTGTATCCTTTTTCCTTAGTTTCAGTTTTTTTAAATTAAGAAGCAGCTTTCTAGTCAGAATTGTACTACTTATAATACATAGACACATAGTAAACTACAGAAGGCTTAATAAATAGAACATGGAGCCTGATTTTTGCCTTACCCATTATTCCTACTTTGATCAGTTACTTTAAAACAATAGGTTTTTTAAAAGACTTATTCCCAGGAAACATTTGCATAAGTTCTTTCTGGTAAGGAAGATCTAAACTTGTTGCTTCCTCTTCTAGAAAACCAATTTTTGAATAATGATATCCATAAGTAGTGATGGTCCATAAGGATACTATAAAGATCATAGGCCTATGTCAAACGCTTGTCTTATGTAAAGAAGCAACCCTGTGAGGAAGCAGTTTCACTGGCTTGACAGACTCTCACAAGTACACACAGAATCAAGGAACTTGTGCTCATATCGCAAGAAGGAATGAATCCTAACTGGAAATATAGATCTTCCAATTCATTTTTCCTAATGAACTGCTAGTATATCATGATATTTCTAGTTGTAGGAGGGGGGAAACAACAGTATGTTGTGTCTGCCAACTGTGGCAGATACAGCCAATAAACAAAGTGTGTAGATGTTATCACAGTTACAGTATAACTTTTTTCTAAACTACTATGCAGTCATTTCTGTATATGGTTTGTTAAACTGCTGTGAAGTTCCTGGTAAGCTCCATATACTGTAGCTTTCTACCATTTTGGTTTGTGCTTAGTTACAGCTAAGAAAAGTAGAGAGGCAGTGAGGAGCTTCAATGGAGTCAGGCAAAAAAAAGGTTAATTACTGGCTGGTGAATTCTTCTCACATGACCATAAAAAAATATTTGGCTTTTGAGCCATGCTTGAAACCCAATAGCCTGTCACGGTACTTGTAGTAAGATGTAACCTATTTATTTATAGAGTTGGCCAATCAAAATAGAACACTCTGAACTTCATTCAAGACAAACAGGTGCTTCGGATGTGTGTAATCACATACTCTCTGAACAAGCAGCACTTTACTCAGAAGCACACAAAGCAGAGCCCTGGGCTGTTTTTCTTCTCAAATACAAAGAATTGAGAATCTTTGTCTGGATTAATTAGTTTGGTGTAGATTTTTTTTTTATTATTATTTTTTTGGGGGGGTCTAAAATGTCAGAGGGTGAGGATTTTGGACAAGGTAAAAGGTACAGTAATTTACTTTCATAATTCTTTCATATAGAATTGTGTATTTTGAAGTAGTATAGGAATAAAAGCCAGGAACTCCTGAATTCTGATCCCAGCCCTAACTCAAACCTGCTCTTTGATTATAGCAAATCACTTCATCTGTCTCAAGTTCCCATCTTTAAAATGGATCTAAGGTACTTAGCTCACAGCACTGTTGGGATTAGTTAATATTTATAGAGAGATTTTGTTTTGTAGAATGCTATATAAGTGCTAGTGTATTATTTTTAAGTAAAAAAAGTGAATGACACAAAACAATTTAAGATTTCTAATAAATCACTCCTCATAGCTATAATCCTGACAACATAAACCGCAAAATGTCAGAGACACACTCAACTTCTGTGGAGCCCTTTATTGACAGCTCCATAATTCATATTGCTTGATAGGACATTGTGTCCTGTGAGGTATGCCTATGGAATACACTCGATGATCTGCTGTTTAAATTAGATTGTAAAATCATAGGAGAGGTGCTGATCTAAAATTTAGTTTTAGAAGCAACTAGTTTGTTACAGCATGCTCCAGTGGAAATAAATGTAATTACTTAAATTTATCTATATCTAGAAGTTAAATGCAGACACTACTAATATTCAAATTAAAATGTTGTGTTTAATGTGAAGTATGAATTTGAACAAATCTTTAGTGTATCCCAGGAATAAGTGAGTTGGATTCCTTAAAGGGGATAGGAAAATATGAATAATAAATAGCACTGGATTTAAGATTGTGTGGACTGCCAAAATATGTTGTGTGGACTGCCAAAACCAGTAACCCTTTAGGAAATAACATCTTGGCTGTTTGTAGGAAAAGGTTTTTCTTCCTTCACATACAATAAGCTTGTATTTTATTTGTGGATATAAATCAGACTACAGCAAAGTTTCTGCTTTATGGATTTGGGTTTGTTTTTGTTTATTTGGTTTTTTTGTTATTTGAAAGCCAAACAATCTCTCCACTATGGGATTATTTTCAGTGTCATGATATTGGTGAAAAATATTGGCTCCAAAGCATGACCAAAGGAACAGTGTGAGACTTCACAAATTGTACATTGCCTTGTGTGAATCAGAAATTTTAAAACATATGAAGATGGCAGAAATTTGCTTGAAGACTTTCAGCTTTTCAAAAATGATTTTGTACAACCAGGGCACATTTTAAGGAATTGTAAGAGCCAGAACTCAAGATACACTCAAACCCTAAGTGAATCATCCCAATTGATGCATTTGGATACAAGCACAGTAGATATTTTTTCCAAGATATATGGGAGTGTGCTGCTACCATAGGATAGGGTTGAAAACAAAATATCTATTTCTACTTGTCCACTCCAGGACAAAATCTTAGGACCTGATTCTGCAATTGGATGTGGACAGACTGCTATCCCCACGTGGATCCCTGGCAACATAATTGGGGCTCTGTGCAAGCATATGCACATCTGATTACAGAATCTAGGCTTTGGCAAATATCTGATGTAAAAGTATAGTAACTGAATGTACCATGGTTATTTTTAAAGTGAAGTTGTAATTGGTTATTAATATTCTTTTTAGAATATCTATTTAGTTGCTTTTTATTAAAATCACTTTCACTGGTACTTTTATTTATTAAAAATGTGGTTACCTTTACAGTACAGAGATGGAATAAAAGGGGTGACACAAGAAAATTTGGGAGTAAACAAGTTTGATTTTTCATTATATCAGGTCAGTCTTATGAGGGGACTATATCTTGCACTTCCAAGGGAATGGAACACTCAGATCACAGAGATTATTTTCCATCTCTATTAACACCGGTGAAAAATTTAGCTAATAATTCTGAAACTTTTAAATTAATTTGATATTTACCAATATGCAAAGGAAACTAGAATAATATGGACAGCATATGGGGTTCAGAATTTGTTGAAACGAGGTCTTGGCTATTAGATATGAGTTAACACTAGAAATTTAGTGTTTTGTAAACTGAAACTTTGATTAGCAAACACTTCAGAGGAGAAAACTTGAAACAAAAAATATTAATAGGACCCACTCCAGCCATAATGCATTCCTGGAACAGCCCTGGAATTCATGGGCCCAGATCCTGGGCCTCCACCCTTTGTGCCTCTCCAGGGGAACACAAGGATTAGAAATCTGATGTAATCAGCAAACTGGGGATTATAGCTCTGTGCCAAACCCCACTTGCAGCTTCCATCTATCTATACGTCTAATCTATCCCTCATACTGAAGTGCAGTATTTGTTTTTCTTTTTCTTTCCTTTGAACTGGATTCATTAATGTGAATTTCTCAGTTGATTTCTGTTTTATAAATTCTCAGAGTGGAAACTGTTTTTATATTTTAAAAAAGACTCAGGTGTTTACACCTTTCCTCCCCCATCTTCTATAAAGAGGAGTTTTTCTGGTTTCATTTGCTTTTTTGTCCTGTCAAAGAGGTCATCGTTTTTACTAGTGGATTTTTCTGGGCATTTAACCCTGACTTGCATAAATTCTAAGTCAACATTTGAAAATAACTACTGAGCATGTATAGGGGAAAAATACCCATTTTAGTTTTAGCACATGGTTATAATAGTTTTATTTTATATATAGTTTTTCTATAGTCTGTATCTCTCAGTGCTTTTGAGTGTTAAATATGGTCAGTTTACGTTTTCCTCTGCTGTTTTAGGGAAAAGATGTGATTTTCAGGTAGCATTTGATGTTAGCTGGAGAGTCAGTGAGATATACAGAGAAACAGGAAGAGTGTTTCAAAGGGCAAGAGAAAGCTCTTGCATCAACAGTGGTAAGATTGTGTGGAGGGTCAAAAAGTAGATCATTTGTAGTTGAGCAGGAAGTTGTAAAGAGAAGAGGTTTGTTTGATACACTGGAGCAATTTTCAGAATTTTAAAAGGGGCAGTTTTGAAAAGGATCTTGAAATGAATTGGGATGTAATGGAGTAACTGTGGTATAACTGCTTGGTGCATTTGAGAAAGAGGGTTGTGGCATTTCTGCACAGGCCATTGTCTATAGAACAAGGACTTTGAAGATATTTTTCACTGGTCATTATTCAGTCCACTCCCACTTTAAACACTAAAGATGGGATTTTCAAAAGCAATCACTGTTTACCATGGACTTCCAGGAGAGACATGTTAGGCCAATACTGAGCGCTCTTGAAAATCACATTCCAGATTCTCAAGAATTATGTGGTCTGCTGTGTTTCTAATTCATTTTAAATATTTCATTCCACTCATGTCTCTCCCTTCTCAGTTAAATTATCATTTACTATAGAACCTCAGAGTTATGAACACCAGATTTACGAACTGACCGGTCAGCCACACACCTCATTTGGAACCGGAAGTACACAATCAGGCAGCTGCAGAGAGAGAGGGAGGAAAAAAAGCAAGTACAGTACTATGTTAAACATAAACTACTAAAAAATAAAGGGAAAGCAGCATTTTTCTTCTGCATATTAGTGTTTCAAAGCTGTATTATGTTAATGTTCATTTGTAAACTTTTGAAAGAATAACCATAACGTTTTGTTCAGAGTTACGAACATTTCACAGGTACGAACAACCTCCGTTCCCAAGGTGTTCATAACTCTGAGGTTCTACTGTATTGTTTTATTTAAAATTACCCTATTAGCAACTAACTTTTACATTAAAAAAGACATTGTATAGCAGCTTTCACAAGCCAATAGCAATGTCAACTACCTTCTAATAAATCAAGATACCTATGCTTAAGTTACCCAGTACCTTATCCTCTGTTAACAGTTTCAATAACACCTTTTTTTAAAAAAAGTCACAAAAACATCAGAGAGAGAGAGAGTTCTAGCTGATGATTCTTAGTGAGAACTGATGGAAGATAGTGAGAAAAGTTGTAGTTCTATTTGTGCACGGAGGGCAGGGGATCCAAAAGAATTTTTCAGCATGGACAATATGGGATTTTCCCCCCATTACTCTTCAATATGTGACCCAGAATTTGTGGTTTGGAATGCTATAAATCCTGAGAAGACTATGTGAGAAATGCTGCTCATCAGGAAGTAAGTGTATTCCAGCAAAAAAGAAGGCAAGCCCAAATAGAGAAAGAACAGGTTAAAAATATGTAGATAAATTAGATGTATTCAAGTGGGCAGGGCCTCATGAAAATCATCCTAGAGTACTTAAGAAACTAGCAGACACACTCTCAGAACCATTTTTAGCAATTACCTTTGAGAGAACCCATGAAGGACAAGTGAGGTTCCAGAGGTCTGCAGAAGGGGAAACATAATACTTCTCTTTAAAAGGGGAAACAAAGAGGACCTGGGGAATTATAGGCCAACCAGTCTAACTTCGATACTTGGAAAGATACTGGAAAAAATTATTAAACCATCAATATGTAAGCACCTAGGCAATAATAATGTTATAAAGAATAGCCAGCATGCATTTGTCAAGAGCAAATCATGCCAAACCAACCTAATTTCCTTTTTTGACAGGTTTACTGGCTTATTGGATGAGAGAAAGTAGTAGACATATATCTTAATTTTAATAAGGCTTGTAACACAGTCCCACATAACATTATTATAAGTAAAATGGGGAAATGTGGTCTAGATGAAATAAGTATAAAGTGAGCACACAACTCGTTGAAAGACTGTACTCAGAGAGTAGTTTTCAATGGTTCACTCTGACTGGGAGGCTGTATCTAGTGAGGTTCTATGGGGTTCAGTCCTGGATTCAGTACTTGTCAATATTTTCATTAATGACTTGCATAACTGAGTGGAGAGTATGCTTATCAAATTTGCTGATGACGCCAAGCTGGGAGGGGTTGCAAGCACTTTGGAGGACTGTATTAGAAGTCAAAAGGACCTTGACAGATTGGAGAAATAGTCTGAAATCAACAAGATGAAATTTAATAAAGACAAGTGCAAAGTAGTTCACTTATGAAGGAAAAATCAAATGCATAACTACAGAATGGGGAGTAACTAGGTAGGTGATAGTACTGCTGAACAGGATCTGGGGTTTATAATGGATCAAAAATCAAATGAGTCTACAATATGATGCAGCTGCAGAAAAGGCTAATGTCATTCTGGGGTGTATTAACAGGAGTATAGCCTGTAGGAAAGCAGGATAATTGCCTCCTGTGTCCTTGGCCATGGTGAGGCCTCAACTGAAATCCAGTGTCCAGTTCTGGGCACCACACTTTAGGAAAGATGTGGACAAATTGGAGAGTGCTTAGAGGACAGCAACAAAAATGATGAAGGCTTAGAAAATTTGACCTACGAAGAAAGGTTAAAAAAAAAAACTGGGCATGTTTAGTGCTGAGAAAAAAGACTGCAGGGAGATCTGGTAACAGTTTTCAAATACATTAAGGGCTGTTACAAAAAGGACAGTGACCAATTGTTCTCCAGGGCCACTGAAGGTAGGACAAGAAATAATGGGCTTAATGACAGCAAGGTAGATTTAGGCTAGATGTTAGGAAAAGCTTTCTCACTATAGGGCTAGTTAAGCACTACAGTAGGCATTCAAGGAAGGTTGTGGAATCTCCATCATCAGAGGTTTTTAAGAACAAGTTGGACAAACACCTGTCAGGGATGGCCTAGGTTTACGTTGTCCTGACTCAGCATAGGGGGCTGGACTTGATGACTTGAGGTTCCTCCAGCCCCACATTTCTCTGATTCTATTAAATATATTATAATTGCTCACTGCTCAAGAAGTGTAAACACAACTGTAAGTGCTTCAAAAAGTAATTGAAATATAACTTCCCATATCACTGAAAGCCTCAGTTGTACCAAAAAGAGGGATATGTTCATTATTGAGAGGTAATGTGGTCTAGTGGCTAGGGCACTAGATAGTCAGGAGACCTGGGTTCCATTTCTGACTCTGCCACTGAATTTCTTTGTGCAAATTTCTTTGGGCAAATAACTTGATCTCTCTCTGACTTGGTTTCCCCTTTCCCCCACTATCTGTCTGGTTTATTTTGACTATAAGCTTTGTAAGGCATGGACTGTCTCTTACTATGTGTTTGCCCAGTACCTAGAACAACAGGATTTCAATCTCAGTTGAGACCTCTAGGCATTAGTACTATAAATAATTATTCAAAACATGGCCTTTTGCAGTAATAGAAGTTTCCTTGTGTTTGATTGTAGGTAATAAAGTGTAATGTGTTTATTCTTTTGGAGATTTAATTCACTGCACAAATTTAAATATTTGAGTAATTGGTTGCTCATTTTCAGTAATTCATCATATGCTTGAGAGCCTTATTCATTTGATGACATGTCCAAATGAAATGGTCACTTGACCATATCGCTAAATGTTTACAAGGCAGAATGGCAGGTTTGATTATATGGCTGTAATGTATGATGATGATAATATTGCTATAGCAAACGTTGCTAATGGATTCCATGTTAAGGGGCATTGATGTATAAACAGGCCAGATGAAACTCCACATAGAAAGGGTTGAAAATGCCATGCAATAACTAAACCCAAAGACTTAAGGGTATTTTGGGAGTTAAAGTGCTCTTCTTTGTCTGGCAGTTGAAGATCTGAGTTTTCTCTATTGCAGAGCAGGGTCACAAAAGTAGGATAAACGCCCCGCTCAATTTTCAAAATCACATGATCTTGGTGAGCAGCCTTGGACTAGGCGTCTCCAAGGTTAAAAGTGCAAGGGCTGAATGAGGAAAACTGGTATAGAGATTGTGAACCCATGAGACATCAGCGAGGTCTGGTGGGGGAAGGGGAGGAGACAGCTGCTTCTGGGAATGAGGTAGAGGTATCAGATATTAGGTTTGTGTAAAAAGAGAGTTGCCTGTGTTGCTGTTTATTACCCCTCTTGTTCAAGGAAGCAGGACTTCTATACATTTTGTAAACAAACACATTACACTAATCCAAATGGGAAAATCACCTTTAAGGCCACAAATTCTGCTACTGTTTGGCAAAAGGGCAAAAACATAATACAGTAGGGCAAGTATCATATTGCACATTTATAAAAATCAGGTTTCTAATGTTAGCGCTGAAATGCTTATTTTGCGATTTGGCAGAATAAGGACTTCAAATTAATACTAATATTTAATATTAATATTAATACAATATTAAAATTACTGTTTGTACCTGGTTGGTGAATCTAACTGCGGTGTTAGCCACCAGTTTAGGGAGAATCTGCTCTCTTTTTCCAGCCTGGCCTGATCTGGGCATTTTCAGGTGGGCTACCGTAGTCATGGACAGGTCACAATACCTCACAACAATCATGAATTGAGGAAATAAGTGCATTCTCTTCAGAAGAAACTCCAGACAGAGAACGCTGACTTCTAGGAGTAGCCACAGGCCAAGATGAGGTTTTCCCCAGTATTGTAAAACAACTTAGTTACTCTTTTAATGTGATCATCTGCTTTAGAAAGACTTGACTCTCAACTAGCATGCCAGGCAAGTTCTTCATTTTACTGGAGTAATAGTTTTCAGGAGCTTTCCTGAGACATGATATTCCCTTAACAATTCTAAAGAGGATGTAGGAAAGTACAGGGACCTTCCCCCGCGGCTGGGCCCCAGAAAGGGCAGCCGCCGCCCCAAACACTGCCAAGCCCGGATTTAAACCCCCCGCCTGTCTCTCAAGGCCGGGAGCCGACCGGGATAGGCCCGGGCAACTGGCCAATCCCTTCCCCAGAGGGCGGGACTTCCCCCCGACAAGGGGAAATAAAAGGCCGGGCCCGGCGCTCAGTCAGGGGCCGACGGTCAGCAGGGTCAGACCTGCCTGCCCACCAGCGAGAGGCCTGGCCGGAGCTCCACCAGGCCAAACCTCAGCGCAGGCCCGGGCGGGACGTAGCAGACTGGGAGCGACCCTCCCGCCGGGGAACCGACGATTGGGTCGGACCCCCGGACACCCGGGGATGGGACGAGCCCTGGGACCCTCTGGGTTGGGAAGGCCCCTCTGAAGCGGGGCAGGACCTAGAGGAGCTACCTGCCGCACCCCCCGCGGAAGCCGGACCAGATCTGGAGGAGCTACCCGAGGCTGCAGCCCCCACCGAATCCAGTGAGCTAGAGGAACTGCCCCTCGCAGAGGAGTTCCCGGACCTGCCGCCCGTGGGCGCCGACGGCCTCCTGAACCTACCCCGCGCCAGCTACCCGACGACCACCGAGGAGGGAGGTACCAGGGACGGGCGGGGAGGAAGTAGCCCAGGGGCAGCCCCAGTTCGGGCTGCGGTGGGAAATCTCCTGCCACTGGCGTGTTACGGCTTGGACCCCGCCAGAGCAGCGGGAGTGACCCTGCCGCTGCTAGGGCCCTGGGCTGGGACGCAGTGGAGTCGGGTGGGCCTGCGTCCCCCTCCCCCCTTCTTCCCTTGTGCCTCAGCAAACCTCCCAACCCCTCCTCCAACCCGGCGATAGACTGCTTGCTCGCCCGCCCTGCCAAGGGGCCGGGGCGATAGACTGCCTGCTCGCCCGCCCTGCCAAGGGGCCGGGGCGAGCGCCTTTAGGTCACCGAGCTAATTCCCCATTTATTTCGTGGAAGGTACAGGGACCTTCCCCCGCGGCTGGGCCCCCGAAAGGGCAGCCGCGCCCGACGGGTGACACCCGCCGGCCTACAAGGAAAATAGCATAACAAATCTCTGCGTTAACGAGTAAGCCAGGGAGCATATTAGTACATGGATCACAGATCAATAGGTTTGGTTGAGACAGGGAAGATACAGAGTCATTAGTCTTATACCATCAGATCTGCAGTATATCAGATCCCCTGAAAAACACATCCAGGACCATCAAATGCTAATCATATAATAAAATACTACAGTCATCTCCTGTGAATCATGAAGAGAGGCAAAAGAAATTTCTCTAACCAAAAAATCGATGTTGTTCTCAGTCAGAAATGCATGTGCAGTTCATAAGTGGTACGGATACAAGAGTGTCTGAATGAGAGTGTGGATTGGTTGAGATGACCTATTATTCATCAGCAAGTGGAACCCACATTCAGAATCTTCGAATGGATAATCGGAAGCTTTGGATACCCAAAAATATAGGACTCAGAGTCTTCAGCTACCAGAAAAAAATAGCTTTTAGCCATTATGATGTCCCAAATTAGGTCAACTAAGGTATACGTATCCTCTGATTCCCTTGTTTACAGGAAAGATTCACAAGGTAAAGAAGGAAAGAGACTTTGTATTGTTACATACACCAAATATTTAAACATTCACCTGGTATCCACAACTAATGAAGATGCTGATACAGAGTTTACTTTAGCAGCAGTACATAGACTTGTTGAACTGAGGACTAGTACTACATCTAATTGTGAAATGTCTAAATTAAGCAGCATGGCTAGTGAAAGGAAAAGACTTACAGATCAGGACTGTTCAGAGCTATTTATTTTACTTATCATTTGTTTCTTATCCATAAGTACTATTGTGGCTCCTTACCAACATACAGAACTCTATAGAAAACACTCTTCAACCCTTCTATCATTTAAAAAAAAAGCTGCTTTGATGAAAGCATTTGTAAGAATTTGCTTATATTAACATTGGTCCACAACAGAGAGGCTTTAACCCAAAAAGATACTAGTCCTCAAATCTTTTTTTTTTAATTTTCCCCTAGGGTGGGCTAATTTTAATGGTTGTAAACATTAGTATATTCAGAGTTCGGATAGCACCGCTTAATAAAGTACTGGGTTCTACAGATGATAGTTATCAAATGCTCCACATATCTCATTATTATGGGGAGTGAACATTATTGGCAGTGCTGCTGATCAAATATTTCCTACTTGTGACCTGCATTTAATAGGAAAAAATGTTACTGAGTACATTCCAGTTTTATGCATTCATTATTTTAATTAACCATTAAAACTGGTTTCCTGAGAGAAACCACATCTTCCAAAAGAGACTGAGACAGGAGCCTGATCCTCTTCTTCTAAGTTAAAAGTGGTCTTTTTGGACTTAACCTGAGCATATACGCAATACAAATTACCATTGATTGTAGGTAATAGTTTTGCCCTCATTTTTCCCAAAATGTTTCAAACCAAGAACAAAAGTTGATCCAAACTGTTAGAAAAGTTATGAAACACTGTATATTGTTAACGGAATGCATCTATGCGGAGCCTTTACAGATTTCATAGTAGTTATATGTTTGGACTGGGGAGAGGTATAATAATTAGAGAGAGCTTGGATTTGGAGATGTTGCTCATTTCTTCTTGTGGCCAGTAAATTTCATCAACTTCAATCTAAAAATAAAATTCCTGTGACCTGGAGGGCCACTGAGCCTGGGTCTACACTGATGGCAGCAAACTCACCACCATCATATCGATTGCTCTGGATCGACTGAGTGGTCTGTGTATCTCAGTCAATCCAGCAATCGACACAGGAAAAGCACTCCAGTAAGTGGCGTAGTGCTGCGTCGAAGGGAACGCTGTTCCCTTCAGCACAGCGCAGTATGGACGGCACGTGGAGCAGACGCAGCGAAGTCAACGGGAGATACGCAACTGATTTATGTCACTTGCATATCTCCCGTCGAATGCCGCCAAATCCAGAACGTAAGTGTAGACCAGGCCTGAGAGGAGAGGTGCTGATAGAGCACTAGTGTTAAAGAAATGTATGGATAATGTAGTGACCATAATGTTAAGTGCTGATGAAAGCCAGAGGACTTTCCTAAGGACGGCTTTTGACTTATAGTCAGGCTCCATGAAGGAGAACTCCCTTGTGGATGCACAATAGTGGCATTGATTAGGGAGACCATCCATAAAGATTGCTTTAGAAAACTTAAAGTGTTTATAGTAAGTAAATTAATAACCATGAGTTTTGGTCAAAGAATGTTAACAGTTAACTTGGGTGAGGGCAGAATATATTTCTAGGCTTCTTCCTCACTAACTAAAGCATGTTTATTTCATCTCCCACTGATTGATTTATGCCACAAATACAAATTTATTCCATTTGCTTTGTCATAGTCAGCTGACACAAATGCCCCAAATACAAATGTACTCCATTTGCTTTGTCATAGTCAGCTGACACAAATTACTTTCAATATCTTAATATACCTAATTATTTCACTGGGTGCTCCAAGTAGCACTGGAGACAACACGTAGAAGACTACATAATCAGGCTTCTAAACTGGACAGATACAACACTAAGAATGTGCTGTCTAAGTGATGTTTAACACTAGATGTTTCTACTTCACACTAAATGGTTCCTATATTCCACATGCAATGCTGATCACAAATCTGTAATACTTTATTACAGTAAACATAATCCTACTGCACCATCTTATGATAGAATTTTTAGAAGTTTTTGTCATTAAGTTAGTAACATTATATAATTAAAATGACTAATTATAACCCTTAATTCCAGAAATATAAATAAAAAGCAAGATTATGCTTTTTCAAAATATTTTATTTTTATTTTACATACTGAAATTTGAACTTTTGGGGGGAACTGAAAGCCATTTTTGTTATCTGTAACTGAGTAACATGTAAAACTGATTTTCATGTGACGTCAAATTTGTCTGGATCTTTAAGCTTTTAGTGCTAAAAATTGCAGATGTAATATTTTAAATATTTAGTTTTGTTTCTGCCAAGGGGGTTTTGAAGAAGTATTATTTCTAGGATCTCTTATACTTTGCAAGCTTACTTTCATTTGTTCAAGTTTTGTAACTGTTGCTAATAGCCCATGATAAATGTTCTTAGTCCACTAAATTGTTTAGATGTAATGTTTATCAAACTCTATAAAGTTCCTAAATGATAAATTCTAAGTAATAGCTAGAAGATAGCTTCTCTGTTGAGCTCTGGATTTTAATTTTTTGTAAAGACTGCAAAAATAGACATATTAGCTGTTTTGATTTATATAGCTGTAGGAATGTAACTTTCAATTCTACCAACTTGAGTGATAGGACATAAATGGCATCTTGTAGTCCACAAAGCCTGCAGTGACTTGAAGCAGATGTGATTATTATTATTGGAAAATCAGGATGGCTTAAAGCTGTGTACTTACTAAGTCTTTGTTTATGTGTTTATAATCCTTCAGTTGCCACATCATGTTCTGCTTTGTCATGGCTGTAATTTTGAGTGGGTTATTTGTGTACATATATATAATAACATGTACACATGATTAAAAACATTCCAACATAACTCAGAGATTTTTAAATCAGTAACGTGATTAACTGACCTTTCTCAGAAGAACTTGATGGGTCTTTTCATGAGCAGATGTCTAGATACAAACGGAGAGCATGAGACCATTAGTCATTTCCAGAGAATGTCATGCTACTGAATCTCCTGGCCAGAGTTTGTGACCATGATAGGTTGAAGCATCTGTTTTTACAGTTGCTATGTGACAGCTTGTGCATTCGCTGGTCACAATTTTAGAAATGATGCAGCAGTTTGCCAGAAGGATGAAGAGAAGAAAGAAAATAGCAGTTAAAAACAATGGCTTGGTTTATTTCTGTTAGTTTTAGATGTGCTAGCATACACAAGAAGTCATAGGATCACTCTACCTGCCTACCAGTTCCCTGAATTTGTTAGTCTGATTTTTTTAAAGTCCATTGTCCTTATTTTGCTGTTCTCATTTCTTCCTTTCATGAAATCTATTGCTTTGTGATCACGTTTACACAAATTCTCTTCCATCTTCAGATTGTCTACCATTACCTCCCTACTGGTCATAATCAAGTCTAAAATAGCTTCCTCCTGATTACTTCCTCTGCTTTCAAAAACAAAAAGTTGTCCCCAATACATTTAAAAAACTTTTTGGAAATTTTGTGTTTTATCGTATTACTTTTCCAACAGAAGTCTGGTTAGTTAAAGTCCCCCTTTACTACCAGGGCTTGTGATTTAGATATTCTGTTGTTTGTCCTAGAAATTCCTCATCCACCTCCTCTTTCTGAGTTGATGGTCTCTAGTAGACCCCTACTATTATGTAACCTGTATTTTTTACCCTTTTATCTTTATCCAGAGATTTTTAACTGGTCTGTTCTCACCTACTTGTGAGAACAAGTGTATATATTCTTAATGTATAATGCAACACCTCCCTTTCTTTCCTGTTTGTCTATTGTAAACAAGATATACCCCTTTATACCAATATTTCAGTCATAAGACTTATCCCACCAACTCTCTGTGGTACCAATTGTCATAATTTAGCATATGGGCTAATACTTCCAGTTCTTAATGTGTATTTCCCATAATCGTTGCATTTGTGTATAGACATCTGAGATGTTGAACAGATTCCCCCCATGATTTCCCTCGTTTCTCCTGTGAGCCTAATGGAATTTTGCATGCTTTCCTCTCCCTCTTCACCCCCCCCCCACTCGCCCCCAAAATCTAGCCCTCTGTTACAATTGCTTCTTTTTATGCTTATCTCTGCTTTTGTCACATCCCCCTGGAACCTAGTTTAAAGCCCTCCTCACTAGATTGGCAGGTCGGCATACAAAGCTACTCTTCCCCTTCTTGGTCAGGCAGATCCCATCTTTTCCTACCATATCATCCTCCTGGAACAGCATCCCATGATTGAGGAAGCTGAAGCCCTCTCATCAACACTCTGCACAGCCATCCATTCATCTCCAGGGTGTGCATGTCCCTGTCTGGGCCCTTACCTTCAACCAGGAGGATGGGCAAAAAGACAACCCACTCCCCTGACACCCTTCACACTTGCTGCAAGAGTCCTGTAGTCACCACTGAGTTACTCAGGGTAAGACTTGGCAGTATCATTAGTGCCCATGTGGAAGAGCAGCACGGCCAGAGGATAGATAAAGCTTGGCAACTTTTCTGTAACATCTTGGATGTGGGTTCCAGGCATGCAGCACACCTCCTGAAGACATTATGTCATGTCGGCAGATGGAAGCCTCTATCCCCCTCAGAAGGGAGTCCCCCTATGTCCTCCTCTGAAAAGAATGGTAGAATGCAGAAAGCACAGCCTGCTATTCTGAAGCTATTATTTTCTATTTAAGTCTGAGAAATTGTGAGTGGGCTCAGAGCCACGGTGTCTTGTGAGACTGCAGCTGTATACCATACATGGCTGTTTATAAAGTTTATTAGTGAAGTAATTTCTCACTTAAAATAGTTTTGTTGTTTATTGTTGGGAGTTCATTACTAATGTAGATAAGTGCCTATATAATGTTAGTAGTTAATACTGTTTTCAAAACCATCTCTATATTTTTAATGATTTTGTTGCATATTTTTAAATATCTACAGTACTTCACAAGGATAGAAATAAGGTTAAATTAATACATGCAAAATTTTTATTATATTTATAGTTTGTTGTACATCAGTATAAAATTTGAATAAAGTAACAAGCACATATTATAAAATATGATGACCACGATCTACAATTAAGAGAGAATAAATCTCATCACTAACTCCCTAACACGCTGACTAAAGAGTAATTTAAAAAGTAGACAAATTTTAATTAGGCACATGAGATTTTATACAGAGAACGAGACCAAAACAGCTTGTTATTAACCAGCTTTCAGCTGAACAAAGTCAATTATTCCAGGAAGAAGTTTGCAAGTTTTAAACCCATTCACACTAGTAAAAATGGCTAACAAGTTAATTCAGTGAAATTTTCAGCAAGAACTACATTCATTTTAAAATTTCTTAATGATTTAAATTTTAAAAAGTAAAGCGATTTCTTTAGAATCTGTTTTGAAATCATTTAAAAATGTTCTAATTAGGATTAGAACCCCAACCAACCCCAGTGTTTGTAGATGCTTAAGGGTGAGTTTTGAGCATATTTGCCTTCCAAGTTCATGCTAGCTGAATTTTAAACAGCGATAATCCCATCCCTTACTTGTTAATGCTTACTGAAAATGGAGCTAGTATGGCTCTTACAGTGAAATCTAAAGAATTTTTACTATTCTGAATGATAAGAAAAACTGAAAATAGATGTAGTTTGTCTTTGCTACCTAGCTAAGAAGGGTTCCTCTTCCTGAATGGTAGAACAATCATCTGGAAAGAGGGATACCTGTGTTTGACAGCCTATAGTTTTATGCGGTGCTTTTGTAGCTGTACCAGTCCCAGGATAAGAAAGAGACCCGCCCTGAGCCTATAGTTTGTTTATTTAGCACTTTGTGTGGTACTTTCTTGTTGTTTTCTTTTGTCCTTTTTTCCTTTACCTAGTTCTTTGGTTTCTCTTTAGTTTGACCTGTCTGTGACAAAAAGAATTATTACTGCTAATATAAAAGGTTTTGTTGTTTATGGTTGTCAATAGCCTCATAATGCATTAGAGATTGTAGCACTGTGTACAGGTTACTTGCGTACAGTCTGATCAATGCTGTGCTAATTGAGCAGTCACTCATAGGGTTGCTAACTCCCTTCTCCTAATCTGGGACATGTAATTCAGATTTTGGATATATATGTGATGACACATACATCTTTTGCATTAATGGGACATAATATCCATAGGTCAGTACCAGTTCCGCCCATATACTACAGTTTCTTGTGTTCCATATGTTTACCATGTACTCAACCAAGCTAAAATTAAAAGCTGACAAGTTATCACTTAAAACATCCAAGTTGATGGGACAAAAATTAGATCTATGCTGTGTTTTTTCTAACATCTTTCTGCAAGTTCCACCTACATTAATTCTTCTATATGGATTGTTATAAAAAATTGTAAAATACAAATGGCCATAGGCCTGCTCTCTTGAGCAACCCTACAATAATAAATTAGCGTGACTGCACAACAAAACAAAAAACAAAAATAGATTTAAACATCAATCCTTCAGCAGATGGCTTTTGTTTTAGGATAGAAAAATAGATGTTAAAGATTTCTTAAATTTTCAACAACAAAAAAAAATCTTATTTGCATGCAAAAAACCCTCACCAGAATGTTATATAATAAATGAACTACATTAACTGGCACACATGATGGCTTTAAAATGTATGAAAAAATACCGTGATGATGTCCTTTTATAAAGGAAACACCAATAACACAAACTTGGTGTTTTTCTTTGGTTGCATAATGGAGGGATGCATCTAAGCTTTGAAATTAATGCTTCCAAAGGACCAGCATTCATAAGCAATGATTCTAGCCGTGATTGTTTGCAGAAACCTAGAAAAATATTATATAGAACTAAGTTGTCTGGTGTATTTTTAGGTCTGTGTAGCTATGTAGCTTCAATAAGAGAATGTATTGATTTAAAGAGTGTGGGATATTGCTGTAACCAAGAGTACAAGTAGTTTATTATTCAAACAAAAATATTTGATTTTGGAAAACAGAGTCAAGCTCTGGAAAGATTCTGAGCCCAAGGAAGTGTATGTAGTGGTTTTGCAAATTTTAGCTCAGGCTTTTCATCACCATGGCTAACTATTATTAATTGTATGTATTCCAATTTCACCTAGAAGACTTCCAAGATTGGGGCTCCATTATGCACTGTACAAACATAGCATAAGAGACAATAATACCTCTTCTAATAGTTTAAATCTAAATAGACAAGGCAGAGAAGGATATAGCCTATAGTTAAAGTAAACAGAGTGATTGTTTGCAAACATGCATGTTAGGAAAGAATATCCAGGGGGAAAAGCTGTAGAAAGTAGTCTGATGACATAATTGGTGCATGCCAACTTGTAATCTTTAAATTCAGTGGTCTGTGTACAAGAGAATACTGTGGTTAAGTATTTAATAATATAATAAATAATATTTAAATATTCTTGAATTGCACCTCACTCCATAAGGAGACTTAATTAGATCATTGTGTAATTTATTGGCTAGAACATATGGAATAATAAGCATTGTGGATTTCTATAGCATAACAGCAGCTGTAGGTTAAATTGAGGACAAGTTTTCAAAATGGTCAGATTCTGTTAAGGTTTTTTCAGAAATAAGATGAAAGATTATTAATGTGAGCAAAATATTCCATAAAAGCAATACCTTCTCAGTTTTACTTGTAATTAAAGTTTTTGTTTCCTATACTCAGCTGGGAAGTCATCAATTCCAAACCCGACTACAGGCCCAGAATAAACCAATGTATTGCAGATGCACTGGTGAATTTATTTTTATTTCTTCAAGAAATGTCACACTTCAAAGAGAAAAACCCTGGCAAGGTAAGTTCAACAAAGAAAGATCAACATTTATATCCTGTTTTATCAGAAGGTGTTATGATTCAGAAAACTATAATTGATAAAAAAAATACAGTAGATAAATTTGCTAAAATAAAGACACTAAGCTAGATTCAGTCAGGACTTGTGCCGGCTTCTTCCTGTACAGACAGTAAGGGAAGTCATGTAGCAGAAAAGTTGCACCAGGGAAAGGTTTATGGCAGCAGAGTCCCACACGCCTCAGCCCGCCACTACAACACCAGAATTGGTGCGGGATATGGCATGGAATTGGTGCGGGATCAGGATGGCTATGGGATGCACTGTTCTGGAGCTCCCGTTGGAGATTACATTTGTCTCCTTACGGTAGAGACATCAGAAAGATCAGATTGCAATAATAGCTTTAACAAAAATAGAAGATGCCTACATCATTTATAAATATGTGTTGTTTTTTAAAATAGCTTCAGTTTATTTTCAGAAAGTTTTACACAAGTATTACATAAATAGCATCTAATATTATGACATGAGAGGATCCAACCTATATCCTAGTGCTGACATTTATCTGCTCTGATAATTGTAGCATAATCTTTCATAGACAGGTTGAGGTGGAAAACACATTCGTGATAAAGGCAAGGAAGAGTATAATATAATACTCTTCTCCTGTTGGCAGAGTGCTGTTGTATTTGGCCAAATGTGAACTGATCTTTTCAGTGAAACAAAATATGAATAGCACGACCAATATTTATAGTGAAACAGTGCATCATGGCAGCTGTAGTGGACATTACAGATTTTTGCTTGTATCTTGGAGTGTTTCACTGTTTTTTTTCTTTTTTTGCATTCAGACTTACTTGGACATGATAAATTTTGTTCTTGAGATCATAACAAGAGTTTGCATTAACATCTTTTCTGGAAAGAAGGCTCTTCAGACATAACACAATGAATTTGTATATTCCGAGATGAAAATTATATTAAGAAGCTAAGGTTGAGAATATATATCAATAACATAGGGTAAAATATATTTACAGGGATGTTGTGATTATCCTGGATTCAAACATATAACCAGGAAATTCAAAGTTAAGATTAAACTTAAAAGAAACCCAATCATACTGAGGTATGGAAACACAGCTTTAATGCACCCAGACAACCAAATTCTGCCCTCTACTGATCCCATGCAATAACCATATTGCATGGGGGAAAGGGGCACTTACCTCTTGAGCACCTATATGTGGCTGGGTGTAGTATTGTAGTCCTTTTGCTGCTTCTGGCACCCCCTTTTGGCTGTCTGCCTGTGTATGCCAATCTTCTGTTAAATATCTCCTAATTTAATTACAGGCTTCTAAATTTTCAGAAAATTAATTCTGTTTTCTAAAAATAAGTGCTGTAGTCTTGAAAAGATATGCTGTATTTTTCAAACACAACAGAAGTTAAATCTCTTCTTTATATATGAAAAATTCAGTTTAACCTATGCTTCCATAATGATACACTGTTCAGTGTTGACAAGTGCCCAGAGTTAGCAATATATGAGACAAAACACTGAAAATGTCAAGTAAATTACCGCTTAATTTGCACAAAGCTCTATCTGGCTTTAGCAAGATCTTGTCGATGCCTTCCTTTCATGATCATCAGAATCAGCCCCCAGTTTTAAATAGAGGAAAACAAAGAAACAAAATGAGCACCTGTTATTACTGTCTACTGTATTTCTTTTGATATTCCTTGTACCCAATTTTCATGATTGGTGATGACCAGGAGGTTGTTAAATCTTCCATATGGTAGGTGGAGGGAAGATATCTTATTTGTATAATGACATCTGAGACATGTTTTAATCACCCAAAAAATTGCTGTTTGATGCTTACTTTAATATTTATATGGCAATTATAATAAAAAGTCTTCAATATTGTACATTTAAACTAGAATATTACCCTGCTGGAGAATTGTTCTTATCCAAAGTGCTGGAAATATTTAATATCATAGCAATATGAATTCTAACTGTCATTTCTGATCTCTTCTGTTTTCAGTTTTGCCTTCTGGTCTGTAGTGTGTGTACATTTTTCACTATCTTGGGTAGTTACATTCCTGGAGTTGTACTCTCCTACTTTCTATGTAAGTATAATCTTTTTTTTTCAGTCATGTCTTACGCATGTTGTATGATCATTATGCAGTCTAACATAGTTTTGTTTTGTTTTTTAATAATTCTGTATCTGGATCAATGATGGTTTCATATGGAAGTCAGGTTACAAGTTTTTCAGTTTGTCAGTTAAAGTTCTGACACAACAAAGCACAACTGTATAATATCTTTCAGGCAGCGATATAAAGAGACTCAGATTTTATGTCAAAATCAAACATGATCATAAATAAAAATAAATGCTAGCATGACCACAAATTCCCTTTTGGAACTTGTGCAAATGTTTAGTCACTTAGTATAGGTAGTTGTTATAATGGTGCTTTCCTATAGAAGAGAAACCCTACTCCTCCACCTCACAACGTCTGATGCAGGTCAGAATGTGCTGCTTTTGATAGGTACTTTGCCAATGATTTCCATCTTTCAGAAGTTTATTTCCCTTCCTCAGAAAGCAAATGGTGTCTTCAAAGACTGATGGTGAGCTCTGAGCTACCTGTTATGGAGATATCTCTTCCATGGAAAACTATCCCACTACGCCTACTGTTCTCTACAAATTTTGCCACCAGTTACTGTAGTGTTTCATGTGTCCATATAGTCATCTAATACTGTCATTTATATATTAATGTTTTTTAAAAAAATTCAAGAGTGGATGAAGAGCTGAGTAAATTATATGGGGAAAAAAACCACCTGCTTTTGTCTTGCTAATATATCGGTGTCAATCTTCGCTGCTCTGAGAGAGTGCCTTGTCCTTTCAAGAGAATTTCTGGTTAAGGAGAGGGAAAAATAAAGTAAACTGAGGCTGATGCATATCTTAATCCACTGCATTGAAGCGTGATATCTGTTCAAGCGCACCATGTCAAGCTCTTAATAGACACAGTGTTAGGTGAAAAGTGTATTTGTTCTAAAATAGCTATGTACCAGGAAACCAATACAGAATTAATACAACAAGAATGCCAAAAGATTACCCCCATTGCAATTGGGAGAGAATGTTAAATTTCAAATAAATGTGGCTAGCAGCCTATTAAGATAATGACTATACCATGAGCACCAAGTATCTGCCCTATACCAGGAACAGAAAACATCTACACAAAACCAAGGAGAGCACTGGCTTTCTTTTCCCCTAGGCCATCCAGAATGCCATTGACACAAACAGCACACACACTCCAAGTCACTGACTGGAAAATCACATGGAGGAGCAAACACAAGTAGTGGATCCATCTCAGATGCCAAATAGGCCACTGCAGAAGGAACAGTTTTTAAAAACAAGTGTTCAAATGATCAGAAATTAATTGAGACCATCCAATACATGTTTTCTGACTCTGTCACATGGTGGGTGGTTACTTTTTTGTAACTATAACCTATGTCATGTGACTAGGAACAGGCAGTAAAGTTCAATATCTTACAAGCACTGTAATATTATATTGTGGTAACACCTAGAAGCCCCACTCAGGGATCCTGGCTCACTAAGTTAGGCATTGCAAACACATTGTGATACACTTCTGGATACCCCAAGAAAGTAAGTCACCCTGTTACTTCTCTGCCTAAGCATAAAAGAGATCTGCTGGTGGTAAACTGAATGACAATTCCTTGCCACTCCAGTTTGTTAGCCAGCCTCACATATTCCTCAGGACTCCTAAGTGCCTTACGGGTTAAATGTTGGTGTACTTCAGGCTCCCTGCAACATCCAAACCCTGTCACTGGACATTCACTGACATTACCAAGTGTGCTGTCTCTGAACAGACAGAATACACATCAACCTGTTTATAATGAATGCATAATAAAACAATAATACGTTTATAAATAAAGAACTGAAATTTAAGTAAAGCTAAGCAGAGAATAGAAACAGAAAATGGTTACAAATAAAACAAAAGTATAATCACGCTTTCTAGTGACTAAAACTTATCTCAACAGTCTCCAATCCTTGACTCAGAAGTTTCTTACCTAAAGCAACCTTTCAGTGTCACCCACCCCACGTGGCTGGGGATTTACTATTCATGGAATGCAAAGAGCTCTTTGTTTCTTCAGTGATGGATCACCAAAATGTCTTTTTGTTTGTTTCTCCTTCTTTTCCCTAAAGTTTGTTATCTTTGTTACCAGAGTCAGGATGAAGCCCTGAGATTCAGACTTCCGTGTCTTCCCATGCCGATTTCACATTTCCATGTTCATTTGTTACTCCTGTTCCCTCCAGTGCAAATGAATTGCCCATTGTCACTGGCATCAGCAGGCTCAGTTAGAGACAGGGAGACACCTGTGCTGTATCTCATTTGAGAGACAACCTGCTTCTCCCTGTGTTTGCTTACAGACTCTAAAACACAATATCAGTGAGCATTCATAATCCCTCATGTAATATTAATACATGCATTTCACAGTTATATCAATGACCAGTGTGTCACTAGCTTTCATTGGATATCTCTCACAACATTCTTTACAGATAAATATCATGACAGCCTGATGAGTTGCCAGCACAAAATAATGAATCACCAGTGCACCACCCCCTCTTCCTCTCTCACACATACACACTAAAAAGATGGTCCATGTCCCACAGATACTACATCATAGATCACTCCCTTATTACACCCATACAGCTACCTGCACTAATGATTTATTTCAGGAGCATAAGTAGTCCAAGTAGGAGAGGACACATAGTGGCTACAGACAAAACAGGATGCTCCATGTTACAACACAAGGATCATGGCCCTGACCTCTAAAGCCCTGCATGACTTGTCACAAACCTGATCTGTGGAGGACCTGCCAAGAGTTGATTTTGCAGGGTCTGGGGAAGCCAAAAACTGACCATAGGAGATGTGCCATTCAGTTGCTTTCTTAGCTGTGGTGTTTTGGGGCATACTTGTACACATAGGCCAAATTCTGATTTTAAGCTATGAATTCCATGTGGAATAGGTGGAACATGACATAGATTTCAATCCTTTTCAGTGTTTAGCAGTTCTTATGCCAATTTAAAATCTTGTCTGTCTATCCTGACAGATGAATTTATTTACTGTTGTTATTCTTTGTATTCGAGTAGTGCCTATGGGTCTCACTGTGGTAGGTACTGTACAAATGCTTAGTAAGAAACAGTCTGTGTCCTGAAAGAAGTATTCTCTCCATTTCACATATAAGAAACCAGACATGGAGAGATTAAGTGATTTACCCAAGGTCACGGAGAAATGTTGTCAGGGTTAGGAACTGATTACACAGATCCCCTGAGTGCTACATTAGAGCCTTAATAGTCTCTTCTCTCTGCAGGGGAAATGTCAGAAATGAGGAGGAATATTTTTTAAAGCTCTCTCAGTAATGAAATCTTAACAGTTTGAGATATTATCTGCCACCTCTTCCCCAGCATGTAGAGAAATGGGAGATAATGTTACCTTACGACTCTATCATGATACTGGGTTTGGTAGCAATTACTTCTAGGACTATGGATGTCAACAAATTTGACTGAATGTATTGTAAACCACCACCTGTAAATTAGGGATGTAAAAATTAGTTTAATTAAAAATCCATTTAAATGTTCTAATGGTTAAACTCTGGAGGGGAGCTGTGCTGGGCTAGGCTTCTCACTGCCAAATGAGAGCTGCCTCACTGTGGCTCTCCCCGCCGCAGTAGCCAAGCAGCTCTCACTCCTGGAGAGTTGAGCCGAGCCCAGCTACAGCTCTCCCCACCTCTCTCTCTCTCACCTCCTCCTCCCCCCCCGGCTCCACGCTTCCCCGCCAGCAAGAGCTACCCAGCTGCTCTCAGTGGCAGGGAGCCAGCCCACTTGCTGGGAGCCAGCCCAGCTGCAGCTACCCACCCCCCACACTGGCTCAGCACTTTCCTGCTAGCAAGAGATGCTCTCACTGGCAGGGAGCCAAGCACAGTTGCTGCACCCCTCCCCCCTCCAGTTTAAATGGTAATCAGCTGATTACCATTTAAACATTTAACCTTTTATATCGCTACTTTAAATTCTACTTTGGGATGAGGCAAAATTAACAAAGCATGGTTTTCTTTTAAATATATAAATACAGTGTGTATTTTTGTGGACAATACCAGCAGTATTATTTCATCTAATGGTTAAAATTGCTGATTGACATAGATTGATGTTCCACAACAGCAGAAATTTTCTTCAAAGTGGGATAAAATGCACATACAAGCCTGGATCAATTGGCAAGTGGCAGCAGGAATAAATGGTAGATAAGGGTTACAGGAATCCCCTGGGTCTGATATTCTAGTTCACCAAAAGAGTGTCGTGAGGTTTTTAATAAAAGCCTGTAATCAATATCATTGCAAAATGCATGTACGGATGTTGTGCATAGCGTTAAGAGTTAGGTATGTACACTGAAAATTATGTTCTTAAGGTCTTTGTCTAGGGACTGGTCACCAGGAGCGGTCAGAAATAGGTTTTCTTTTGGACAAGACATATTTGTTTATCTGTTTACATGTAAATTAAATATTGTCTGGTTCACAGTGGGCCTCCACTCATGAACCAAATGGTAATGAAGAATGGTGAACTCTTCAAAGAGAGGAAAGTAACAGAAAGAGGTAAACAGTGGGGCAGACAGGAGCAGGGGAAGCCATCTTGAAGTGCATATCAACACCCTGGCATCTTCACCTAGGAAGTAAATGGACAGGAAAATTTGCTTTAATTGAAAAGGAGTCTCAACCAAGCATAGTTGAAAATGTTGAGAGAACTTCAGGTGAGATAAGCTTTTTTTAGTCAGGAGGATAACTTGTTAATTAAGTTTGGTCTCTAGAAAGTATGTTATGATATTGTTTTATATGTAACCATTTGTTTCCAATATTCTGATTCACGGCCACTTGAATCTCTGTTGTTTGATAATAAATATTTTCTCTCAATCTATCTAAGTGCTGCGTGTTTAGCAGAGCTTTGTTCCAAGGTATAACTAGTAAGCTGTGGTGTACTGTTCCTTTGGGAACAGCAGGCCTGGTTGTGGTGTGAGTGTTCAGCGAATAAGGGGCTGACTCTGTAAAGAACATTCTGAGGACACACACGCCAGTTTGTGCCTAACGCTAATCTGTACGAAAAGAGGAAAGCCTGGAAGGTAGTGTGTCAGCAGACGCTGCTGGTTTCAAAAAGCTGATCCACAGCAAGTACAGACAAGACTCCCTCACACTAAGAACAGACAGTGGTGAGGTTCCTGTCTACCCCTGGAAAGTGTCTCTGTGATATCCTTTTGCTTCTGATTTGCACTGGAAATGGACAGGAGTAGAATAAAGAGGACTTATTATTATTCGCTTACTTTGAAATGCAAATGTGGACCCCTGTGAGAGGCCTTGGATCGTTGTCACTAGAGACTAAAGCTCTGTTTATCCAGATAAATTATGGTTTACACAGCAGCTGTGGAACGCTTTGCCCCTAGCCTCAACAGAACGCATTTATAGGGGCGGGAGAGAAGGTAGTTTGCTCTCAGTGCCCAGCCTTCTAAAGAGTCTATGAAAAGAGGTGCCATTGATGTGAATATATTGGTAGTTTTTGTGCTGTGGACTAGTGAACAGTAGTAACTGGACTGAAACCAGTAATTTGTCTGACATGGCATTTACAGTTGTTTAAGTTATGTAGAAGTAATTCTCTTTAATTAATCAAATGTATGGTGTAATCTTTATTTCGTGATTTAAACAGAAATATTTAAGTAACCATTCTCTTCATATCTTCTTTTTTTGTTACAGTACTGTGTGCCTTTTTATGTCCGCTCTTCAAATGCAATGAATTTGGGCAGAAGGTGTGCAGCAAAATCAAGTCAGTTCTGCTGAAACTGTATTTTGGAATTGGGGACTATATCAACCAAAAGAAGAAAGAGAGATCTGGTAAGTAACATGTGCGTGGAGTTTGTTTTTCCTGCATACAGTTCCAAATATTATAGATATGTAAAATTATGCAAAAAATCTGCTCATACTGTAAACATCACAGTTCATCTTTTGAAACCAAGCATGAGTATACCTGTCATTACTGAAATTCTAAACTGAGGGGTGGGAGCAAAATTTAAACACAGAATAACAGAGTATGTCAGATTGACCAGCTAGGATGGGATGAGGAGTCTTCATATAGAGGGGAAGCAAGGTCGGGCTGAGTCCTTTTGTTAAATTTGATCTGCTCCATCACTTCATATACTTAGGAAAAATGCTGGTCTTAAAATATGAAACATTAGTCTAGCCACTTTACTCAGAGTTGTCATTTACTTCCAAGTGCATATGTTCTATTCACATTAAAGCACCTAATGTCTAGTAATTAGATTTAGGCTTCTGAAATCAGGATCCCTGGATTCTAACCCAGCTAAATTATGCTAATGACTGTGTGACATTGGGCAAGTCACATAACATCTGTGTGCTTCTGTTTGAGGTGTTTGTTTGAAATTCTTTGAAATAGAAAATACTGTATAAATGCACGTTGTTCATTTTATTAAGATGTTTGTTGTGGAAGGTGTGTGGGGGTCACAAAACAACTGCTGGGGAGGATATGAAATGATATACTCATTTATTTTTGAGCCATGAAATTGCATTACAGTATAAAACCAAAAGGCCATACTTCTGATGCTCAAGATAAATAAAAAATTGCATCTTTATCCAGACTTCCTAGGAGACACTTTTTTTCTGGGTCATCTTTATATGAGCAAAATTATTATGTTGCTTATCTGATTTTTCACATGAGGGAGAAAGCAAGTGACACTGGGAAAATGTGTTTTGTCATAGGTATGAGGTTATTATTGAAAATGCTTCTGTTCAGGCCCAGCAACAGCAATTCTGGCCCCAGAGCAGAACAGGCAATGCCCCTCTGCCCCAGAAAGGGATGACTGAGGTTTACAACCATTGACGTGGGTGAAACTTTCCCTTGAGGAGCCTGGCTCCCCATCCTACCTCTTCTGCATAAGACCCTGCCCATGCTCCACCCAGCCCCGCCCCCTCCCCTGCTCATCCTGCTTTCTTCCACACACCCTCTTCCCCCAGGCAGCAAGCAACAGCAGGGAGGCTGAGCAGGGTGCAGGGAGCAAGCAGGGGAGGAAAGAAGGGATGCACATGGCAAGCTATGTCGGGGAGGCCAAGTGTAGATAGGGGGGATGGAGGGACATGGTGAGTGGGGGCCAAGCAGGGCCTGGGGTGGACCAGAGGTGAACTGTGGGTGGGCCACAAGCAGAAGAGGCAGGACGGGGAGCTAGCCCCCCTCAGGGAAGCTTCAACTGCCCCCCATGGGCCAGGCCCTTTTAAATCACCAGGCCCCTGGGCAATTGCCCCTTTTGTACCCCATCTTCTCCCCCAGTTGGCAGGCATGCTTTTGTAGCACCTTCATTGTAAGATTTTATATAGCTTTACAAAAACAAATTTAATTAAGCTTCACACCATCCTTGTTGGGGGAGGGATTCCTTTTTTAGATGGGGAAAGCTCAGGCACAGAGAGGCTAGAGAACTGCCCAAGGACACAACGTAGTATGTGACAGAACGAGAAATAGAACCTACAGTAGGACATTGGACTCCAGACTCAGCATCTACAGCTGCTTTTCTCCAGCTAGACTACTGGGGGAAAATACACTTGTTTAAAAAAACCTTTTTCCAAAGATTCAGTCAGCATTTAAGGAGAATTGCAGTAAGACAAATTAATCTTAAACTATAATTTAGATAGGAAATCAAATCTAAAATAAAGAATTCTTATCACACCCATGTTCCTTTCAGACCTAGATTACAGCAGATTCCATTAGGTTTTGTTAAGGAATACATTTATGTTAGGAGCAAATTTCTATTTATAAACTTTTGTTAACTTTGCCTCAAAGTGATTTTTTTCATTTATATTGTAATTTTAAGCTGAAAATTAGGAAGAACGATATGTTTCTCCTACCAGTGTACTTGGGCAGATTGCTTATATGCATGGAGCTTGACTCTTTGGTCATGTTTAAATGTTAAATCAGTAGAATGCACATTCATTTAAAATTTTTCATGCCATATAACTTCATCTTGCAGATAGTGCACTCTTCCCCGAGCATAAAAGCAGCTTTATCAACTGTGTTTTCTCTTATCTTAATATATGTACTGTGGGTGCTATCAAAAATAAGTAAAAATAGCATTAGAAGGGGTCCAGGAGTCTTATCAGCTTTTCTGCTAGCCTGCAATGTTGCTTCCAGTTAAATTCCTTCTAAAAAAAGGGGGGGGGAAGGTGGAGGATGAGACTGTTTCTCACAGAAGGGCAGAGAACAGACCATGCAAAATGTCCGTTCCTTGTATGTTCACTGGAGACACCTGGGACACAACAAAAACTACCAGACCAATTTGGTCACTTTCAGTGCAAATTTTAAGGTAAGATGAATACCGGGAGAATGAATGGATTTAGTGCAAAGGAGAGAAAAATCCTGTGCACAAAGACCTGTATGTAAGTATCCAGAAAATACATGCATTTTATTCAGAAGAAAATAGCATGGCTTGCATACCCACTGCCTATTTTAAATCTGCAAAATACAGCCATCTCAACACTCGAATATCTAGGTGGAAGGTGGAGTTTTGAATTGTAGTTACTTGAATCGTTTTATTTGTGTTAATTTGTACTTGCATTGTAGTTTCAGGGATGTATGTTGTGAGAGCAGCAGGGAACAACAGGTTTTAAAAAGAAATAAACATAATAAAGACAGGTAAGTATGCAGGAAGACAGTGCAGAGGAATGTTGTCTCTCTGGCTACAGCTGATATAGAATAATGCCTCAATAAATACCCAGCCTCTGAGTCAGCTTATTTTACATCACCAGCCTATTATATATAAAATATGAATAATTCATTGTGTTAGCCGATGAAGCCCATAATACGATTGAATTATTTAAGGAGCTGTAGCTCAAGTTGTTGTACAGAAACAACAGAAATAACTCAAAGGTAATCAAGGTAGGATAGAAAATAACTAATTGTAATTTTCTTTCTTTCAGAAGCAGCAAAACCAAAATCCACAGAAGATGACAGTGAATTAGACATATCAGCCCTGTGTCCTAAGGTGACTAGGTTTTAGTCAGCTATCTCCATTTATGTAAAAAGCACTGAAAAGCACAGTCTCTGTGCTGCATGAAAGATTATTTTTTCCCCTAATAAGAGACATGCTGTTGCTGACCAGGAACATAGCCATGTGCATCAGATCATACTCTAAAAGTGACTCTCATTATCTCCATCCTGCTTTACCCAGAAACTAACCACATCTATGACTACTGGTTCCTCAAATGTCTGTGGCCCACTGGGCTATTCTTCTGGGGAAGCTATATCTGTTCTAAGATGATACATCCCTATGGTATTGGCTGCATAAGTACTACCAGAATTTCATAGCAACTTAATCTATCCCACTTCTCCAGAGTGGAGATACAGATTCTTATTATTATTACAATAGTGCCTAGAGACCCAACTGAGATCATTGTAAAGCAAATTCATTTTGCTATTTGCAGCTTCCCCTCTCTAACTTCAAAATATGTAAAGAAACATTTCTACAGTTAAACCACATAATTTGTTAAAGACTTGTGTAATCATTAAAACCCATTTGACCCTTTTAATGTGATGTTCTGCTGCTTGTAAACAAGTATACCATGCAGCCTTTGTACAGTTCTGTAGCATTGATAATACATACAACAAAAATACTTTAAAATACTTCCAGTCTGTGTTAATATACAATATAACTGTATACCATGGCTCTCTGCAATGTAATCACAGAAAGTATATTAAATGACAATTATTTGATATTGAATGATTAGGACTAGGAATTCCCATACTGGATTGGACTAAATAGTTCATGTAGTCCAGAAACCTGACTCTGACAGCAGATGCTGCCAGATGCTGTAGAGGAAGTCAGTCATGGGCACTTAATGGTTGTTTTATGCTCAGAAGCATAAAGATTTTTTTTCAATAGGATAAAAAACTGTAGCTAATGTGATTGACCATGTATAGATCAAACACAATAAGAATAATTATTTTCATGTTTAGCTAGATTTGATTTTGCTTTGTGTATAAAGTATGAATACACATGCAGCATTTGCAGAGTGCTCTAGTTCTCATTACAAATAGAATAAACATCCACATAAAACATGACAGAGAGTAAACTATGACTGTGTATCTGTAAGCAAGGTATTTTCTAATGCTTGCTTAGCATAGTGTGATTTCAAGTGATGGGAAAGGAAGCTGGAGCACCAAGCAGGGATAAAATCAGAGACATCTAAATGTGTTATATAATTGCACATGTTCAAATACATCCTGTAACTAAGGTGTATTTACACTGCAGCTTCCCAGCTCAGGTAGACAGATGCACTAGCTCTGCTCAAGCTAGTGTGCTAAAAATAGCAGTGTAGCTGGGGCATAGGTTGGGCAGCATCTTGGGCTATCTGCCTGAGTACAAATCTGCCCAAACCCCTTGGATACATATTCAGGCAGATAGCCTAAGCTGCCACTAATGCTACCCCCCAGCTACATTGCTATTTTTAGCACACTAGCTTGAGCAAAGCTAAAACATGTCTGTCTACCCAAGTTCCCAACTGCAGTGTACATGTATTGCAAGTGTTATCTACTTGTTTCTACATTTAAGCTGGGGAGAATTTTTATATGGTATCACAAGCAAGATGCATACATTGTTTTTCAATATGTAGGCATTAACTTAACTGTAAAATGAATTCTCTGAGTGTAAAAATTCCACATTTCATGGGGGGATTTTTGTTGGGTTTTTTTTTTTTTGTTGGTATATATAGATTAGTCCTACAGTTGTTGCAAAAGAGCTGTCGGTGTCTGACACAGATGTATCGGAGGTATCTTGGACTGATAATGGGACCTTTAATTTATCTGAGGGATACACTCCACAGACAGACACTTCTGATGGTATGTATTGGTTTTGGTTAAGTCTTCATTTATTACAGTACTGGAAATTATCTAAAACCTTTAGGGAATGTCAGGACATGACAAATGCCTTGTAAAAGCTGACATTTATTAAAATATATTGCAATAGGTTTAATTTATTGTGTTTTGGGGACATCTGCTGGACAACGATTGTCTATGTCTTGTGCATCATGCAGCACATCAGTGCATAACTTAAATAACATCATCAGCAAAGGCTAAACGAAACATACTCAGAGCCAGCAAGACCCAGCTATCTCCACCAGAGTTCTCAGGCAGGATGGAAAAATAGGATTTATCCTCTTGCTCTTTGGTTTCAGTATGCTATGTTAATATAAGGGGAGTAGAGGAAGAGCATACCTTAATGTGTTCAGTAACCTCTCCAGCAGCCAATTAAATAAAAGCATTAATGGACTCCAAATAATAGAATTTTGGGGGAGGTGGTCAGCACTGAGCCAGGAGGGGATGAGGAGACTCGGAGGTTAGAAGGAGATACTCAAGGACTCATCTTTCAAGACCAAATGATGAGATCCTTACTCCATCTTTACTCAAGCAATCTCCCACTGGGACTTTGCATGAGTGAGGACTGAGTAGAAGCAAAGTACGGAGTTCAGGATCTGTCCCTCTGGATAGGTTATAGAGAACTTCCACCTAGCCAGATCAACAGAAATATCATAGTATTGTAAATGTCACTGATATTGCATATGCTGTGTCAGGTGTCATTACAGTAAGCTTGATGTAATCTATTCAGTCAATAATTCTGCAGGTCCTGCATTTTATTTCTTTTAAAATGGAGATTGCTTAAAATTACAAGTAGGATAGTATTATAGGGTAGTTATATATGCCAAATCAGTGTCACTTAATTCACTCTTTTTTTAAAGTAGCTATCCCAAGTTGTAGGCAAACAGCACTGTTTGGTGGAAAAATACAAGTTAATGATAGATATGTATGATACATTTTAATCATTTAAACTTCAAAGCTTTTATATTAGTTAACCTTATCAAAACTCCTTGTCCCTTGTTCTTATGAAACAAAATAAATTCAGATTAATTTTTTTTTTAAATCCTCATTCAAACAGTGCATATTAGAACAAAGGTTCTTTTCACATGTATTCTACTTAATTCACTCCCTGATCCACAGGCCTACGATCAGTTGGTGTTTTAGTTAGTAGAATAAGGACTTTATAGATTCAGGTCCTAAAGGCACACTGTGAAGTTCTAATTTAAAAAAAAAAATCTTTATTGCTAACAGTTTGGATTATTAAAAATAAAATTATTAAATATCTGATTTAGTTTTAACCATTTAAAAGTGAAACTGCACTGGTCAGTTTTGCTAAGGATTTGTGTTTAAAATTTGTGGGGATGTTTTACATACAGCCTGGATGTAAACAAAAACATTTTCATGATATTTTTTCAAACCTTAACAAAAAGAGAATTGTTAATGGATTCAGACATTCCCAAGCAGATTTTACAACCTGTCCCCATCAGCACAGTGCTCATGCATGAGTACCACAAAGTGAGTTTCACCAGGGAGTTTTTATTCTTTAGGCTGAGTGAAATGTAAAAAGTAATCAGTTTTAATGGTAAAAAGGAAATTAATTTTTACCTTTTTATAATCTAAAGCATCTTTTAATATTTACTTTTAACCTGACGTTTTCCCATTAAATTATAAATGTTTTCTCACTGAAGCAATACAGTCTGATTTTGAGCAACAATGACGTTCACAGCTTTGAAATACTGGGTATATAAACTGAGAAATGTTTAATTTGATTGGTGTCAGAAAGCTCTCCTTTGCTAAATCACAAACTTGTGGTAGGGAATAAACTTTTTACTAAAAATAATTATTTATGTTCTCTCCCTGGTTTGCTAACAGTATTTTCCACTGTTAATCACTTAATAGATTTTGACCGACCTAGTGATCATGAAGAAGCTTTTGCCAGAGATCTTGCAGAATTTCCCTCTTTAGAAAATGGTGCAGGAACAAATGATGACGACGACTCAAGCATTGGCATTCCCATCCAGCAGAAGAAAAAAAAGGAACAGATGCCTTCCAAGTTGGCTCACTCTCCCAGACAGAATAAAGAGAGGCAGTCTGCCACAGGCCTCTCTCTGCCTTTGACCAGTGACCAAACCTTTAACCTAGTGAGTGGTATTGCCGGTGATGTTATTGCAGCTGCCGTGTCTGCTGCCATCAAAGACCAGTTGCAGTCCACACAGCAAGCACCCTCACAGGTGGTCCCCAGTTTGAGTGAGGAGACAGACACAGAAGAAGCTGATGATTTTGAACTGCTTGACCAATCAGAGCTTGAGCAGATTGAGAGTGAACTGGGGCTTACACAAGGCCAAGAGGAAAAGCCACAAGAAAAAAAGAAATCTTCAGGCTTCCTTTCAAATCTTCTTGGAGGTCATTAACTTGGAAATTAGAGCTAGTAACACAGCAGAAGTGAAACAAAAAACCAAATGCAAAAAAAAAAAAAAAAAGGAAAATTCTGAGCTGTAAGCTTTAACTATTTCTTCAGATGTGTTGTAATAATTTCCCTTACACAGAGTAAATTAACTGGAAACGTATCAGCTGACACTGATAGTTTAATGTTTCTGATAGTTATGCCTCGATGTAGTAGCATGGAAATGAAGTATCTATCCACTCTTTGGTCATTGGTGAATGTTAGAGGTCAGTTGTTATTTAAGAAACAATTTAATTGCCAAATCCAGATTTTGGGGTCCTCAGCCAAATACTGTCCTCCTTCAGTTTGTTTACACTTAGTTTTCAAGCATCCAAAGCATTTAACAATATGTACAGTGAAGAGAAATTATTAATGGGCTGCAGTGAGATTAGCAAAGTCTTATCAGCCTCTATTATAGTGAAACAACTATTTCCCTATGGTTATTGCATGTGGCACATTTGAGGTCCATGAACACTTTAACCAGCATAAACCTCTAGGTTAAGGATGTGTGCAACACCATCGAAATTAACAAAAGTTGTGTTGCATAGGTAAACTTTCAACTGAATTTTTTTGATAGGCTGATAACTTTGGAAATGTATCTCTGATGTTTTAAGCTTGTAGAGTTATGAAACGGCATGCTACTTGATCGCCTGCTGTATTCTCTGTTAGAATCTGGTACTGGGCAGTATTGTCCATAGAAAGCAAGGCAAATACAATGTTACACTTGAGATTATGAATATCATATAACTGAACAAGGTGTTTGTTGTTTTGTTTTTTCATTATAGTTTGGAATAGGGAAGGCAAGAATATTAAAGGTGAACAGAGAGGCTTTTTACCTACCAATTCCTGCAGTCAAGGTTCTGTTTTTCTATGGAGACAGCTGCCATCCCTCATAATTAAAGTTGTGTAGAGAGCTATTCTTTAAGCTATATTTGGGGTTCAGTGAGGCCAGATGTTATAGAAACACAGAAATTTCTTGGCTTGCAAGTGAAGGAGGAACTTATTTAAAAATATTTATTTGTAATCTTTAACTCCACATATACTTGGACTGTCTTGGGATCTTAAACAAGTAACTTATTCAATTTTTTCAAGATTTTTTGGTTCGCCTTTAAACAAAGATGAAAGGTAATGCTAATTTAAGATAAACAAAGATTAATAGGAAGAAGTACAGCTAGTTTTATTAATGTGCTGTAAATTGTTAGCAGGGTTGAGGGACCACGTCAGCTGTTACCACTAATCTTTACGTGATCTCCTATTTGCTGGCATTTTAACAGGTGAATGTCATTATCTAGGATCCTCAGAAAGTACAGACCAAGCTTATAGAGCAAGGTCAATTTTTCTTCCATAATAGAATATTTTTAGAAAAAAACCCTTGTTTTAAAGTAACAATTTAAATTTTTTCTTTCTGAGGCATTAAAAAGCTAGACAGATTGCCAAAAAGATTTTAGGTAAAGGAAAGCTACGAAAGACTTGACACTACCTTTAATGTTGCTTCTGCTTATGTGTCAGTAACGCATATTGACTGTGTTTGCTGTCCTTTATCAGTACAAAAGTGAGCCTGTGCCTTCATTATCTAACCCATCCTGAAACAAGTGAAAACTGGATGTAGAGCCTACAAAATGTAGTTTTTAAATTGATATCATCCTGACATTTAATGCAAGTTTCTGAAAAATAAATAAAATACAGCCACATATTTTATATAGTATTAGCTTTTAGGTTTCTTTTATGACTTTTTCCCAACCTGTGCATCCCCATTTAAAAAACAAACAAAAACAAAGCCTGTGGCCAGGAAAATAGTGAGTGTAAAAGCCATTTCAGTTTTTCAGATGAGTAAAAAACACTGTTTCCTTTATGCATGTTTAAGACAATCTATCTAGTCAGCAGAGTACAAGTTACAAGTCACCAATGAAGCTTTACAGAACATCTGGACAAAAGTATGCTTCCCTTGCATGATGTTACAGGTAACAGAAGGTTAAGTTACAAAACTTGAAAAAACTGGATGGGCAAGGCTGGAGAAGGGGAAGTCTGTAACAAGACTGTAAATGGATAATGAAGCATACTAGCTTGCTATCGATGGTGGCATTGTAACAGCGTGCACCTTATTGCTGTTTTCTGAAGAATATTTGTGGTTACAAAAGTATATAATACAGGGGCACTCTTAGTGAAACACGTATTACATCAAGGAAGAAAAGCAATTGCAGGAGGAGTTGCTTAGACTTTTTGTAAATGATCCACTTTCTGGTTTCAAGATAAAAAAGTAATTCGTTTGACTACAGCAAAAACAACGAGAGTTCTGTAGCACTTTAAAGACGAACAAATTTAATTTCTGCAGGCATAAGTGGGTTACAGCCCACGAAAGCTTATGCCTGCAGAAATTAAATTTGTTCGTCTTTAAAGTGCTACAGAACTCTCGTTGTTTTTGCTGTATACAGACTAACACGTCTACCCCTCTGGAACTTTTCACCATAGTTTGACTACATGTTCTGGTGTGGAATAAGTCCTGCATGGTTCATAGGAAGCAAGGCAAAACAAACCTGTGCGTACAACTTACTGAAATGTGGGAGCATGATTGTTCATTGATTGGTACCCCTGTGTTTGGCTTTTTAAATGATTTTGTTCTTCTGTTTTAATTATACTTTAACTGTTTGTTCAGGACCCCAAATATTGCAGGATTGGAAGAAGAGGACTTAGTAAAATTATTAGTAGTTAATATTCCTCTTAAATTTGCTGAAGGATGCTCTTTATAGCATATCCGTTCATGTTTTATTGATGTCAAATTGACTCACAAGCATCTATCAGAGCAAAAAAAAAAAGCTTTGGACTCTGAATAGTAAGTAATTGAGCATGCCATGATTTTCTGCACAACTTTCTCAAAAAATGACAGCATAAGTCAGAAGTACTTGGTTCAGAAATAATTAAGAAATATTGGTTATGCATTCCTTTAGCAACAGTTGAGCACAAAGAAACATTTTCTGTCTTTCTAAAAGGTCCCGTCCAAAATGTGTACATTTGGAATTCATATTAGGGATCCTAATTTTGCTGCACTCAGCAGCAGGAACAAAACAAGTATTTAAGAATTACAACATTTTACACTTTCACAATAATTCTCACAGCTTCTTTGCAATCAAGAGTACTCCCACCTTTCAAAAAGGAATAAAATTACAGAAACAAAGCCATATGAGTATGAGAGAGTAAATTAATGGTGTAAAAGTGTATATTTGCTTCATAGAACACTTGTTTTGACATAATATGTTGTAAAAAAAACCCACACAATATTGAGCTGTATGGTGATTGTATCTTTAAGAAATTTCTCCATTTGTTAGAAGAGCACATAATGGGATTCTAGTTCAGGCCTCCTTACTCAAGAAAATTCCTATTGATTTCATTGGGCTTGTTGCCCTCGTAAGGATGGCTGAATTGGGGGCCTTAGCCGTGTCACTTCTGTTTCTTGAACAACATGTTAAATCTGGAATAAAAGAGCCTGCTTTCAAAATGTTTAAACTTGGCTATAGAAGCCTTTTTGGCACATACAAAAATCATAAATGCGTAATTTTAATAATTTAGTTAGCTTGTTTCTTTTTAAATCGAATCTACAATGAGGAGGGATAGCTAAGTGTATTTGAGTACAGACAAATAGGACATTACTAAATATGAAAAAATACAGATTGTATTTGCTTTTAGTTCATTCTGCACTTATTCCAGGTGACTGTCCATTTAACTAAACACTTTGCTGAAGAGACATGCCTTGGCGTTAGTTGCTTTCATATTAAATAAATGAACAGTCTACAGATACAATCTATCCAGGTAACCAGAAACTGGAAAATTACAAAATGTCTTAACAGTTTATCTAAAATATTTTGCAGCACTTTACCTAATATGATTACTGTTTTATAAACATGGAATTATTATTATTATAGTAATTGTTTGTAAAACCATTTAATAAATCTGTTAGTTTTTATCTTTCATTATATAAAATTGTATGTTTGTTAATCCAGAAAAATAACTTTAGTCAAGATAATGCCACTTCTTGTTTTTTTCTAATCTGATGTGAACCACTGTTTAATAGTGTAGAGGGTCATACTAAATAAATAATCTTAGCTCTCAGTGACAGCCTGATAATTTTAGAACTTCATCCATGTAAGCAGGATCTGAATGAGTTCTCCCCTGACGTCTTGTGATGAGCTGGGGGAAAGGACTTCAGGAGCAGACTGTTTGTGCCTCGACGCACCTACTCTGCCTAGGTGCACAGCAGAGCGATCTGCTGCTCTCCAAAATGATCAATTCTGACTGGTGTTGGGTTACAATTACTCTAGTGTCTGAATGCAGGGGTAATGGAATGTTGTTATCTTGACTGTATGAGTACAAAGCAGCAGAACTTTACTTAGCTTGCCCTGATTGATGGGATACCCTAAACTGAACCTCAACCACTAAATAGGGGGTAGGGATGCCAAATCCCACTGAAAGACAGAAAGCGTGGTGTGGGTTCTACTTAAAGACCGTCTCCCTTTCCATTGTTTAAAGGCAGAGCTGATTACAGTCAATAGAGAGTCTTTGTTTTGTTAAGTGATCGCTAGAGCTGAAATCACTGATAACTAGTCTCGCTGCTGAGCCTTAGACCTGATGTGGGACAGTACTGCAGTGAAAGAGACTGCCCAGCCTGCAGTGAGGTTCCCCACTACCTGCTGAAATCCCTGAGAGGGGGGTTAAGTGGTGGAACATCGGAATGTGACATCAGAATGAATGGTGGTGGCGGCAGCCAGCGATGGCAGCACAGTGAGTGGCAGCAGCAACTAGTGGTGCCAGAGTGAATGGCAGCAAGTGTGAGTCAGCTGCAGAGCTGAGCAACTGAGGACAGCTCAACACCTCCTGCTCCCTGGGCTGGGAGGTGAACTCACATGAATGCAGGTCTGACCTCTGCGCCCTACTCACCAAGGACGGTAACTGAGTGAAGTGCAGGGAGACAGCAATGTCAGCTTAAAAGAACATTTGTTGGACTTTCACACCAAAGGTGAGAAACTGAGGCAAAGGACACTGCCCAACATATTCTGGAACGGATATTTAACATACATAAAAACAGCCACACTGGGTCACCAGTGGACCATCTAACCCAATATGGCTAATGCCAGGTGCTTCAAAGGAAGTGAACTAAACAGGCAATCATTGAGTGCTCCATCCCTGTCCTCCACTCCAGCCTCTGGCAATAAGAAGGTAGGGACACCCAGAGCACAGGGTTGCATTCCTGACCATCTTGGTTAATAGTCATTGATGGATTTATCATCCATGAGCTTACCTAGTTCTTTTTTGAACCCCATTATAGTTTTGGCCTTCACACCATCCCCTGGCAACAGGTTCCACAGGTTGACTGTGCACATTGTGTGAAGAAATACTTCCTTTTGTTTTAAACCTGCTGCCTATAAATTTCATTGGGTGAGCCCTGGTTCTTGTGTAATGTGAAGTAGATAGCACTCCCTTATTCACTTTCTCCACACCAGTCTCAATTTTATAGACCTCTATCATATCCCCTATTAGTCATCTCTTTTCCATGCTGAAAAGTCCCAGTCTTTTTAATCTCTCCTCATAGGGAAGCTGTTCCATACCCGTAATAATGTTTGCTGCCCTTCTCTGTACCTTTTCCAATTCTAATGCATTGATTATGTTTTACAATTTGCATTACTTTGCATTTATCAACTTTGAATTTTATCTGCCATTTTGTTGCCCAGTCACCTAGTTTTGTGAGATCCATTTTTAAGTCTGCAGTCTGCTTTGAACTTAACTGTCTGGAGTAATTTTGTATCATCTGCAAATTTTCCCACCTCACTGTTTACCTCCTTTTCCAGGTCATTTATGAATATGTTTAACATTGCTGATCCCAGTAAAGAAGCCTGGGGGACACTAATATTTACCTCTCTCCATTCTGAAAACTGATAATTTATTAATACCCTTTCTTTTCTGTCTTTTAACCAGTTACTGATCCAGAGGAGGACCTTCCCTCTCATCCCAGGATTGCTTACTTGGCTTCAGAGTCTTTGGTGAGAGACCTTGTCAAAGTCTTTCTGAATGTCCAGTTATACTATATCCACTAGATCACCCTTATCCACATATTTGTTGATCCTTTCAGAGAATTCTAATAGATTTGTGAGTCACGATTTCTATTTACAAAAGCTATGTTGACTTTTCCCCAACAAACCGCATTCATCTATGTATGTGATAATTTTGTTCTTTACTACAGTTTCAACCAATTAGCCTGGAACTGAAGTTAGGCTTACCAGCGTGTAATTGCCCAAGATTGCCTCTGGAGACTTTTTTTAAACATTTGGCATCACATTAGCTATCCTTCAGTCATCTGGTACAGAAGCCTATTTAAATATGTTATATACCAGACTTAGTAGTTCCACAATTTCATATGTGAGTTCCCGGGGACTTATTATTATTTAATTTATCAATTTGTTCCAAACCCGACCTCTATTGACACCTCAATCTGGGACAGTTCCTCAGATCTGTCACCTAAAAAGAATATGTAGGTGTAAGGTGTAGGAATCTCCCTTGCATCCTCTGCAGTGAAGACTGATGCAAAGAATTAATTTAGCTTTTCCACAATGGCCTGATCTTCCTTGAGTGATCCTTTAGCACCTCGATCCTGTAGTGACCCCACTGATTGTTTGGCAGTGTTCCTGCTTCTGAAATACTTAAACATTTTTTTCTGTTAGTTTTTTAGCCTAGTTGCTCTTCAAATTCTTTACTGGCCTGCCTAATTATACTTTTTTTTGCCCACGGTCACATGCTTTCAAATCAGTTTTGATGTTTTCCCAAATTAATCCAAGGTTCCTTTCCCCTTTTTATTAAAAACTTTCTTTTGTCCTACACAGACTCAGTCACTGCAAGGGGGGAAGTGTTGCCTCTTAGATGTAGGCCCTAATAGTAATTAAAGATTTACTATAAGGAATCCATCTCGTGAACTGTGATGAAAAGGAAAGACTTACATTTTATGAGTGAAAGCTATGTATCGTGTGCAACAGTTACGTGCTATGTGGAAAACTTTGGAAACGTGTACCAAGATGGAAGTGCCGGGTGCAGAGACTGGAGTAGTGTGTGCACCCAGGCAGGAAAAAGAAGCTTCCCTATTGGACAATTGTAAGACTTCGGACATGTGTTGCACAGGGCTGTCCCCAGGCGGGGTGCGGGGCCCAGGAAAAATCAGCCCAGCATGAAGCTGGGACCCTGGTGGCAGCTGCTGGCCTCCCGCTGGGTTTCAGAATGCAGCCAGGCTGCAGCTGCCCACCTCCCTGCTGGTCCTGGCGCAAAGCGAGGGGGCCCCCCAAAGCACAGGGTCCGGGGCAATCACCCCAATTTGCCCTGCCCTAGGGACTGCTCTGGCTGTCATCCTGAGTGGCAGCCATGTGGCCATAGCTGTGAGAAGATCCCCAGATCAAGAGAGGAGACGACCAACCTATATGTTCTTCTTCAACCTGTCTCGGAATGAGACTCCAATGAAAAACAGGAGAAGGACGAGGCTCATTCCGCCAAAGAATCGAAGAAAAGAGCCCCCAACCTCACCTGATAGAGATGTGCCCAAAATGAAGTGGTCTCCAACCAAGTCACTGCTCTCCATGCCGACTGCCTCACTAGTGAGTACTTTTGATGCTACAGGCACCTTCAGCACTGTCCATACTGGGACGTCAGCTGAGTCCCTACGGAAATTAACAGAGATGAGATACAAATCCATTTCTGCCTCCATGGCACTGTCAGCACCAGCGAAAATGGCACCACGACCCACCATGGCCCCTATACCTTGACCTTCAGCACTGCTAGCATCAGTGCTGACCGAGATGGCGTCAAGAAAAGCAAGATGGAAAACAGCGACACTGCCTGATGTGCCGACTGACATAACCAGACCAGCACCGAGGGTACTGAAACAACAGCAGCAATGTGAGGTGTAAGATGGCACCGGAACTTCTGTGCCACACTCACCGCTATTCAGTACCAACATGTCATCAGACCACACGGCACCAGAACTTCCATTATCTCCCATCTCTACCCATTCTCAAGCAATGAGGAAGAGAATCTATAGGAAGGAACCTTTTCACTGCACCACTCCTCCCCCGTTAGATGCGAGTCAACATCGACCACAAAGTCAAGATCCCAACTGGACAAAATGATGAGAGAGTGGTACAAACAACATGGATACACCCCCAAATGCCATTCCCTATGCAAAGGCCTCCATGGGATCTATGGGCTACTAACAGAGCCCAACTTAGCCATCCTATAACATCATCCCATGGTGATCATCTCCACCATCACCCAGACCTGAACCATCTGAAATACAAAAAGATCCATTAGATGATATAGACAAAGAGGCAGAGCAAAACACCATGCCCCCCAATAATTCCTTGTCATCTCCCGATGAGATTATAGTGCCACCACCTTCTACCATGGCTAATGACTACAGACAAATTCAGGAACTTTTCAAAAGAGTGGCAATAAGCCAAGAAATACCCCCAAGGAAGAAGCAGAAAACCAAAACAAATTCCTCCACATACTACACACGTCAACCAACACAAAGATTACATTGGCAATAAATGACGGAATAATGGACCCTGCCAAGGTTGTGTGGCAGACATCAGCTACTACTCCACCAACTCATAAAAGGACAGAGAGTATTTTCTATGTCCCTGTTAAGGGCATGGAATTTTTATTTACCCACCCTCCCCCAAACACCTTGGTAGTAAACGCTGTGAACCGAAGGAGCAAACAGGCACAACACAAGTCCACACCGCAGGACAAACACTGCAAGAGACTTGATTTGTTTGGCTGCAAAGTTATTCTTCTGCAACTTTGCAGTTTAGAGTGGCCAATTACAACACTTTTCTGGCAAAATATGATCATGACAATTACACCAAACTAAGCGAATTTGCAAATGACTTACCAGAAGACAAACGCAAACAATTTAAGTCTCTAGTAACTGAGGGTTCAAACATGTCTACAGGCATACCTCAATGCCACAGATACAGCAGCCCGAATACCAGCAACATCTGTGGTCATACACCGGGCATCCTGGCTGCTGTCATCAGGCATCCCAAGGGACCTGCAAGTAAAGGTAGAAGACATACTATCTGACAGGGAAAACGTTTCCAAGTAAACAAAGGAGGTAATCCATTCTGTGAAGGACTTGAAAGCTACTCTGAGGCCCTTTGGGATTGACACACCTGCCCCTAAGTGTAAGAGGTACCAGCCAGGTATCAATGCAGGGAACCCTCATTCACCCACCAACAAAGACCATTTGAGTCATACAGGCAGAAGCAGAGACCTCAAAAAAGGAGACCAACTCAGACTCAAGCATCGCTCTCGCAACCATCGCAAGCGAACAATCATTTTAAAGCTTTGGTTGAGGGTCTGAGAAACCTCCTCACCATTTCAGCACCAACAACCATCACTGCACAAATCTTTGGACACTGGTTATGCTCATTTTACAACAGCTGGGTAACAATTACTGCAGACAGATGGGCCCTGTGATCATCTGAGTGGGCTACTCCTTCCCTTTCATGTCCATACCACCCACCCAACCTCCCTCACCGTCCCTCTTCAGGGACCCAACTCAGGAGCACCTCCTATAACAACAGATACATCACCTCCTACAACTAGGTGCAATAGAACAGGTCCCACCACAGTACAGGGGGAAGGGATTCTACTCCCACTATTTTTTAACACAGAAAAAAAGCGGAGGTTGGAGGTCCATCCTGGATCTCAGGAAGCAAAACAGATTTGCTTGTGTCCAAAAGTTTAAGATGATTATTTTAGCCATAATAATCTCAGCTCTGGAACAAGGGGACTGGTTCTCAGCCCTTGACCTCCAAGATGCATGTTTTCATATCACAATGCACCCTGCACACCAACAATTGCTTTGTTTCACAGTGGGATCAGAACACTATCAATACAGGGTACTACCATTCGGCCTCTCCACCATACCATGGGTCTTCAACAAGACTCTTGCAATTATGGTGACCCACTTACACAGACAGAGGATAATCATATTCTCATACCTAAGTGATGGCCTCTTAAGAAGTCCCACACGATCAGAAGCATTACACAACACAAAGAGGACCATCTCCCTCTTTCAAAGCCTAGGATTGCAAATAAGCTAGCAAAAATCAGCCACAATATCCATACAATAGCTGGTATTCATAGGGCCACACCTTAACTCCATAGAGGCCAGAGTGTCATTACCAATGCATAGATTCCATACACTAACAAATCTCTCTCTAATTATGACCAGCCTGTACATTATAGCATGTACCTGCTTTCAACTGTTGGGGCATATAGCAGCCACTACATTCTTGTACAACATGCATGGTTACACATGTGCTGCCTTCAAGGGTGGTTGTGTTCAGTCTACACACTAAACAAGCACAGCCTAAACAAATGATCGGTGCTACCTCCCAAAATCAAAGACTTGCTACGCTGGTGGACGAAACCAGAAAACGTCTGCAACAGGATACCATTCCAGTGAGAAAAACCATCAGAGGTAATCACAACAGATGCCTTGCTAATTGGGAGGGGTGCCCATATGCAACATCGTACTATCCAGGGGCAGTGGTTTCCTACGGAAGCTCCTCTACTCAATCTACTCGAGTTACGGGCAGTGCTGCGTGCTTACGCTTTCTTCCACAGATAGCGAACAGGTCAGTTCAAGTGATGACCAACGTCATTTTCATGTTCTACATAAACCAGCAGGGTGGTGCCCGATCCCACTCTCTATGTACAGAAGCCATAAGACTGGAATTGGTGCATAAGCCACAATATAAACACCTCAGCCTCATACCTCCTTCGTTGTGAGTAAATTCCACCAGCATCTTTTCAATCTATCAAAAGCACATTCAACTGTCCTTCTGCAGCTGATAAGCCATTAGTTGAATCATTGGTGCTGTCAAGGTAGCCACTGTATGGCTTTCATGAGCCAAAGGAGCAAGATGTAGGATGGTCCCCCATGATTACTACTGGCATTTCAATATTGCCAATGGTAATCCACCTGTTGGGAAAAGATATGCATGCTGTGTATCGCCCCACTGCAGTTTGGGAACCCCTCTGCTGTAAATCCATCCATTATGTCCTGCACGTTACTAAGGGTTACAGTCCTGTGTGGCAAGAGATGATTAATGGCCCTACACACTTGCATGACATTTGTCCCCGCTGTGGATTTTCCAACTCCATCAGGATTTCCCACTGACCAGTAGTAATCTGATGGTGCAAGCTTGCAGAGTGCAATCACCACTTGCTTCTCAACTGTCAGTATAGCACTCCTTCCGGTGTTCATGTGCTGCAGGGCTGGCACAAGCTCCGTACACAGATCCAGGACTGTGTGCTTATCACAAGTATCTCATCCTCAACTTCAACAGTTGTGCTCCTTGTCACAGCTCAGGGCAACTGCACCTACAAGTATATTTCCCCTCTGTGGTCCAGCAAGGACCCCCCAGTCTAGGCTCCTGGCTCCTAAGCCATCATCTCTCTTGGGCAGAGACCCATGTCTCTCCCCCTCCTGAGGTTTTTCCAGGTTGCACAGTTCCCCACTTACACTGTGATATCCTCAGCAAGCCTAACCGCCTAAAAGGTCAGTATCTGCCCTTTGCTTTCTTTCCAGAGGCTTTGAGCAGCACAGTTGCCTGCAGTTATAAATTACCACACAGGTTTTTCTAGGCTAGCATTTATTCTTATGATGAAAGCATTACAGAGTAAACATATTAAAAATAAAAGCACCTGCATACATGCCAGCTTCAATGTCAAGTGCTGGTAGGTGTCAGTCCTTTAAAATCCATAACTGGGCTTTGCCGCGTGGTTAAGTCCCTAACTATCTCAGATTCAGAAAGCCCTTGAAACGTTCAGTGTTTCCTTTATGTAGTTTAGGCCTTTAATCTTGGCCTCATGTAGCAGGTGAACAGCAGACAATAGCCCATCCCTTAAAGGACAGTTTTTGCAAAACTGGAGGGAGAAACCTCTAGATATTCCCCAGAAAAACCATTTAACGCTTTGTTTCAGAAGTCTATTCTTGTCTGACTTTTAGTCAGAAAGGACCATCTTGCTCATCTAATCTGACTTCTGCTCAGTGCAGGCCACAGAACCTCACCGCACCACACCTCTGTAACAGACCCCCTAACGCTGGCCGAGTTACTGAAATCCTCAGATCACGGTGCAAAGATTTCAGGTTACAGAGAATTCACCATTTACACTCGTTAGAACCTGCAAGTGACCCATCCGCCACCTTGCAGAGGAAGGGTCTTTGCCAATCTGACCCAGGTAAAAATTCCTTCCGGACCCCAAAGACGGCCATCAGTTAGACCCAGCACGTGGGCAAGCCCCACCAGGCAGACAGGTGGAAAACAGTTCTGTGTAGTAACTCCGAGTCCTCTCCATGCAGCGTCCCCTCGCCCGTCACTGGGGGTTTTGCTACTGGCACTCGCCCAGGGGCCCCGCTGTGAAGCATCGCGGCCTCTGACCCCCAAGGTCTGACCTCTCAGCCCTGTCGCGTCTCCCCGGTGAGCCCTTACAGCCGACCCTCACCCGCTAACGCATAAACCACCATTTGGTGCAGGGCCCCAAGGCCCGAGGACACAAGCAGGCTCCCGAGGGCGTGGCAGGGGGTCCCTGCATGTCACCCCCCCCCCCGCCCCTTCGCGCTGCCGCCCCCAGCCGGAGGCGGCGCGGGCAAAACACAACCGCCGAAGGCGTCCGACGCGCTCTCCAAACGCCCCGCCCCGCGGCGCGCCCAGCACGGCCTGTGGGGCAGGCCCCGCGCAGCTCTCACGGGACTGGCCCTCGCGCTTCAGACACGCCCCCCACGGCCCCGCCCACTCCCGGAGCGGGACTGCGGGGCGGGGGAGGGTCTGCTCGCTGCAGCCTCGCCCCGCCCCGCCCCGGCCCAGCCTTCGCTGCGCAGCCCCGCCCGCGGCCGGCAGGGGGCCATCAAGGGCGCCCCAGCAGCGGCGCCGCTCCCGGCCCTGGAGACCGAGAGGCCCTCCGGGCCGGCAGGGGGCGGCGGCGGCCCGCTCCGCGAGAGCAGCTAGAGGCGCTTCCCCGAGTCCCCGCCCCCCTCTCCCTGGCGCGTGTCACAGCGGCGCGGCGGCCCGCGTGGGGGCGGGGCGATCTCCGCTGCTGCCGTCAATTGCCGCCGCCGCCGCCGCATTGGGGCGTCTTCGCGGCGCCGCGCGGAGCCCAGCGTTCCGCGCCCCTCCCCCCGGCCCGGCGCAGGTGAGGTCGGTGCTCTCGCGCGTTCCCCCCTCAACCGCCGGGGCCGGGCGCGCGCCCTGCTGACGCTGGGTAGCGACCGCGGCCCAAGGCCGGGCCCAGCCCTGCGGGTCCGCTACCGGTAGCCGCGCACCGAGCCCGACTTGCCGGGGCCCTTCCCCCCTCGGCCCGGCTGGCGCCCCTGCCGTGAAAGGGGGGCCGGGCTGGGCGTGGGTCGCTGCGGCGGCCCGGGGGGAGGCCGGGGCAGTCCCCGCTGGTGAGGTCGCTGCCCAGCCGGCCTGAAGTTAGCCCGTCGGGCCTGTTTCAGCGCGCTCCGGCCGGGACGGTCTAGCGCCCCCGGCCTGACAGTTAGGGAACGGCTAAGCTCGCTCCTGCCCTCCCGGCTTGGCCCGGTGCCGGCGCTACGAGGAGTCACTCCGTTGCTGCCCCCCTAGTGCTTACAAGTGACTTCGGCGCGGGGGGTTGAAACCTCTCGTGAGCAGCCCGCCCTCTGAGGGGCGAGGGACACTGCAGCTCCTGACGGAGGTGGGTTGCAAGGTCTCGTGTGACTAAATAGTCCAGTCTGAGATTTGCACCGTCGTGGGAGTTACTGCAAATATGCGTGTTTTGGTTGGGAGCTGCTTGCTTCCTCCAAGCTCTTTTCAAGCTGTCGGAACAAGTTCCTGGCATGGCTTTTGATGCCCGGCTGGAAATGATGGTGCCACTTGTTATGATCACTTGTAGGGGTTTCCCATCAGTCAGGATCAATTCCAAATTCCTTCGTATCTCACTTGTGTGTGTCTTTATAGCAAAGCTTTGGACATCCTGTGTTTGTTCCCTCTGACAGCTCCCCATGTAGTATGATCTCAGGTATGCATCCATCTTCCAACCTGCCCAGTCATCTTTGCTTAAGCAGAGCTCTCTCACATGGTATATTTGCTCCTTGAAGAACTTCTGCATTGGTAACTTTATCCTGTCATTTGATGTTGAGTATATGGCGTATGCCATGTAAATGGAACCGTTTAACCTTTTATCCTGATGAGCGTAAGTTGTCCATGTTTCCCCACTGAGGGTGCAAGCTTGGTACATTAGCATTTTGTTCTTGATGGTAAGCTCTGAGTAGTTTCATGCTCCTTTAGTTAGTCTTCTAAACATGGTGGTGTCTTTCCAGTACCAACACTTAGTTTTTCATCCAGTGAGAGGCTGTTAGGTTCTACAGTGACTAAATAGCTGAACTTTTGAACTACGGCTAGCTGGTTTGCATTAAGGTGAGTAAAGGATCTCGTGGAACTCCCTGTCTTAATACAACTGTCTTCATACAGATGGTGAAAGCAAATGTCTGACAAGCACTTGAAAGGCAGTCCATGATTTCTTGTAGATGCTCTTCATTGTGGGCTATAAGGGCAGCAGCAGCAGCAAATAGAAATTCCGATTAGCACCTTTTTTACTTTAGTTTTTGCCTTAAGTCTTGCGAGATTGAAGAGTTTCCCATCCGATCTTGTGTGGGGATACACTTCGTCTTTTATAGCCTTAAACACACCGTTCAGGAGTACTGAGAAGGAGATTCCAAAGAGCATAGGGGCAAGAACACATGCTTCCTTCGCTCTGCTTTTTCATCACACAGCTGTCCAACGGAGACCTGTCAAACTGGACGTTTGCTGTCATGTCGTGAAAGGAACACTGTATAAGACTTAACAAGGTTCATGGACATACTATTTTTTATAGTACTGAAATAGACCTCCTCTGCTGATTGTGTCAAATGCTTTGGTTAGGTCCACAAAGGCAATAGACAATGATTGGTTTTGCTCTCTGCACCTTTTCTTGACGTTTACTTAGAGAAAATATCATGCATGTCTTGTGGCACCTCATGCTCTTTCCAGCATTTAAGTAGTAACTGATAAAGATATGGTGGTAAGCTTTCTTTCCCACATTTAAGAATTTCCGTTGGGATGCCATCTCTTCCAGGAGCCTTGCCACTTGATAGCAAATCAGTGGCCTTACTTAGCTCTTCTGCAGTGGGCTGCACATCTAGCTCAGGCATGACCTGTAGATTTGGTATTTGATCCAGTGATTCACTGCTGTTTTTTCCTTTTTTTGTGCAGATAGCTCTGAATAATGTTCAACCCAATGAGACAGCTGCTTGTTTCTGCGTAATAATTTCACCACTTTGCGATTTAAGAGGGTCAACCTTATTGACTCTGGGCCTAGAACTTTTTTCAGGACATCATACATGACTTTGAGATTTTCTGTATCTGCAGCTGTCTGTATTTCTTCACAGATCTTGGCCCAGGAATGATTTGCACAGTGTCTACCTGCTCACTGTACCTCAGTTTTTGCATGGCAGAGTCTCACTTTGGTACTCTTCATTGGCTTATTGTGTTCCAGATAGGCTGTGTTCTTAATTAATGTTAATAAAAGATAATAGTTCCATTTAATTTTTTTAAACCAATCCTTTTTTGATGATCTCTTTCCCCCCGGATGTAGCTAAAGCTGTTTCATGCTCAGCTATATCTTTTGATATAAAACCACCAAAAAGGAAATACAAAGTGAATGCAGAAATTGTTTTCTCAAGCCGTTTTTGTCTGGGTATCATAGTTCCTAACTTATGTAACAGAAGCTCTTATATTCTACTAACTTCTGCTTAGTAGCTAGTAATCTAACACTAGTCTGTTGATTTGGCCTCATGTTTATGTAGCAGTAATCGGGTGCAGTAGAGGACCAACAGCAAACAAGTTAATTCTTCCTAAAATTAGATGGAAAAAATGGGTTCCTGGACTCCAAAAGTTCAGCCACATTTAAATATTACCCCCTCAATATGCAGACATATGAGAGAGACCATAACTTAATTTTTTTAAGGTTAGAATTATGGATGAAAGTAAACCTTTGTAATGGAAGTGCTGGTATAGCAGCATGTGGTAATTAGTCTCTCTTATTTTATACCTTTGAACAAAGTGAGTGATTCCTTTGGTGAGTTAGCAGATGTACATTTTGGGGGGGGGGTAGGGGGAGGAGGAGGAGGGTTCTGGATTCTCTTGTGTGTAAATTTTATTTTTGGAATTGGTCAAAGAAAGGAATCTAGCAACATTCTGGTTTGCCATATAGCTAATAACCAGCTAGTAAATACCTAAAATGTATATATAATAAACGTCTGTCTAAAATAAAATGCAATAGGTGCTGCTCAGGTGGTTTGTAGTGTTGACATTTTTTCCCTTCAGGTAACACATGCTGCTGAATAGAAACAGGTTCTCATGTCAGTTTACAGCAGTTAAGTGCACACTTGAATTAGAAAGCAGGGAGTGCAGTCAGTCCTGACTGAAACAAAACATAACTATTTAAGTGAACATAGACATTTCACAGTGAATAACTTATTTTTTTTCTTTTCAATTAAATGGGTTATGTATAATAATTTGCTGGCGTATTTTTTTGCTGCTTATAAATGACCATTTTTCATGTTTTCTCTTGTGTGTACATGTTTTTTTACCCATTTACAGATCAGAAATACAGCACAAGCAAATGCTGGCTTCCAAGAGGAAATGTCAGTTCTAAAATATCTGTCCTCTGGTTAAAATCAGTGCTGTATAAGCTCATCCTCATATTTGCCGGGGAGTGTGGTTTTTTTTTTTAAAAAAAATGTTAATTTCTGCCTATGGATACACTGGGAGGAATTGCAATTTTTTTATATGTTTGGGACTTGGTTTCTTTTTTCTTCATATTATGGGCTTCTTCCCATGGCATGAAACCATGCTTTCCTTAGATTAGACTATAAACAGGCAGGGTGGGTTTGATCTTAATTTGCGACCCCCTTCTTCTTTTTAATTATTACCACCATAGCGTTTAGCAGCCCTACTCATAGACCGGGACCCCAGTGTGCTAGGTCCTGTACAAACACAGCACAAAGACATTCCATGCCCCAGAGAGCTTTAATCCCTTATGGTTTGAAAGTGACTCCATCAACATTGTAATAACTCCATTTAAAGAACAGTTAAAGATAATTTTAGGCATTGTTGCTATGTATCTGTGTTACAATACCCAGCAATTTTGGGTTGAAAGGAGGGCCTCATTATACTAGGATCTTGACAAACATACAATAAAATAGAGTCCCTCATTCTCTCTGCAAATGTTGGTTGCTTTATAGTCACATTTTCCTATTTAACTCTCACCTGTTGCTATTTGGGAGACTCGTGTACAAATTGGAGAAACTAACTGATCCTAGAGGGTAAAAGTGTCATTGATTGATTGTACACAATGCTGAAAACCAGCTGAAAGCTTTCTCAATCTTTCCCATTGTAGTAATTTCTTGTGACACTAGAAGGTTTAAAAAAAATCAAACCAGAAGTTTTTTTTCCCTTTAAATTGATCATGTCCCTTTTTTTTTTTTTAAAGACTCAAGGCTTGTATACTACTGACTAGAAACTTCAGGAGTTTGCTTTTTGGTGAGAAGGGAGAGAGCTATAAATGCATCCCTTTGGAGCAGGGGCCATCCTTTTGCTTTTTGTGTGTACTTGGCCTAGCACAACTGGTGTCCCTGTCCATGATGAGGGCTTCTAGTGCTACAATAATAAGATAAGAAATAGTAGTACATCACTGATATCTGTGACTAACTTTATATCTTCATTTCATCCCTTCCAATGTCTAACAGAATATTCTTTATCAGTGTTTTATAAACTTTACTAACACACCTGCACCAACATAAATGTGCAATTGCTCAGACAGGGCGGGACCTGACACTAGCTTTTTTTTCCATGTCTCCCCTCACATTTTGGTCACTTTCTTTTGACATACTACTTTTCTTTACTTCCCAGTAATGGCTTCTTATACCTGTATGTCTTGCCGTGTGGCTTTTAAGGATGCTGACATTCAGCGTGCCCACTACAAAACTGACTGGCATAGATATAATCTAAAACGGAAAGTTGCCGACATGCCACCTGTCACTGCCGAGAATTTCCAAGAGAGAGTCCTAGCACAGAGAGCAGTGACAGAGGAACAGAACAAAGTCACTGCCACCTATTGCACAGCTTGCAGCAAGAGGTTCTCCACTTTCAATGCCTATGAAAATCATTTGAAATCCAGGAAGCACCTAGAACTTGAAAAAAAAGTAGTCCAGGCTGTCAACAAGAAGGTAGAAACCTTAAATGAGAAGAACTTGGAAAAGGGGCTGGCCCAGGAGAGTCTAAACAAAGATGCAATGAATACAGCTATTCAGGAAGCCATCAAGGCCCAGCCATCCTTATCTCCAAAGAAGATACCATTGCTTCTAAGTGATACAAGCAGCTCTCCACCTTCTGCTGGAGGTAATTTGTCACAGAGCAGAGAGCGATTGGAAAAACCTCCCAGGCTACAGTGGTTTGAACAGCAGGCAAGGAACTTGGTGAAACAGGATGAGGAGGAAGATGAGGCTATGGAAGAAGGTAAGAGAACCAGCAAGTGGTAAAATGGTGGTTCTGGCTATACAAAGTTGGTGGTTGGTTTTGGGTAGATGCTCCATGTTGTAATTTCTTTTTTTAAATAAAATTTCTCCAGGCAGGAAAACACTTTTTGTCAGCTTGTGTGAGATTGATTGATTGATTGATTGATTTATTTATTTAAACACTGTAATTTGTTTTGTGATATATATAATATATTTTAATGCTGCACATTTCTGTATCATGGAAGAACAAAAAGGACAGTTTTGTTCCTTGTGAATGTGGGCCCCAGTTTGTGGTGGGTAAAAGAGTATCATTAAATGTTGCAGAAAGCTGGTCATGCAAAATAGTCTTAACAATTCCATGTGGGGAGGTTTTTTTAATAATGAAAGCTCACATAGAGGAGGATCCCATCCAAAAATATTTGCCATGAAGAGGGAAGACAGATTAAAATCTAGCAAGGTTTAGTGGCCAGCCTCTCATTCATCACTTTTTTCCTTTTTAAAGATGAACTGAAAAGTTTTCTAGTTCCTGAGAACACATGAGTCCTATTCTTATTACTACTACGTTCATCAAAAGCAATGCAGGAAATGGCACTTCTTAGCCTAAGCTCCATTCTGATACAGCAAACATATGCTGAAGTAATTGCATTGATGTCAGTGGGGAATCAAGCCCCTAATGTGTTGATGTTACATGTCGTCAGCTGTTGTAGCATCAACCCATGTTTCTGTACTCGATTTTAGGCCTTGTCTACACTGCAAAGAGAAGTTGACCTATAGTAGGTCAATTTACAGCTACAGCATTAATTACTGCAGTGGCTGATGTCCACAATACCGTCCTTGGGTTGGTGGTGCGCATCCTCACCAGGAGCGCTGACTACATTGCTATAAACCCTACACCTCTCGTTGAGGTGGTTTTATTATAGCTGGCATAGCAGGGGAGTTACATCAGCAGGAGGAGCATTTCAGTATGAACATGTCCACCGTTTTGTCGACAAAAGCTGACTTTTGTCGATAAAACTGTCGTATAGAAGATATGTAAAGAAGAAATCAACATTAAACTACTTTGCATTAGTATACATTTAAATTGTAACACTATATCTCAGGAGGCTTCTGAGAGTTCATTTTACCTTTTAATTATTTTATCAGAAATGTTTTCTACTGGTGCTGTTTACTCCGTGTTTATGGTGAAAGAATTAGAAAGTAAGACAGTAGGGTGTCTCTGATATCCTGGAGCAGCGCAGCTACAACAGCACTGCAAACAAAGGTGAAAGGATTGTCAGGTTCAGGCTTTTGACACTAGAAATGAATATCTGATAGTAATTTTATTAGGTCACTGGTTCAGATCCCATCCAGGTTGATAATTAACAATAGTTACCATCTGAGAACTGCTTAATGACCCATGCGAAAGGAGTTTGTCTTCTGTCTAGTGGACAGATGTGCACATCACAAACAGCCTTCCCAGTTGACACTGTTTCTGGCATTTACAGAAAATTAGTGTCATGGGAAATCATCTTTATGCCCCTTTTTCCCCATACATACATTCTCCCCCTCCCCAGTAAAATTTGAAGTACATTAACAGAGCTATGTGGGGAATCTTGCAAGAATTTCATAGGAAAAAATAACATGACTGAAAGCAGTGCAAGTGACATGAATGCAATTGCATAGCTCCAGTTATTTAAGTGAGTAACTTTAAGAACTCTGCTTATACATAACAACATTTTTCTCTTATTGTAAAATGCAGGTTTTGATTTTATAACTTCCTGCTCATGCTGCTAAGTTTCTACTGGAAATCAAAACCCTCATGTTTATGGCAGAATTTTGTTGTTTTTTACCAGTCATTATTCTTTGTTTTAATGCTATGTGGTACAATAATAATGTTGCTCCTAAACAGCAATAGGATTTTCATACTAGAGAAGATTGTAACTAAATTCTTAGATCTTGTGACCCTTTCATGTATAACTTTGAGTTTTTGCCTTGTGCTTTGATCGTCTCTTTGTAAGGTAGTTTTATTGACAGTGTTACGAGCTCACCATTTGATTGATTAAATGTCTGTCTAGAAATTAGAACACAACATTTTATATCCATTTATTATTATTGGAATGGTAAATATACACTGTACTAGAGCGCACAGATTATGCTTGTTTGCTTGGAAGAAAAGATGATGTAAATAAACTTAGTGTCTTAATTTTCACCAAAAGGTTGGGAGGATGTAGATTCTGATGAAGTTGGAGAGTCTGAAGATGAGCAGATCGAAAGTGCGGTGGACGAAGACAAGAAACCGATAGCTGCTGCTGGTGCAGTACCTTTCACAGATTGCTTGTTTTGTCCTCACCATTCAAGCTCTCTCATGAAAAATGTGGCCCACATGACAAAAGCCCATAGTTTCTTTATTCCAGATATAGAATTCCTCGTGGATCTCAAGGGACTGATTCAGTACTTGGGTAAGTGTGACCCCCACCCCCCCAAAAAAAAACAAACAAACTTTTGTTGAGTAAAATCTCTAGGATTTGAGTTATGACCGCAGCATCACATGGTATTAATAACTTTCATTGAGTCACATCTATGACTTAATTTTAGTAGATCTAGGAATAACCATAATGTATCATGCCTCAGGTCTATCTAGCTCAAAACACTTATCTCTGAGAGTAGCCAGTTTCAGATGCTTCAGGGAAAGGTATAAGAACCCTGCACTAGACAGTCTTTGGATAATCTACCCCCATATTAGGCCTTAACCTGATCTCTAATAGTTAAAGATTGGTTTAAACCATGCAGCAAGAGGTTTAGGCAAAAAATCTTAAATTCTAAAATATTTACATTGGTGCCTACATTTTGGACCCAACTCTCCAAGAGAAAGATGGTGCAAGTATTTGCCAAACTGCAACAGTTTTGACAAAGCAATTCCACTGCAAATAGAATGTTTGCTATAATCACGTTACAGATAGTTTAATATTAATCTGTCCTCCCTAAAACTCTTGCTATAGGAAGTGACTTTGGAACGAGCAAGAAAATGCATAAAATAAAATCTTATTTTATAGCATTTGATAGTGACTTTTTGTGCAGTGTATGTGATACATCTGTTCTGTCATTTGAATTATTCTTTTAACATGGACTTCTTCCTAGAGGAGATAGTGTGACTAGAATACAGGGAGACCAGAACTCTAATCCAGTTTCTGCCAGTGACTTTCTAATTTGTATTAAATTGCTTATTCTGTGACTTGGGTCTCCCATCTGCAAGTGGAGATAACCCCTTCAAGGATGTTGAAATTGATCATTGACTTGAATGTAAACTCAAAATATACTTTGTTTTTGTTTTGTTTTTTCTTCTCCCTCTCCACTCCCCTGCAGGAGAGAAAGTTGGTGTTGGGAAAATCTGCCTGTGGTGCAATGAGAGAGGGAAATCCTTCTACTCAACAGAAGCAGTGCAGGCTCATATGAATGACAAAAGCCACTGCAAGCTCTTCACAGATGGGGATGCTGCCTTGGAATTTGCAGACTTTTATGATTTTAGGTAGGGAAAACTTTCTTCCATGCCACATAGTTGAAAAAGAGAGGAGAAGTGTTCAAACTTAAGACCCACTTTTCCATTGCGGACCTTCCATAAACTAGACCTGTTTCCAACATTTATACCTAAGATCTAGCAGTTCTGGAGAAATCAACTCCCCGTCCAAAGCCGTCTTGAGGGCAAAGCTACTGTGCACTTCTTAAGAAAAAAAACAGGCACACAGACCCCCACCTTAAGCTTTCACTTTAATAATATATCAAGCAACCCTTCCAAGTAAACAAGTGCATAATGGCATGGTGTGTGTTAGGTTTTTGGTTTTTTGGGGTTTTTTTTAAATGACATGTTAGACCTGTTAGGATATTGTTTCCATCCACATGCTGGTTTTCCTTCTGTATGTTCTCCAGTGCTTTATCCAGTTCAGTTCTCAGTGCATCAGCAAAGACCTCTAGGTTTTACAGGAATCTAATGCGCTTCTTATAGCTTTAATATCTATGCTCCATTTTTTTCAGTGTATTTGCTTAAAAGGCAGAGGGGAGAACAAACTCTTGACTGAATTCTGCTGTGTGCGTGCTGGGGCGGTTTTTTGTCTTTGTTTTTAAATGTTGCAGCAGCCAACAAGAGGATATGGTTTTGGTCTTCTCTTAATCTGCAAGCATGAATTAAGAGTTTTGTTAAACTGTGCATTTTTATCATAACAATGTCGACTGTATCAGGCTATACAGCAGAGTTTCCCACAGTGTAGTATTTGGAGAACTCACTGGTAGCAGAGAGCTGACTAGTCACATGGCTGTGGGCTTTTTAGTATAAATTGAATTTAAAAGTCTGTTGCAACACTGATGATGATGTGTATTGGAATTGCGAACGGGAGGAGAGATGCCCTATGACAACTGTCTATATTAAAATGTGGTCAAAAAGTTTGGGAACTCTGGTATAGGTGGATCTTATCAATGTTCTGGGATTTAACAGATTTACAGCATACTTGCTCTATATAGGACATGTCTGAGATGGAGCTGCTGCTTGTGTAATTTAGCTGCTGCTGCTGCTGTTCCACAGGAGCAGTTACCCTGATCATAGGGAAGGGGAGGATGAAGCAATGTCTGGAGAACCCCCAGCAGTGAAAAACTTAGAATATGATGAGGAAAGTATGGAGTTGATCCTCCCTTCAGGTAAGTATACTAGGTACTTTTGATATACAGTATTTATCTTCTAATTTGCTGTAGTTTTAAATTATTGCTCGCAAAGAGTGTCGTGAAATTCCCTTTCATATTGGGAAGCAGTTTGCCATTCTCTTGTCTGTCATCTGCTTTGATCTCAAATCCTGTTGTTCCAGTTTTCAAATGGAAGACTTAGTCCTGTTTCCATTTAAAAAATATACTCATTCAATTAGCTCAAATTGAAATGTATAAGACTTGTTGGTCTTGTATCATTCTCCTGCATTGGTGGGGGGGTGTTTAGGCATCACTTCCTCTTGTTTACCGTTGACTAACTTTATGCATGTAAGAGTATATGTATTTCATTACAATACATTATATGGAGAGTAAGTTTTTTTTTTTTTTTCCATGTAGTTCTATGCAATGTAACCTGGTCACAGATAACTAATTCTGACAACCTCTAGCCGTGACTTATTCAGATAATTTCCTTAAACACCCACACGTTGTCCTTTTGTGTATTAATTTCTACACTATAAGTATGATGCTTTGCGACGGTGTATGGTTCCATGCGCACAGATCCCTTTTCACGTTGGTTAATATCAGTGCATCCCTTGTGTCATGCTGTCATATGCACAGTGAAAATGGGAAAAGAGATCTTTTCCCTCCAATCTTAGTTATAATAGTCTTGTGTGCATTACCTGAAATGGTAGGAGGTTTAAAATAAAGCAGGTAGAACAGTGAATGAATTGGTGTGTCTCTTTAAAAGGTGATCTTGTGTTTGTACTACTTTGTCTTTGTTTATGATTTATTACAACTTATGGTGGGTAAAAATGGCATGAAATCCAGCTGTGGTGCAACAAGGGAGGCTGTTTGTTTTTTTTAAAAAACTTCAACTATATCGGGAAAATTGCTTTTTGTATTCTCTTATTTTTGTTGGACTCCTTTGAAGGACCAGAGAACCAAAATAGGAGCTTTCTCAGCCTTCCTATGGAAGGATGGATGTTGAATCTTTAACAAAAAGAGAGCTTTCCCCTTAAGCTACTGAGCAAAAGGGACCCCATCTTAAAAATAACACTTGGAGCAGCTAAGCCTAAAATGACTAGAACTGAAAGTTGAGAGGAGAAGCTTTCTCTTCTTGTTTCTGTTTGTTTGACTGCATTTTGGGGGAGACTTGGGGAGATCAATACCAAACTCCCCTTTATTCCTCTGAAAACCTTTCTCCTTTGAGTAACAGCCAGTCTCATAGATTTTCTCATATAGTCAGTTTCACTTTTTGTATGTGGCAGGTCTTCCACAGAAACATACAGGAGAAACATTTGACACTTATAAAAAGTGATTGTAAAACCACGTTTCCAAAGAGACTGAAGTTCAGGTTTTATTTCTGGAACTACTTTCGAACTATTTTACACTGACTGACTGGATTTAACAGGTGTTTATAACACATGTGGTATCTTAAGAATCTATAAATTGTTTCATTCTGCTGTTCTATGAAGACTTTTATGTAAAAAATCCCATTCTCTCTGTGTAAGGTCTATCATACCAAACCAGACCTGATATTTATGATTTAAAAAAACAAAAACACTTGTTGAGCTGCCTTTCTTTATCATGAAGAAGCAAAAAAAAAAAAAAAAAAGTACAAATGCTTTGGTTTATAGTTCTGATCCCCTTTAACTTTTGTGGATGAAAAGCTTTCTGGAAAATGCTGGTGCATAAATGGAAAAACTGATTGTTTTCTCACTAGCTGCTCTAGTGACTGTCCAGTGATATAGATTATTACTGTTCATTGCTAAATTTATCGATGATGGGAAACCACTGGGGGCACTGTGGTGTGTTAAATCTTCTATTTTTATTCTATAATGTGTAAATAATTAGTCATTTTCTGTAAAGATTCAAGTGTTGATTAAAACAACTTTATCACAGTAACATGCAATAAATCACCATTTCAATGCATGGAAAGGCTAATACAGCAGCACTCAAACATTCATTTTTTCCAGCCATCCATATTCTTTTCAGTAGTGTGATACTTGTATTTCTAGAGCAGATTTGGTTGGTGTGAATTGGGATCATGGAGCTTATTTGCTAAACAGAATATTAAAAGCAGGACGCCTTTTAAATTAGCATCTAATGTTCAGACTTGTAGATGTTTAGGCTTGTAATTAATTTGCAAGACACGTGCTTGGAACAATGGAGCATGTAAAAGCCACTTAGGGAGACTGGAATGATTAAAAAAAAAATACACTTCCAGGAAAGGTGGATTGATTTAAATGATTGATTTTTAATCTTATGCATTTGTACTCTTCAGTTATTTTTCTAAAGAAAGGTTTATAACCTAAAGGTTGATAACCATTCAAATATTTTAACTTGCAAGAAAATATAGCATTTATGCTAAATTTTGTACATTTGTTCTAACCCAGAGAATGCACTATATCAATACACTTTTATGTAAGCAAGTATATTGCTTAATACAGAGTGATTTGCCTGCTTACATTTTATGTTTGAAAATGGTGACTGATTCAGTTGTCGTCGTCTTAGATTAATTTTTTTTTTCCTTGGGATTTGTGCCAGTTTGGATGGAAGTTGGAATTCAATTAAAAAGGCACCAAACCTGGAAACCCAGCATTTTAAAAATGAAACTCCCTTCAATGTGCTAGGGAAACATGTTTATCAAAGTACATTTTGCATTTAAAACTAACTGATTTATTGAAGAAAGGAAGTATTCTTTAATAGTAGTGTATTGAACTGGTTGTTTCTAGCTGCCATGGCCTTCAAGATTTTAGGACTATTATCTTAGCCTATCACACCTTTTCCTGCTTTTCAACTCCCAATTGGTTTGGAATGAACTGATTATTGAACTGAATTAATTGAAGAAACTGAAATAAGTGAAGAAAATATTCTCTCTGCACCTGCAGAAGAGGCTACTGCTCTCAGAAGCTATTTTAGTCTTTAACAAACACTCTGGTTCCAGGTGCTTAGCCAGCGACTGCCACCAGTTTGATTTTCTTTAAAACTTCGGCAGCAAACATACTGACTGGAGTATTTTAATTTAAATTATTTTAATAGGTTGTAGTAGTGTCATACATTTCTTTTTTAAAAATAAACCTATGTAATTTAAACTAAAAACAATTTTTTTATCCATCTGGCTTTTACCTCTGTTTAGAAAATTACTAGATCTCGTAGATGTGATGACAGAAAATAGTTAAATGAGTTGTAGAATCCTATGGGCTAAGTCAGAGTACATCCTAACAGAGTACTGTTGAAATAGAAAATCTAAACCACATCACTCTAGTCTAGGGCTTTGCTTCCTTGTAGCTGTAATTAACATATGAAGTATCTGGTCAGTGTTTCAGTGCTTGCAACAACAAAGTAAAATCAGTATTCATTCCTTTGGTGCCATTGGCTTGTCATGCCAGTAAGCATAAGTCTATTTCACTTGAAAATATAAAAGCTGTCATCAAAATTAGATAATTGTTAGCACCATTAGGGTTTGAAATTCATTATTGACAAACAGGAAAATATTTGTCAAAAGTGCTCATTTTTGTGGAATTAAGCGTTTTGGCTACAGAGTCCATTTTTTTCTTTATTCTGCCTCTCATTGGATGTTTGCAATTCCCATTTTGTTTCATGTATCAGCTCCACAGAGGTTGACAAAGTAGTAACTGAGGATCTCAAGGGAATTCCAAGTTTTGGCCTTCAGTCCTGCAAGCTATTGCAGGGTTAAAACCCTGGGTCTCCATAGAGGCACATGCAGCATCCTGCAGGATTGGGGCTCTATTTTGCCATGAAATTACTTTCCCTGTTTTCACTATTTAGGATAACCTACCAAACTGTCCGTTTGTTTTTTAAAAAAGGGAGAAAAAAATGGGTCGGGAGGGATATAAGACTTATTCCAGAAATGGACTAAGGTTTTATCCCTCAAATGTCATAGAAACAAGAAGATGCTATTCATAACTAACAAATTATCCTACCAATTTTCACTTCTCATTTGACAGTAAAAATATAATTAGAAAATTCCTTCTGTACTCCTGAACTGTAAAAATACAGTATTAACCCACTGCCTGGCAATTTGACCAGTTGTAAGCCTGGCTCCATGTAAAAGTAAATCCTTCGTGCATATGATTGATTATCTTGATGTTGGGCCTTATTTTTCTGACTCCACACAGCTTAGATTGATCATCTCCATTGTTTTGCAAAGAGTAGATGACCTTACTGAACTTGTATCATTTTGGCATTCGAACTGAGATGCTCTAGTTCAACTAGAAGTTATTGGGTTTGATGCAGGAATTATTAGGTGAAATTCTTTGGCCTGTATGCTCAGATTCATAGACTTCAAGGTCAGAAGGGACCATTATGATCATCTAGTCTGACCTCCTGCACAGTGCAGGCTGCAGAACTTCACCAACCCACCCTTAACCTAAGACTGAGTTATTGAAGTCCTCAAATAATGATTTAAAAGACTTCAGGATACAGAGAATCCACCAGCAAAGTGACCCATGCTGCAGAGGAAGGCAAAAACGCCCCAGGGCCTGTGCCAATCTGCCTTGGGGAAAAATTCTTTCCTGACCCCCAAATATGGTGATCAGTTAAACCCTGAGCATGAGGGCAAGGCTCACCAGCCAGACACTGAGAGAGAATTCTCTGTAGTAACGCAGAACCCACCCCATCTAACATCCCTTCACAGGCCATTGAGCATATTTACTCTTAGTAGTCAAAGATCAGTCAATTGCCAAATTAGGCTGTCCCATCATACCATCCCCTCCATAAACATATCAAGCCCAGTCTCGAAGCCAGCTAGATTCTTGCTCCCCTTGAAAGGCTGTTTCAGAACTTCACTCCCCTGATGGTTGGAAATATTCATCTAATGTAAAGTCTAAACTTCCTGATGGCCAATTTTTATCCATTTGTTCTTGTGTCTGAACTTAAATAATTCCTCTCCCTCCCTGGTATTTATCCCTCTGATGTATTTATAGAGATCAATCATATCCTAACCTTCTTTTGGTTAATCTAAACAAGTCAAGCTCTTTGTCTCCTCTCATAAGGCAAGTTTTCCATTCTGCAGATCATCCTAGCAGTACTTCTCTGCACCTGTTCCAGTCTGAATTCATCTATTTTAAATATGGGGGACCAGAACTGCACACAGTATTCCAGATGAGGTCTGACCAATGCCTTGTATAACTATTAAAATCTCCCTGTCTCTACTAGAAATACCTCACTTGATTCATCCTAAGACTGCATTAGCTTTTTTCATGGCCACATCACATTGGCAGCTCATAGTTATCCTGTGGTCAACCACTATGCCCAGGTCCTTCTCTTCCTCTGTCAATTCTAACTGATGTGTCCCCAGTTTATTGCAACAGTTCTTATTATTTGTCACTAAATGCATGACCTTGCACTTTCCACTATTAAATTGCATCCTATTTCTATTACGCCAATTTACAAGGTCATCCAGCTTTTCTTGTATGATATCCCAATCTTTGTATTAGCAATGCCTCCCAACTTTGTCATCAGCAAACTTTATTAGTGTACACTCACTTTTTGTGCCAAGGTCATTAATGAAAATGTTAAATAAGATTGGTCCCAAGACTGATCCATGAGGAACACCACTAGTAACCGCCCTCCAGTCTGACAAGTCAACTTTCAGTATGACTGTCTCCATTTTAACCAGTTCCTTATCCACCTTTACATTTTCATATTAATACCCATATTTTCCAATTTAACTAATTCTTCATGTGGAACTGTATCAAATGCCTTACTGAAATCTTGGTAAATTAGATCCACTGCATTCCCTTTGTCTAAAAAAGTTATATTATCAAAAAAGGAGATCAAGTTGGTCTGGCACGTTCTACCTTTTGTAAAAACCGTATTGTATTTTGTCCCAGTTACTGTTAACCTCGACGTCCTTAACTACTTTCTTTTTGGAAATTTTTTTCTCAACACCTTGCATACTACTGAGATCAAAGTAACAGGCCTGTAATTGCCTAGATCACGTTTTTCCCTTTCTTAAAAATAGGAATTATTTTAGCAATTCTCCAGTCATATGGTACAACCCGTGAGTTAATAAAGTCATTAAAAATCCTTGCTAATGGGCTTGCAATTTCATGTGCCAGTTCCTTTAATGTCCTTGGATGGAGATTATCTGTGCCCTTCCCCTTTCTCCCCCTCTCCCCCTGCTTTTGTCCAATTAAGCAGTTCGAGTTTGGCTTCTACCTCAGATGTGGTAATTTCTACCTCCATAGTCTCAATCCCATTAGCCCCACGCTACCACTATCTCTAAGATCTTCATTAGCCCCATTAAAAATTGAAGCAAAGTATTTGTTTAGATATTGGGCCATGCCTAAATTATCCTTAACCTCCCTCCCCCAGCCTCAGTGCTTAGCCGTCCCACTTCTTTCTTTGTTTTCTTCCTATTTATATGGCTACTTTTATTATATTAACTTCTTTGCAAAGTCCAACTCTACTTGGTTTTTGGCATTTCTCATTTTGTCTCTACATGTTCTGGCCTCCAAAAGAGAGCTTTCCTTGCTGATCCCTCCCATCTTCCACTCCTTGTATGCATTCTGATTTCTCTTAATCACCTGTCTGAGATGCTTGGTCTACAACTCTTGCCTCCTGAATTTTTTCCATTTCCTTGGGATGCAGGCTTCAGATAATTTCTGCGACTTTGACTTGAAGGAATTCCAAGCCTCCTCTGCCTTTAGATCCATGAGTTCTTCATTCTAATCCACTTCCCTAACTAATTCCCTTAATTTTTTTAAAGTTAGCCCTATTGAAATCAAAGACCCTAGTCATAGATCTGATTTTGTTTATCCTTCCATTTAGTTTGAACTGAATTAGTTCATGGTCATTCGAACCAAAGTTGTCTTCTACAACCAGTTTTTCTATGAGGTCCTCACTACACTTCTTGGTTCAGGAACTATTTAGTGAAGAAATCTGTTAGATATCACATACAGGAAAATCTAAACCCTATTTTTATTACCAGCACTAATATTCCAGTCTATATCTTGGAAATTAAAATCTCCCATAATCACACAGTTCCCAGTAGTATTTACTTTGTTAAAAACATTAAGGAGGTCTGTGTCCGTACCCAAATCAGATCCTAGTGGTCTGTAACACACCCCAAGCACTATCCCAGGGGAAGCTCTAATATCTTTCTTCCCCTGAGCATATTCTCTACATTCCTCTTTAATCCAATGTTAGATACTTTGGATGAGATACTTCCATCTATTTTATCAGTTTTATGAGAACTGGCCAGTTCTTAATAAATTGTTCAAAACATTCAACCTCAGAATTCTATCAAACATCTTGAGGGAGAATTAGTTTGGATCCTCTTGTTCTCTTCACTGAAGGTGAAGCAAAATGGTTGTTAAGGAAGTATTTTGCAACTTCAGTGTTTTCTTTTATTCCCAGATGTACTTAAGTCTTTGTCTAAAAGATACATTACATGGGCACTGCAGCCACATGTTATTGAGGAGCATCCTTCTGTTCTTCTTAGTATCTTCTCATCTTTGCCATGTTTGTAGAATTGTCTGTGACAGAACCGTGTATGTGACAGTTGAATTTTTGTTCACAGTTTATTATAATTTTCACTGCCACTTCTTTTAAATATTCTTTTGTGTGGACATTTCCTGATGTATCTATTGTTTCCGAAAGATATGCAACCGGGTCTTCTGTTGGCACGCAGGTACATGTTACTGAATCATCGTGTACATTGCTCCACTCATCAAGGCGTAAACTGGCAAGTTTCCCCTCAGTATTTCTTGCACACTGTTCAAGTTCCTTCTCATACCCTGTATCTAGCAACCTTCCACCAGTGCCTGGTCATAAGGACTCAACCATGTCAATGAAGTGTTTATTGTTAACAGTGCGAAAAGAAGAATTTGTGGCACATATGAGCCGAACAATCCTTTAATCGATGGTGTCTTGTTGATATTTTCTGGTCCTTACTACAAGCCCATATATGATGTTGTTACTGGACGCTGAAAGCTTTTGCTTGCTAGTGATACTTTGTCTGAAATACGTTTAGTTGCAGCGCTGCTGCTAAAAATACCAACGGATGACTGTGAAGCTGTTGCAGATACAGTCAGTCAGTCTCTTGTGCTTAACTGGGATCCTGAAACAATTTGACTATTCAAAATCATGTTTGTTCTTCTCACTCTCATTCAGTTAAGCATTAAATTTTTTTCAGCAAGGATACAGATCCAGTTCCAAATGACCAAAAAAGCTAAGACTGACTGCACTTAGGGTGCACTTAATTTTGGAGTAAGCCCCATGGAATTCTCTGTATAGGATGCTGTGCTCTTGGGAAAGCTGGGTTTGATGCTGAAGTAAAATAGGGAATAGACTTATGGCATCACCATTATGGTAAAAGGCCATGATGTTCCAAAATAAGGGGCGTGTATTATAATGTAATATAAAAGAAGAAAATGACACCCAGTGGCCACTGGCAACTCTAGATTTCTCTTACTGCAGGTTTCTGTATACTTGGGAGATAGATTCTAAACCTGGTTAACTAATGAAACAAGCCATTAGGATTAGCTAAGCTAAACATTTTTTTTCTAGGCGCATCCAACACAGCAAACAGCTTGGGAATCTACTTGTTAAATTACACTTAAACTAAAAGGCATAGAGAGAGTCTTGAAGAATGAAGCATTGCAAAGTGAATTATTTAAGTTACTAACCAGTTGATCCACATTGTTTTTCATCCTCATCATTTTCTCCCAATAAGCAGTTTTCATTATGATGTTTCATTCTTGCAACTAGGTACTGCTTACACCTAAGCATAGAACAATAACCCTGTGTCTGTCTTTCCACATGTGACTAGTCTGCTGAGAAACAGAACCTGAAATAGAAACTGTGAAAGCCCAGAACTTGCAAGAAGCAAGAGCTGGGCTGGACAGACTAGAGCCATTAATTCATTTTTGAGAGACTATAAGTGTAGGTTTAGTATGTTTGTGATGAGATTTAATTGTAACTTTTTTAAATGGGAGAATTTAGTATTTTACTGATTTTTTTCTTTTTTTTTTTTTAAATTAAATCCGATTTAAATAAAAAAAAATCCAATTTTTTTTATATAATTGATTTTATCCACACTGGTTCACTCAGATGCCTTACACGATTTGTCACAGTCATTCTACTGCCAGTATCACCTATTAAACTGATATCTACACCACCCTTCCTCTTAATGTCAATTCTCCTATCCACTGCTGTATCCTTTCATTTTCCTCCTGCTCGGTGTTAAAATCAGGCGTGGAGATTGCCCAAGCTTCTCTCCCAAAAATCCTAGTTTAAAGCTCTCAGTGAATTGTGCCAACATTCATTCTAGAAATCTTATTTCCTTCCCTTCTTTAGACTAGATGATCATAAGGGTTCCTTCTGGCATTAAAAAACTAACCCAAATCCTTGCAGCAGAACTAACAATCAGCCTTTGGCTTCATTTTCTACATTCAATTAAATTTTCCTGGAGGATTTTATAATTCCTGGCCATCCTTTAGTTGAGATGCTGGTCTCTTTCTGCCTTTTCCATCTTCAGCATGTGGTGCACTGTAGAAGCTGCTACATTAGTCACCCTCTATCATAGTCCTAAAACATCAGATCCTTTTTAAAAGGCACTCCTCAACATGATTACTTTCCAGAGGCACTTGGCTGATTAGTTTGCGTCAAAAGCTGCTTCAGTGTGCTTGACTTATAAGTGTGAAATATTCTGTTGTGTAACAGGTGCCAGGGTTGGTCATCGTTCTTTGATGAGGTACTACAAGCAGCAGTTTGGTCTATCAAGAGCAGTGGCTGTTGCTAAAAATAAGAAGGCAGTGGGCAGAGTGTTGCAGCAGTACAGAGCCTTGGGCTGGACAAGCAGTACAGGTAGGTGACAAACTTTAAAGAATTTAACTCTTTCAAGCCCGCATCCTTGGAAAGGGCTGGGTCTCACCGCTGGCATCCAGCCAAGCGCAACCATCTGTTCAGCTATTTTTAGTGCTGTACCCTGAGCTTGAGTCTGTCAGCCCGGGCTCTGAGGCTTGCTGCCACTTGCTGTGTAGGTACACCCTTAGAGCAGTCTCCATGTACTAGCATTTACGTGGTTAAAGTCTGTCAGTACAACTACTGCTGGGGGCTGCCAGAGTCAGCGCTTCACTTCCTGGCAAAGAGCAGTATCACTATTGCAAGGAGAAACTAAACTTCTGGTAGGTGAAGATGGAGGAGAAGAGCATAACTCCGTTACTGGTCCATGGCAAAGTTTGACCGTGTCTCCTGCTCTGTATCTGATTCCTGTTCTAGTCCTCTGCATTTCTGGCACATAAGCACAATACAGTATAGAAATTTGCCATTCCAGTCCAGTTTTGAAATCCCAATTTTTCTGAGGCGGCATACGCACAAACTGATCGTATTCACTCTCTGCTTCTTGCAGCAAGAAGTGCATTTGTGTACAAGCCCAAAACTTCCGTCATAATAGGGCAACGTGAAGTTACGAGGGATGAATCTATGCTAACACACAGAATAAATAAAGGAGAGTGTGGCTTTTTAGAACTAAACGTTGAATAGTCTTTGTCTGCTAAAATGAAATCCTGTTCCTAATTATTACATATTCTCCCTTAATTTGTATTGTGCTTCTCTTTGCTACTGCATCTACACATATGGCATTGTATTCTATGTAGTTTAAATGTTTTGTCTGAACTGTGCTATGCACAAGCCTATTGTATAAGTGTGAAGTATGGCAGCATACTTCACAGGTGATTGATCTAGAATTGAATTCTAAACATGTTTTTTGATACTCAGATAGGAATAAAAATATTGTACTGACCACAAAGTAAGGCAGTCACCCTGAACGTGTAAAGTTCTATGCTTATAGTTTCTTTGCTAGAGACGGTTGTCTGGCTGGTGGTAATTAAGATTGCTTGTCAATGTGTGGCACTCTTTACTTCACCTGTCAGTGCTCCTATTCTTGCCATTTAATATGGTACCACGTGACCCCAGCATAAAGTGTTCATTGGCAGTCCCTGTCAAACCCATTCATGTTTTGGACATTTGCAGTGAACAATCTCTAAATGAAGAATTATTGGGCAAATAATATTTTTAAAGGAAATTAAGATTTGTGTGAAGAGAGGCAAAAATTTCAAGCTCTTCAGTTAATTTTAGGTGTATTTCAGATCTGTAGCCATTCAGAAACACTCCCTTCCCTCTTCTCCCTCCCCCTCCCACTTAGACCGTGATCCTCTCAAGAGCTCTGTGCAAGTAAACCCTTGTCCCATCTAGAGCTTATTGCAGGATCAAGCCCCTTAGGTCTTGTCTACACGGGGAAGTTACATCAGAAGACGGTCAAGTGTGAATTTAAACTGATGGTTATAGAGTTACAACCACCTTGGACATTTATTCCAGCATGCTGCCTCTTTGCAGCTTAGTTTACAGTGCTTGGGAAGAGGTTAAAGCTAAAATGAAATAAAGCCACTCTTATTCCAGAATTAGTGTCTACACAGAAGGTTATAATAGAGAAACTATTGCTGTGACTATTCTGGTGTAACTGGTCAAACTTGCTTTGTAGGCAAGGCCTTGTAGTTTAAATGACTTCGCAGTCTTGCAAGCTACTGATTTTTCACCCTTGTCTCCTTTCCAAAAGGAGCAGCCCTGGCACGAGAACGTGACATGCAGTATCTGCAGAGGATGAAGTCTAAGTGGATGCTGAAGACGGGAATGAGCAACAATGCTACAAAGCAGATGCATTTCCGGATGCAAGTCAGATTCTGAGCTGCCTCAACTCCTGTACAGAGCTTGCTCCAGGAGAGGGGAATTAATAGCTACTACCTTGGGGAATCTGTCATTAAAATGAAACTTGGTACCTAACCAGTGACTTTCTACTATTCCTCCTTCCCCTAAGTCATGTGACGAGCTCTTGTATTCTAATAACGGTTGGCCTATCAAATTGAAGTGTCTTAAATAACATGTGTTATAAGTTAGTCATGGCAGTATAGCATGTGCATTTTACTAGTGTCTGTCTTTAAGCAGTAGATTTTGGTTGAACAGCTGATTTTTGGGTCCCTTAATTGAATTACAGGGAACTGAGGAGGGATGTGCTATGAGAAGATTCTGATTATCTGCCTAAGAGCTCTGAAGTGATGGGGAGGTCTGTGCTTCAGCCCTTTTGGCTCAGAGTAGAAAATTTTCTTTTGTATGAAGTAAGAGCACTTACGGCTGCCTTCATGAAAGTTACACACTTCCTTTATATCATACACTCTTGAAAAAAGCACTTTAAAGGGGAGTGTTAAACCCTTTCAGTGAGTGAATTAAAGGAGAGCTTCTCGGGATGGTAGCTCTGTTTAGTTCAGTTTATGGGGAAATTTCAGTACTAGTAGTTTGAAGTAATACTTAACCATTTTTTTAGGTCATTTTTTATCTGAAACTCTAATTCCAGGATTTCAGCTGATGATTTCTACTCTGTCAAATTCATCATGCCATGCTCTGTTCTTTTTCTGAGACAGTTGTGTTTGCTGACAACATTACAATGCAGCTCTTTGGATTTAACAAATGTCATATCTTGCATACAAATTTATGGTTTTCAATACTTAAAATTAAGGCATACAGTAAGGTACTCTTAGCACTTCCACTTCCCTTCTGAATTGTTAGTTACTGGTGAAAGTTGAAAATTTAATGTGGTGGTCATCTTTGTCCTTGTTCTTTTTTATAAAGAACATGAAAATATCACAGAAAACACACAGACCATACAAGCTTTTCTAAAAAGACATCCTCCTACTGTAGGCTCTGTCTAATACAACAAAGAGGTTTTAAGTGGCAATAAGGCAAGTGTTTTATGGAATCACTCTTTCCTCTCTATAGGCTTAGTTTAAGGTCTGACTTGTGTCAGAAATTACAAGTATGCTATTGTGTCACGCCAGTTGAGAGAGTTGCTCTAAGAAGCATATGTATGTGTCTGAGAGGGGAAGAAATGTGAACGCACCATAGAAGTGTACACCATTGCTACATGATTGAAAATGGAGTGAGGCTAAGCACCAGCCTTCACTTGCAAGTTTAGTCCCACTCCTCCTACAATATTTTGTTGTCAAATAACATTAAACTAAGTCTCTAGGTTTTAAAACTGTCCCTTGAGATAATTTCTGTAACAAGGATCTGGTCCTTCCCTTAAGCTCTGGCTGTTTATTTGCAGTACTGGAATTTATGAAAGGCTCAATAAGGCTTGTGAAAAATCTGAAGTTCATCCTTAGGATTGATACATCAATAATCCTTACCTTCCAAATAAGCTACTGTACATATCACTGAACTTGTAGAAGCAGTATCAAGTTCATGTTAGAAAAATGACATGAACAATACTCCACCTTGCTATAATTTTTGCTTAAGGAAGCTCACCTACAAGTTAATAGGGCAAGACAGATGTCAGCATTTTCAAAATAATGTGTTGCTTGCAATAGGAATATATCAGAGGAGTGCCAGATCTCATGGTGTTAGGCCCACGGCTTGTGTGGTGCTCAGAAACCCCTTAAATAATCAGCAAGAGCAGACGAGGATACACCTTTTAGCAGGTCCTTTGGCAATATGAATTTAAAAAAAATAAAATTTGACAGTGTTTTGTTATCCTAGTGGAAGGATTTTACATTGCTATTGTTGCGAACAACTTGATTTCAGAGTCACAGTTGTGAATACATGGGACCCTGCCCAAGACTAGGAAAAAGGTACAAGCTAATACAGAATTGAGCCATGTGATTTTTAACTTACACCTTCCTCCATGCTGTGTAGAGTTTCCCCTAGTCTGTTGTCCAGTAGTAGGTCAGCTATGGCAATTTAGAGTCTCACTCCTGCATAACTTATTTATGCTATCCTACAGATCACTGTTGGATCTGGCCCAGTGAATTTATTTTACAAACTATTAAGGACTTCTCCCACTAAGGAGATAAGAGCAGATGTGACCATGGTGATCACAACTATTCCCACCTCTTACGTAACCCAAGCTATAGCACTTCAGCCAGTAACGCCGGCAGCAAACCCATAACTTGTGGTTGAGCTACAGTATTACTTTTGGCTGCAAGGATTAGGGGATGGAGAAGCCTCTACAGCTTTTGGCAAATTGTTCCAAAGATAGATTTACTGTTAAAAATCCAAAGCAAAAATAATTTCTGATTTGAATTTATCAAGCTTTGATTTCAGCCATTGGCTCTTATTTCTCTCACTGTTACATTAGAGAGTTCCCTATCAGCAATCCACTTCTTTCAGAGATACTGCTAGATCATGATCACATCACCCTAGTCTTCTGTCTCGTACACTAACCTAGGTCCTAGTGGGAGTCATGTTTTCCAGTCAGCAAATCATTCTGTGATGTTTTTGTAAGTGTTGATACCAAAACTAGACTCTCCATTAGACATTTTAAGTGCAGTTCATAAGCTAGGTTTAAAGCATTGAGGCAATTTTTTTACACGTATCAACTGATTTTAAATACAAAAGATGGAGTGAATATTCAACAATTTATTAGGTAGTTCCTGTGCTCTTCATACTCTTACAAGGCACAAACAACAAGCAGGGCAGAAGGAATGGAAGTGTTGGATATCTTTTTAATCAAAATAACTATTTTAGATGACCCACAGCTGTAAAGGTCATAGGCTTATTCTTCCACTCCAACATTGGCTTGGAGTGGGGGGTTTTTAGCCCACATGCTACAGGCAATAGGTTTTTTTGTATTGTTTTTTTCTAAATCTAATTGAATGCTTGCACCACCAAAGATTTTCAGCCCTCACCTTTAATATGAAAATGATCTGTGAGGACTACAGCTCCCACCATGCAGTGTTCCATCTGCAGAGAGGTTAAGTACTGACCTGAAACAGACCAGCAGAGGACCATTGCTTGTGGAAGCGAGGTACTGGGCACAGGTTTCCCATCTGCATCAGAAATTCCTGGATAATCTGGTAATGAAAGAAACAAATAGAAATTAAAAGAATTGTTTGCTGGGAAGCAACATACTGAATCTAAAATCACAAATTTAATCTGCTGTTCTTTTTCCATAGATTTCAATACCAGCTAAAGCACCTGTCCTCCTCCTCCTGGCGTAGTTTCCGGAAGTTAACAGGAAAGTTGAAGCCTTTCTGAAAACAGGCTGTACTTAAATTTTATATTACTAACCCCGTTTAATAGCATTTTTAGATGCATTTCATCTAAAGTTTTTAGCCTGGTGACCATTATCACCATAGTATCTACGCACCTGCCCCAAATGGAAATGATAAAAATTATGACTTTAAAACCTGTACATGTTTTAAAGAAATTTTGGCATTTAGTCTGTACTGTAGGATAGTTTACAAGGGTTCCTAGTCTGAATAAACTTTAATTGGAAAAAATTGAAACCCAAAATTAACATGGCCAAGTTAATATTTGAAAATGTGGCTGTAGCCATTGTCACTTTTAGTAAAAAGGGAACCAGTTATGCCATGTAGTTTTATGACTCTGTCTTAACCTCGACTTGTCGGGGATCGTAAATTTTTTTAAAGAATTGTTAACCAAACACACAAACCATATCAGTTTAAAAATTTGCCACTTCAGTCTGGACCTGATAATTTGTATGCCACAGGCAGCCAGCAGAGGGTGCAGCAGCCCCATTCCCATAATCGTTCTCCTTAGTGCCACTAAGAATAAATGGAACGGGGGCCCAGTTGTTTTGTGCCCCAGAAGAAACATTGGAAAGGAGGAAATAAGAATTTAGGAAAAGGTTGAAACTGGACACTGACTGTTTTCAAGCTACTTCAGGGGCAGTCCTCGCAGCTCTTATAGCAAGTAACGCTCCCATGATGATATGGGATTTTTGCCTCTTTGGGCAGCATGATTGAGCACACGGTTATCACAAACCACAGCTAGTTTAGGTTCACACACCTGCACACGAACTCTATCTAAATCTCATCACTCGGCAGGAGCTGCCCTGCCAGATGCAGGCTTCATGGCCAATGATACGGATGCCCAAAGCTAGCACATGGCAACGAACACGGGTTCCATTTTCTAATGGTTCAATAGCTGTTCTGAGTCTATGCACATTAGGTGCGTAATGTATAATTCTTGATTGTAACTAAGCACGAATCTAAGTATCTGGGGGTGCTTTAACGTGCATTAATTTAAAGCTTCATTTACCCCTAAGAAACTGGCTATTTCACAGGGGCTTAAAGCATGGGAAGTAGCTCTTCTCAAAGCCTTTTGGAGAAATGCAAGTTGGGAGCAGTGAGGATACTGGCCTGAAGGGTGCTTTTCTTCCAGAAACCCTCACTGTTTCCCAGCTCAACATATGATGCACCTTCTGCATTCTGGATCTTGCCTTGGCACAGGGGAAGGGGGAGGAAGAAAGTTTTAGTGGGATGAGAGAACATGTTGTTCAAAGCAGTCTGCAGGAAGCTGCAGCGAGCTAGACTGGCCAGCATACGTGGATATGTTAATTTTCCACGGATGGCTGGTGGGAGTGGGAAGAAGAACCCTGGGGCCAGATGTGGAATTCTAGAATGGCTAATTAGAGCTTTATTCTGACGGGAGCAGGTGGCAGCTGGGAGAGAAAGTTTTCAGAAGTGAAGATGGAGGAATAAGTGTCCTATACCTGAGGAACCTAGTAAAAAAGATGCTAAAGTTAAGAGTAAGAAATTAAAATTCTTAGACTGAGGCTAGAGCTCAAGTCATGGAAGACAAAACAGGAAAGAAGGCAAAGAAAAAAAGTATGGTTAAGTGGCTATGTTCCAGAGTCTATTCCAGCCCAACAGGTACCCTTCTGAAAATGGCAATGCAACCCTTGAGAAACTAATCAAAAAAGAGCAGAAACTATGACAAATAAATGTAGGGTGGAGATTAGGAAGGCATAGGAGGAACAAATAGTCAAGGACTTAACATTTCCATTAAGTACAGCAGAAGCAGGAAACTTGTGAGAAAATTGGTGGGGCTGACAGCTTAATAAAGCACAACCCTAGATAAAGAAATTGCAATTACACTGAACTATTTCTTCAGGGTGTTAGAGAGGTACTTACTCTTCTGCTAATAAAAATGAGACATTGCCAGGGGAGGTGCTGGAACAAAGTGACAAAAAAGAAGCAAGGCATCAGACGTGGATATACGCCCAAGTGCTCTGAAGACGCTCAGCTGGGCTGCTATCAAAAACATGCAATCAGAATCTATGCTGGAGAACAGCATATGTACTTTAAAAATAGTTCTAGGGGCAATCTGGGAATTATACACCATTAAGCCTTATTTCAGTAGCAGGAGAAGTGGTTAAAAGAACCATCAAAAATACTTATTTATGTGAACATAACATGGTAGGGACAAATCACAGTGTCTGTAAAAGAAAATCATTCCCCTCTTAGCTATTATAGTTCTTTACATTAATCAACAAACTAGTGGAGAAGCAGATGTAATTTATTTATATAAAATGTTCAAAAAATCCCTCACAAGAGGCTTAGGAATCAGAGTGGTCACAAGTCATGTACTGGCAAGAGACAGAAAAAGCATAGGAATAAATTGTTCAGTTTTCCATGTGGGAAAGCGTTAACACTAGAGTGCTACAAGGGTCTATAGTAGAATTGGTGGTGGTAATTACATTTATTAATGATCTGTAATAAGGGGTGAGCAGTGAGGTAGCAAAAGTTGCGGGATGGCAAAAATTACTTAGGTTAATCAACTGGAGAAAAATTATGAGGAAATTCAAAGGGACTTAACCAAGCTATGAGGAGGTGGACAGGCAGCAGGCTGGTAGATGAAATTCATTAAGAAATTTGAAGTAGTGCACATTGAAAAGAACAATTTGAAATGCTCCTACACATTGCTGCATTTCAAAACCAATGGTAACCACTCAGGGAAAACACCTGGTCATCACTGTGAACAATTCAATTTAAACCTCTGCTCAGTGCATAACAGTTGCCCTAAATGCAACAAAAACATTCGGAGGTATAAAGAATGGTATAGAAAATAGTATAGATATGTCATTATAGGTCCAAAGATGTATGTCCTCAACTGGCATAGAGTGTATTATGGTCTGATAACTCTGTCTCAAAAAGAGACATAGCATTAATAGAAGGGGGTAACAAGATAAAAAAGTTATGGAAATTTCCACAGCAAGGCAATGGGGACCGTTTAGTTTAAATGGAAGATGAGTAATAGGAGGTCACAACAGAAATAGTTAATGGTATTGACAGCTGTTCCTCTTTACCATGTCTAATAATGAAGTGACAAGATACTAATTGAAACAAAGGCATCAAATATAAAACTATATTTAACAAATTCCTCTTTATCCAACACTACATAATTGACCCATGGAACTGATTTCCATAAGCTATCACTAGGGGCAAGAAATGAGCAGGATTTTAAAGATGTTTAGCTGTACAATGAAAACATCCACTCTGTCTGTGTTAACTAGGGTGACCAGATGTCCAGATATTAGGGGCTTTGTCTTATATATGCAACTCTCTCGCCCCCACCCCACCCTGAAAAAAAAAAGCTTCCTAATTTTTCACACTTGCTATCTGGTCACGCTAGTGTTAACCTTTTTGCTACAATGAAGTAAATGTTACATTTTGTATTACTTCTGCCTCCCATACATTTTTTATCTCTTTATGTAATCTGTAAACCCACTTCCAGTTTTATCCAACTTTGTGCCGCTGTAAATGCCTTACTAGGCTCACAAAGGTAAAGTCACTTCACTTGAAGGGTACTAGAACCAATTTCTCCTTTCCCCCACATGAATACAGCACAAGAGAAGAGCAGTCCACATTCACATATTAGCAAGCACTAGAATGCAAAGAGCTCAGTGTACCAGATAGTGGACAGGGTTGCACATCATGTAAGTCATGCTTTTCTGTCCTTATGGATTTGAGGGCTTCAAGAGGGCCTCTGGGTAGTTATGTTTCTTTAGTCAAATAGGTTGATCAACTAAAATTAATAGATTCCTAAAAGCTTTAAAAAGAGCAAAGTGCAAAGATCAAAATGCTCCACATTTTATAGTGACTTAGAGGCAAGCAAAGCAAATTAGCACTTTAAAAATAGTTTGGAGGTAATGAGAGTTGTATTTCTTTCTTCACTCTGTCTGCTTAATGAGACCAAACATTAATTAAAGTATGCCTGGAAAATCCAGATACAGTTTGCCAAATTAGAAGGTATAGTTACTAATCAATTATGTAGCCAAGCAGAGGACTTACATTTAAAATACCACAAGTCAATCAGCAGTCACAATGTTAAATATAGAATTGGTGCATCATGAGATAGTACAGCTCCGGGAGGTAATAAATTTAAGACAACCCTCCCACTCTGATCCAAATGCTATTTCCTTGTGAATTGGAAAGGAAAAAAATAGTAAACATCCTCGACCATATATTCTGTGGCACACAGTGGGCTTAAACTTTCCAGAAGAGATACTAAGTTTTTGACGTCACATTCTGCGACTCTGAACCCCATCCTCACAATTCTGTGCCACCTGAATAGCTGGGTTCATCTGTCTGGTCACACATATAGTTCTGACAGCACCAATAAGCAAAAAGCTTTACTTTTGTGATGCCATTCAGCATGTTACAAAGGTTTGGCTTCAAACACCACAATTTATTTACAAAGCCCAGACTCTTACTGGCTCTCCACAAAAAATAATCCAGTGCACCCCAAAAACCCTTTGGTGAGCAGCATAGTAAATTATTTCTCTTTCCCACTCAGCCTGCTTCCCCAGTTATGGAAGGCTGACGGTCGCATGGAAATGAGGGAATGTCTATGTTCTACCTAAGTAATACAATAAGCAAACGATCCACATACAGAGGCCTAGACACTAAGTGGCAAGAGAAAGCCCTGTTTATACTTCATCACACTGTACATTTTCACTTGCCGCATTTAGCTCGTCATTATATAAATATCATAGTTAGGTTCCTATGTGGCCCCCCCCGATCACCATGGTATCTGAACACTTCAGAAACACAATGTATTTATCCTCACAGCATATCTCCTGGGAAGGAGGGAAGTACTGTTAGCCCCTTTTTATAGCTGGAAAATTGAGGCTCAGAGATGTTAAATGATTTACGAAGGGGCTCACAGAGCCAGGAAGTGAACTCAGATCTCCCATATCACAGTGCAGTTCTTCAAATGCATCACTTTGGCCTGGGCAGCTAAGTGACTCACAGGTTAGGAGAGAGACCCAGGGCTGAATGGCATGGAAATTCAGTTACCCTCTTACCCATACAGGTGGTCCATCCCACTCTGGATTGAATCACTTTGACAGGCTCCTAAAGCACAGCATTTTTGAAAATTCTACCCTAGCTGTATTTAAAATAATTATATCTACTGAAAACTCTTGAAAAGAACATAAAATCAAAAATGTAACCATTTAGCAAAACAGGTAGGAAAATAAATTCTATACAAACATGTCTTCTATTGTAGTTTAATCAATAGGTGCAATCCTGGAAACATATTTTCTCAGGCCACATAAGAGAAACATAGTAAATAAATAAAACATTTAAATGAACAAACTCAAACTTCCAAACCTATTTGTATACCCACTGGTGGCAGTTGCAACTATTCAATGATTTGGTATGAAAAGAAAAAAATTAAATTCCCAAATTATTAGTTAAAAACATTTTACTAGCTCATTAATTGTGATGAAATAATCCTAATTTGATTATTTTAATTGTTAAATATCTGCTGGCAGGTGCAAGAAATTATGTCTCATAGCACCGAAGTGTCGCCTGAATGAAGTTAGCCTCTTGTCAAGAAGGTATAAATTAACACTGCCCCTGCTGCTAACACATATCTAGCTGCTTTCTAATCCTGTTTCTCTGTGAAAATTTAAAATATCGGGGGGTAGGGGGGAATTATTTGAGAGATACAGAGTGTGATGAATACATTTAAATAGCAATAGTTGCATTTAATATGTTTAAACAGCATTTAAGAGATTTCTGCTTTTTATATTACATAGCAATGCATATCATTTTTACAATACCTGATAGCCACTTTGACCTTATTAGCATTTCATTCTAGCTACGTGTTTGCCCTCCTAATGAATTCTTCTCTTATACTCAAGAATCTACCCCCGTTTACTGTTCCACAACTTGGAACCATCAACCTCAGCGGTATTTGAAGCATTAATTCCTGCTGGCTTTGGATGTGATGGGCAGCTCTTGTGAATATCCCCAATTATCTGAACATCTCTTTTTCATCTTCCTCCTCTTTTTCCATTTGCTCAGTCGCATTAATTGCCTCCCAGAATCTCTCAAGGTTATTAGAACAAATCAAACCAAACCTCATCTCCTTCTGGGCAGTTGAGGGGAGAAGGGAGAGAGGAAAGTGTTTAAATAGTACAGTGCAAGGAAGATTTATCATTAAAATATTCGTGCTTAGTATATACTTAAGGGTCTGCAGCGTTCTCAATGACTGAAGAGTCCCTATAGATCACGAGAATTTAACACAATGTGTACAGAGACTCTAGCATGACCATGAACTTTTAGAATATTAAGCAACTAATCACACAAGATATTTTAAAATGAACAACTTCGTTATTTTCTCTCTCCAAGGTTATATGTAATAGGTCTGCTCTGCAGTTTATGCTGAACTGTGGCGTTTTAACATTTTCCAATGTAACACAGAAACTACTGGGCTCTGAAATAGGTGCAAACTGTATTAGATCTTGACCCCTTTTAGCTTTCCTGCTTCTCCTTATTTCTTGGACAATACACATAGGTTTTCCTATTGTAGTATAGATGGAGAAACAAGTGATTGGGAATGGAGTTCTGGATTCAATTCCTTGCTTTGTTAAAAATCATCTTATGTGAACTTACAGTCACATAGGCATCCATCACTGAACATACTGGGCCAGAAGTAGGCAACTAAATCCATAATTCGGCTACTAAATAAGTAGCCTGATTTTCAGATGGGCTGAGTGAGCACTCACACCTCCTATAGGAGTTTAATGGGAGTTGCAAGTGCTCAGCTCCTTTGAAAATCAGGCAACTTGTTTAGGAGCCTAACTATGGAGTTACAGTAGGTATCTAAGTTAAGTGCCTGAATATCTGTGACGATTTGGGTCTGAGACCCTGATTTATCATTAGGGTTCTCCCTTTTTATGCCTGTTTAACTCCATGGATTGAAATAATTAAATTCAAAGATAAGTCCTGATAATATATTAATATTTGTTCATCAGTCAGTGGCCCAGAACATACTCCCAGGTCTCTCTGAGCTTGCATCCAGTACAGCCTCCTTTTTAATTTATTTATGGAGAATATGAACTTTTACAAAGACCCAAGGCATTCAGAATAGATTCAAGGCAAGAGTTAAGCCATTGCTTGCTTTTGTATACAAAACCCAATAAAAACTCTCATTTGCAGATAGGTTGGCATTAACTGTGTGTCTTGATATATTGAACCTAAAGTTTTATACTTCTTTGCAAAATTGCAGTAAAAGATGAGGCTTCCTAGATTATACTTTCTCACTTGTCTCCATAACCTGAATATTGAATTGACTAGACTAAATTTTAATCAAGAGCAGTTTAAACTAAGCCTTAATGAGAAAGAGGATGAAAAATCTGCCTGACTGATTTTGCCTGCTTCCTCACTGAAGAGCAGAGCAATGGATTAAAAGTTAGTGATTTGGGCAGGGATTGTGGAATTCAATGATAAAAAGGCAGTTACCAAACAGCATATAAATCCTCTCCCACATAGGCAGAACATAAACCTTCTTCCAACTAGGCAGGAGTATTTTAATCTCCAGCTGCCCACCATCCCAGGCAAAAACCATATGCAGCAGACAAGCCAGACTGAACTGCTTCAAACCAGGAACTGCAACACATCCACTTTTCTTTTTAGTTTTAATTAGGTTAGCTGACTTCGTTCATTCAAATAAGCCATACACTTCCATCACACTCACTCTGAATTCATTTGTGTACACTGTTTGGTGTGTCTGTCTCTCACAGCATTAAGAGACCCTCTCAGGCACTTTACTGAATGAGAGTGGCACACAGGAGGTAAGGTCAATTCCTTGAGGGTAGGCATGAGCTAGGTAGGGGGTCCCCCTGTGACTTATGTTGGAGGCCCAGTACAATTTGAGTTGTTTGATCACTGTCCTACAGGCCTAGCATAGCTTCAGTTGCTTGCTTGGCTATTCTGACCTCTGGAGCATGACACCTTCCAGTTGGCAGAGACTGAATAACCTTACAGATGTGTCAGTTTCTGCATAGCACGGCACATAATAAGACAAAATACAGATACTGTATTGCTTGCAGCTTCACATAGATAACAGTGATGAGAACAACAAGCTATCCTTGAATGTCTGGGGGTACACTGTTTTATTGCCAAGGGGCATACTTTTACTCCACCCCTCCTATCACCAGATGCTGTTTTGGCAACCCCAATTATTATGGTGAGAATAGAAAGTTGATAAGGGTGGAAACCCAATGTAGGTAATTAGCATATATGATAATGAGAACGAGATAATTAGGTGAAGGTTGTTTATGGAAGGGTATAAGAAGTCACCACTTAGACAAAAGGGGGCGCTCCATCAACACCTGAATCCACGGGAGGTGCTGCCAGCTGGACCAAACGATCCACTGACTCCTTGGCGGGGCCCCTGAAGAAAGCTGTTCCTGTATGCAGCCTTCAGAGTAACTTTAGCTCTCCAGGCTTAGCGAGTATGATATATTGTCGTTAATTTTAGGCTTTGTATCTAGCTAGTATATTTATAGAAAACCTTGCACATTAAACTTTATTGATCTGCAAATCGGGCGGACCATGTCTCGCTGGTAATCACACTGATCACAAAGTGTCCAGAATCAACAACTTATATATCTCAGCAATCTGATTTCTGTTGTTACCTCACTCAGGATCACTTGTAAGTCAGTTTCCCTTCCAGCACAAAAGTGATCTTCCAAACTCTATACTTATTTTACCAACTCGTAAGTATTACAACTTCTACTCAACAATGGAGGAAAAAATACAGTGGAAAGGGTCATTTGAGGAATATACAGCAAAATTCAACTTTGATTTTCTAAAATTACCTCATGTCCTTAGTCACGTGTTAAAGACACTGAAAAGGCTCTAGTGACTCTGACTGAAATTCCAGCTGCAGCTTTCATTTGGTTGAACAAGTTTCTCTGAACACACCAGTGCTCCAGCGAAGACATTCACTTGCATGAAATATTGCCACCTTGCTGACAGGGCAAGTCAGCTCCTCAGTAATATTAAGACAGATGCTTAGCAGCTGATTAACTGGCAATTAAAATTCAAGAAGATCCACTAATAGTTGCTATTTCTCAGACTGTAATAGACATGGGGTGAGAAATGGAACAATTATAGCAAGAGAGGTCAGTGCCAGAATTCAACATTGCAAAGAGCACTACATTTAACAAACGATGTTGTCATTAAAAATCACTCTCTGTGGAGCTGATTCTGTCCTCAGATTACAGTGACTCCACTGCCTTCAGTGACTCCAATTTTCACTGAAGAGATCAGAATCAGGGTGTGTGTGGATACATAAGTGGGTGAAGAGTGTCCTTAAATAAAAAGCTGTTACTCAAATATTCAGTGATGGTCAGAGGTATGCAACTTATATGACAGTTTCTAATACCTAAATATGCCATATTGAAGAAACTATATTATCCACCCCCACAGACACACATGACACACACATAAGGGAGACTCTGACTCCTTTATCCAAACCCACCCTCTATGTCTCAGGCACAGAGGTCTACAAAGAGATATTGAACTAGTCATGATGTGGCTCCTCTGCAAATGCCAGCTTTTTATTCTTTATCTTCTTTCAGTGCCAACTGTCATCCTGAGTGATTACATTAAAAAATCAATAATGTCACCATTATAAGACCTAGACAGTTCAGTGGTGCATGCTAATTCACCCTGGCTGGCCTTTTAATAAGCTTCAAAATACAAAAGCCTAGCTCATCGGCTTGCAGACCTTTATTAACGCTATTTATAAACAGAAATTGTCATCTCACTTGGAGACATTTTCTAAAGGCAATAATGAACTGACTCTGCTCATACTGGAGGAGACGTCCTTGTAAATCAAAGCCTTCCCTTTGCATACCATGAGGGTGATTAAAATCAGCCTGTAGTACCTTGCAGGGTGGATGGAAAATGGGAACAAACAAGCAGCATGCAGATTAGCAGTAAGAGTGGCCGTGACCTGTCTGTCTGACAGGAATTATTTGTCTGTTGGAATTGTGATAAATTATTGACCCCCCTTAACCATGTGAAAGTTAGACCTTGCAGCTGCTGAGGGTACTGATTAGGTGTTTGAAATTTTCTGTGTGTTTGTTTCCTTTTAACTATACATGCCACATAAGGGGCACAGGGTGAAGAGACAGCTAATGGTGTATAAAACGGTACCTAGTGCTCTGCACATCTGTCCTGTTTGCAGCTGTGGGGAGGTGGGCACAGGAGTTCCACAGATGTACAGCCTTGCTCCTCAGAAGTGCAGTGCCAGAAGAGAAGGGAAGGCAGGAATCTGCCATGGCACTGTGAAAGGGAAGGGCATCTCCCAATTTTAGGCCCCCCTCCTTCACAGTGTGGTTTTAGGTTCTGCAGGAAATGCACTCCATCACATTTGCAAGACTGCAAAATACACCCTACCTTTCAGAGGCATGCATGGCTTTCGCTGCCTACCGTGAGCCTTGTGGCATTTTCGCAGCAGTTTGCCATGAAAGAGGCACTTAGGAACCCTTTGTTAATGAACAATCATCCCTGGGAAAATTTAAGTGCTATTAGCTGAATGCAAAAATTTGTCATGCCGCATCAAGAGGCATGATTGCTGATTTGCAGTACTGAAGTTGTTTTTATTTTCTTTTAAACATAAGAACTACCAGTCACATATTCATTTGTGCCTGAGGGGGAATAGTTATGACCAAACATCCACTGATCACAGAACAAAGATCACCCAGTTAGCTTCCCAGAAGACATGAAGTCAAATAAAATTTAAAGTTTTGGATATGAAAGACTATTAAATATGTACCATCCATTAACTGTACTGAGAAACCTTTTGCTCTTTGCCAACCTCCCTCATATGTCCTGGATACTGATAAAATATTACGCATGTAGGAAAATCAGTACATTGCAACAGTTAATCTACTATACAATGTGTTGATACTGCAATATGAATGATATATTTGGTCATCATCTTTTGATCTCTTCTCCTTTCTTTCCTGTTTTAAGTGGGAAAAGTTATATGCTTTTGGCTGGGGGTCTTAGTGGACTAATACTTGCTGTTGAAACTCAATATTCTTTAGGAATCTATGTAAAGTGAAACATTCAAGAAAGAGTTGAACTTATTGCAGAGCCAGGAAAAACCTTCTTGTATCTTTCTCATGTTGCTACAGAGAGAAACACAGAACTGACATATTGGACAGACCAACCATGTATGATCTAGTGCAATATCCTGTCTCTGACAGTGGCCAATTCTGGATGCTACAGAGGAAGGCATAATGCATCAAATTGTGCATTAATGTGCCATAAACAGACATTTCTTCCCAACCGCATCAGAAGCTCAATTTATACACTGAGGCACAAGAATTAATAGCCCATATAATGTTATACTTCAAGAGGTAGTGTATCTGCAGCTGCTACTTTCAGAAATTTTCATCTTTAGTGGGGTGGAGAGAGAAATCTAGGAGGAAAAGAAACACCACAAAGTCACACCACAAAAAACCTTCTGAAACTTAAATTTCATATACTTGGTATTGACTTTAATTGACAGTTCCAAGATTACTGAGTCTAAAATTAGACCTTCAGAGCCAGTGGTGTTGTGGTAAAAAATACAAGCAGGTAAACTAACTTTGATAGATATAGAAATTTCCTACCATATCCTGGCCAAACCTCATTGAATTAAGTTTGTGTATCATTGTGGACCAGGGATTGCATGCAGTTCCATGGTGGAAGGGGAGAGCCTTCCAGGAATGCAGGATATGCGTACGCTGCATTTTAAAACTTGTGGCAGTGAATCTCAGAGCCTGAGTCTACAGACTTGGGCTCACAAGACTTGTGCTACAGTGCTAAAAACAGCTGTGTAGATGTTTAGGATTGGGATCTGAAGCCTAGGGAGGAAGGTGGGTTTCAGAGCACAAGTTCCAGCCCAACCTGCATTGTCTATGCTACTGTCTTTAGCCTCGTAGCGTGAGCCCTTCTCCTGACAAGTACCACCACCTGGAGAAGCTTGCATATACAGGTTCAAACTGTACTGTCCAGAGACCATCAGACAAAGAAAGACTATTTCTCCAGACGTGCTGAGTTTAAACTGATTTCAGGGGCTTCTTGCTGGATCAGAAAAAGAACAGACCTTCTGACTGCGGGAGAGGCCCAATCCCTGTGGAGGGACTGGAAAGACTTGACTGGTTGGGGCCCCATAAGACAGATGGGTGATCTCTGGTAAGCGCGAAGCATGCATGTTGATTTCTTTTATTGTTTTTTAAATTTGTTTTGTCTGCAATGCTTTCACCTAAAAAATACATATGCTTTCTTAGTCAGATCTGTGGGAGTCACTTGTGACTGCTGGCAATTACAGCTGTTCGTAGCCTTCAAAGAAAGAGCAGCATGAAGATGCTGGCCTGTTTAGGCAGTCTAGCTTGCTGGGGGACTACACAGTATATGCAGAGGTCTGTGCAGTCTGGAAAAACCCCAGTTAGGAGAGAGACACAGGTTTGCATCCAAGAGAGATGATGCCTAGAGGGGGTGCACTTGCTGGACCATGGAGGATGGGAAATACAGGTGCAGTTGCCCTGAACTGTGACTCTAACCTAAATTAAACCCCACATTCCCCAAATGGGAAGTGGATAAACTCCGTTTACCCCCTACTACATTACTGATCTGTACCATCTTTGTTTTGGTCTGTTGCCATCTCTCCATTTAACCAGCCCACTTCATTCCTGTAGACAAATGAGCAGAGTAGGGCCTGGTCTTGCAGGTCTTTGCTCAGAGATGGACTGTGGTGTCCCCACAGAACCCTCTTGATTTCATTGGGGTTCCATACAGGCATAGCTGTGAGCCTGTATCCAGGCACTGCAGGCTTGTGCCTAGTATTTTTATAGAGTTCAGTACTCTGCCTGCTCTCAGGATCTTTGTGAGGTTCCTGCCACTCCAACATTGACCCTGTGGGCTGATGTCAAGTCCCTGCCTCTAATATTTAGATGCAGGACATTGTGAGTTCCCTGCTTCTCCTAATTTGGTGCTATGGGCACTTCTGCCTTTATCAGAACTGACAACTGTAAGTGTTCTAAAGTCAGTCACATCCCCTCACCCCCATTCCTCATTGTTTTCTGTCCTTTTCCACAAAACATCCCCCTCGCTCTTGCATCCACAGTCCCTTTCCCAGCACCTCTACAATCACTTGGTCTTCACATGAAGACCAAGAAGTCATCATCTCCTCTGAGGGGAGCTTGGCTTCCGCCATCTTGGAAACAGTAGTAGGTAATGTCTGAGAGAGAACTTTGCTTATGCAGTCTCACTGTCACCTGCCAAACTTAGGACAAGGCGACCTCTTTGCTGATGTAGAACTGTTAATAAAGTCATGAACCAGGCCTTAAAGTTGTGGGAGTGGTTGAAAGATTTCATGATTTAAAAAAAAAAATCTGGGGTTGTTTTCATTTGCCTTACAGTTTCAGTGTCTTTAGGGTGCATTTGGACCACATTATCAAGCTTCTCTGCAACCAAGAAGGCTAGAAACATCCTTTTTTAAAAAATGAGATCTGAGATTCACATACAATCACAGCACTCCAGGAGCTAGAGCTTTAAGAAACACAGAAAGAGACTTGCAATACAATTGCAAAAATGCAGAGGGCAGCTTGTTGCTTCAGTCCCATTGACAGCAATTGGCAATGTGGCCAACACAAAGTCTGAGAAAAAAACATGCACATTTATATACAATTACTTGCAAGCTTGTATATAAATGCAAATACAAATTTTCTCTCCCACCTCAACATTTGTTGCATCCCTTAAGTCTTCCATCTTTCTCCGACACCCCACATGAATTCTTTCACATTACCTCAAACTCAGTACCTCATACATAGGCTCCCCTACTAGCCTTGGCACTGGGTTACTCTTTCTTGAAAATTCAGACATTGCTGGACTTATGCCAGGATCCATCTCCCTTCTTGTGTCAGCTGTTCAATGTTGCTTCACGTCACTTCCTCCCTCAATCTCCTCCAAATCTTTCACTGGTAGTTGGAGCAGTTTAGGGTATGGAGTCTGCCTTCTTGACTGGCAGTGGCAAGAAGACACAGCCATCAACTGTTACCCGCTCTGGCATGAAAAAAAAAATCTGAAACCAAACATTCTATAGTGCACATTCAATATCCTACATTCCAAAAAGAGAGTCTGGTTATCTGACATCTCTACTAGGGCAGAGGTATGGTAGTTTCAGTGCTTTGGTTGAGAAATGCAACCTTAAATTTGCTATATCAGTAAGGAATGAGTATTACACAATATATTGCTGGATAAGAAAATTGAGAGATTAGCAATTAAGGCAAAAAGCAATGGGCTAAAGTTAGTGATCTGAATAATTCTGAAATGTTTTTATGTTGTAAAATATAAAAATATATACCTTGAGTTTTACGTCTAGTCTGGTTGTCTCTCTCTTTCTTCAGGAGAACCGAAATTAACTTCTATGGGAATAGGCATGCATTCTTCTAGTTATCCAGGAGTGCAGTGTATTCGTGCCTCTTGATTAAAATACAATATTGTAAATTAGATCTGAACTCAGAAGTTCAATTGGAAATTGAAATTAGAACTTGGTTTCAGTAGTGGCACTTCAGATGCAACCTTAAACCTGGTAACTGAATTCTTAATTGAACATGGATTTTTAAGCATTTGTAGTAGTGTAACGAGAGTACTCTTTGCCGATTTAGGTAAATAGTTAATAGAGAAGGAGCTAGCAGACAGAGCTCATTAATATGTAGAATTTCAACAAGAACTTGTTGTGGTTATCCACAGTAAAAGGGTCCTTTTGCATAACTCTTAACACAGAAGGCATTATTCCTTAAATTCTTTGTTGTGGCAGAACAAAGGAACTTAATCACATTGGCAATGGCTATGAGAAACGTTTCACTCCCTATTGTATATCATAATCCTTGGGATATCTGTGAAAACTGCCTACAAAGCCCTAAAGAAGCTCCAGACTATGAAGTGCCTGCACATCTGAACAAAGAAAGGATGGTGATCAGAATGGTTACACTGACACCAATAGGTATGGACTGCTTCCTGATTGATCAGCACTTACAGCTAGCAGATGAAGAAAGGCAAGATACATTTGAAATCTTAGGTGCTTTACATAAATACTGCATCTAAAACAAATGTTATGAGGTATATTGTCAATACATGTGATCAAAATTAAACTGAAATTATAGACCCATATTCAACTAGGATACATCAGTTAGTCTCATGCATATATGGCACATTTACAGATGAATTTAGAGATTGTAGAGTTTTAGATACCAAAGATAATGTAACTAGAACATGCATGCTGTGACAGTCAAGACTTGGAACTTACTCCGGCTATTGATGTATGTTGCAGCAGTGAACAAGCAGAGAAAGTTTTACAAAAATTGAACACGTTGGAAATAATGTAAATTATGCACCACACACAAATAAGGCAGTAAGGCCAAGATATCTACCTGGAGACATTCACCCTGAAATGCTAACCTGCTTACATTTGAGCTATATTGGTACTGAAGCATAACTATGCAAGGCCCAAGACATGCACAAATATCAGCAGTGAAGTGAAAGACTTCATAAGCCAGGAAGCATCTGCAAGGAATATCTAGTAAATAACTCATGATGCATACATGAAATACCTAGTCAACATGGAGCAAGCAAACACACACACACACACACAATTTTACAGTGTTCTGAAGGAACTCATATACAAAATTGCAGACCTACTAACTGTGGCAACCCCATGCTTTCGGTTTCCCTAAATCTCTGCCTGCCAGAATCTGGGAATGGATCACCTGCTATTTGCTATTCTGTTTGTTCCTTCTGAAGCTTCTGGCACTGGCCACTGTCAGAAGACAAGATTCTAGGGCTAACTGGACCATTAGTCTGACCCAGTAAGGCCATTCTTATATTCTTATCATCTGGTCACACAGCATCAATATTGTTTTAATCCTTCCATTGCTCTCAGCACTCTGGTATCAGATGCTTTACAAGAAAATAAGACAGGTGGTTGGCAGTCCTTTTGTGGAGGAGACGTCTAGCAGTAGAAGTGGCATTTGCAGTGTTATGTGGGCTTGTCCATCTAAACTCATTATTGCTTGGCATCTATGCCTTCATGAAACAAACTCAAAGATTTCTAAATTGGCTGAATGCCATCCTAACAAATGGTTGGAAGTGTGAAGGCAGCCAGAATCCACGCCCGTATGTGACAACAATGTTAGTGGAAGGCAACATTCTTGATCTGAATGAACTGCATGTCTGTTCATCCTGAGGGGACTTTCAGCTGCTGAATAGGATTTAGGTACCATTGATACCCAAGATTTCAGTCATTTAAATGAAGTGAAAAAAAAGTAGGTGTATTTGAGGCACCTGAGTATCTTACGTAACTGCACACATCAGTTCTTCTCTTGATAATTTAAATATTGTTATTTGTTTAGTTATTAGGCACTCTACAAGTGAGAGAGGTCAGAAAGACAAGTAGAATTCTAGGACCCTGCCAGCCTCATCTGAGAGAGGAGCCAAGGGGGTGACAGAGCTTTATAGTGCATGATCTCCTGTGTCCCTGTCAGACTCTCCGAGACGAGGAGGCCAGGAAGCAGAGCATCATTCTGAAGCTTGTGCAGCCTTCATGTAGTTCTACTTTAACCAAAACACACACTGCCCACCACTGTAATACTCTGTACAAAATATGCCTTGTGAGCTATCATTTGGAAATTAATAGCTTGCTTGTTAATAATATCAGGGTGAAATGTGTGAAACATTAAATGTAAAATTCTGAATTCCCGCTGTATGATGTTGTTAGCACATTTTCAAACCCTCACAGCTCTGATTAGAGAAAAGTCATAAAACAGATCTATCCTAGACAAAGGAATGTATGGTTACCTCAGTTTACATATAAGTAGAAATCAGGGTTATTGAGACATCAAGAAGGAGAAATTGCAGGAGACAAAATAAATCTGCATTTCAGCATACACAGGGGAGAAGAAAGAGCATGGAAAGAGGAGCCACCTTACCAACAGAGTCCATGTCGCCATCTTTACTCTTTGAATAAATTTGCTTTGAAAGGTAATCCTCAGAAGAATCCACTGCAAAGGATGACTGGACTATAAAAGTGAGGGGCAAAAACACCCTGTATCAGACAGTGAACTTGTACACATCTGCTTTAATACATGGCCTGACTACCGTTCACAGCCTCTGTTTCAGGCCTCAGGTCTTGCACCAGGCCAAGTGCTCCAGGCTCTCTCTTTACTACACATCCCAAGGTAGCTCTTCCTCTCTTACCTAAGAGAACAAAGGAACCAATCTTTTGACTTTGGCAGTTCCTTACCTGATAATTTGGTCAGCAATATTGCTTGGGAACATGTGGTGAGGATTTTACCATGAACCAAGTCTAGCTTGTTAAATGTTAGCTACTAGAAAGCACTTTATCTTATTTCTCTGGTAACTATTTCTGACTTTAATACTTTCTACTTGGACTCACTAAAAATCTCTCTCTTTGTAGTTAAATAAATGTTTTATTTAAATTAATCGAGTGTTGTGTGTAAATTGAACTGTTTGGTAACTTCGGTTGCTGAATATTGACCCCTTACAGGGGCTATGACCCTCCACTTACAGGGGTAATGGGCCAGGAGAGGGTGGGACAGTGAAGAACATATATTTAGGGGAAAATTTGGGACTAGGAGTGTGTTGGGGTCACCCTGCAAGTGTTAGCCAAGGCCGATGGAAGCCAGAGTGTGACTGGAGAATTCTTAGAGGCTGATGGGGTAAGAGTTGCTGGGTCCAGTTCGGGGCTGTAGCATTACACAGATACTCAACGTATGACCTACCTACTGGAAGGCTGTTCCTGGGTGGCCCAAGTTGGGAACTACAACAGTGATGCATTCTGAGGCACCCAGGGTTACAGGGCAGGCAGTGACACAACTTCTCATTGGTCTAGATGGCATCCAGAACATGAGACTAACTCCAAATAAATCCAAGAGAGTAACAGAGTCCATCTCCAAATTAAAGTTATTTGAAGCTTTAGATAATGAAGTTAAATATCAAAGAGGAGGAGGTTGTGACCCAGGGACCTCTTGATACAAATTGGTAGAGGGCACAGAAAGGTACAGTCCAGGGTTTCACCAGGATCCCCTGGATCTTATATCTGCATAATACATCGCAAAAGGGGTATGTGATGTCTCTTCTGAGAGCCAACACTACACTGGTCATCATAACCATTGAGTAAAATATATACAGATCATATTTAAGGAGTTATGTATCTACACTGGAAATTATGTTCTTAAGGTGTGTGAGTTAAAGTAGGTCACCAGGAGGTGGCAAACGTATTTCTTGCAGACAGGAGATAGCAGATGTTGATCTTACTATCTGGCTTTATGCTTCAAACATTGTATGCCTATTTACACATTGAGCTAGCTCCTAAACAATATTTGCAAAATCTATAAGAAAGAAGCCTACAGGAAAGAACAACCAGCGGTGATGGGAAAAGAGGGGAATGAATCTTGTTTGTGTGTAAAGCCAATGGATTGTTGGAATATAACAAGGGTGTACCCAGTATCCTTCTCTTAGGACAAAAGTTGACAACATGCATGTCTTACAAAAGGAGAGTCACAACCAACCAGGCTGTACAACACTCAGAGAAAAATTTTGAAGTGAGCTAAACTCTCCAGGACCTGAAGATACCTTATTAGACAAGTCTAGGTTGTAGAATGCATATTATGATTTTTATTTTGTCTGTAACCATTTCTTTCCATTAATTCTACTGGCTTCTTCTCAAATCGCTATTCTTTGTTATATAAACTTATACTTGTTTTCACTATCTACATAGCTACGTGCTGTGTATTAAGTGGAGCAATGTTCCTGAGGTGAAACTGATAATCTGGTGTGTACTATGTCTTCAGGAGTAGTGGAGCTGTGATTTCTGTGAATGTCCAAGGGAACTGGCCAGTCCATGGGGATACTTGGATGACTTGGGAGGTGGAATGTGTGCACTGCTTTCCTGAAAAGGCCCAGTAGAGCTGGGGTAGGCTGAGCGGGGACGAGTCAGGGAGCTGACCCCAGGCAGACACATGCCAAGGTTCCTCGTGTTAAAGGCAGGTGGTAGTGAGGTGCCTTGCCACCCAGAGTTGAAGAAGGATGGAGCCTGTTTGAATATTCAAACAAGTTTATGTTGATGGAGCCCAATCCTGTGATGAAACAGGCACATGGCAGAAGTATATTTTTAAAAACAGAATTAAAAAACAACCACAACACCTCAGTAATATAAAATCCTGTTACTTAGAAACAGAATTCAGTGATTCATAACCATATCTTAAACATGTCCCTGATTGATATACTTATAAACCTCCCACACAGGTAACAGAAAGAGTGAGTCAGTCTATTTGGCATTGACTTCATTGTCTCTGCTTTTTTGCCCCCTCTCATTTTCTCAACTGGATTGGCACTCACCCAGGAATTTCTGAAAATGAAGTCTCAGATTGCTTGAATCTATAGAAAGGAAATTAGTCAGATGACTGATGCACCTTAAGGGCAAAACATTAGATTGAACCTTTGGCAAGAAGCACCATATGTAACTTTACACAACAATTCCAATAAATAATAATGCAATTATTAGCCCCAAAGGAGGACTTATCTATTGGTGATGGTGGTGGTAGTGCTGCTGTTTTAGAAACAGACAAGAGGATAATCTTCTGTATTATAGGCAAACGTTTGTGCTGCATGTGTGTGTATGCACACAGAGAATACCATCTGGTTGCTATAAAGGAATAGTTCATGAGTCCATATTATGTATGTGTCATCTGTAAATTTGGGATGGACACATTACTCATGTCTGGCAACACACGCAGTGGAAATGAAGATCCTGTGGAAATGATAGTACTATGTAATTCAGGCCTATAGTCCAGATTCTCTGCCTCACCAAGTGAGTTTAGAGCTGGTTACAGCTCCCTGACTCTCACAATGAATCCACATTGCCATGACTATCAGCAGGGTTTATAGCACCTTGGCGATTGCTAACTTTTCCTAGCTGGCTACAGGGCTCAAGGGGTGTCATACATGTCCCAGGTATGCCCTCTTCTTCCCTGCTGGCCAGATCCAGCTATTTCCCAGCCATTTTGTGCTAATCAGGCAGCACAAGGGGGGCAGAATGCAAACAAGTATCTGGCCCTGTATGGTAATATATATATGAACAAGGGGCGGGAGTGAGGTTTAATGTACAATCCTAACTAAGGCAAGTCCTGATTTCTGAGTGCACAACTTTGCAACCTTTGTGTTCTTTAAAACAGTATTTTTGTTTAGAGTTTATATTTAGTACAAACAAGCATTTTAAGCAGTACTTTTTAAGTACTCAGAGCTTGTTTCCACAAAACTTATTTAAGTGAGACTGTTAAAACCAATAGTGAATCTATACAGACATTCACAGAGACTTCTTGCTGCTTGTATACACACGTTAATGGAATACAAGTATGCATGGTAGCATTTATATCACAATTTACATTTTTCAGCATAATATTTCCACTGCTTTTTTCTAATAGATTTTAAATAGCAAAAAGCAAGAGGGTTGAACTAGATGACCTTCTGAGGTCCTTCCAATCCTAATCTTGTATGATTCTATGAATCTATTCTATTCCTTATTAACTCACAGTTAAGGTTGCCCGGTGATAGCTCATGGCCTTACAGAGTGTTAAGTTCAGCAAAACTCAAACAACCGAAGGCCAGGAAATACAAAGTTAAAGTAAACACCCCCGCAACCATAACTCTGCCTTTTTTAGCAATGCCCTATAACCTCTCTTCCCCAGCCCCTCACAGATTCCCACTCTGCCTTTTCACAATAAATGGACTGGTAAACTGCACTTGTCCTGTGCTCCAATGCTGAGCCTACTCCCCCAAAAGAATACCACACTTGTAAAATTTAACAACCACTTCATACCCTTTTACAATCTCTTCATACTTGCACACAGGATACTACCTAAACCTAGAATTACTTTCTTTACCCATCATTAAATCTACAGACTGCTGTCATATCCCACCTCACTGCAGACAATATGCATGGCAACAAGACCCTGGAGCCCTGCTACAGACACAACCTATGCAATTCTGTATTGAAATGATGCAGAAAGGAATCTCAATGTGCACATGCATCTCATTCCTTTGATAACACAAAGTTGACTTAGACCTAGATCTCCTCATATCACATTCATAACTGGTGATGGTCCTCAAACAACCCCCAGATTTCATATCACAAGCCAGAGCTGTTCCAAGCTGCTTCAGCTTATGCCTCCAACATTCAATACAGCTATACCTAACACAGTGAATGCAGCTGGAGTGCATGAAAATAATTCCCAGTGGCTATTGCCTGCTTCAGGGGGGAGAGTTAAGGTTCATGGACATTTATCTTAACTCTGTATTTCCTGTTTTTCAGAAGTTTGCGTTTTGCTGCAGTTGGCATTCTGGAAGAACATAAACTATCACTGTGCAGCCTTAGCTCTGAGTTAATGAAGTTTTTTGCCATTTAATATCATATATAAATAGATGTTCCATTTCAAAACTTGTGTGTTGTGTTTGCTAGTCCCTTAACAGAGTTTTGATGTTACATAGTCATGGTTGACATAATGAATATCTTAAAGACTCTGTTTAAAGGTGCTTATCGAAACTCATCTTGCCCCCAGATTACCTTTGAAGGCTACAATTTTTCATGCTTCATTTTAGCCCAAAAATGAAAATTTGGGATGTGAGTTTGATTTTAATTGAAGCTTGTTCCTACCATTTGTATAGTTATCTGAGCTTAGAACAAAACAGAGAAAAATATAACAAAGCTGACTTCCATACTGGTTATGATCTAATTCACGTACTAGAGTTTTGTAACTTACCATCTGACTGACATATGGAGTTAGAATCTTGAAATTCCATGCTTTCTTTCATAATGGCCATATGTCATGTTTATCATCTCCATTTAACAGAGGAGAAAGTAATCCAGGTTAAGTGATTCCATCAATGACTTACTATATGGACATGGGCAAGAGTTCTAATTTGGGAGTTCTTGGCTCACAGTCCCATGCTCAATCCAACATATCATATTGCCTTACTTTTTAAGTCTTGGCTCTGCTAGAGGCAAAGAAGAAAACTTCACACATTTAGAAAGCTCTGCATAAAATATTTGGCTTTGGAATCCTTTGGCAGGCTTGAAAGAAGAGGAGAAACTGCAAGAATAACTAAATATTTCATGTCACCTAATGCTCAGAGATTTATAATTATTTTTTTAAAGAACAAAATAGTTAAAGTCACACTTTTTGCATGGCTGTCAAGCATTTTAAGTAATTGTCCACCAAAACGTCATATGCAAGGTGGGCAGTATTGCACCCACACAAGCACTGGGCTGCTGGCTGCTAATATCAAGTGGAAGTATCATTTTCATTTTACAAGCCAAATAAGACACCTGAATGCTTATAGCAACCAGAAAGCAGAACTCTTTGAACTGAACACCCACATGCACGCACCCATCAAGGAGAGTCTGCACTTTTGTGAACTGATTCCTAACCAAGGATATGATCCTGATTCTACAGAAGTCAGTGGCAAAACTCCACCATTGACTTCAATAGAATCAGTATCAAACACCACTTTTTTCACTTGCATAGGCACAGGTTTCTGTCAAAAAGATTTTTCCCAATAGGCGGATAGCACAGCTGTTGTGTGCAGAAGGTTGTGGGGACATGTGGATCTTTTAATGGACGCGCATATGGTTCAGATCCTCAGTTGATATAAAATGCGGTAGCTCCAGGATAGTCAATGGGACTTTGCAGATTTACATTAGTTGGAGTTCTTGCCCATTCGAAGGTCCATTAAGACACTCGTGGACAGATCTGACAGTGGAGCTAAATAGATATCCTTAGTTGATATAACTCTATCCAAGGATGGGTGAACCTCAAGAAATTCAGAAATGTTGTTCATATGTGAACCTGAAAGTTCACCTGCAGATCTGAAGCTTCTTGTGACTTAGAAATCAGGCTGGCAAACTTAAAAGTGGAAAGCTTACAAGGTGGCCTCATTTTCCCTCTTCACTGACAAGTCAAAATTAGAAAGTAATGTTTATATTTCCATATTCCTAGTTCAAGTTCCCATCCAAACTCAAATGTCAGAGGTGGCATCTCTCAGAAATTCCACCCTCAAGAAATATCCAGATTTAAGTAAGGCATGATGAATAAAAAAAGCTATTGAACCTTCAAGATGGTTCACTCTTCTCTAACATAAAGTACTGAAGGAGTTAAAACTGTGGTCCGCTAGGAGTAAGTGCATGGCAATCTGTCTTTTATGCTGCCAAACATGAAAACATAAAAATAAAATAGATGTATCATCACACTTCTTTAGGAGGTAGAGCTTCCTGATAAAAAAATAAATGCAGGACACAGAGTGTACTTCATACTGAAATATATTCATCATTAGAATTCCATTAATACAGCTAGCCATTAGCAAGAGACATAAATGCAGAGACACTCAAAGAGAGTTGGTAAACGAGAGCAACAGAGACATATACGAAAGGATAAGGAAAGGATAAGGAAAGGAAAAAGCTAACTTCAGTAGGCATCACACTGATATTGTCATGTTTCTACTTTAGTAAGGCTGAGAAGAGCAAGAGTTACCATGCACCAATTACCTTTACCAAGTTTAACCCTTAGAATTCTGCAGTTTCCTAGCCTAATATGTTTTAGTAGATAGTTACATTGCCCAAAAACTTAAAGTGGCATGAAACATGAAAGTCTTAACTTCAAGGCAATGTAGTGCAGAGGATAGGACAGTAGACTGGATTTCAGGAGATCTGGATTAGATTTTCAACTCTTCTACTCATCTATTGTGTAACTTATTTTCATTTGCAAAACAGCAATAACACTTCATCACATTTGTTAAGTGCCTGAAGGCCCACAAATGTCAAGTTATTTTCTCTATGTTTTAATTAATGTTTTATGGTGTTCCAAGTACTATTAAAAACAGAGATGGATCTGAGCAGCAATGTTTGGATACCCATGTGAATCTGAACTGGAAATTTTCCAAAGTTTGGTGTTGTTTGGGCCCACCTGAGATCAAAGGTACCTTTTTTGTTGTTTCATGGTTGATGGTGTCATCTGCATAGGGTTACTTTTCCCTCTGACATTTTTCCTTGCCATTGGTTTGATAGAGGCTTGGGTTTAGTCTCTGTGCACAGTAGTTTTCATTTTTGCTTGTTTTAAGTGCCTCAAGTATTTGTTAGCACAGACCATGGGGGTACTTTTAGTATCCAAAGAGTCTTTGCAAAGAATAATATTTACAGCATTCAGCTGCTATCACAAATGATGGATCTGGACTGTCAAATTTGCCTCAGAACTTCAATATTTGGGGGCATTTGAATCCAGGGCTTCATCTGAGACCTCTCTCTGTTAATTTCTGCTATATGTTTAATTAATTATATTTTAATATATATTAGAGCTAAGAATTTAGGAAACGTGAAAATGTTGGATATTGTATCCGACCAACATCAATTTGAGATGTTTTGAGCTGAGGTTTGTGAAATGTTATTTAGTAAAGGCCTGATCCTGCACTGTGGAAATCAGTAGGAGTTTGCATTGACTTCAGGGCTGTAGGATCAGGCTGTATGTTGCTGGCTCTAGAGGCTAGAATTACAACAGGTAGCTGCCACAGTTCAGGGCAAATGCACCTATATTCCTCCTCTGCAGTCCAGCAAAGGCATCTACTCTAGGCTTCAGGATCCCCAGCCATTATTTCTCTTGAATGGAGATCGGTCTGTCTCTCTCTCTCTCCCTCCTGACTGGGAAGTTTCCAGGCTATTGCAGTACCATCAGGGAACTGTGTATCCACAGCAAAGGATAGACTTGCCTAAGATTTGGTCCTCAGAGACAGTGCACAATGTAATTGCCACACTTAACTTACCACACAGCTCTTTCTAAGCAAGCATAGTTTATTTTTAAAGTAAAAGTATTACAGAGAAAACATATTATAACCAATAAAAAAACTTACTCACAGGGAATAAGCTTACCAGGGATCACATCCTGACTCCAATAATGGCACTGGCTGGTGATTAGTCCTTCAGCCTCACACAGGCGTTTTGCTTGTGATCACCAGTCCATCACTGCTTCAGCTCAGAACAAGCCATCCCGTCTTATAGGGGCTCAGTAGGTCAAAGTCCTGCCAACCCTTCCCTAAGGATTGGCCAGGCCTCTTTGGACAAGAGGTCCTGTCCATTTGCTGGATCAGAAAGAATCCCATGAGTCAATTTTAATTTAGGCTATTTAACCAAAAAATCATTATCTGTTGGTCTCTAGAGAATCCAGGTTGAACAAGTATGTGTTAGCCTTTCTCCAGATGGTGGCAGCCTGAGTGAATTTGCCTAGCAATCCCCCACTGTTCTTAATTTCTGGAAGGCTGTTTCCCCCACTCCCATGGAATTATATACAATCCCATAATAATACATCAACATTTGCATTTTTTAAACACTGAACTCCTAAAATACTTAAACTTAATTCAATAGGATTTGTCTAGGGTACTGTCACATCTGTCACAGTAGCATTGTGACTTGAGTTGGGCATCATAAAAAGAGCTTGAAAGCAAGGTTGATTTGTACTCAGACTGTTGCCAAAAATCCCAATTTAAAAGACTGCTAATTTCAGGTTCAAAGCAAACAAAGGCTAGAAAGTTTCTCATGTGCAAACAAAACCGTGCCCACATAAGTACAAAATATCCCTAACTGTTAGCTCTTCTTATTTGTCAGTGATTGGTTTTGTCAATGATTTAATTGACACAGCTGGTGCTTACAGCTGGATATTTTTCCTGAAGTTAACTTCCTTGGAACTCAAACAAATTATATACATTTTCTCAGTGATCACACTGTGATGATCTTGTCGTGTTTAAGTTTCTCTTTAAAAAGGAATAATTAGCTAGTGGATATTTTGAAAGCTATAGAAAAATTATTTTAGGCTCCAGTAGATCTCAGATTGCCCTACCAGCACTTTTTGCTACTCCAACAGAATGGCTATACCAGCAGTGTGACCTTATCTCTGTATCTAGGGGTGCCCTGCCCAGGTGCTGGGTTCTCAACAACTCAAGAATAAGGAGCTGCCTCAGGAATAAGAGAGGCTATTGAAGGAAATAAGGATTTACAGTCTTTATTGAGCCCATGCTTAGGACCCACTCACAGTCCTCATGAAGAACTAGCACTAGGGTCCCCATCCTCCAATGGCAGAAAGAAAGAAAGAAAGAGGCAGCCAAAACTTATTGCTGGGCTGGCTAGCTAAATAGGAATGAACAGAGGAGACAGGAAAAGAATGTGTGCACACCTGTGCACACACACACACACACAGTAGAGAGAGGGAAGGGGGAAGGAGAAATGTTGTTGGGCAGGAACATACTTAAAAGGTGACCAAAGCCCACAGATAAGTCAAAAAGACCTGGGATAAAGGCTGGAATTTGGGGGGAGCATGGGCTGTTATATCAGGGGTCAGGGAGAGACTGGACAAAACTGGTGTGTGTGTGGGGGGGAAATCAGATCAGTACCTTAGATGTTTGTATACGAATGCAAGAAGTATAGGGAATAAGCAGGAAGAACTTGAGATGCAAATAAATAAACACAACTATGAGATAGTTGGTATCAGAGACTTGGTGGGATAATACACATGGCTGGAATATTTGTATAGAAGGGTACAGCTTGCTCAGGAGGACAGGCAGGGGAAAATGGGAGGGGTTTTTCCCTTATATATTACAAATCTATACACTTGGACTGAGGTTAAGATGGAAATAGGAGACAGATTTGTTGAAAGTCTCTGGGTAAGGATAAAAGGGGTAAAAAACTAGGGAGATATCATGGTAGGGGTATACTACAGACTACCAAACCAGGAAGAAGAGGTGGATGAGACTTTTTAAAAAACAACTAACAAAATCATCCAAAGCACAGGACTTGGTGGTGATGGCGGACTTCAACTACTCAGATATCTGTTGGGAAAACAACACAGCTGGTCACAGACTATCCAACAAGTTCTTGGAATGTATTGGAGACAATTTTTTATTTCAGAAGGTGGAGAAATCTACTTGGGGAGAGCTATTCTAGATTTGATTTTGACAAACGGGGAGGAACTGCTTGAGAATTTGAAAATGGAAGGCAGCTTAGGTGAAAGCATCTTCATTAATGATCTGGAAGAGGGGGTAGATTGCCCCCTCAGCAAGTTTACAGATGACACTAAGCTAGGGGGAGTGGTAGATACCCTGGAAGGGAGGGATAGGATACAGAAGGACCTAAACAAATTAGAGGATTGGGCCAAAAGAAATCTGATGAGGTTCAACAAGGACAAGTGCAGAGTCCTGCACTTAGGACGGAAGATTCCTATGCACAGCTACAGACTGTGGACCGATGATCTAGGCAGCAGTTCTGCAGAAAAGGATCTGGGGGTTACAGTGGATAAGAAGCTGGATATGAGTCAGCAGTGTGCCCTGGTTGCCAAGAAGACTAATGGCATATTGGACTGCATTAGTAAGAGCATTGCCAGCAGATCATGGGAAGTGATTATTTCCCTCTATTCAACATTGGTGAGGCTGCATTTGCAGTATTGTGTCCAGTTTTGGGCCCCCCACTACAAAAAGGTTGTGGACAAGTTGGAGAGAGTCTAGCAGAGGGCAACAAAAATGATAAGGGGGCTGGAGCACAAGACTTCTGAGGAGAGGCTGAAAGAACTGGGCCTGTTTAGTCTGCAGAAGAGAAGAATGAGGGGGGATTTGATAGCAGCCTTTAACTACCTAAAAGGGGGTTCCAGGGAGGATGGAGCTAGGCTGTTTTCAGTGGTGGCAGATGACAGAACAAGGAGCAACAGTCTCAAGTTGCAGTGGGGGAGTTCTAGGTTGGACATTAGGAAAAAGTTTTTCATTAGGAGGGTGGTGAAGCATTGGAATGGGTTACCTATGGAGGTGGTGGCATCTCCATCTTTAGAGGTTTTTAAGCTGAGGCTTGACAAAACCCTCACCTGGATGATTTAGCTGAGGATAGTTCTGCTTTGAGTAGGGCGTTGGACTAGATGGCCTCCTGAGGTCCCTTCCAACTCTTATATTCTATGATTCTATGAAAGCAATCAAGAAATGATAGAGTTCATGATTCTAAGGAATGGTAGGAGGGAGAACAGCAAAATAAAGACAATGGATTTCAAGAAGATAGACTTTAGCAAACTCAGGGAGTTGATAGGTAAGATCCCATGGGAAGCAAGTCTAAGAGGGAAAATAATTGAAGACAGTTGGCAGTCTTTCAAAGAGACATTAATTAAGGGCACAAGAGCAACTATCCCATTGCGTAAGAAAGATAGGAAGTATGGCAAGAGACCACCCTGACTTAACCAGGAGAACTTAAGTGATCTAAAAGTCAATAAAGAGTCCTACAAAAAGTGGAAACTAGGTCAAATTACAAAGGATGAATATAAACAAATAACACAAGTATGCAGGGACAAAATTAGAAAGCCAAGGCACAAAATGAAATTAAACTAGCTAGAGACATAAAGAGTAACAAGAAAACATTCTGCAAATATATTGGAAGCAAGAGGAAGACCAAGGACAGGGTAGGCCCGTTACTCAATGAAGGGAGAAAAACAAATGTGGAAATGGCAGGGGTGCTAAATGATTTCTTTGTTTTGGTTTTCACCAAGAAGGCTGATGGCAATTGGACGTCTAACATAGTGAATGCCAGTGAAAATGACACAGGATCAGAAGCTAAAATAGAGAAAGAACAGGTTAAAAATTACTTAGACAAGTTAGATGTCTTCAAGTCACCAGGCTCTGAAGAAATGCATCCAGAATACTTGAGAAGCTGACTGAAGAGATATGTGAGCCATTAGTGATTATCTTTGAAAAGTCTTGGAAGACAAGAGAGATTCCAAAAGACTGGAAAAGGGAAAATATAGTGCCCATCTACAAAAAGGGAAATAAGGCCAACCCAGGGAATTACAGGCCAGTCAGCTTAACTTCTGTACCTGGAAAGATAATGGAGCAATCAATTTACAATCATCTAGAAGATAATAAGGTAATAAGTAACAGTCAGCATGGATTTGTCAAGAACAAATCATGTCAAACCAACCTGATAACTTTCTTTGACAGAATAACAAGCCTTGTGGATGGGGGGAGGTAGTAGATGTGGTATATCTTGACTTTAGTAAGGCTTTTGATACTGTCCTGCATGACCTTCTCAAACAAACTAGGGAAATAAAAGCTAGATGGAGCTACTATAAGGTGGGTGCAAAACTGGCTGGAAAACCTTTCCCAGAGAGTAGTTATCAATGGTTCACAGTCATGCTGGAAGGGCATAACAAGTGAGGTTCCGCAGGGATCAGTTCTGGGTCTGGTTTCATTCAATGTTTTCATCATAGATTTAGATAATGGCACAGAGAGTACATTTATTAAGTTTGTGGATGATACCAAGCTGGGAGCAGTTACAAGTGCTTTGGAAGATAGGATTATAATTCAGAATGATCTGGACAAACTGGAGAATTGGCCTGAGGTAGATAGGATGAAATTCAACAAGGACAAATGCAAAGTACTCCACTTAGGAAGAAACAATCAGTTGCACACATACAAAATGAGAAATGACTGCCTAGGACGGAGTATGGCGGAAAGGGATCTGGGGGTCATAGTGGACCACAAGCTAAATGTGAGTCAACAGTGTAATGCTGTTGCAAAAAAGTGAACATGATTCTGGGATGTATTAGCAGGAGTGTTGTAAGTAAGACATGAGTAGTAATTCTTCTGCTCTACTCCACGCTGATTAGGCCTCAACTGGAGTATTGTGTCCAGTTCTGAGCGCCACATTTCAGGAAAGATGTGGAAAAATTGGAGAAAGTCCAGAGAAGAGCAACAAAAATGATTAAAGGTCTAGAAAACATGACCTCTGAGGCAAGACTGAAAGAACTGGGTTTGTTTAGCCTGGAGAAGAGAAGACTGAGAGGGAACATGAAAACAGCTTTCAAGTACGTAAAAGGTTGTTACAAGGAGGTGGGAGAAAAATTGTCCTTCTTAATCTCTGAGGACAGGACAAGAAGCAATGGGGGTAAACTGCAGCAAGGGAGGTTTAGCTTGGACATTAGGAAAAACTTCCTAACTGTCAAGGCGGTTAATCACTGGAATAAATTGCCTAAGGAGCTTGTGGAATCTCCATCATTGGAGATTTTTAAGAGCAGGTTAGACAAACATCTGTCAGGGATGGTCTAGATATTATTTAGTCCTGCCATGAATGTAGGGACCTGGATGATCTCTCAAGGTCCCTTCCAACCTATGATTTCCTCCTATTTTTGTTCCAGCTCATCTGTTTATCAAGAAAGGATTAATGAAGAAAATAATATTCTCCTTTGCTCTAGCTAATTAGTTTATACAGATAATTTAGCCTCTTTCATGTCATGGAAAGCCAAAGTCCAACACCTTAATTCACGCGGAATAGCACCTTACTTCACAGATGGCTCCATTGCTTTGAACAAGAAGGTATTTTTCATCATGGGTAAGAGTATCAAGACCTGGCCCAGCATGTTAATGAGCAGACTGCTATTTTCTTTAATTTACTTACTTCCCTTTTCAGAGGGATCACAATAGTTCACTGCAATTACTCAATGGTTTATTTAAAATGCGAGCTGTGTGATTAATCACAAGTCACATGATATTGTTTGTTTCCTGGTGGGATGAGTGTAGCTCTTCCTTAAGAGGAATGTTTGAAGACACCATATGGGCTTTGAATCTCTCACAGAAGTGTTGCAGGCTATGGACAGATAAGATGTAGTTAAGGAATTTAAAATAATACATCTTTTCCTTTCTGGGCCACCCTTGCTCAAGACATCATTCCCAGAAAAAAATTAGGCTACTCTAAGGTTTATTGTCAGGGTGTAAAGTTTGACTTGCTCTCTTCATTCAAACAAAATAGTTGCTCTTGTAGAGTAGCATCTTTGCAGATGCAGGCATTTATATTATGCCCATTACAGTGGAATCAGGGTGTTATGAGACTCTTACTAATTACTCTTCTCTCCTATCTCAGTTACATATGGGAGGAAATAGCAACAAGTAAAGAGTGGACCTGTCAGGGAAAGAGCAAATGAACAGATCCTGTAACAGGAGCACCATTAAAGGCAGAAGAAGGTAGCTACTTATAGCAGCCAGAAGATACTTGGACCAGGTCAGATCTATATGATCAAAATAATTGAGAATGAGTATGAATGATGCCAATTCTGCTACTCCAGTGAGGGATTAGGAGTGTGTGTCAGGCCCCTTTTTCTGCAATACTGCCTTCAGCTTGCTCTTGTTAGAAGAGCATGATTCTTAACTGCCTCTTTCCATACTTGAAAGTTTTTTTTATTCCTAGGAAGGCTAAAATTTAGCTAACCTATGGGAGACGGGGTGAAGAAAAATATGCCACACCAACTGAAGTAAAACTATTGGGCCAAATTATTTCCTCATATTCCAGGGAGCACCCCTGAACACATTGACATTGCAGAGGATATTAAAGTCAGGCCCATCATGTCAATTAAGAGAAGGGAAGCAGTGCCACAAGCAGGATATCTAAAAGATTGACTAAGCCTCCAGACTGAAGAGCATGACTGACAGACAGCTTCACCCTTCAGACACAGTGGAGCTTTTACTACAAGCTTTAATCTGTTCTGTACATATGAGAGAGAGAGAGAGAGAGAGAGAGCGCTATCTCAGGGGCTGGTCCCAATAAGAGAACAATCTTCCATGCAAACCTGACAACCTTCTGTTCCAAGTGTGCATTTCTTTGACCTTTCCTTAAATAGTACAAACAGATAACAACATATATGTATATAAACAGCTACCAAAACACACTTCACTATACACACAATCCTCCCCTGGGGAGAGGAGCTCAGAGAAAGAACAAGCTACACATGCAAGATGTTAGGTACATCACTTAATGCATTACTGAAAGGCATTCAGATACTATGGTGGTGAGGTTGGTATAAGAATTTATAGAATGAAATGCATGTTTCATTTTTGAGAAATAGTTTGACTTCCCCATGAGGTAGATTAAGGATGAATCTGGTGGCCATATTCCTCAAAGACAGTGCTTCCTATTTGCACCAGTAAACACATGCCATGCCAAGATGATGTCAGAACTCTAATTAAAGCCCCTCATCACCAGAAACAATTGTGGGGAGAGTCGGAAAGGAGGGAGAGTTTTCTTTAGCTCATGGCCTTCAGATGCAGTGAGAGTTACATCTTTCACTCTGGTGTCACAAACAAAGTGAACCTTAACACAGCAGAGGCCAGCCCACACTGCCTACTGGTACTCTGACCTGACTGGTTAAGTACCATGCACCCAACACAGAAAGTTGTACCTTTCTATAGCATTCAAGTGAAGTCAGCAAGACAAGTCTTCAGGGGGAAAAAATCCAAACCCACTCAATTCCTATCTCTGTGGTAACTCAAGTATTCAGAATCTCCTACACAAACTGCTCTCTAGATATCCCTGGATGGTGGCCTTCTTGGACTTTTTTCCACTTCTAGCTTTTCCAGCACTGAAGAACACTTACACCACCATGACACTAGATGTTAAGTTTCCTGAATCCCCTAAGGAAGCATCTTCCCATATCTCCTGGAGCATGACAATTTGAGGAACCTTAATGAGATATCAATTGTTGATTTCAGATGTTTGGCATGCTGTGTGAAAGCTACAAGAACTGTAATGGCAACTGAAAGGAGCTCCAGAAAAAAAAAAGTAGTGGCTATCAATGGACAATTGCTTTGGGCCTTGAGTTGAAAGACAATGAAGCTAAAGTTTGTGAATTGGAGGGACTGGGAGACACAGTTAATGAAGTGATGGTGCAAACTGCATCTCCCTAACTACTTTATATTGTCCTAAAAAAATTGCATTAGAGAGACTAATATAAGGTTCCATAAAGCTGTGGCTTAATCGCAGAGAGTAGTTTTGAACAGAGTATATGTCAGCCAGGAAAAAGGTGAGTAGCTAGAAAGCTCATAAATACAATTAGAAAAGGTTATATTTTCTTTAATCTTGTTGTGGAAAACCATATCACTCCAACACACCAATGCAGGCAGGGCTGGACAGTAAAAGTTGATGCTCAGTAGACATTTCCACAGCAAATAAGGGGCCCAACTTTCAACAATCATTCATATGAGTAACCCTGAGACAGGAAGTTTTCAGGCTCATGCTCTTAAAATGGGGCAAGGGGAAAATGAAGTCATCTAGTTTGACCAGGTATGTGGAGTTATTACAGCAGACACACCTGGGAACTTATTTTTAACTGCTTTGCACCTTAGTCTGCTCAGCATAAGGTTAGATGACTGTAATGAAAGTGTGTCTGCATCTTGTCTCCATTATAGCTTCCACCATTGCTACTGCTGATGGGGCTGTAGTGGCAGACAATTATGGGTACAAAGTTTACTAGTATTATTATATTTGGACACTGACACAAAGGGATCTGATAGAAACACAGCGGTATGCTGTGGAGAATTTATTGTTCTGACAGTGTTCTAAAACTGAAACCAATATGCAAGTGAGGCTTTGCAGTGGGGAGGGGGAAGAGTGATCAAACATTTAAAGGGGCAGGACATCATATTTTTCCACCCTACTTTATACCCTACTGTTTGGAGTAAGGAATCAACTGGATCTTGTATCAAAGTTTCTTCCATCAAGTCATCAAAATTAGGAGTTGTAACAGATGGAGGTTTATCAGAGGAACAGAAAGTCCTATTGGAACATTCCCAGACTCTAGTACTTCTTGAAGCTGCAACTGGTCCTTTCCATGAAATATCACTGGATAATTTTACTACCAAAAAACCCACAAAAACCCCAACCAAAAAAACCACCAACTCCTCCCTTGTCCCCCCAACCCCGAGGTCCCATGCATTTTACAGGTTCTCCAGATACCTATTTCACTTCATGACCATAGTTGCAAGTCCACACTAAGTCCCCTACTTGAAAAGAAAAATGACATCAATCAATTTGCTTATCTTGGGATATGGCTATGTGAAGCAACAACAGCATGTAGCATGTCCCATAAGTTATTCAAAGATCACTTCAAGAAAAGGTTTGCAGGTAACTCTTGGATAGTAATATGTGGTGTGTTCCAATAGACAAGCAAGAAATTGTCCAATTCCTGCTGATAAGAACTAACAAGTTTATTTTGAGTTAAGACATGTAAAAGTATTTGTACAAAGTGTTCCACTAGTCATTTTGTAGCAAGATAGTATGGAGCAGAGCATATGTTCTGAACTCCATTTGAAACTAGGAACCTCTGGAATTCTTCAGAACAGAATTTGAAGTCCATTGTCACTCATCAACTGTAATAGTAAACCAAATTGGCTCAACAAGATACAAAGATGTCTAACGGTCTTAGTAGCTGTAGTAGAAGTCATTCTGGAAATTTCTGGCCATTTTGAATGGGCATTGACTACACCCAAAAACAAAGAACCTTCTAAAGGTCTGGTAAAGTCCAGATGAATTTGTGTTGAAGGAATCTGAAGCCATGGCCAAAAGTGTAGACTAGTTGGGCCAGGATCAAGCTGAATTTGTTGACATGTAGTACAGCACTTCACCTTCTTCTCAATGTCTGTCAATCCCTGGCCACCAGACATGACTCACAGCTATGGCCTTCATCCATACCATGCCAAAATTACCTTTGTGAAGAGTTTCCAATACCTGAGATTGAACTGATTTCAAAATTATCATTAGCATTCCTCATAAGATACAACAGTGATTCACAGAATTCACAGTGATGTGACACAGATGGTGTAAACTGGGGATTCTTATGACCATCAATGTACTTTGTAATATCATTCCTTTCACAAGAGAAGGCACATCATCCTTAGTGGTTTCTTTGATGTCTGTGCTAATTGTGGGTAACCTATCCATCAAACTGAGATAAAACACTTCGAAGTTTCTTTGGGTTGACTGGCACTTGGGCATGGCAGCTGTGACAGCCCACCACCATTGCTGTGCTGAGTCCCTTTACAAAATTGAACAGTATAAGAAGGAACTGGAAGTAGCAATACCCATCTTTGCATAGGAGCAGCAGTTAATGACAGAATTCCATGTTTTGTTCCAAAAATTGAAAGTAATGAGTAACGTTCTTTCAGCAAGGTAAAATGCCCACCATATAGATAGGTATGGAACTTCCACATTGCAGCAATAATGCTGAGAGCTTCTCACTCTATTTGTGCAAGTTCTTCTCAGGAGTGGTGAGTGTTCATGATCCAAAAAGTAATTTAGTTTCTCCAATATTTTAGTTGGTTGTCATACATAACAGTAAACTTCACTTCTCCTCTGTCCAAGTTCTTTTTCAAAAGCTTCAGAGTGTCTGTCCAGGATTTCTGGAAGATTTTCAAGGTGGTTTTGTAATTTTCTTGATCTCAGTCCAATTCACCTTGAGCTTCTCAAGCCAAGATCTATCAAATAACAGTGGATACTTCCTTCAATCACATACTAGAGTAAAATGACTGATAGTCCATCTATTTGAACTTTCACTTGGAGTATCCCTTTTGGAACTGGCTTTTATCCAGTATAAGTCTTCAAAACTGTGGAGGTTGCTTCCAGAGGAACTTATGACAATGTCTGGTGATAAGTAGATGCAGAAATCAGTAAAATGGCAGCTCCGGTATCTATCTCCATTCTTGCAGGAACTCCCTCAATCAAGAGTGTAACCCAGAGGGAATACTCCAGCTTCTGATAACATGTGCAGTGCTAAGTGATGGTTAGTGTCACTAGAACATGTCTGTTTCCACATTATGAATTCCTGACTTCTGTCCTTTCTTAGGTTCTGTCTTCATAGCTGTCTTCTTGGATTGTTACTCTATGTCACTGGTTGTTGAACTGTGTGACAGGTTATGGTGACTGTATTATGTATGATGCTGTCTGGATTAGGGGTGACCATTTATAATATTAGTTAATATCAATATGACCAAATTGCAATGATTCTTACAATAGATGACATGCCAGGTACCATTGGAAAGTTTGTAATTTACTAAGTATGATAATATCGGTTATGTGTATGTATCATCTTTGTACTGTAAGTTATGGATGTGTGTGATATATCCGTATCGGAAAATTTGTGCTGTGTCACTGGGTTACACTCCCTGACAGATTGGTGACAGCATTGATGACTCATCAAGGGTCATCACCTATACAATGAGCCCAGGGAGGGAAGCCAGGGCTGCCCCTATGAGTCATCAGGACATGTAGGGACATGGCTGTGGTCAGGGGGACTGCAAGTACTTTTTTCGGCCCATGTGCTGTGAGCTTATGATTGAAAGAAGCCACATGGCAGACCAGGGACTATAAAATGCAGCTGCACCAACTCCATTTTGTCTTCATTCCTGCTTCCTACCTCTGAATCAACTCCTATACAACTGAAGCTGTGAAACAAAAGTATCCAGGTACTGGAGGTACACCAGAGGAACTGTGCAAGCCTGCAAACTCCACAATTCTGCTAAGAACTTTGAAGTTAGGTGTATGTGTCTGATTGCTTTGATCATTTAACATCTCTCATCTTGTTTGTTTCTTTCCTTTTATAATAAACCTTTAGTTTTAGATACTAAACAGTTGCCTGGCAGTGTGGTATTTTGGGTAAGATCCAAACTAATATTGATCTGGTAATGTGGCTGACCCTTTGGGGATTAGGAGAACATTCTGATAAAGTGAATAGAGTTTTTAAAGAACTCCTTATTTTACTGGACCTAGTTGCTAATTGGGGGCCAGACACAGAAATGCAATAAAGAAGCCAGTATATTTCTTGTTGTAGTTTCTTGATAACTAGTGTGGGGCATCAGGATCACTGTTTGTGAATGGTTGGTGAATCTAACTTCAGTGTTAGCCACCCATTTGGGAGAATGTGCTCTCCTTTTTGCAGCTTACCCTGACCTTGGTATTTTCAGTGGGCTACTCTAGGTATAGACAGTTCACAACATGTCCTTTCTCATGACACTTCCAGCAAATAAATTGGTGTGACTAGCAATCCTTTTCAGTATACATCATTTGTGTGCAACGGTCATATGGAAATTCCTTAAATTCCTTAAAGCACTGTCTCACTGATCCAGAAGGAGAAATTCTTGGCTCATATTAAAATCCAGAGAATCCTTTTCTGCAGGCTCTATGACAGTGCTTCTTCAATAGCCTTCTTGAATGTAGAGTGCTGATATAGACTAACCTTTTCCAGATCTGGTCACTGAATAATCCAGAGACAAATTGGGCATGCTGGGCATCACTTTATGCTTATCTGAACTAGCAATGTTCTGACAACTTCCTTAAAGCAGCAACAAACTGTGTTACTGACTCACCACTTCCCTGATGTCGTTGATGGAACTGATATTTTTCTATCATCATGGATGGGCAAGAGAAATATGTTCCTGTATTGCTCCAGTAATTGTGCCATATGTTGCAGTTTCAGGTACAGCTGGAGACAGTAGGTCATTCTGCAGTCCATATGCCTTTGCACCCATCACTGTCAGCAAGGTTGAAGCTCTTTGTCCAATTTATAATTTGCAACTCCATTCCAGTTGATCAAAACATTTGAGATACACCACCCATGATCGACATTTTTCTTCAAATTCTCCAATATTGCTCACAAAAGCCTCACAAATTCTCTGTCCTGTTGGACTTCCTGCCTTCCTGCCGTTTCTGCCATAGGGAAATTCTCATTTCCTCCCCCTTTTTTTTTTAAACTGAGCACTATCTGCATTTATCTGCCTCTTCTGGCTATGTGCCTGCATTGCAGAATGCAGAATTCTTCCTTTTGCTCCCACTGCTTGCTATAGGTCGGGGTGGCCAAACTTACTGACCCTCTGAGCCACACATGATAATCTTCAGAAGTTTGAGAGCTGCAAGACAAGCACAGTTTTGAAGTATTTCCCAGAGCCCCTCCATTCCTCACTTCTTCGCCTACCAGATGGAGGGGAGCTCAGGACTTCTGCCCTGTGGTGGAATGGTGGGGCTAGGAGCTTTTGCCCTGTGGGGAGGGACTTTAACCCTGTGAAGGGACATCCTGGGGCTTGGGGCTTCAGTTCCATGGGAGGAGGGGTGCAGAAACCCCAAGCACACCTGTGTCCCAGTCTGGTGCATGAAGAATGGCGGGGTAATGTGGGGGGTTCTGCGAGTCACACTTCAACTGTAAAAGAGCTGCATGTGGCTCATGAGCCACGGTTTGGCCATGCCTGCTATAGACCCTCAGCGAACACTATAGGATTTTTATTTCTGCTTGTTTGCACGTGGTCATCCAAAATGGCAGCTTGCTTCCCTCCCTGGTAGCTTTTACAATCACTTCACACAGAAGTAAAAGGATTCTGCCAGGCAGTGAGAATCGGGCCCCTGAATTTTGGAATATGAGGGCTGCATTTAAATATAAATTTACAAGCTATTTGTAGCCATAAAAATGTATAGAACCATAACATTTGTTTATTGTGTTGGGATGAAATAACTGCCCACAACATGAAGGCATTCCACCTGTATTTGGAGCCCATTGTATCTTTAGGCCACATCCATCGTGGTTGTAACTCCATTCACTTCAGTGGATAAATTTGGCCCTTTATCGATGCACTAGAATGTTTTGAATGTTACTTGGATCTCCTGCTTTTTTCACTGCTGCCACAACTTTGATGTCATGCTAGCTCATATTTCTGCAACCCAGAGCTGGAAAGAGGAGGTGCAAGTGAAGCTTGAGTTACATGGCAACGTGAGGTGTCCTCAACCAGCATGCCACATAATGAGAGAGAGATCCAAGAGTAATACAGTAGGGCAACTAGTATGCATTATTGTAGGATGCCAGCCAAAGCTGTGCCAATTGTGCCTTTAAGATAATCACCTTTCCCACTGACTGATTGAGAAGGATTAATCACCTCAAAATGATGTGTTATAGCCAGTAGTGACAGCCATTTGATATTTTCAGGGTCTTGCTGAAGGAGAATTTAGAGTCATGTAGTCCCATATTCATAGGTTTAAATCCTGGATATCCTTATGTAGGTGAAGCCACCAAAGGCATGTGAGTAAAAGTTTGCAGGATTCAGTCCATATACTTCAGCTCATTTCAGAGAACTGGAATGCACTCAAAGGCTGAATTGAGCAGTTCTAGGGCAAAGTTGATTTCTCAATTATTTTCTTAATTCTGTACCAATTTTATTCTTTTACAAAATAGGACAATATGCAGGTCTTGCCTTTTTCACATCACTGATCTTCAGGCTTAGCAGAATTTGATTTTTTTAATATAATTTTGAGTGATAATATCAATGTTTCTTTTAAAGCATTTTCTTTTATTTTTGTCAATATAAGTTTTCACATTTGTGCAGAATTATACCTTTTAAGCTTTTTTATTTTTCTCAATTTAAATTTCCACAGCGGGGAAATCCTGGGGAAAGGAAGTCAGACAATGATTTAAATGACAATAAATATTGCAATTCAAAAAGTTAAAACTTTATAACCAGTAGACAAAAATTGTGAATATTACATGTCAAAATATATAAAGTAAATATCTTAAATTCAAACTAATAAATCATCAAGTAACATTTATCTTACGTTATCTATCTGTAAATTTCAATTATTATTGGTGGAAATATTTTTTCATTGGTTTGTGTGTGTATGTTTATTGAACATTTAACAATAAAAAACTAATTGTTCCAAGTCTACTGATCTTGTAGGGCACTTTTAAGTTGTGCTAAGTAACACATGATTCACACATAGTGTATTGGAGTCAAAATAACTAGAACTTTATGCTCCAGTTCTAACAGCTGGCATTTATTTATGCCTATTCTCATTTAATTATTCCCTGAACACCCAGAAATGTGTTAGGTACCACCCAGAGACAAAATAGAAGTGGTCCAGAAAAAAATCAAATTTGTATTTTTAATTGCTTTCATCATGGTTGAGGAAAGTGTCATAATACCAATTCATGCAATAAATGAATTGCACTGAGAAAATAAGGAGTTTATAAAAGGGGTATTAATAAAAACAAATAATATTAAAGAACATTATTATTAATATTAATAATATTAAAGAAGTAGAGAAGACCCAATTCCTCACTAGCTACCTCACTACCATGAAATGTCCAATTCATCCTTCTTGTAAGTCTACTGAAATCCATGGAATTATAGTAGAATGAATTTGTGTTTTTATATCCAGCTTTATGGGACTCCAGAGGATACTATGCTGCATGGCAGAGCATATCCCTTTTAGCTCCAGAGCCAGCCCCTAATATCCATTTCAATCTAACATCCATAGCTCCTGATTGACCCTAATAATGCAACAAGTATCCAAAAATTTCAGATATCATTGGGCAAAGTTTTGTCTACCGGGAGCTCTATAAAGTAGCCAAAAAACAAGAACAGAGACCTTGTTCTCAGAACAGAGACCAAGAAGATGGCTGCTGCTGAGGACATTGTGTGTATAATGACTGCTGGAGAAAGTTGGTACAGACACAATAGATATCAAGGTCACAGTACAACTGACTTATCTCAATAAACTCCACTCTGCAAGTGCTGACAGGACAGGTGAATGAAGCAGAAAGGAGAATATCATCAGTGGAAGATCAGGTAGAAGAGCTCTGAGCAGCAGTCCAAGGTGCAGACTTATCTTCTCTTAAATCTAAAGTGGCAGATGTCAAGGCAAGGTCTTGCCATAGTAATCTGAGAATTGTAGGAGTATCTGAAGAGCAGAGAAAGCCAAACCTGCTAAAAATTTCTTCCCTGGCTCCTTTCAGAAGTGCATAGCCTGTCTGATTATTTGAAATTTGAGATCAGCCTTTAGATGAGCAAGGGAATATGTCAAGCAGCAAGGGCTCAAACATTTTATAAAGTTTCCAGCTTAGTTTCTTGTCAGGGTTGGTGAGGAAGTGCATCTGTTCCAAAATCACAAGAAGCAGAGCATATTTTTTAAAATAGCCTGCAGTGAGTTAAATACCTGTTCTGTTTCATATCAAGTTAATTTCCCAATTGTTACTTCTGCCCTACCGGCATTTATGAACTTACCCAGTAACTGTAATCTCATCTGAACTTTTGGGAGATGTAGATCAATTTTTGTCAAATGACTGAATGTGAATCACCCTGGTAGGGGAATGAACTGACTGAGGAAAAGATTTATTTAATGTAACTTGTGTATTAGCAATATTAAGTGTCTTTGCTCCTCTTGTCTGTACTGGGGAATTAATGAAACAATTGACAATATCCCTAAATGAACAAATCAACATGAACTATTTGTTTGTGTTTATACAAGACTTGTGTTAGCTTGGCATTGAAATACACTAAAGAGATCACTAGGGGGCAGTGCAACTCCTTGTTGTTCTGTAGAAATTTGGGTCTAACGCCACTTTTTAAATTTGGTGCCAGTGGGAGACCTGCAAAGCCCAGAAGCTTGACATCTCACATGGTGGAAGTGCAAGAGATAGTGCGCCTTGCTGGAAAATATCATGGAAAGCTGCACAGGAGCTGAGCAAAATAATTGTACCCTCTATGGACCAAGGGAGCAGAGAAGACCTATATAGGTTGCTGAGCTGCATGGACAGTGATTTCTGCCCCCCCATCACATTTCTTCCTACTTCCTCCCCCTCACCTCACCTATGCTTACTCCTTTCATAGAACATTAGGGCTGGAAGGGAATGCAGGAGGTCATCTAGCCCAACCCCCTGCTCAACGCAGGACCAACTTGCCTTCCTCTCCCCCCTGCCCTCCCTTCATCTTTAATCTCTGTCTACTTGTTGCCCCTCCTCACCCTGAATGCCCCTTTGACTTCTTCAGACCCTTCCCCCACACTAAAACCTTCTATAAATTCAAAAGGACTCAAACATGAAATATGAACTTAATATAGAAGAGTTATATGTTCAATTGGCTTATTTGTTCTGTTTTTTGGTACAGTAATTTACAATTTGCGGGAGCAGTTAGATTTCTTCCCTGTTAACGATATGTTTAATATATGGAAGGGAAACCGAATGTTTAGTAGTAAGTAAGAGGGGGAAAGAGGCCTGGGGCCTGGGAAAAGTTATCCCCACAACACACATCTCACTCAGTGCACCAAGCTTTGCTACAATACTCTAATGATTGGGGGAGGCAAACTGAAAAGATTATAAGTTATGTAATAATACACAGATGTATCCTTGACATACGAGGTTAAGAAATATTAGGTTTGTGGAGCAGGTACTCCCTTTCCAGTGTAGTTACTACGCTGTAGTGTGGGAGAAATAGGATGACTATTAAAAGAACGATAATTTAAATAATCAATATTAGCAGAGCCTATATGCTCCATCTCCGAGGCCCATCCCCTCCAGAACTAAACAAGCGGTTTAGTTTTGTAAAGTGTTTGATAATTGTTTCCCTTCATTGTGTTCACCTAAGTGGGGAGGTGATATGCCCATTATGTGTTATGTTTTTGCTTTAACTTGTCTTTGTGCTCTTCCATCCCTCTCTCCAGAGCTGTCTCTTCCCTGGAAATCTAGCACATGGTAAACTTCTGGTAAGGTAATCCCTCCCCCCCAAAATAAAAAAAATCAGTGAAATAAACATCTGCGACTTGCATCCACATACTCCGCTCTTCATTGGTTATTGTGTGGGGAGTAGGATGGGATAGAATAGAGCAAACTACATAAATGTTCTATTACCTATATTTGTAATGTAAAGGGTTGCACTACTTTAATTAAATTTAAAAATATGTACTCATTAATAAACAAATCAAAGGCATAGTGCTTTTCCTGGACTGTCAACAAGGCTGCTAAATTAGAATGTGACTGGACAGGAAAAGCAATATCTTGTTGTTTCTCACCCAAATTCAGAGTTGCAGCTGTCCATAAGGCACTGAAAGCAATAGTCTCTGAGTCAATTTCAGATGATCACGGCAGATTCTAAAATCCTTAAATCACCATAAATGGATCTGAAATAATCAGTACCAGTAGTTATGGGCCCATCCTTAGTGATCCTGAAGCCTTTCAGGGGTCCTTCTTTTACTTGGGAAAAAACCCCTAAAACACTAAATTATAGCGGAAACCCCAATATCCCTACTTTGATTGCTGAGGATTTTAATGAGGTGCTTGATCCTTTCATGGACAAATCTCAAACTCAGTGTCATAAGCCAATCAAAAGTAGAATGTCTTAACTTGCACATTAAAGGTCTGGGAATATGTGATAGCTGATGGTTTATACATCTATAACACACTGCACCGCCTCTATACTCTTATGGTGTGATTGTGTATCATTTACGTTTGCCTTTAGAGTGCAATTGTGTATTGTCTAATGCAAAGTATGTCATGTAAGATGCTTTTGGAATGCTCATGACATACTGAACTTTATTGTTATAGTAATGTTTTTGCTGCAACCTCATGTGTGTCACGAGGTTTTGCTATGTAATGTTCCCAAAGGGCTGTTTCATAGCTTGAAGCAGATTCAGGCAAAACCCTCCAAGAGCAGAGAGACAATTCACACCTCACTAAAGGCATGCATAAAACAAACCAGCTCTTCCAAGAACAGTGGACTAACTTAAGTGTGGATAAGAGGATACTCACTGACTGAGGTATGGAGGGAGCTGTACAAGGACATTGTTTGTCACCTGACCCCAACAAGGGGGAGATGGGGGTGAAGACCCAGGGAAGGGGGATGAGAGGCACAAAGGAACATGTTAAAAAGGAGTCAATTTATTCTTGTCTCTTTTATCCGACTTCAGCTGCAAACACTGCCACACAACTGAAGTACTGATCTGGGGGAGACTGGCTGAAGCCAGCCTGTGGTGAGAATCATCTGACTTTGTGAAGTTGCTGAAAGTGCAAAACTTAGTTTAGAAGCTTGCCTTTTATTTTCTCTTGACTTATAATCACTTAAAATCTTTCTCTACTTAATAATTGTTTGTTTGATCTAAAGCAGTGGTTTAATGTATGTAGAGACTCCATTTGAAATAACAAGGCAGGTGTATATACATTTCTTTCATAAACTGATGAAAGAATGAGCTTGCAGTGGACAGCACTGAACATTGTAAGACGGTGGTTCCGGGGGTTGCACCTGGGACTGGGGATGTTGGCTGGTGCAATATCATTGCATAATCCCATGAGTGGCTGGCTAGATCCACTCACTCACTGAGTGAGGAGCAGCTTGCTTGCTGTAGGCTGCGTGTGGGCTGACAAAGGAGTAGGAGTTCACACAGCAGAAGACAGGCTCCAAGAGTGAGAGAGTGGGGTGATAGCAGTACACCAGTCCAGTTTGCAGAGGGGAATATCAAAACATCCAATGGGTAGGAATTATTTATACTTTTCTTCTGGGGATGGGTTCCATTCCTGTATAGACTTTATTGATCTCCAGGGACTCAGTTAATTCTCTAATTGACTCCTTCATTAATAGGATTCCTGCCTCTGATCATACCTCTACAACTCTTCAAATAGCAAAAGACCTGGGCGAGAAAGCCATCTAGCTACAAATTTAAATGCTTCACTTTTATCAGATCCCCATTTCAAAATTTTTATGGAAAGAAACTGGACTGATCCTGGAAACCAACAAGATCCTCAACATCTACTAGTAGGCTATTAGGGGAAACACTCAAGACTTATCTAAGAGGATAGAACTATGAGTTTTGCATCTGCCAAGGAGAGAACATGGAGAGAAAACCATGGAAGAGCTTGATTGGTCTTATATCACAACCCCATCTCCATCTTTGCTGCAATCCCTGATTAATTGTCGATATGAACTGAATAAAGTGCATTCAGCGTAGGCTATATTCACCCTCTTTCAACTCAGGCAGGACTTCTAGGGAACTGAGCAAAAAGGCCAGCAAACAGCCTAAGCCAAGAGACTACTGCATGTCGAAGCATGGCATTCATGATAAGTGTGTTTAATTATGTACCTCAGCTAACGATGTTAATAAAAAGAGTTCTTTAATTTCTATGAAGAGATGTATAAATTGACACAAACCTCACTACAGATGCTTTGACCAATTTTTCAATAATATTATCTTGCCACAAATTACTGTAGCCCAGCATATAAATCTTGGCATGCCCATACTGAGGGGAATTAAAAGAGGCAATTAAGAATATGAAAGTGGGGAAAGCGCCACACCCGATGGCTTCGCTGCTGCATTTTATAGCCACTTCCTTGATGTCCTGTTGACAAGACACCTAAAATGTTTACTGAGAACTTGTCTACAGTTACAGTGCTGCTGTAGTGCTCAGTGAAGGTACTACCAACACTGACAGGAGAGCTTCTCCCACAGGTGTAGGTACTCCACCTCCACAACAGGTGATAGCTATGTTGACAGAGAAGCTTTCCTGTTGACCTATAAGTTTGTAGGTTTGCATTATCAATTTAACTGCATGGGTGTGGAAAATCCACAACCCTGCTTGACACAGTTATACCAACATAAGTTTGTAGTGAAGACCAGAGCTGAGTCACTCCTAAAGAGCACCCTTCCTCCTACATTGAGGGAAGCCCTAATATTAGCTATTTGTAAACCAGGAACGATATGTCACATTATGTTCTAATTACAGGCCAATTTCACTTAATAGCAATATCAAAATATTGGCAAAAGATGAGACTGGAGGTTTGGGTTCCAGCATAAATCCAAATCAAGTCTGGTTTGTCTGAAGCTGTCATGGCTCTGATAAGTTATTGCTATTATAGCACTGAAATATGTTATCCCCCAATGACAAGCCATATTAGCTTTAGCTACAGAAAAAGCTTTTGATGGAGTGGGATGAAAGTATATTTCATGCTCTACAATGATTTGTATGTGGACCTTTATTTAATTCCTGAATCCAGCAGTTATATTCTCACCCAACCTCTCGCATCACAACCAACATGACCTCAGATACAGTCAGCCTCTTCAAGGGTATTAAGCAAGAATGTCCACTGTCTGCATTCCTTTTGATTTGGCTCTTGAGCCCTTGGCAATAGCTATACAGGGTCACCCAGATAACAGAGAAATATAACTTGGTTCCACTGGATATAAATTGATGTTATAGGCAGAGGATGCTCTTTTGTATATATCCAAACCAGAAAGCACTATTCCAGTCCTCCTGTTGCTAATTCAAACATTTGGAGCAATATCTGGTTACAAAATAAATTGGTTACAAAACTATTAGAAGTCTCCCAGTTGTCATGTAATGGGGATTTTTCTCAATGGAGTTTCCATAAACAAACTGATGCATTTAAGTACTTAGGTGTAAAAGTACCAAGAAACATTAACCAGCAAGTGAAGATTATTTCAGATTGTACAGGACCGAAATTTGTGACACAGATGGGTGGCATCTCCTCTACAAGAACCTGAAAGGAAGGATTAATGCAATACAATTGACTATGCTACCTAGGCACCTCCATATTCTAAGTCAGGGGTCAGCAACTTATGGCACATGCCAAAGGTGGCATGCGTCACCATTTTGCACAGCACACCATGCCGCTTTCAGCCACAAAGCAGGGCTACACAGTGGCTACTCCCTCCTTCCAGCCCTACCCCTCTCCCACATGGCAAGTGGGGGTCAGGAGGAGAGGAAGCTGAGGGGCCAAACTGGTGCACCACTGGCTACTGCACAGCTCCTGGCCAGGGCTGCTCTCCCACACCTCCAACCCCAGCCAGGGCACCGCTGGATCCACATGGGAGAGAGGTGATCACAAGGGATGTCATCAGGGGCCAGCTCCTCAAAGGAGGGCCTGGCCCATGCCACCCCACCCCTGTGTATGCCACTGCCACAGCAGGGGCGGGGAGTGGGAAATTGGCCCTAGCTCCCCCGCTGCCACACACCTTAGCCAGGGTGCTGAGCCCATGGCATGTGATAGAAGGGTGGGGGGAAAGTGTTGGCACCCCCCCTTCCAAATGGTTGCCAGCCCCTGTTCTAAGTTTAACACTAGTAGAGGGTTGCTGTACGACTCTGGTCAACACCCATAACCATAAATATCACTTAAAGAACTCCAGCTCCCTTTTACAAGGGGAGGGGAGGGAAGGGATTGGGGAATGGTGTGGGCATCCCTACAAGATTACTGTTATGCGTTTATCTTGTCACATCACATCCTGGCACATATGTCCAATATGATAAAACCCTTATACCCAAGTGGCTGAAAACTGAACAGGTATTAATGCATCCAATTTACTCTGCAGCTCTGCTTAGTTCCTTTTTTGTCCAATGGAGAAAAATAAGGTGCCTACAGCAGTGGCTGGGTGAAGGGTCAGGGCTGTTTTAGGTAAGTGATGCCAATTTCATCCTCACTATCATGCAAAAAGCATCTAGCTCGGGTAACCCAGACTTGCAAATGGGGGGAAATAGTTATAATTACAAGGACTTGGATTAGCAAAGGCATCATATGATTTCCAATTAGTCAAGGATGAGGACTTTGGCTCTTTTGAGCCCTTCTAAAGGAGCAACAGTATTTAAAGCAAAAACACTTGCTAATATATCAATTTGGTCCTGTAAAGAGGTGGGTTCCATCCCCATTCTCTGATGCCTCAGAAACCCCTCAGACTTTGTTCAGTAAGTGGCAACTTCATCTGCTTTAATTACATTCTCATCACCAAACACCCATACAGTCTTGTACAGCAGTCTTACATATAGAGCTTCTTGATCTTTAAGCCTTTCCTGAAGGACCAGAAGTCTTCTTTCCTTGAGATTTCTGCATACATTGGGACTCAATTAGTTCTGGTTATCTTCCTTGCCCCCACTCCTGGTCCCTCAGTACTTCCTTCCTATGTCCTTCTTACACTTTTGTGGATCTCAGGCTACATGTGATACAGCAAAAGATTCTATTAAAATGTATTAGATGCCACAGAGATTGTGCAAGATGGTGTACCTAGCCCTCTGTTAGTTGTTGGCTCTGAAAAGAACTATGAGGCACATGCTGGAGGACTGGTCAACAGTCAGACCACTGTGGACAGAGGTGGACACAACTGTGCTTGGCTTCAGCAACCAAACTTCAATCTGAAAATTATATCCTAGGCTATGTACCTATTACTTTGAGTTTAAATCCAAGATTTAAAAAAAACCAAAGATTTTTGTTCTTGATGGCCCCACTAATTATCAAGTGCATGATTTTACAAAAAATTTAAAAAAATGGAGTATGCTTGTGCTTGAAATAGAACAGTGGTATTTGCTCGTCTGAGTTAGACGCCAAGAACATTTTATTGACGTAGAGAGCAATTATATGACTTCAGAGAAATTTGGATGCCCTCTCTTGATACATTTGAATATAGAATGCTGAGATAACTCAGATAATCCCAGATGTTCATTCCACCTGACCTTTGTGCTCTCTCTCCCCTTCTCCTGTCCCTTTTTTTGCCTCTTTGTGCAAGTTAAAAAGGAAAAAAAAAAGCGTTACTCCTACCTTAACACATTATGTCTGTGTAATGTCTGATTTTTTTTATTGTCTGGTCTTGCAGCTTTGACAAGATGTAAAATTGCATAATTGAATAATTTTATAGGATAGCTTGTGAAATGTGTGGTATTTGGTAACCCATACAAAATGAGACATCTACTTTTTGATATTCATTTCTTTTGAGCATTAAAATAATCACAAAAAAGAAAATGCTTTATCTTGAAAAAGAAGAGATGAAAGTGGATTTGGATGTGAAAAATAAGAATTTTAACTTCAAACAGAAACGCAAGCAATTTTTTATTTTAAATTGACAGCAGTGGAGAGTGGTACCCTGAGCAGGAAGTACTAGAAGTATTCCAATTTGACAGTATTTCTCATTCAGAGATTTTAAGGCCAGAAGGAACCATTATGATCATCCAATCTGACATCCTGCATAACACAGGCCATAGAATTGTTCTCTGTAATACAGTATAACTATTCTCAAGATTTATCTATGAGTAAGCTTGTCCATTAGCGGCTACTGTTAACCTAGAATAATTTTGAAAATAGCAAACTACAAAGGGTCAATAACATAGGTGCTATAAAAGTCAGATTCTACCATCCTTTTACATGAACAGTTCCATTTAAGTCACAGGAATCAGTATTTGGCAGCCCTAAGACAATGTAGGCCTGATCCAAAGCCCACTGAAGTCAGCTGAGTCTTTCCATTGACTTCATGAACTTTAATTCAGGATCTAAACCCACAGTTTTAAAGCAGCTGCTAATTTCGGGTGCACAGCTTGAGACACCTTAAGCTGAGAAGGGCAGAATAGCTGCAGAGGAGAAAGAATCCCTGGTAGCAGTCCAGATTTCACTGGCAGAACTTCTCTAGAAACATTGAGAGCAGTATACTAAAGTTTTGCCACACTCATAATGAGCACTGAGAAGCATGCAGCGTTACTTCAGTTCCATGGACTCAGTAGAGAGACCATTACATTGTCCTTATCATATCCTCTTTCAGGAGGACAGTGCTGCTGCTAGTCATGAAGTCTTCATTTTCAGTGACTGTGAGGACTTTAATTACAGTTTCCCCCTGTACAGCAACAGGTTCTTTGTGCTTTCTTACAATTATGTAGACACACAGGATCAGCCACATCTATCCCTGAAGTACTAGCAATTTGAGGTATGATTTTTATAGGTCATTTATTACCAGAGCCATCTAGTGCCCCCCCTCTGATGATTTCACTGAGATCCAGTATTACTCAAAATTGACAGATACTGTGGGCCTAAACCAGTAACTCAGAAGTAATTCCATTCAAGGCAGTGGAGTTGCTACAGCATAAAAGTTATGTGAGAAGAATTATTTTCTATTGTATGCATAAAATTTCAGAGAGGTATAAATATAAGTTCCAGAAAAATTCCAAGCAGTTTTTAGGAACCAATTTTAAAAAACCAATGTGCATTTGTAAGTGGACACCAGGCAAGGTTATTGAGACCAATGGAGAAATTTAGGAAATTAGATGGTATCTCAGAGGAAGCAGAGAAAGGAATATAACTTAAAGGGAGAAACAAGAGGCAATTCAACCCATCATTTCACATAGAACCACATGCTGGAGTTGAATCACTATGTAAAATAAAAGCAATATTGCTTTAGTCACTTATTTACCCAGACATACTTCCATCAGTATATTTTCTAAAACAAAGCATAAAAATGATGAAAGGAAGATAGGGATAGCAAAGCCTTAAATTGGAAATCCTTCATTACAGCTGCCAACCAACCTTATAAGATTATAAGACAAGAAAAAAAACTGAGCATTAGAAACTAGTGATAGGGGGTATGACTTGGTTTTTTAGACAACAATTACTACTGAACTATAGATGACACTCCATATTTACTATAAATTAGCTGGAACACATTCTCCATGTGCCATCTGCTCCTCTTATTCTTGTATAAGAATATTATTTTACATATCCTTGTTAAAAGAATAGCATGACAGCAATCTTGCCTTGAGGTAGGTTTTTCAATGGCATTGAACTGGTTGTTGATTACATTGGGCCAGATTCTAATAGACCTACTCATACTGAGTATGTACTTTACTCAGCCAGCAGTCCCAACTAAAAATCAATGGAACCACTCACGTTATTTCACATCTTGACTTTCTGGTTCTGGAATTTGTGAAATGTGACTGTTTAAAGAATAAGGGATATTTAGTGCAGCAGTGGCAGGATTGAGTCACTATAATCTCAATAAAGATTATAACACTAAACTCCAATGGACATCCAGGAATTTTAGATGCAAATTTAATACTACTACTACTTCAGTTCATCTGTCACTTTATTTAAAACATAAGCAAAAGAATTTCCCTTAAAGGCCCTGTTTTACAAACACCGTTTATAGACAATCTCAAAACCGCTTAAGTCAATTAACTTACTTCAGTGTTTTTAATGGATTTTGGATGAAGCCCTAATACAGTGCTTACTACTGTGAGTAACTACTTCACTGGGATTAGTCATAAGAGTAAAAAAAAACCTGTACTAAAGCCTAATAGACTCAGACTCATAGGTCAGAAGGGACCAATATGATCATCTAGTCTGACCTCCCGCACAAGGCAGGCCACAAAACCCTACCCATACACATTTATAACAACCCCGAACCCATGACTGAGTTATTGAAATCCTCAAAAGTGAGATTTGAAGACCTCAAGCTGCAGGGAATCCACCAGCAAGCGACTCATGCCCCATGCTGCAGAGGAAGGCGAAAAACCTCCGTGGCCCCTGCCAATCCGCCCCGGAGGAAAATTCCTTCCCGACCCCAAATATGGCGATCAGCTAAACCCTGAGCATGTGGGCAAGACTCACCAGCCAGCACCCAAAAAAGATTCCTCTGCAGTAACTCAGTTCCCATCCCATCCAGCATTCCCACAGACCATTGAGCAGACTTATCTGCCGATAATCCAAAATCAATTGCTTAAACTATCCCATCATAACATCCCCTCCATATACTTATCAAGCTTAGTCTTAAAGCCAGATAAGTCATTTGCCCCCACTACTTCCCTCGGAAGGCTATTCTATACTAGGCCTATCCCATCAATTTAAGTGATAATCAGCAGTACATTTACTATTAACGGTTGGCAGAATTGGCCTCTAAAATTTTATGCTTCTAAGTTCCCAAAACTCAGAAACTTTGAGTCTAAGATGCCAATGCTGCAAAAACTTCTGTAAGTAATGATGCATGATAATACCCCCCTTTTGAATTCACTCACACATGTGATTTCACAAGATCAAAACCTATAAGTACTTTTGAGAAGAATCAAGTAATAAAGACATAAGCATAACTTCCTAGGCATTTGAGGGCCACTCAAAACTGAAACGGACCAGCTTTGTATCATATTTTGCCATTCTTTCCCTCCCCCATCTCCTTTACAGTCATTTGGATTTGGCAGCTTTAATAATTCATATTCAGCATGTCCCATCCTCTATGATTTACACAGTAATGCCCATTAAATGGTTGTCATAGCACATTTGCTTGCATGATAGTGAATTTTAAGTCACAAGCAGTGGATTGTGGAAATACTGAATTAACTGAGCAAAAGGAGCAGGCTACGTATGAGAGGAGTTATTTTATTCTACTGAGGTTCATATATTGTCCCACTGATACCTGAGCATCTAGAGGCACACTGCTATTTGACTGTTAGCTCTGATGTTAAAGGAAATGCATATAGCATAACAGTTTAACAGGTATAGGTAAAATGTGTTTTTGGACATTTACCCAAGCATGGCAGGGATCCTAGGTCTACCACCTCACATGTGAGTGTGCTAACCACCAGGCTACAAAGTCAGCCTCATGCTTTCCTCTCTCTGGCCCAATGTTGAAGCTGTTCTACTGTGGATAAATAATGAAAAATATTAGACGAGAGAGACAGGATGCAAGCATAGGAATTACACTGTAGCCTAGTGGTCTAAGGACTCACCTAGGAGACACAGGATCCAATCCCTCCACTCCAGTGACTTCTTAAAAATTATTTATTCAGAGTGAAACAACTGCAGCAGGAGAGTGTGTGGGATCTCCCTACCAGAATACCCACAGCTCACTTACATGAGAGATGACAGATCCCTGGTCAAATCCCTTCTTGCTTTTTTGGGGGATTGGAAGGGTAGGGGGGCAGGGTGAGACCTAAACCAGGGGGTGTCCTACATCCATATGAATACCCTAACCATTGGGCTAAATGTTATGAGGAAACTCATCCTCCCTTTCCAGCTTCTTGTTAAGAGAGCATAGCCATCTAACCCCAAGAGAGGGTTTGCAGGAGAGAAAGAGTTTAGGGAAGTGCCTGGATTTAGGTCCCCCATATCCAAGAGAGAGGTGGGATTTCACACACACCCATCAGCTTGGCATCTGATAACCATTGGCTATTCTAGGCCAGAAGCCATATAGCATGCTGGCTTTTGTGACTTCCATTCTGAGGTGCATCTCTCTTCAGCCTGAAGGTGCCCTATACAGTGAATGAACTCCAGTTTGTGTTGCTCAGTGATTGTCTAGGCACCTGGAGTTAGGCCTGGTGATACTCAGCCTCTACAGTGTCACTGTTTAATGTTTAGATGTACTATAAGCCAAGATGCCTCCCTCCCTTTATCGGGGGGTCTTACAAGAGAAACCCTTATAAAAAAGGGTCCAAAATGAAACTCGTTAAGAGGATTAAATCATCCAGTCTTCTGTAATTCATTGTTTTGAATGCATTTCTAACCATTTCCACCCCCTCACCTGAGGAAATTCCATAGCTTGAAAACATCATTCAAATGCAGTCTCCTAGGGCCCAAAACCAAAAAAAAAAAAAAAAGGCAGAAAATCTAGTGCAGTAACTGCAAGACAAGATAAATAAACTGATACTTGAGATTAATGTCATTTGCTGTATGCAAATACTTTCTGGCCATCTTGAGAACATTAGTATTTTAGTACACCAAGCTTTCATATATTACAGTTATTAAAACTTCAACACAAAGCCATTCCAGGATGTTTTAATGATCAATGAATGACTTAATGAACGTTGAGCTGCAGGCTATTAACCCAGAGCATGACCTCTATTAGCTATGAGTTAAGGCAGTAATACTAGGAATGTATCTTGCAAGGAAAGTATCTGGATAAATATGTGGAGTAATTAAATTTTGTGCTCTAGAATTTTACAATTCCTGTTGCTGAAACCTATGCAATTAAAAGAGGGGTGAACACCTAAAACCCTGTAGACAAAGAAATCTAGTTTTCTGCATTGACTTTAATCTCTCTGTGGTACTTGGAACCAAAGATGTTCCAAAGAGAACAGGAAGAAAGCCAGGGGAGGGAGTGGAGAAGAAATCAAATCTAGAATGGCTTAGCAAAACAAGCCCCTTCATGCTTTAGGGCCTAAATTGATCACTTGTAGGGCTTGGATTTGAGTATGTATTTCCTCCCACATTAGCATGATCAAGAGTGAAAAATAGACAGTTTTACTTTTCTTTGAAAGAGCAATTGAAGGACACTTCTAAAGGCAGGATATTCGAGTGGCTAGACCAGTGGCTCTCAGTCTTCCAGTTGAGACCAGTGCCAGACTACTATATCCTTTTGAGGAGTCTGATTTCTCTTGCATACTCCAAATTTCACCTCACTTAAACTACTTGCTTACAAAAATCAGACAAAAATACAAAATGTGTCATAGCACACCATTGCAGAAAAGTTGCTTAGGTTCTCATTTTTACCATACAATTAAAAAATAAGTCAACTGTACTTGTATTTCAATGTATGGTATATAGAGCAGTATAAACAATTAAAAAATTTTAGTTTGTACAGACTTTGCTAGTGCTTTTTATCTAGGCAAATATCTAGATGAGTTGATGTACCCCCTGGAAGACCTCAGCATACCCCTTGTTGAGAACTACTTAGCTAGACATTGATTTGTTTGTTATGTTGAAACCTCTATTGCTATGAATATTTCCAGGTACTGTAGACTTCTGTTCATTTGTTTGTGCTGGACTCCAAACTCTTTTATACTATTTCTATCTTCAGTCATGTTTCTTATTTTAAGTGAAACTTCCAGTGATACCTAGGTATTTTAATCAAGCTTGATCAGATGAACAATGAACACAGATGCATTTTATTTTTCTACTTAAATCCATTTAATGTCCCAAGTTACTAGGTATATAGATTACATGATCTTTTCATACAAATATCACAATGCTGCTGAATTTAGGACTGCTATACTAGGGCCTGTAAGTACTGATTAGTTAGCTGTAGAGAAAACTGTAGCAACTTCCCACAGATCCAGCAAATGCATCAACTGTCCACCATAGAAAGTAGTGTACAAATCCCAGAAGAACATATAGGGTTTTTTGTAATCTTTATCAAATGTTTTTTCCTTTCAATTCAAGTGAATATGGTTCCAGATACCAGAGGTAAAACTTCTTTAGAATTACTCTTCACCCAGTAAATCTCATCCTACTTCCCATAATCCTCTTCATAGTTTCTCAATAAGTTTTAGGAGTTAATAGACAAAGGAAGATCAATTTCAAAAGAAGGTAACATTCATATGTATATCAAGTACTATGAAGAAAACAGATGAAGGACCAAAAATTAGGTTATTTTATTTAAATGCTCAAGCTTATTTTTAAAGTACTGCTCCATTTTTAGCTGTCAACTGAAAGGAGACTTTGTAGGCTATGGAACATGCAGCATTTCAAAAGCTCAGTCAATCACATGCAGTTCTTGATGACTGCCCTACTTCACCTGATGACAGATACAGTTCTCCATGCATATTCATGAATTCTAATTCAATAAGGGATAGTGATTAGTTGTTAAATATGCAAGTTGTACAGAGGCCATTTTTTGTATGCATGCCATTTTCTGCATGACATTCATCAGTACAAGAAATGCCAAGTTCTCCATCTGATTTTGAATGATGAAAAAGATCCTTGTAATTATCCCAAGGTCTCGTAATTCTTGCAGGTCAAGTTCCTTTGTAAGTGTCTCATCTATTCTCTCAAGCTTTGGGATGAGTATAGCATTAGGACATACAGGAAAACATTCTGCAGTGTATGTTAACAGCATTCCCCATTTCCCCCCTTTCCAAACCACACATCAGCTAGACTAGCCTGTGGTCACTGTTAAAGAAACAGTGTTTCTAGTCCTTGTACTCCTGTATCTCAGAGCCTTTTTTGGGGGAATGGGAAAAGCTGTTTGGGGGCAGGAAACTATTCGATTCTCTTCCCCCCGCTTGACAAATGGGCAAGGTTTGGCACCTGCCAAATGATCAGAAGGTTCAACCTCTTAAGACAGCTGTACGGATGAATCCTCTTATCCTTGGCAAGAGTTTTTGAATTGGCTCTGCCACTGGTGGCTCTCTTCTAGCACTGTGCAAATGCACCAAAATGAAGTCAGAGTTGCAATGCAGGAGTAATGAAGGTGTACCATGATGACAGAGAAAAGAAAATTGTGTTTATTGTTCTGGGTAAGACAGTAGCAGCAAAAAACATACCAAAGAAAGTACTTGCTTAGAGACACAAGGCAGGTGGATGAGCTAAGCTATTTTATTGGTTGGTGAAAGACTAACTTCAGAGCTTACGGAGCTCTTCTTCAGGTCTGGGAAAGGCACTTGGTGTCAAGCTAAGTACAAGGTAAAAACAATCCATTTCAAGCTCTGATAATCTGAGAAAACTTTCCCAGACCTGAAGAAGAGCTCTGCTTCAGCTCAAAAGCTTATTCCTTTCACCAACCAATAAGAGAAATTACCTCCTGCTCCTTTTCTCTTTAATATCCTGGGACCAACAGAGCTGCAACAACATTGCAAACAAAAAAGTAATCATTTATTACCCTAATACCAATTGTTGATGAGAGAAACATTTGTTACTAAAAAAAAACAAAACAAAAACAGACAGCTAGAAGTGTCTAGGACCCTTATGATAAAAATTCCAGTGAGCTATTCTAAGACCATTTTATAGCACCTGTACGCCAGAATCTGAGTATACTTTACAGGTTTAAATTACAAAGACAAAACATTTTCCAAACATAAGGTGCTAATACACATCCCTCAGCACTACAATGTTGAAAGACAGAGGAAAACCTTTAAGTAGACAAGTTAATGGTAGCAAATTAGTCAGCTAGCAAAAAACCTAGAGAAATATAGATTTTAGGATGATTTCTGATATGGCTAGAGTCAGTTTTGATGCATTTGTTAGGAGTGAGTTTGAGTGACAAGGGACATCTACTGAAGAGATCTTGCCTCCAAAAAGGATAAGACTGTATAGAATGGGATAGCTACCTTAAGAGTTCCAAATTAACATAGTTCCTAACTCAAACACTGTGCAGAGATCCAAGTCATGGGTAGCCAAGTGAAACCGCCTCCGTACATCTAGAATCTCCAGCATCATCTACAAGCTGCTACAGCTGACTACTTTGGCAGAGATAAAATGACAGCGTTAAGGTGGTCAGACAACCTTAATTCTGTGTCCTTGCTGTACACATGCATTATAGTGTTAATCTGTGATTTTATGCAATTTTCTCTACAGGACCCTAGCTTCATTCATCGTGCAGGCTGGACAGTATTCAGTGCATGAACCAAGGACAGATAGTGAAATAGAGGGCTCTGCCTTTCTTTAAGCCAATTTCTATTTGCAGTTACCATGGTAACTAATAGACAATCTTAAATTACATCAGTACAAATGAGCACTCTTGGACCTTCAGTAGGCTTGGATGAACACATGCAGTATGAAGCAGGGGTGTAGTGATTGAGGTGGGCATCCTCTGGACCTCCGCTTCATTCAGTGTGAAATTTGGAAGGACTTGAGTGAATGAGGAAAGTTCTTAATTGAACAGTGAGGATAAAAAAATAACAATTGCATCACCCATTAAGTACCAATCAGCCTGTGTGTTGAGTGAGATAGAAGTACTGTGGAAAAAGCTAGCTTGAAATCATGTAATTAAATTTGATATCAAAATCCATGCACTAAAGGGAGCAGGGTTGGAGTTGTGTGGTATTTCCTGACTTTAAGTGATTCATTGTGCATCACTGGAAATAAAACCTTTTAACAGATTATTTGCATTGAATTATATACTGGAAACCAACAGAAACCAGAGGAACATATTTTGTTGTAGGCTAGCAATAACTCAGTGACTATGAACCTGGTAAAAAATAGGTCTTGGGCAGAAGCAGCAGCACAGTGCCCATTAGATAAACTATTGAGTTTTTCCAAGATATATTTTATACACTGTACTAAATGAGTTGGCGAATACATAGCTATAGGTCTACCTTTATCAGTTATTGCTTGCCATCTATTGAAGGCAGAAGCTGGCAGTCTATTAATGGGCTTTTGGTTTATTCATCTCTCTCGTGCTCCACACACACACCCACTATTTGTAATAGCTTGTGGCTTGTGTATATTTTTTAGTTTGCCTCAAGTAATCACTTGCCTAGATATTAAAGCTCAAATGTCAGTTTACATGTACTATTGAATGCATGCAGTTCCCTGCATGCACATACCAGTTGAGGACTAACATGCACAACACCATTTTAGTAATCTTGGGTGTATATCTAAAAAAGTTTACTTACAATGTAAATCAGGAGCAACTCCACTGAAACAGAGCTAACTTGGCTCACATAATATCCTTTCTATAAGATGCTTAAACACTGAATTTCCTATAGTTTAATACTTGTTTTGTGGATAGTTACAACATCCCTTTACCCTGCTATGTTTTCAGCTTTAGCTCCTACTGAACAACTCTTGTCTGAGAATTTAATTAAAAGTTTCATACATGAGAACTAAATAAAAAACCCTCAAAGAAAGTTGTGATATTTCTTCAGTGGTTTGAAGATAGAATTTAAAGAGAAGCGCGTGTCCATCTTAAATCTGACTTTTAGGACAGATTTTCTAGTACATTCTGGTTGCTTTATACCATCTTGGAGCACCACAGTCATAATATATTAAGTCCATTTCCTCAAGCTCCAGATCTCCATATTCTCCCTTCTACCCCCAAACACACCACCCTATTACCATCTCCCTACTGCCTCCCTCCACACTGTTCTGCCTCAGGGAAAATGGTAGCCCTCTGTGCTGTCAGGAGGTGAAATACTCAGACCCTTTGAAAATAAATGAGATAGCACCATCTCAAAAGAGGGTAGTTCTTTATAGAATTCAAAAGCAACAAATTTTGAGTAGCTTATATGAGAAGCCTAGAGTATAATTTTTTCAGAGGACTTAGCATTTTATAGAACTTTATAAATTCAGTGCAGAGCCCCTATTGACCTCATTTTCAAGCACTCAACATTTATTCAAATCAAACCTCATCTGTTCCAGCCTGGTTAGCCAGAGAGTGAGCAACATGTATTGGCCAAGTTGTGAAAACTTGTTTCATGTGATTTGACCAGAATCAAAGGCAGAACCAGATTTGCTGCAGCAGCAACCAGAAAAATGTAGGCAAGATTTCCACAGGGACAGCAAAAGGCACATCTGACATCAGCATGTTTAAAAAAAAAGTCAAGTCCCTGCTCCAAGGTATCTCAACACAACTGCTGTAAAAATTTGTTTAACATGGGGGAAAAAGAAGACCCCCTCTCCCCTCCATTTTAACCTTCTTCTTAGAAATGGCTGAACTGTTTTAACTGAAGCTTCCCAAAGAATTCAGCATGAGGCATACACCTGATATAGAAAATGTCAGTCCAAATAGTTAAGTTCAGCAAACTGAACACAGGCTCTTAATGGAAAGCAATCAGGCAACCTTAGCCATAGAAGTCATTACCCGCACTGCATATAATAATCTTAAAAATAAACCACATGTACTGGCAAGCAGACAAATTGCTGAATCATTTCTCCAGTCAGATAACTGATCATTGCATTTTCTGATCAAATCAGTGGCATGGTTTGTGAAAATCTCTTTTCAAATATCAGTTCTATAAATGGACACAAGTCCTACACACAAAAAATAAAATCCAATTTTCTTGACATGTCTTATCTGTACTTTTGTAGAAACCAAAGAAGGATAATGGGTCAAACTCTGCCTTCAGATCTGCACTGTCATTCTCTGAGTTTTTTAAGAAATCATGAAGAAAAGGCAGAGAGAAAGTTTATAGCTGTTACCACCAGTAATAGCTTCCAGGGGAATAAAATTGTAATGTTAAAAAACAGAGTTTACATTGATCCATCCAAGCTCCTATGGTCACTATAGTCCACTTGGTCCCAATGGGAGCATACTGCAGAACATAGCTGCTCCTTAGATCCTCTTGCAGCCCTCTGACCTATCAAAACAGCCATAATAATCATGCACTTTTAAGGCCCATTCTTACAAGGTGGTCCAGCCCCTTGGAGCAAATGGCTCTCTGATGTGCATTTTAAAACAGCCTTCCACTAGAATGCACAACCTCCTAGACCTATGCCTAGCCATTCCACTAGAATGCACAACCTCCTAGAAATAATCCTAGAGATTATTTCTTTATTTGTGTTTGTATGATGCCCAGCACAATTTTATCTCATCAGTAAAGGTGCCCATGACTCACTTTTCCCTCACTAGTGCAAATCTTCCTTTTCTGGTAAGGTAGCATACCCCTTCATCCAAATTAAGGATCATCTTCACATAGTTCTTTAGCCCTTGTTTGCTAGAGCACCCTCCAACCCCCAGGAATCAGCACCAAGATGTAGATAAGTCCCTGCCCTTCCCCAGCCACACATTCCAGCCAACTAGCCTTAGCTAGAAAAGGCAGCCTTATGCTTTCACCACAAACAGCTATATTTTCCCCCCTCAAGACTATTTCCCTACACAGTGGTTGGTAGATCTGCCTTAAAAAAAAACACACACACACACACACACACACACACAACCCTGTCGGCAGGCTCCTCCAGCTGAGTGCAATTAAGGTAAAAAAAATCAAAGCAGCACTTTGCTGAGATCTCAATTTAGCAATTTACTTCTCTGATTGGATTGTAGTAACCCTTGTTGTAGACATCCAGGCCCCTGCTTCTCTCAGCCCTGGGAACTGCTCAATTCTGCCTTTTCAGAGTGAGGCAATCAGGAACAGAACATTTCCTACTTTCCCCTTGACATGAGTAAAAGCTGCTTCCTCCTCTGGCTTAAATAACTGCCTTTCTGAGTCCAGGTGGAAATTTTTTCCTTAATTGGCAAGCACAGCCAGTTGTCTGGTTGGGCAGGACTTCTGTTTGGATAGCTTTGAAGGTATTTAACCCCTTCCCTGCCTAAGGTGGTTTGGGGTATGATCACCATCACAGAATCTTGTGAATTTATCACAGGAAGCCTGATTTTGGCCCCTGATACAGGCAATCACACAAAAGTTTCATCCTTCACAGATTTTGATGGGGGAGGGTGGAAGAAAGAAGACCCCGCACACAATGCCTTATAATTTAGTGGAAGGAGCACTGAGCTGCAAGCCTGGAGATGATGGATTCTAGCCCCATCAGCTAGTGTTAATATTTCTGCACCGTTTACAATCCTCATTACTGAGTCGAGGTTTCATACCTTGCAGGGAGTTCCTATCATTCAGCAATTTCACTGATAATATAAGAGAGCTTGTTCAGAATCACTTCTGGCCAAGCTGGAAATAGCACTCATTTCTGTAATACAGAGCTAACTCTCATCTACTTTGCCATACAGCATTTCAGAAGCACGCTAAATTAGGTATTTCTGTCCTTCATACTAATACAATGTAGCTGGGTCACCCTTTAACGCCTAGCCCACATAGGGTATGTTTACACTGAAATGATAGAGCCATGGCACAGATGCAGCTGGTTCAGGTCAACTGGCTCGGGCTTGCAGTGCTAAAAATTACTTTGTAGAAATTCCAGCTTAGGCTGAAGGCTGGGCTCTGGAACCATCCTCCATTGCGTGGTCCCAGAGCCCAGGCTCCAGCCTGAACCTGAACTTCTACACAGCAATGTTACAGTCTCACAGCCTGAGCCAGCTGACCTGGGCCAGCCATGGGTGTTTAATTGCTGTGTCAATGTACCCATAGAAAAGTTTAAGACTGTGCTGCTGCATGTTAAGAGGGCTGAAATCTTCAGCTGAAATCATAGAGGCTCATGTTTTTCCTTCCAGAGACGAGGGATTCAATCCCCACAGACAATTGAAACAGTGTTTGTGCTATATTTGGCTATGACATCTGTAACCACTAGACCACAATCTGCTCCCAGAGCCAGGAATGAAAACCAAGAATCTTGATGCCTAGCATTCCACTGCCATTACATAAACAGGAGTATAAACCACCAGCAATGGGGAAGTTATATTTCCTTTTTTGGGCTGGTCCACGTACTCCTGGTCCACACTGGCAGCAGCATGTAGGGTATGGGTGGCTACGTGCCACAGTGACAATACATCCACATTGTGGCATGTAGCTACATGCAGCAGTATAGGGCTCTTGCAGGTGGGATGCAACCAAAGGCTACACCAGCTGAGAGCTTCCAGAGCCTTTTCCCACTGGTAGAGCCTTTCAGTATGGTGGTCTGGCAATGGGACACTGGTGTAGACATGGAAGGCACTACTTGGGCATGTAGAGAGCATGTAGGGTATGTATCCTAGTGTGTCTCTACTTTACTTGCCTAAGTAATGCCTTATTGTCTACACTGCTATTTAAACCCTGCTAGCTGGGCATGCAATCTCTGTACACTACACGTTACCATAAGTGTAGCCATACTTATACAGAACAATATACTCTCCCCTGACCACATTACTCTTACAGCTCAAGTAGAAAAGGTGTGTGCTATGGATTCTAACCCTGCTGAGGGCTCTTGTGGTGTATGTGTATGTGTGTATGGATAAGAACACTGGAATAATTGTTGGAATAGCTTTAGATTACAAAACACTGTATTTAGATATTGTTCTAATATTTATTTTACTGCTGTATTTTTATTATTGGTATTTGGTTAACAGGAGCTATCTCTAAGATTAAGTGGTGGCAGACTTAAAAACTGTTTGGGACTTGGAGCTGTGTATGGGAGGTTTTGTCTGTGTACCCACCGAGAGAAAGACACTGCCTGTGTCAGATCCAAGAAGTTCAAAACTTGAGCTGATAAATTACCTTTCTAGAAAGCAATCCTCATTCTCACAGGTATAACATTAATACTTATGGGGCCTCCAGACATTGCTACTAAGTTGTAAAAAGTCTTTCACTCCTAGGTCACTTGTGTGACTCCTGCTTAATTCAGCAGGGGTAAAAACTGTTCCCATTTAATGGATATTTGGTAACCCATATATGAAATGTGTTTGAGTCCAATTCCCATATCACCAATTTACCTGCATGCATTGTACTAGTTACCAGTAATAAATAAGTTTGAATGTGTAGTTGCTCACAGAAGAGCTTCTTTACCGTAAACGAAATAGTCCTCATCTGTCTGATATTGAAAAAAAATCAGTTTGGCCTTGCACAATTGTTTATTTGATTCTTATATATGGCATGTGGCAGGAAAGCAAAATGACATTTTGTCATTTCTGTTTCAATAAACTGAACTCAGATATGCTGCCCTCTAAGATCACCATGCCAGCAGATCCACTTCTGAAAGAAATTAAGGAACTAAAGTTGTTTGAAAACAATGATTATTTAATTCATGAAACTGTTTTAAGATTTTTTAAACCAAATACCGAAACAGGCACACTCAGTAAACAATCTGGTTGAAGAACAAAAAGGTTGAATGTACTTTTTCGCTGGAGAAAAGTTCATATACAATAGGTGAAAGTTGTGAAAATAAGCTAGCTATTCTGAAAAGTGGTATTCTTGCAAATAAGGCTGGAACTCAAGGATTTAAAGAAAAAAGAGCTGCATTATAAAATTCAAATGAGAACTGAATTATAATACTATCGGATTTTTCCATGGAATGTGCTATAAAAGTACTTTTAAAACATTCATGAATTTGACCTCCTCACAACTATGTGAAGTAGGAAAAAATTAGTCTCTCCATTTCACAGATGAGGAAACTAAGGCACAGAAAAGTTAAGTTTACTGTCCAAAAAGTCTGTAGCAGAACAGAAAATGGAATTCACATCTCCTATGTTTTAACAAGGAAATAAAATATTAATCCCATGTATAAAGTGTAATCCAGAACCCAGCATCCAACTCAAGTAGCTGGGCAGAGTATTAGGCAGATGTGAGGTGTGGTGTAATCTTGAAGTTTAAATATTCCCAATTAATAAAGATAAGGATGAAATAAATTAAACTTAGCTTTACAGTTTGAGCTGCTAGGTTCATTATAGACAATTTAATTCAATAGAAAACCCTGGCTGTCACTTTGAATGCTAGAACTAAACTGTATTTAAGAGAAAAATGATAGGTTAAGCAAAGAGCCATCACAATTACCATTCACACAGTTATACTCACATTCAAAGATGGAAAAGGTTATCATTGGGTGATCAGTCCATTGACAACAGAATAAAGTATAGCCTTATAATCCTGTAACCTAATGTTAGCCCTCTTGATGTTAACTGGAGCTGTCCACAATTTAGCCAGGCTACTCCTTTTTATAACCCTTTATAATACTAATTAGTATTAAACCTATCCATTACCATTTCTGCCACCTCTTCATAGGCTGTTTACATTATACATTATTTAAACATCTGAATCAATGCCCTTCCTATATTATCAGTATAAATAATATTGTAATAAAATATTCAAAATTCTCAAAAACATTCATTAAAAATCCTGATAAAACCAATTATAACCAAAACAAAGCCTCAACATAACTTTAGATCATGTCCTTGCTAACTTCAGTTTTCTCATCTTACTGTCTCCAACTTATCTCTTAACTTTTACTTACACTAAAAAGCTCAATTTCCTATACTCCTTTATACTTAGCCTAATTTAGTCCAAAGCCTAATTTCTATTTTCACTTTAACATATTTCTATTTAATATAACCAAACAACCCCCCTAGAGGTTACAGTGGTGAAAGGAAACATCCTCTCCCCAGGCAGCAGAGCAGCTGCTCCATGGATCCTGGTTCAGCTCAATGTCAGAAGTAGACTCCATGGCCCATTACACATCCCCCCTGTAAGGGAAGAAAGGACAAGGGGACCCATGCAATAGCAAATCTTCCAGTCATGTCCCAGTCAATGCCTCAGGCTACCCATGTTCCACTTCTTCCTGCCCCTATGTGCTGCTTGGAGAGGGTTACTCTGCATTCAGTTCTCTGCCCTTGCACAGCAGAAGAACTTAGTTCCACTGCCAATGGGCCTCTGGAGCTGCAAAAAAAGCAGGTTATTTACCCCAAAAGCACAAACACCGAGAAACAGGGGGCAAGATCCTGTAAAAACCTCTGTGCTCAGAACTCCCATTGACATACATAGAGTTTGCAGGGCCAAGCCCTAGAACTAAATGCTGCTATTGAAGACATACAAAAAGGGCTCATTTCAGAGACTTTGAAAATGCCCAGAAAGAAGCCACGGTTCATTCATTCATTCTCAGCAGAAATCTTACTGGTAACAACATGGGGAGGTCTTCTTAAACACTGGTTTTTTGGTGGACATAATCTTTGAGTTGCATAGCTCTGCTTTAAAATGGAGTCCTTCTGTATCTTTGGGTTGTCATCCTGTGAAGACTATTTCAGCTACTGTACTAATATGCATTAGGATATTGGGTGAGTCACAAAGTATCCTGGACCATAACTGCCAGAACTAAGCATGTGGAGGGTGCTGCTGCACCACCTGGCTTGAAGTGGTTTCCATTATATACAATTTGGTTCAATGGCTCTCAGCACCCCACTATAAAAATTGTTCCCACACCCCTGTCCTATTGATGAATACCAAGTCCTATTGATGATGTATCAATGTTTATAAAATCAATAAAAAGAGCATCTATCATGTAATTGCCCCTTTTTCTACAGCCTCATGGGAGTTTTGGGGGGGTCACAGAATCCCTGAACAGGCAAGACTTCACTCAGAATTGGGATCAACCTTTTGGCTTCTTGTTCTTAGGTGCAAGTTCAGTTTTAGAGCCCCATCAGCTATGGATCAATAACGGGTGGGTAGGGCACTAAATACGTATTTCCATGACACTGAGAAGAGCAACTAAGAATTAAAAGTTTAACAGCACAGTAGGTTTCTACAATACAGGGGACATTAATTGGTTGAAATAACCATAAAAGCCTCCCTTGCAGAATGAGTGTGTGTTCATAACAGAAAATAGTAACATTGTATGAATAAGCAAATGATATACAATCATGAGCACTGCAATTAACCATCTGTTCACATTTTCTAATATTGTGTTGTTGCTGAACGATTTAAAATGTCGGTTTAACAGATGGCTGTCTTATTCATGAACATGTTTTATGTTATTCCAAACATGCTAAACATACTTAACATTAAATCTGAATGTTCAATTATTCTAAGAATGCATTTTTTAAAAGTACAGATGATTGTCCTTTGTTAGGTATACTGCTTTGCACATCAAAGTACATATTAGATAGAACTGCATTAGGTTCCTGCATTATTCAACATATATTTTATGATTATATCATTTTTTCCACTTTCCTTTTTAAGTGAGTTCATTTTGCCCTGTGTTTATCTCATTAGAGTTCAGCTAATATTTTAACATGTTGGTAATTGTTTTCTTTTCTCTTTTATAAAAACAAAAAAGATGCATTGTATCTTTACACAGAAACATAGGAATTGTCAAAATGAAACAGACCAATGATCCATCCAGTCCATTACTTTGTCTGACAGTGGCAAATGCTGGTGCATCAGGGAACTGTTTTGTTAAAGAGCAGGATTTGCTAACTAAGTGTGCAATAATATACCATATCCACTCTATTTGTGTCCCTCAAGGACCTCTCCTTCACCATCACCTTTACACTTTATTTCTAGGCAACTTCATCCAGTCACATGCCTTTAATTACAGTGACTTTGCTGATGACTCACAGAACTATCTATCTACCCCTAACAATTTCTTCTCTTCAAGAACTCCCTCTGAGTATCTCTTTGACATCTCTTCCTGGATGTCCCACTTACAATTTATACTCAACATGTCAAAAACTGGAATAATTTTTCCTCCCAATCCCTGCTGCAGCCACATGAAAAAGGTTGGGTTGGGCTGGAAGACAGAAAGGAAGAATAGACAGGATAGTAGTAAAATGTTGGTGGAGAGGAATCATTCATCTCCCTCAGTGGTTGCACTCCCCCTACCTTTTCTGTTAACTGCTGACAACTCCACTTTTCTGACTGTTTTACCACCTTTGTATCAGTTTGTTTTTATCATTCTTTATTATTTGTATGATGGTAGTACCTAGAGCAGTGGTTCCCAAACTTTTCTCTGCCATGGCACACCTTGATACCTTTTAATTATTTTGAGGCACACCACCACATAGTCTCCAGATGAACTCATGGATATTCATGAGCCAACTCAGAACTCTTCAAGTAGTTTTTCAAGAAATTCCGTGGCACACCTGCTCAGGCCTGATGGTACACCTGACATGGCACACTGGTTGGGAAACACTGGCCTAGAGGCCTCAAGCAAGATCAAGGGCCCATTGTGCTAGGCACTGTACAGACACAGTAAGTGACAATCCCCTCCAATAAAAGCTTACAATCCTAATAGAAGAAAAAGATAAACAAAGTATTATTTCCATTAAACAGATAGGGAATTGAGGTATAGAAAGATTAAATGACTTACTTAAAGTCTGCAGCAGCTAGGAATTGAACATGATCTTCTGAGTGCCAGGCTGTTGTCTTAAATACCAGAACATCCTTCCTCTTTTCAACTCTTCTTCTTTCCACCCCCCACATTGATGCTATTACTAAAATCTACCACAACATCTCCAAAATCTGTCCCTTCCTCTCTGCTTTTATTTTTTTCCTTTCTGCTTTTTCCCTCTTGTTTTTTGGCTCCCATACCTGTTTCCCACTCACCAGAAGGCTGCATGCTGCCTGGGGTGGAGGATGTGTCATGTAATGTTCTCCACCCCTTCTGCACTTTTCCTTTGCTTCTCCTCCCATCACTTGGCATGCTGAAAAACATAGATAAACTCTGAAGCATGAAGATCTTAGTCTTTGCAATTTTATTTTAATTTGTGTAACTGCAAATTTTCCTAAATAAATAGGTAACACTTAAAAAATCTTACTAACTTATTTGTCTAAAAATACCCTGTGGCAATGAATTCTACATGTTATGTATAATTCCTTTAATCCATTTCAGATTTGCTACCTTTAATTGAGTACCCTTTTGTACTTGCATTATGAGAAAAGTTAAATACCATCACCCAGCTAGCCTTCTTTACTCATTATTCTATACATCTCAATCATATTTATTTCTTCCTCTTCTGATATTAAGAAAATAACAGCCCAATTTCTACTTTGATGTTTTTATTTTCAAGCTAGTTCTTTCTAAAAATTGAGTTCTCTTCTGAATTTTTTCAAGACACAAAAGGGAAAGAGAAAGAAAATCAGAACTTTATACAAACTGATACTGAAACATTATTGTTCCATTATACTGACTACAATAGCCTTGCAGTATCCATTTCACCTTTTCAATCCTCTTGTTTCACCACTTGTTTCTAAATGTTTTTAGCTTCCTAATTTCACTCTCCTTCAATACTTTTAATCTATTTTTGTTTTGATAGCTCTGATTCTTTCATTTTTACTGTATTTTCTTCTTTCCTGAGTATGTGTCTGTGTTAGATTATACCTCCATTTCTATTTGGTCTCTTTTGTTCAGTCTTGAATAACAATAACTTATTTTATAACATTAGCTTGAAGAATCTCAGTGTATGATACAGATTAGTGTATATATATGTTACAATCATCAATACTGAAATGCATTTACTCATGGGGTTAAATATGCTGTTGTGTGTCAGTAACTAATACAACAATTTTCTGGAGCACAAGTAAACAGAAGTTGGAAAACTGAATTTACAAAGGAAATTTTAGGTAGGCAGAAACTAGTTATCCATTGTCTTGATTTTTTTTTTCTCTTTGGCCTCTGTTTTTCTGTCTCCTCTGCATTTTGCTCATTCTTTGATTTTGGTCAATTTCTCCCTCTGCCATTTGAAATGCATTGATTTTTTTATCCTTGCATGTATTGTTCTTCCTCTGCCCCCATACTGATTCTCCCAGTTTCCCCACTTTTGTATTGTCATACATATCCTCTATTCTTCTGCATACTTTTATATAAACCATTTGATCACTATCCAGATAAAGGAGGCATCAGTTGTAGAGAGCACTTCTGGCTCAGGATACAAATTCTGAAGTCTTAATTCAGTTTTTACTAAAGAAAAAAATCCAGTCAACAAACTAAGCACTGAGGTGAGTGAGATTTTTGCCTGAGTAATGACTGAATAAGACCTAAAACTATAGCATTTATCCTGCAGAACCAGATTTTTTAAAGGTATTTAGGCCCCTAAAGATGCAGAGAGGTGCCTAGTAGGATTTTCAAAAGTGCCTAGGAGCTTAGCACCCTTTGAAATCATAGTGACTAACAGCCATAGGTTGGGTTTTTTTTTTAGAAAATGTCTTCAGTGATGTGAATTGGATTAAGATGTTAATACCAGAGGAAGATTTTCATTGAACTTTAGAATCACCAGTAGTGGTGCATCTCCCTACTCTTTCTAATGTAGCAGAGATGGCCCCATGAGCAGGTTGCCACCCCAGTACCCTTCCTTATAACAAGGCATAGTGATGGAGACTCGCTGCTTCAGTTTACCTAACCAGTATATCCTACCTGCTTGGGTGGTTTATGTGACTCAGCCATCCAGTCAGGTCACCACAAAAGTTCAATCCGAGCTCAAACTCACAGGCAAAAACCACAACCAACCAACCAACCAAAAAAACCTACCCATGCACATTCTCTAAGTAAAGGAGTCTTTGCCCCAGCTAGTCTTAATTGTCAACCTTTCTGAGGTCATTCATCTATTCAGCCCATGGGCTTAGCTCTCCATCCCTCTCCTGTGGCAAGACACTATTTGCCATAGCTTGGTTTAAGACTGTCACCAGAATCTGTGTATATCCAAAGAATCCGCTGTCAAGAACTACCTTCCTTTCAGATAGCCTTGATCAGGCAGCACTCCTATCCACCTTTTCTCCCCCAGGGAAGCTGTTGCTTTACACTACTTCCTAACCAGTTTTCTATTGGCTGCATTCTCCCCTTTTAGTCCCACCCTTCCTGCCTAACATCCACTACAGATGTTTTGGGCAGGGCTAATTAGGCTCAAAGCAGTACCTTAGGTTTGTAAACCCTATCACAGGCCCTCAGAGCAATCGTTTGCCAAACCCTATCACAGGCCTTTTCTCATCTTTTGTCATTTATTTCTTCTTAAATGATAAGAAGTGAGAATACCTGTCTGGCTAGATAGTTGCCTTTTGATTTCCTTTTTCCTTTTTTGTTAAGTCCTTTTGCTTCCTCTTTTACGAGATGAAAAATCCATTGTTTTTACTTATAGAATTTCTTAGATAACTTCATCAAACCCGGTAAAAGTTTACAAAATTATAAATATATGGAATTTAAAGATATTATTATAAAATACTGTCTGAAAATATATTTTAACTAGAATGGGTACAAGGTATTTGTTCATTACAGTTAGCAGATTAAAAATATTTTCAAGAATATGGTGATTTTATAAATTGGAAAAAAATGTGTTTTTTTGGAAAATGGACCTCAGCAAAAGAATCCAGGGACTACTATTTTACAATTTACCACTGTGTTTTTCAATTACTATTTTACAAACACAATCCCTGCTGTCCATGCTGATAAAATAAATTAATCACTGGTCCCTGGGGAGGGGAGTCCACTTGTCAACTATATCACCTCCATTCTCCAAAGATCATCAGCAACACTTATCTAGAAAATCTTGCTTTTCCCTTACACTTCTTCAGAATATACCTCTACCCTCATACATAAATGCACACTCATTCTCACTCTCTCAAACCTAATCAGAGATTTTATGTTGATTACATCCCTTTCTTTTCCTCTCAGGTCATTCCAAAAGCTTTAGCAGTGTTATGATAATGCTGTAGCATACGGATTGTGACTATATATTTGTTTTTAGGAAAGAGGAGTGAAAAAGAACTCACAATGTAACTCTTAAACCAAACCAAAGACAGAATGGAGAAAGGGGAAAGAGATTAAATATGTACTGTTGACTTTTCACTCTTTAAGATGAGTAGACTGATTTTTTTTCCATTTTCTTTTCCAGGAAGGGTCTGTGTGGGGGTGGAGGGTGTAAGTTTCTGAATCTGTGCTCTCAAGTCAGACCAATTCTGTCACGTACAGTAGGGCCAGCAGTACTGGTAGATGAGGTGCCTCTAAAAGACAGCAAAGTACTAGAAGGGAGCAAAATATTTGAAGTCTGTTCATTGAGTGATTGCCTGACTCACCATCTCTCCTGTATGGGTCAGCAAGAAACCTGGTTTCAGTCTGAAATATGAATTTATGACTGACATGACTCGCTCTGTCTCCTGGGGAAGAAGATGAGCACTTTCCAGCTATCTGTAGAGCAGAAAGGGAAGTAGTAAATATCAAGGCCATTTGTTTGTTAACAGATCAGTCTGAATTGATGTTACTTACCAGGCCCCACTCATTTTTTTTTTTTAATCTCCAGTAACAGTTAAAGATGCTTCAGCATGCCAGTGTTACTGCAGTGTTTTGTGGCAATAGCTTTATAATGTTGTAGACTTTCTTTACAAAGGCTAAATCCTGCAGTGGAGTGTGGCAATGTCTCATAAGAGGAGGTGAGACTGATAAGGTGGCTAGGGCTGGAAGGAAGATGATTATTTATGAGGGAGAGGTAATGGTGATGCAATGGACGATTTGTGTGGGGAGGAGATCATTTGTGAAGGGGGCAGGCAGGTATGTGTGAGGAGTTTTGAGGGGAATAGGTGATTGTCCAAGGTGAATAGGCTGCAAAGGAGGAGCAGGGGTTTGTCTATTAGGTGGGGAAGGTACAGCCTATCCCAAGAGATAAGTGACTGCGTTGGTGGGAAGATGATTGAGGCCATAGGGGAAAGTTGTGTGGAAGGGGGCAGGCGGCTGTGCATGACCGCTGTTGGTGCTGGAAGGGCACAGGGGTTTGAACATTTTCCAGTGAGGGGAGGTGGCAGTGACCTTGGTGTGCGTGTGGTCGGCGTGTATGTGGGCAGGTGTGTGCAGAGGGCCTAGGGTGGCCACCAGTCCGGGTTCCTCCAGGGTCACCCCGTGTTTGAGCAGCTGTGGCGGGCAATCTGTCCGGTCGGGTGGGCTCATGATCATGTCGGACGCCCCGGGCTTTTCGGACCTCGGCGGGGCTTGCCCGTCGCTGCGACGGTGACAGGGCCGCCGGGGTGACAGAGGGCGGGGGCGGGGCGGGGGCGGCGGCTCGGTGTCTGCCGCGCGGCGGTTGCAGGGACTGTCTCGCGCGCGAGTCGCTCCCCCGCCCGGCTCGCGCCGTGTAACCGTCTCTCGCTCGCTCCGTTCGGAGGCGGCTGTTTGCGTCTGGAGCCGGCCCGGCGCGAGCCGCCCGGACCGCGGGACCCGCCCCCCGCCGCGGCCCCGGTCACCTTCCCGGTGCTCTGAGGGCGCAGAGCGGGGTCCCCCGGGTCCGGCTCGGGGGTCCCGGGCGAGAGGGCCGGCCGGGGCCGGGGCCCGGGACGGGGGGCGATGAGCTGCGGCGGGGTGAGCGGCAGCCTCCGCCCCGGGGAGCCGCAGCAAGACCCCGCCGCCGCCGCCCCCCTGGAGCCGCCGGCGGCTGAGGAGAGCGCGGGGCTGCGGCGGCTGCAGCCCCAGGAGGAGCCTGCGGCCGGCGCCCCCCCCGGGGCGGGGCAGAGCAGCGGCTGCGGCGGGACCTCCCCGGGCCCCGCCGAGGGGAGAAGGGGCGGCCCGGAGGTGGGGGCCGGGCGCGGCGACAAACCCGAGACCCGCTCCGTGTGCGGCAGCGAGAGCGGCAGCGACAGCCACCCCGGCGGCGCCGGCCCCATCTGCAAGATCTGCTTCCAGGGCGCCGAGCAGGTGAGAGCCGGACCCCTCCCCCGCCCCCGGGAGGGACGGACGGACGGACGGACGGAGAGACCCCGCGCCGGCGCCGCCTGCGTCTCTCTAGCGCGCGCGGTCGGGGGCAGGTTGCTGGAGGCTGCTGCTGCCCAGCCCGCCGCGATCAGCACCCTGGACAGGGCTCCGCGCCCGAGCCCGCGCCGCTGGGCTGGGAAACCCGCCCCAGCCTGGCCCGGTCCGGTCGCTCCGTCTGGGGAGGCCGCCCCGCGTCGAGCGAGAGCTGGGGGCAAACGCACTGGCGGACCCGCAGCCTGGGTCCCAGAGCCGGGAGGCTGTGACCAACCTTGGGGAAGAGCTTCGCCAGCCTCCACTGGCCATCTCGAAAGGCAGAGAATGGCTGGGCTCTTGGCTTAGGCGGAGGGCAGCCTCTCCCCTCAAAGACTTCAAGGGAGGAAGCACATGCTCCAGGCGTCTGCTCTTCCACGTTGTAACCAACCATTACTAGTTTCCAAATCGCTTCATGAAGAAAAGCTAGGAAAAGATTTCATAACTGATCATCGCCCCATTACTAGACCCTGCCACGAGCATTTTATTCTATGCGGCTCAGCATAGCTGGCCAGCTTCTGACAGCACAGGGGCCGTTATGACCTACACTGGGCTTTGGTTATACTTTATTTTCGCTACTAAAAAGAAGGAAAACTGAAAAAGAAAGCTATTATTTGTATTGTCCAGGTAGACTTTAACATAGGAGATGACTAGCCGTTTGTTGTATTTTAGAACATAATTGAGGGCAGTTGTTAGCATGGCAGGTAGCCTATTACATTGTTTGAAATAGTATCACAGAAATAAGAAAGCTTCAGCCAAGCACAAAGCCATTTATGCATTTTTCAGTAAATAATAATTTGTTGCAGTATGTAGTTCTGATAGCAAAAACATATTTAGATTATGCATGGCGTAATTTCTGAGAGTCAACACTGGTTACAGTACAAATACTACTGTAAGCATGTCCTTCACTAGGATATCATGCATTTCTTTCATATGTATGATTAGGAATAACTGCAGAGGAAATGCATCTAACCATCCATCTAAAGTTATTAGAAAGAGCAAATAAATCGTACTGCTATTCACCAATGTAATCATTGGCATAATAATTACACATGCAGTGACAGGTACCTGCTTTTTGAAATATGATGGAATATTTCAGTTGGAGATAATGATATCTTTAAAATAGCTCTAACTTTTGAGTTTTATTCTAGCCAAAAATACCAAAGTTTAGGATATTGACTAAAACAAACTAATTTGTTCAGATCAGGAAACATGAAATATTGTGCAAGAAAACAAATAAATCCTTCTTGACATTTACTTTTGGCTTGTTTCAGGGTGAATTGTTAAATCCTTGCCGATGTGATGGGTCGGTACGATACACACATCAGTTGTGCCTCTTAAAGTGGATCAGTGAAAGAGGGTCCTGGACCTGTGAACTCTGCTGTTACAGATACCACGTTATAGCAATTAAAATGAAAAAACCTTGCCAGGTAACTACTTAGTTTATTTCAGACACTTGCAAATGTTGGTTTATGGCACACAAGAAGATTTTATAAAATATCGGTTTATTCTCCTCAACGCTGTCTCAACAGATCACCACTGTGAGAGTGCATGCTCTGCTGTGAAGCATTGGACCCCATTTTAAAGTGCTTAGTCACTGGGGAAGTGTACACATCAGAGTAGGATTTAATCATTTAGTAGGGACTCTTCTTGCCTAAGCCTACTTACAGAAGACGTTCTTACCTCTACCACAACAAGAGCTCTTTGCATTCTTTGCCTGTAAGCAGAGCAGCCAGCTCTTCTAAGGTCTCAGGGTGCACCCTGCAGCCAACTTCTTCAACAATGTACAGGAAGTGTTGGGTTTAAACAGTCCTCTAGTAGTATGTATTAGTTTTCTGGATCTGGTAAAGACTCAATCAAAGATTGGCTCCACATATGCCCTAGCATTATGGATCCAAAAGTGATAAGGCCTTCTTGGATCTAAGCCAGTCCCAGTCTTATCCTTTGGGTCTTATTTTGGGGCTTGGCCAAGTTCTGCAAGTCTGAGGTGAGGGACAATAGGTGGCTTGATGCTACTTTTACACTTTCCTAGTCCTTCATTCAGCTATGGAACACTTCAACGCCTGTCACAACCTACAGCAGTATAGGAGCACATGCTCTAAGAGTTGCCTAAATGTAGCAGGCCCCCAGTAGCTGTTCCAGAAGCTGAAGCATGGAGTAGCACTTTGACCAAGCCTTCTTTTTCCTGAGCACAACAAGGAGCTTCTATGTAGAATAGTGTAGAGCCAGCACTTCTGAGGAAACCCTTAGTTAGCCAATTAGGCCAGCTTAATGGCCCCTTTGCACTGACAAAATGGTTTAAAGGCACTATGAGCCCTATAAGTCTGAGCATTGCTTGCCCGAGTCCAATCTAAGATATTTGTATAATTTGTTGGATCCCATGAGTTCAAAGATCCAAGGCACTCAACTCATTTCCTTGAACCTGTGAGTTTGAGGGTGATGGGCTTTCAATGGATCCAAGATGCTTAATTTCTGTTCGATCCTAGGAGTCTGGAAGTGAAAGGGCTTCCTTAGGTTCAAGACATTCTGCTCCTTTAGCCTGATACGAGGGGGCCTTCACAACCAGCTATGTCTTCAGGCCTATTCTTTCAGGGTCTACATAGGTTCTACAGGTTCTCTCCCAAACTAATCCATATTTCAGATTTAAAGGATGTTGGGGGAATCTACTATTTCCAAACCTGACTTTGCATCTCATCACAGCTAACAGAGACATAAATTTGAGTAAGGTTCCAGAGGATAAAGGCAACAGTTATAGTAGGTATCCTTCTGATACAATTTCTGGGGCACATTTGCTAGCTAGGTTGCCCAACACTGGATGCTGTTTGTTCAAGCTGGACTTCTGCTGGATATTTGGCCTATCACTAGCAACTCTATTTTCTCAGCAGACAGGAATCCATTTCCTTTTACCAGACAATATTCCACCTGTATTCATTGATTGTGTTGATAGTCTCTGAAAGGACCAACATGGGAGGAAACCATATTCTTCTGTGGCTTTGGTATTAGAAATTGCAAATGATGGGGAAGCTATGGGTTGCTATTCATTCTGAGCTAAGGTGTCCCCTTGGTCCATATTCTGGAAGGTAAAGAGTTGGAGTCTCTTTTCACTGTTAGGGAAGGGTAGAGGGTCTCAAAATACAGGTTAGACTTGATGACAATCTATGATTGTCTTCTGGTGTAGGCCTTCTTGGTTATGGAATTCTTTGACCAGATTAACTGCTAGGTTACTGAAATTGGGTCAGTCTTTCCGATATCAGTGAGGCCACTCTACTTCAAGTACTTTCTATGTCAAGTATGATTCTTTATATGATCAGTCAGTAAAAACACATTTCAGAGGTTACCAAAAACTGCATGGTTTTGGGTCCATTGGCTTTTTCTGTGCATACAGCTTTGCTGTAGTTTTGCCAGAGGATCCAGGCACTTTTAATTTCAGTTCCTGATTATGCACATTTTTACAGGCATTGCAGGATCTCTTTGGAGCAATGGGTTTTGGAATTTATTGAATGGTGACGTGCCCTTTGAGCTCATGCCAAAATGCAGTCTCCTTTCCATTTTTCTCCATGGAGTCATTTCTTCATGCTCTTCAGTGATAAAGTCTGATCTCTTCTGTAAATACAGAGACCATATAATTGGTGTGAGTGCCCAGCTTTACTGTACAACTGGGCAATATAGCCCCTGCTTTTAAATTTTTAGGATTGGTCAAGACCATCAAGCTTCAGGATACAGAAAGTATGTCAACTTCAATGGGGATACTATTTGGATCACTACAGAGTATGTAATAACCTTTGGACAAATAACTGCTACAAAAGTGAATATCTAAGTGAAAACAGTTTAAAAATTTGGAGAGCCTAAAGAGAGAAATCCAGTCTTTTGTCCCTTCAATTATTTTAGGTTTTTTTGTCCTTGATGGATTCAGGTTTGGCCTTAGATACAACAAACAGTTATTTGGGTTATCATCTCTGTCTCCCCTTTGTACAAATGAGCTCAGTCTTTCTTTAATCCTTTAGAAAATAGTATATTGAAAGATTCTATCACAATATATTTTCATATTATAACGTATCAATAGGACTAAACTATCAGTTCTCATAGAGCTTATGGAAGCTCCTTTTGTGCCTTTTGCTTCTTGTTTCTGCTAGCATCCATCATTGAAGTTTTCTTCTCCTGTGGCTATAGTACCTACCAGAAGACTTTCAGACCCACCAGTCTTTGATGGTAGATCCTCCTTATGCAAATTTTCACAATGATAAAGTAGTCCTAATATCATATCTCAAATTCTTGACTCTGGTGGTCTTGGACTTTCATTAAAATCAGGCAACTTTTTTACTAGGATTTACTAAGCCTTATAATCCTTTTAAGATTGGTTCCACACTTTTGCTGTTAAGAGAGGTTACAAGCCATTTTCTTGACAAGACAAAGTCTAAGGTAATTTGTGTCTATTGGTGAAAAGCTAAGGCCCAGTTCATTTCAATCCAGGGATGATCCAAGTGGATCAAATTTTACATTCAGACAGGCTAAACACTTCCTGAAGTTCCTGTTCAGTCAGGATCTAATACACTTTTACCAAAGAGGTAGCTGGTCCTCCAGCATCTTCTTAGTCATATAATGATTGTTGAGATCTGCAAAGATGTAACCTGAAATTTGATTAGTAGCTTTACAAAATGTTATTCTCTCAATACTGAGTCCAGTTCAGGTGAGATACTCCATTTGGGAGAGGGGTATTTCAGTCACTTTTCAATTATCACTATTCCTCGACGCTTCTCCTGAGAAATGTCACTACTATCTAAACTCTCACAGATGGGATCTGGATAGATAGTGTCATGAAAGAGAAAGATGGTTCATTTAACCAAGTAACTTTTTTTCTGAAATGTATTGCCTCTCCAGAGCCACACCAATCCTCCCTTTCTTCTACTTCAGAGATTTACAGGATGTGCTCAGAATTAGAGAGGAAAAATTAGGATCTGGGTTTTCATAACCCTTAGTTTTAGAATGTTGCAAAAGCCAGCCATGTGAACATTTCATCCAGCATCCAGCTGCTTTGTATGGTTTCTGTTGCTGCATGGCATATAATGTCAGCGTGGGTCTCTATGGAAGCAGTAGATTCAGAGAACAAAGTTTAGGCTGGTAAGTAACCTCTTTTTCAGTATATTTTGTCATGCTGGACATCTCACCACTTACAAAGTTAACAAGTTAACAAGTGGCCAACTCCTAGAAACATGCAAGAACATGTTGACAGGATTAGGCACCAAAGCATAACTACATAATATGAAAAAATTCATATTTACTTTTAAGATTAGCCAACTGATTTGCTGGCTGTAGGAGAAGTAGATCACAAATGAATCGGAGAGATGCAAGCTCTGCATTTTTTCTCCCGGTTCCTGTCCTCTCAGTGAGCCAGATTAAGCCAGATGTAAACAAGCATAACTCTAACAGTAAATGATAAAGTCAATGGAATTGCTCTTCCTTAGAGCAGGGAAGAATTTGTCCTAATTCTGATGCTTGCTTGCTTTTTGGCCCAATGATTCTTTCATTTTTTATCCAGTGGAACAGAGGGTGTGGGGGTGTGTATATGCTTGAGAATGATTCTGTAGCCTGGTGGTTAGAGCACTCCTGTGGGAGACCCAGGATCCAATCCTTATGCTCCAATGAGTTTTTAAAAATTATTTCTCTAGAGTGGAACAGCTTAAACAGGAGAGACTGAGGGAGTCCTACATCAGAATATCCCATAACCCATAAAGTTAGGGCATCCACCTGAGAAGCAGTGGGTATCAGTTCAAATTCCTTATTCCCACTCAGGTAGAAGGAGAACTTTAACTGAGGGGGTCTTCTACATCTCAGGTGAGTACCCTAACCACTGCGCAAAACATTATGAAGATGTCTCTCTCCCTTGCATTTTGTCTATTGGGGTCTGATCTGAAAGGCAAGCCCAGAGTATAATTTCTGGATTGGGCCCTGAAAGCAAATTAGCCAATCTTTCCCTGGTTCATGTGTTGCTTTGGGGCTATGAAAGAGAGTAATAGGCTACTTTTTCTGAAATGTTTTATATTTTACACTGTTATATTTTATCATAGAATTACTATAATTTGTGGATGGAAATGCAAGAAATATTAATCAGTTAACATAATTTGTTACTTTTCAAGAAAGATGAGTCCTAAGAGTGTAGTAATTTAGAATCTGATTAATTTAGAAGCTGATTAAATGTTAAGTTGAGGAAAACATCTTAGATGTTAAGCAGAAAGAATCCATAAGATATTTTAGACATTGCCTGGATGTGAGGACAAAGAGAGGTCTGAGCTGAAGATGATGCCCAGATGACATGCCTGAATGACAGGCAGGATAGTGGTGATATCCAAAGAAAAGAGTTTGGCAGGGGGAGAAAGAGATTGGGGTCTGGTCTACACTGCCGGCAGATTCAATTTACTAACTTCTACATACCATGGTGTCCCACAGCACTGTGCTGATGGGAAATGCCCTCTGGTCACTGTTTACTCAGTGACTTTAGAGATTAAAAGGAGATGGGACGATAGTTGAAAGGGCAAGTGGGATTAAGGATAGGACTGTTTTAAGATTAGTAAAACTAAAGCATGTTTGTATTGTGGGGGGAAAGAGCCAGAGGAGAATAAAATGTTAAGGAGAAGAGTAAGGCAGGGAATGAGAGGTCATGAAGGAGATCAAAAGATGGGATGCGGTTACTAGGGCAAGTGGAGGGTATCTTGTCACATGGAGCTAGGACATCTTTGTGGCACCTTAGTAGCTTTGATGTCACTAGATGAAAGTTAGCGCACATAATAGTAGTGAAGCTATAGCAGCACAGGTGTCTGCATAGGCTAATCCCGCCTGCTCAGGACCCTGGGTACTTATTTGAGTGGCTGCCGCACATGCTGCTATAGCAACACTGCTATTTAATCTAGCTGTCTTGAGTACCTCTACACATTCTGCATTCACATCTCCCAATTGCAGGGCAGACATACGTCACATTCTAAGGCATTTTATCCAACTTCTGAATTGTTTTTGTGGCTGTTTTCTGCACTTTCTTCAATTTTTCAGCACTCTTTTAAAAATGTAGATACCAGAACTGTACACACTATTCCAGTACTAGTTTCACCAATGCATATACAGAAGTAAAATCACCTCCTTACTCCTCATCACATCTGTAGAAGATATTAGCCTTTTTGCCACAGCATCACAATGGGAGCTTGTGTTCAATTGCTTGTCCCCTGTAACCCTCTAAATCCTTTTCAGAGTCACTGCTTTCCAATATACAGTCACACATTCTGTGGGTATGGCCTGCATTCCTTGTTCCTAGATGCATAACTTTGCATTTGGCTGAATAGGCCAAGTATATCAACTGATCTAGATAGTGCTGTATATTTTTCCTTCCAGTGAGTGAGGAGTGAAAAACAAAACAAAGAAATCCACTCGTCTCTTTCTGTATTTGAGATTTCTCCACAATATTTTATGTGTACAGAGAGGCATCCAGGTTCAAACTCAATAGCACAGTTGACCTTCCCTAGTGGCTGGACATTCTGGATTGACATGAATCCTGTTAGTGATTCATGTACAGATTCAAGTTGCTGCGACTAACTTTCATTAGAAACTCAAGTTCAGTGTCTTCAGATTTTTTTTTTCAGGAATATGACATACCCCAGCAGCAGTGAGCTATTCTTTTAGCCAATTTCCAGTGTAGCTTTGCAGATCACCTTTAAAAAAATTAACCCAGAATGTAACTGTTATATCAGTCACCTCCAGTCCTTCCTCTCGTCCCATACCTGACATCTTTCAGAGGATGTTATCAGGGGGATATCAGTTGCAACCAAAGTCAATATTACTGCTGCAGCTGGCAACAAAGGAAATTTTCATTGTTTCAATAATATTTCACTTATATTAATGCCTTTTATCCTAGGATTTCAGAGAAAACCAATAATCTTCCAAACACCTCTGAGGAACAAGCAAGTATTAACAAAATCATTTGACATACAGGTGAACTGAGGCACAGAAAAATTAAGAAATAACTCAAAATCATATGAGCTAATAGAATTTGGAATATTACTCTCTAAGGTAAAAGTGCTTCTGTCAAATATACATATGTAACGCACACTGACTTCAAAATGTTACATACACACCTATTTGTATATCTATATCTATATATCTGTATATATCTGTCTCTGGGGGCAGAATTTGGCCCTAGTAGTTAATAGGGGACTCTTACCAAAATGGAGGGGAAAAGCAGGAATTAGGTACAATAGCACTTGCTACAAATGTGTCTTGGGCAGAAGTGTTTGGTTTCATGTGCTTTTATGCTTTGAGAATACTAAAATGTTAAGGGTTAGATATTATCTGTCCCTGTACAGCTGTGCTAGGTGAGTAGAATGCCACCCATATATTACAAGGAGAACCTCCTCTACCAAGTATGGAAGAACAGAAGATTCATGAACTCAACTAATAATCTTGCTATAGAGTTCTATTTGCCTCAAAGTCACTTAGATATATAGAAAATAGTAAGATTGTCAATAGGTAGATAGGACACTTTAGTTCCATTCAGGCCTCTTTGATTTATTTGCTATGTGACACTGGGTAAATTGTTTAACCTCTGCATGTCACTTTCCTCATCTGTAAAATGGGAATAGTGGCACTTGTCCACATTTGCGAAGTGCTAGATAAAAATGCTAAATGAGTGCAAAATAACATAGGTGGCACATGTATTGATAGGCAGCTTTATTTCTGCATAACATTTTCCGTTGTAAGATCCTATTTTCAATGGTTTATAACTTCAGATTATGTGGGCTAAAGTTTCCGATGCTGGGTCATTGGCTGAGGCTGTAGTTTTTCAAAATTTTCAGCAACAGTGCTTCAGCTATTTCCAAGAGTGGAGTTGGAGAAAAGTATATTTTGTCCATCTGTAATGGTTGTAAGAAATTTTTAAGACGAAGAGCTCTAGCATCTGCATGCTTTGAAGCAAGGACTTGAAGTTTGGCAAGGGCTTCTTTCTGGTTTCAGGGATGCCTCTTGCTATTCCCACAAAAGTCCACTCAGGTTTCGTCAAGTTAAAAGCCTCTGCAAACAGGACCACAGTTCACATATGCTCAGGAGAGGTTTGTTAGAGGCTGGCAACTGTATTTACTGAAGGGTTTATCTTCAGTAACCCTATTCCATCCCAACACAGCTCCTACCTGCTGACTGGACTGTGCATATGCCATTCTCCCTGGAGCAACTGAGAATGCTCCATCCAGGAAGTGCAGGGGCTGAGGAGGACTTTTTCTGCAACTACTCCTCCCAGTGCCAAGGGCCCTGAGGCACTGGAATTGACAGAGGCAAGACTGTCTCTCCTTGCCCAGGCAGATTGAATTGTGGTGCTAAAGAAGGACATCTCCAGAGGATCTGGACTAGTATCTAGAGTATTCAACCTAATAATACTAAGTAAGCATTATGTGTATATTTTAAAAAACCCAGCTAGAACCTAATAATCCAGATTTCTTAATTTGAAATAAGTGAGATTTTTCTGTCATTCCAACAGATAGAACACTTAATTGTCTTAGTGGGAAAAGAGTCTCTTTACAGTCCTGAAGAATTATGATTTTATAATAAAGTAGTGGTAGTCACTCACTGGACAAGACCACACTAGTGCCAGGATAACAGCTGGGAGAAAACACATTTCAGTTTAACATTGGCTCCAGTTCTGAGGTGACAATGTTCATGTCTCTATATTGTCATGAGAGACCATACAGTATTTCATTATTTCTGCTCAATATAATTTATGCTTATGACATTAATTGCTGCCAGTAATTATACTAAAGCTGCGAAAGTTGAAGATTCTACTTTCAGCTTGTCCATCATCTTTGTGGCCACTTCTATTGTTTTTTAGACTTATGTAGGTGAATATTAGTTAGCCATCTAGCAAGTTGAAATCCGATTCCTTTTGGTATAATTAAAAGATAGTGTTAGAGTAACAGAATTTTTATCATACAATTGTAGTTTTCTGCAGCTACATACATGGAGATGCAAATGTATTTATTTTTAAGTTTAGATGTGTTTTATGTCCTTAAGGTACCAAAATAAAACTTCCGACATTTGTTGCATGTGGTTTATATCTGACGTCCTTGTAGATACCAGTAGAATTTTTTGTGGGCACCGCACAGCTTCTGAAGACTTGTAAAGCAAACTTTGCTTATGGGGTAGCAGAAATTTTAAAAAATTGCTGAAATGCTTTGGTTCATGAAGCAAACAAGAAGGTCTGATGCTCCATTCTGCCTGAGCTATGCTTGCTATATGAATGTGAAGGCACAAACATAACTGTCACCTTTGGACCTCCCTGGCTGTTTTAGTCTTGCCTCAGGACTGTTCTAACTTACTCTCAACTGCAATGGCCCTCAGGCGGTTCCAGCGCTCAGAATAACCAACCCCTTTCTGCAGGTCTATGCTGCATTGGCTATTACACCAGAGGTATTTCCCAAGGACTGGCTCTGGTATCTTAAGTTTGTCTACTCCCCCAGAACAGTATAGAGCAGCTGTAGCAGAAGAGAACTAGCTCCAGAACCTCCAAAAATTACATCAGTGTTCCAGCTTGAAGGTAGGGAACAAAAAAGGAGGAGGGTTTTAACAATCTCATTCTCTACAAATATTCTTCTCTTCTCACACAATTTGTCACTACAGGGTTAATAATGTATACATAAGCAAATCTAGCAGTGCTCTGCATAATCTGTGGGACACAAAAGATAGTAATGGACACCCTAACTATAAGCACCCTGAGTTTTCATGTTTTATCATGTTTTATCATGTTTATCAGTACACTTCCCCTAAAGCTTGGGTATTCTCCACTGTCAGAGACACAACACTGGGGTAGATGGATCATTGGTCTGACCCAGAATGGCAGCTCTTCTGCATATATCTCGGTGATTATGCCATACATCGCAAAGCTGAATACCAAGTTACTTTACCATTTCAATGTGCAATAGAGTTATTTCCATGTCAAATTAAGTGATGCTGAAAGTTGTGGTGACTTCATCACCTCAGACAGTACATCAGACATGAATGTCTGTGTGGTATATATGTGTAATATCACTCAGATATTTGAGACACTGAACGTAAATGCACAGCACCTTTGTTCACAACTCACACAAAGCAAATGTTGACCATCAAAAGCAAGATGGTATTATTAGCAGCTCTTGCAATAGAAACAGAAAGCCATGACTGGTCTTAGGAGGCAACATCTTTTCAGTGTACCTTAACAAGTATTTATTTGGGGCCATATTGTGACTAGCTCTGCATAGGTGCAAAAAGGCATGGGATGGGGCCTGAAGACTATCAGAAGCCTCCTCTTTTAGCCTTTGTATAGAGCCCAACCATAGTTACAGTCCTTGCACTCCTGAGTACAAGGACTGTGTGGGGTTAGTGCCTCTAACACTCCTCCCCAAAAGGGTAGGGCCAGGGCCTCAAACCCTCCTCAATAGCCACTTTAACTGGCTTGTTACCGAAGGGAATGTATATTTTATCACCTTAAGGAGGTTACCAGTGGCATGGTCCGGTATGCATGTGAGCTCTATAGTGTGCTCCAGAGAACTTTGGGAAGTTTCTATCTTTGAGGTACAATGCTTCCTGGATCTTTTGCTGGGGTGGTGTACCTCTACATTACCCACAGCTTAGGGCTGTGTCTATGAGGCATATTTGAGCCCTTCACCTTTAGTCTGCACATGTATTCCATTTCTGTTTTGAAAGCCAACTAATTTTTTAATGTTTTTCAGTCTTTAAATATATTGGACTTACAGGGTCCTCCGATGCTATAAATCAGCAACATTTACTTTATTGTAATGATATAAGTTTATGTCATTTGCAGATCTGGCCTTTTTTAAAGTGACAAACATAAACTATCCAGTATTAACAGAGTCCCAACTTGGAGAAAGTGTGATATGGTTTTCACTTAAGACAATATAGTATTTTTTCCTTTACATACTTATAACAGCTCTTGTAGACTTCTATTTCATCACCTGTTGCTTATTCTCAAAGAGAAAGGTTAGATATCACAGACAGCTAATTAAATAATAAAAATATAGAGGTAGAAACCTGTCCCATCTCATTTTTGGTTCCATAAGGAATACTACAATGTTCATTATAAAAAATGTACAAAAAGACCCCAACAACCCACCAAACAGACTACAAATTGCCAAAACTCCAGTTTCATTGTGAAGGGTTTTTTGTGCTATGTTGTATTACACATATAACTTCTGTTTTCACTCAATGAGTTTTTTAGGTTATTTTTGAACCTTACATTTTGCACAATAAGTAGACTTTTATGAGTTTCAGACATAATAGATGATGAAATAGTCCTCCTGATCAGTGTGTTTAATTAGTTATCCAGTCAAAGAATGTGAGGCTGATATTAATGTGTAACCCATAAGATGATGATAGGTTTTCCCAAAAACCTATCTTCTCTTATGTGCTGTTATTAAAGGCATAGACCTAGTTGAATCAACCTCATGTTCTTTAATTCAATAGCTAGTCCTTCTTAACAGTAGGAGTCTTTCAACTTATGAAAAATCTGAACTTTTAAAGAGTTCAGAAGTTCTGCAGTATTTCTGCTTGTGGAAGAATAAAAGGCATATGCCATTCCCATATGCCCCCTTGCAGCTAGGTGTGGCACTGCAGGTACAGCAGTATGCTGACGATGCTCTTCTTGCGCATACTGAGAATGACCTTCAGTCCACACTGGATTTTTTTGCACAAGCCTACCAAAGTCTAGGATTTTTACTTAACATCAAGAAGACTAAAGTCCTCTATCAGCCTGCCTCAGTTCTTGCACATGATCCACCACAAATTACTGTCGAGGGACAGACTTTGGAGACAGTGGAGCATTTCTGCTATCTTGGTGGCCAACTCTCTCAAAATGCAAAAATTGACAGTGAGATTCCATACAGGATCCAGTGCACAAGTGCTTCCTTTGGGAAATTGCTCCAATGCATTTGCACAGATCATGACCTATGAAAGAAAATCAAGATCTATCCCTACGCTCCTTTATGGATGTGAAACCTGGGTGACCTACTGACAAGACTTTAAAAAGTTTGACGAGGTATCACCAATGATGCCGTAAGAAGATCCTTCACATCAAGTAGAAAAATCACTGCATTAATACCAGCATCCTTACTGAAGACAATGTCATCAACATTGAAGCAACGATCCGTACCAACTATGCTGGTGTGTGCAGGTGCTAGATTTTCACCTCCCAAAATAAATACTCTACTCTCAGTTTACCAGTAATCAAAAATCTTGTGGTGGTCAGAGGAAATGCCACAAAGATATACTGAAAGCATCTCTTAAGAAAATAGATGTGGACATCATTAGCTGGAAGGAGCAAGCCACCAACTGACCTCAATAGTGCATATCCTCCATCAGGCAGTGGCCTGCATTGAGAAGAAATGTCTTGCCCTTGAAGCTGAAAAGAGAGGGAGAAGGAAGGAAAAAGAAAGAAATTTCTATCAGCAAACAGCTGACCCTCTAGGAAATGTCTGTATCTATTGCGGGCAGACCTGTGGTTTCAAGATTGGGTTCCTGAATGATCTCAATACTCAGATGTAGATCTGTGATAGAGATTATCCTTGCATCAAGGGATTGCTGACATCAGGTACATCCTGTCATAATTTCTCCAGTTTATCTGTCAATAAGTTCAGCAAGTTTTTTATGCATCAAACAGCACATCCTCTCCTGCCCACCCTTCTGAGGGTCTCCTTGTTAAAAGGAAAGATCAACAGAAGCACAAGAGTGAGCTTCATCAAAGCTTCTTAGCAGGGAGGCAAACTCTATTTGACTTTATCAGTCCCATATCTGGGCCCTTTACTCACAAGACACTCAACCTTGATTCCTTCCTTTGAGCCAGGAAGTTATGCCAACTGTAGCTATCTAGAAAAGCCATCTCTAAGATGCTTTTCTTCAGATCCTCCTTTTTCTGAAAGCACCACTTTAACTGCATTCTGGTAGCCTTTTATCAGGTCAGGTGCTCTCTAGCCAACCAGTTGCCAACAAAAACCTAAGCAGTTAATTACTTATAGGTGAGATTAGTGTAACAGTGTCTAAAGAATATAAGTAGCCCAATTTCCCACTGCCTTTTACCTTGTGCAGTTGTATGAACCTGGCAAAGTGGATGTAAAATGCTACCAAACCAAAATTCTGCATTTACAAGTTGTTTTCTCTGTAAGGGCTAAGTCTACAATGGAGATTTTAACCACCATTTTAGCTAATCTCAAGTAGCTGTGTGAGTGCAGTCTAGTAGTGTAGACTCTGTAAATTGTGTATTGCACTAGTACAACTTACTCAACAGCCCTGTGCGATGATTTCTAACATGGATTAAAGTGATTTTATTCAAAGATTGACACAGCAAATATTTTTCTGGCTATGCCAACAATTAGAAGTAAAATAGTTAATAGACAGGATTAATACAATTGTGAGACTATAAACCGTTATGTTTAAAGATGATTTCTCTTCAAGTAAGATTTAACTTTTCTATAATATTTTTCAGGGTGTCTTCTACCTTTTCCACATATGTCTATATTGAAAAAGTGTCTTTAGATTTTTTTTTAAACTTGCAAAGCACTTTGCTAAAATAATGTTTCTAATTAGGGAATGTGCAGTCAGCAAAACAAAAGTTTTAGCAATTAAAAGGGGAAAAATTATATTCATGCTTCATAATCAATTACCAAATTAAGAAAAATGAGATATATAATGGTTTAAATTAGAATTACAATTTTCATTTTGATAATTAGATTAATTTGATCTTGAGTGGTAAATCATTCAGTTTATAAAATAATGTTGAGAGGCTGCACTAAGCAACTTCCATTAAAAGTTTGTTGCTCTGTTTGTCTCACTTACACTGACAAAACGTCCTGATGGTAAGTAATTCATGTGATGTTAAGATTAAGTGATTGCAATAGCATGCAACATGCTGTATAGTAAAGTGCTATAAATAATCATAGCCAATTAGACAAAGCTTAACTGGCTTTTGATTTCATAAAATGGATCTTATTCTTCAGACAAAAAATCTTCAGTTGCTAAGCTAGCGGCTGCCTACAAGAAGGGGCTTAGTCATATGATATTACTGTAACTGCATTTCCAGATAAGTTGCAGAGAAACTAACTTTAATGCTAGTTGCGCTTTGTGATTGATGGAAATAGACTTTCTGTAGTATATATTTATGCAATCTCATTTCTGTGAGAATGTGTTATAGTGTGTCATAACAAAGGACACAGATACAGAAGGGTCATTTTTGGACTAAAACAAAACAAGTACTACTTCTAAGTATTAACAATTCACAGTAACTGGCCACTAACTAAAAATGGACATAAACAGAACCACGGGAAATCTTACGTCTGGATAAAAGCTTTCATTTGGAGATTTTTGGGTTCTTCCACAATTTTGGCTGTAGTATTCAAAAATTTGTACAGAAATAGAAAATGTGGGTTCCATACTACAAGCCCTTCATACATGAAGCTCACAAAACAATGGAACCTCTATGTACAGAGCTTTTAAGATTCGACTCTGTATAACAGAAATTAGTATTTACAACTTGGGCACTTCTATAATGCTAAGTTTTGGTCCAGTAGGACCAAATAGGACTCAGTCCAATAGGAAGGGACAACATTAGCATTTAAAAAAAAAAATTAGTTGCAGCTAGATGGTCTGCAGATAGTCTGTTAATTCATGATATTTCTAAGGTACCATTCAGTACCTGAGCTGTGGGTCTACCACACTTTTGAAATGGATGAACTGCATCCCTGTTGCACCACCAAAAATATCTTCTGTCAAAACGTCTGTCTACATTTCAAGCTAGGGATGTGATTCCCAGTTGGAAGAGACATACCTGTACTATCTCTTATCAAGCTAGCACACTAAAAACAGAGTGTTGCTATGGCAGCATGAGTGATGGGAGGGACAAGCTGCACTGAGAATGAATTGAGCCAAGACCATAGGCATGTATTTGGGGCAGCTAGGTCCTCCTACCACTCACACCACCACAGCTATACTATTTTTAACATTTTAGGTAGATTAGAACTAGCACAGGTATGTCTCCTCCAGCTGGAAATCACATCCCCAGCTTGAAGTGTAGACATATACAAACAGTAATTATGTTAAACATTAATACTACTTCCTCCATCCAAACGCTTGACCACTAGTTAGTCTGCTGATATTAATGTTTAAATAAAATACCAGCTAGCAACAGAGAACTTAAAAATTACACATTCACTGTTCTTCCTTTTTTCCGGAAAAGGTTGTGCATTTGTTTGCTATTTCACTAACCATGACTTTCCCACCACAACTCCAAAGTAAAAAAAAATTGTGCCCAGACAAGAGTCTGTTTAGTTTAACTCCTATTACAGAACTCATTTAGGATGGATTACTAATGAAGTTACAGGGCTAGAACACCATCTGGTATAAATCATCAAATTATGCCAATGTAAGTGAGCTAATGATCTTGTCATAATCCAGTCTCTTGTGAATCAACAGCTAATTCTCTTCAGTACCCTAATTCCCATAGGCCTAGTGAATTGAAGCCAATCCAGTGCTGAATTATGTCTACCTTCATTGGTCACCCCACTAAACCTTATATTGGGAATATCAGTCATTTTTAATTCAAATCATGTATTCATTTATCCTTTAAATGCTAAATACCTGCTCAGTGAAATTCTGAAGTATTTCTAATGTGAACAGATGTCATTTTAAAGTGTGAAAATGCAGCAAAATGTTTCAATGGAATGACTTACAAAAATGGTTAATGATAGTTCCTAGTGTATTTTTGATAGGTATGAAACTTTGCAGAACTATCTACATTTTCATTTACATTTCAGTAAGTACACTAAGAAGTGGCTTTCCTTTAAAACTTGTGTAAAGATACATTACTGGAAACAATGGCACAAAACAAAATATATATATGATTTGGGTCCAAATGTTTAACTGCTAATGACTTCTGTGGATATTACATAGGTGCAGCTAAAAATAGAGTTAGACCAATTGTAGAGTTCTTAGATGGGAGGTGAAAAGCCTAAATATAATTTGTCAAAATTTTATGTTGATTTCTTTTGACTTTGTTATCATAGTGTACCTTAAATGCAAGCTGTCCTCCCTTATATTCTTACGTACAGAAAAAGATGCTTAGGCAGATAATATTTTTTGTAACAATACGTTGCATAGTACAGTATGTAAAATTCCTTCCTGGCCCCCAACATCCACATAAAAGTCAATGAAAAATATTTTGTTCAGACAATGGTTAAATATCTTTTTTTGTTCTTACAATTACACTGGTTTTCTACATAAATTATTGCAGAAACTAGTGTTGCTGTAACATGCTCCCAACCATTTTATGTGCAGCATGGGTAGAAATTTAAATATCTTCATGCACTGCCAAATAGTATATGCACGCATTAGTCACTGTGGTGTAGGTCTGCAAAGGGACTTAGGCATTGCAACACTTAGAACACTGAAGGCATCCTATACAAAGCATGGGGAGAGTTCAGTACTCAAGAAAGAAACTGAGCAGGAATCCACCTAAGCTAGCCCATAGGAAATGCTGTGTATAGGGACAGAACGTACACCCTGCCCCCTCAAAAGGCACCTCCTTCCACACAGGATTCACAGCAAAGTTAACTGTTTTGGATTTAGGTAATGAAATCAGGTCAGTCCTTTCTAACACCACAAAACACAAATGCCCTGTTACATGGTTGGTCCCTCTACCGGCATGACAAGCTTCTGAACTCAAATGGCCTCTGGTCTTCCATTGCCAGGCAGCCAAAAGCACAGTCTGGTTGAGGAAAACAGACTGCCAACTGAAACTGGTGGAGTCCACCCCTTCCCGGGCTGTCAAAGATCAAAACGCAAATCAAACACAAATCAACTAACAAAAGGTCATGGCAGGACACACTTCTTTTAGAGAGCTGATAGGCCAAAGCCCCAGTTTGACACTTGCCAGCAAGTCTCTGTAATAGCCCCAAAATACTGGTTCAGCCTCAAGCCCTCCTTTGTCTTAACAAGGGCCTGAAAAGGCAGTCATCAAAGCAGCAAGGCACTTTGTGGCTGAAGAGTAAAGGTCTCTTTTCCTCCCAGGCCTCCCACTATCAGAGATTCTACCTTTTATATATTCTTTCCAGGCTTGCCATGACTTGCAGGTGTGGTGGGGTAGGGCTGCTTGAGGCCAGAGAAGTTCATTCATTATCACCCCTGTGGTATGGGGTTTATGCATCCCATCACAGAACCCCACACCATTACATCTCATAGCCCAGTGATTAGAGTACTTACCTGGAATATAGAAGACCTGTTTTTAAATCCCTATTCTGCCTCAATTGGAGCAGGGATTTGGACTCAGTTTTCCTATCTTCCAGATGAGTGCGCTAACCTCTAGTTTACACAACAATTGTCATTCTCTTTCTTACCTAATGAATATTTCATTAGTTATACCAAGTGGAACTGCTTCAACAAGAGTGATCCAAAGCGCCCCATGCACCGTATGCAATAGCTGAGTAATTAGGGCACGCACCCAGGAAGACATGGGTCTAAATCCCTGCTCCAAATCGAGCAGAGCAGTGATTCAAATCTGGGTCTTCCACATCCCAGATGATTGCTCTTACCACTGGGCTGGTGGCGATAATGGGACTTGCTTTCTCTATCCCCCAGCTGTCTTTGGTGTGGTTAGGCATGCTTAGTGTATGGCTACCAGATCAGCTCATGCTGGTGTGATAGGCAAGGGAATACCTAGTTTGTGAATCCCAGCAGGGATTAGACATGAGCTGGCATGCCAAGCAGCACAGTGGCATCAGGATTTAGGTGCTATTGTGCATGCCCACCAGGAGAAATTCTGGCATCTAGGGAACTTTATTAGTGGAAATTTAGGTCCCTAAGATTCCTTCAGAGATTTTCTCTCACACTTACATTTCTGCTTTCAACATCAAAGGGTAGATAAAAGAGTATCAGCCATCCTGGAAATGAAGATTGCCAATTATGAAATGATATTGGCAAAATACAGTTTACTCACTTATGAAAAGCACTCCCTCCACCCTTCCCCCCTGCACTAATGAATGTAATCCTTAATCCAAATGGGAACCACTGATGAAGTCCCTCAGTAATACAGGAGGAAGGATTATAGTCCTGCAACCAAACACCTGCATTCCCTCTCCCCTCCAGAGAGAAAACTTTTAATGATGATATCATCAAAGAAAAATTATAACAGGTAATTAATTTTCTTTTAAATTAAACATAACAAAAATCAAAATCAAAGACACACTCATATGGCCGCAAGTTTATTTAATAAGGAACCTCAAGTTTGCCAAAATTGCACTGTGAAGGTTTTGCTGTTTATTTTAGTGCTAAGGTTATTTATAACTTTATCACCAACCTTTTCCACATATTTGAAACAATTTAGTATTTAGTCTTAACAGTTATGTGACTCATGAAACTTAATTTTTATTACATTTAAGTGTGTTGTTTTGATTTCTAACATTTGGCACAAACAAAGTTATTCTGGTTCTGCTCACTTTGGTAAATATGAGAAGAGAAGAATAGAAATGTCTGTAACTGATAGCATTGTAGAGCAGAAAACTGCTAAAGGTGCTATATGGCAGTAACTGAATAGCATGAAATGATTTTGCTATCGAATTCATTACCCTAATAAAATCCAAATATAGTTTTACAGATTTTAAATACTGATTGAATTAAAATTTATTGTATATGTACAGTATCTTAGTTCTAGAAAACTAAAACTATTTCTTCATAATATGCCACTGTGACTAGATTTCCATTAGGCCATCTTCTGCAACTTCATCCTCTTGGTATAGTGTTTATTTTAAACATTTTTTTGCCGGTGAAGTTTATTACTTGGACTCCCATTCTGTATGAAGCCCACTAAGGTACACATCCTTTTCCTGGGCTGTAATCTAAGGCTTTGATATTGTCCTCCCCACATTGTCTCAGTGCTATTTGTTATACAGATGTGAAAGGCAAGCTGCATTTCCTGATGTTCAATATTTTTTCCTACATAGTCATAGCAGGATTGAAATAAGTGTAAGTCTTCCAAAGTACATTTCTAGATGGTGATATGAGCAATAACATTTTAAAAAAAATTAACATAACCAGTTTCTATACTACTAGACTGTCTTTTCCTTTAATAAATTTTAGTGTCAAGAATATTAGCGAAGATTTGTGTAAATATTAAAATGATTTCTGGTTTCAGGAGAAAACTGGACTTGAATGTAAGTTTGCAAAAAGTAACATTTTAACTTACACTACTTTGTTTTTCTTCTAGTGGCAAAGCATTACTATAACACTGGTTGAGAAAGTGCAGATGATTGCTGTAATCCTAGGATCTCTGTTCTTAGTAGCAAGTGTGACTTGGCTTCTATGGTCAGCCTTCAGCCCCTATGCAGTATGGCAAAGAAAGGACATCCTTTTTCAAATCTGCTATGGAATGTATGGTTTTATGGATCTAGTGTGCATAGGTAAGCTCAAATCATTAAACAGCACAAATTGTGGTTTAAGAGTATAATTTTATGCTCTGTGGTGGGTCAAAGTTCCTTAGTTCTCCAATTCTCTTTTTATTTATTTTTAGCTGATATATTTAGCAAACACTTGACTTTATAAAAGTAGAGACACCATGATAGGGGAACCAAACAAAAACTTAGCCCTCAGACTGATCAAACCACTTGCCCAAAATGTTAAATTCCCAGAACCACAATTGGTTTTCCCTATTTGGAAATTTAAAAGGATAATAAAGTGTAGGAGGGTCAATAGGTGAAATTATAACAATGATTTGGTAAATAGGACTAATGAGAGTTTTGTTCTCTCATCAAAACCCTCTTTTGATCCTAATCAGAGTTAGATATTTGCATTAAGGATAGAACAGGTCCCAGAAGGATTTTCTTATAGGACAACACGTCCAAAACTACACTGAACAGAGTTATGAGAATCATAATAGAATAAGAGAATAATAGATAGACTGTATTGTTGCAGTGAGATGAAGGAATTAATTGAAGAGTTCTCTTGACATCCTAAACAGATCAAAAGCACTAAGTATTTTAATTTATTAATGATACCGTGAAAGCAGGGTTCAAATGGTATACGATGCCATCAGAACGCTTAAAAAGGAAGATGCAACTTACTGAAAGCTATTTGGGTTTTTTGCATGTTTCCTTTAATATATTGATCCAAAAATGTTTAAATAAAAAGTTTAAAAGAGTTAGTAAAGCACCTATGACTGAATGCTAAAGAAAATTAAAGGGATTTTAGTCACTCTTGGAATAAGCGTGTAAGGTATAGTAATTTGAACTAAGATTCCCAGGATATTCATATCAATAACATGCTGAAATACTGTATATAATGCTTGTCATTAAAAATATCAAAATGCTTTACAAATGTTGATGCTAATTCAATTTTATATATGGGGAAACTCAGGGAAAGAGTAGTGACTTGTGCAAGGTCACACAGAATGACAATGTCAGAGTCAGGAATAGAACCTAGAATTCCTGACTCATGGTCTCCTGCTTTTATTGCCCATTGCCTCTGATTTATACCATATATACATTATCATACAGTTCAGTTTCTAACATAGTGATTTTAAACTAATTTTGTTAATAGCATTTTTTCACTGGTTTGATTTGTTACAAAAATCAAACTCTTAAGTTCAAAATTTATTGCTAGTATCTGTAGACAGATATAAATAGATTTAGTGCTATAGATAAATATACGAATGTATCAATGGGACAGGGTCATGGATGTGCTAATGAGGAAATTCAATTCTGAGAAAGGACTGCTAAGAGTTATAAAATAGTCACTGCAATGGCCAATGTGAATTTTTCACATTCAGATTTAAAACAATATACTGTACTGATACTTGGGAACTTGCTAGAGGCCTTGGATATCTAAATATATGCATATAACTACAGTATTATAATTAATACTAATAGCATTAATTAGAATCTTTATCTACATTTTTGTAACTATAGTTTCCTTACTTGAACATTACATTTTAATTAATGGTAACAAAGTCATTAGGTAATTAAAAAAAAATCCTACATACTAAGATTAAGTTACTAAATTTATGTCTGGGAATTAAGAAATAACTGAGTAACTAGTTTGGTAATTGTGCAGCATTCCTTTGCTTCTGATTGGCTCAGACCATTTAAATCCAGTATGGTGTCAGGTAATCTTCTGCAGCCTATTGTATTTTAAACATGTGCATCCAAAGCCACTTATATACATTTTAAAAATATTTATTAGCATCTCCAAATTCCCTCTTTGTTACAAGTGTTTGTTATTGTAACTTCTATAGGCTAAAGGACTCTAATCTGAGTAATTTGTTTTAATTGAAAACATTTGAATTAAGTTCCTTGGAATGCAAATGTTGTTTACATTTCTGAACGAAAAGCCACAGGACAATCTAGTGACAAATATAACTTCTCAACAGCAGTTCAGTGGACAATGACTTTATTACATTAGGAAATTTTTGTCTGATTCTTCAATTCTTATGTACTAGCTCTAAATTATGTACAGGGCCCTACTAAATTCACGGTCCATATTAGTCGATTTCATGGTCATAGGATTTTAAAAAGAGTCAATTTTAAAGTTTCAGATGTTTACGCCTGAAATGTCATGGTGGTGTAACTATGGGGGTCCCAACCCAAAAGGGTGTTGTGGCGGGGAGGAGTGTGTGCTTATTATAAGGGTTTTGTAGGGGGCTGTGGGATTACCACGCTTACTTCTGCCCTACCACTGGCAGGGATGCTGCCTTCATAACTGGCAGTGGCTGCCAAGCTCTAAAGCTAGTGCCACCATCAGCAGCCCAGAAGTGAGGGTTGCAGGGTATCGGGGTGGGGTGGGGTGGGGTGTGTGGATTACTATATGTATGGGTTCTCCCAACAGCTCCTCACCCCGGGGATTGACAGCTAGAGCCTCAGCCTCCCACTTGGGTTGGGGGCTGACAGCTTGCATGGCAGCCTGTACACGTGGCAGGGTTACGGCCCTAGCTTCAACCTCCTGCCTAGGTCACGAACTGACAGCTGGAGCCACAGCCTCTTGCCCGGGTTGGGGTCTGACAGCTACCCTCACTTCCGTGCAGCCGTCAGAGCTAGACTCCCAGTCGCCAACCATGGAGCTTCCTGCAGTCACGGGAGGTTCCTGGAAGTGGGTCTGGCCCAGCTCCAGGATCAGCCCCTGCAGGAGAAGAGGAAGTCCCTTCCCAGCCCAGGCCAGGACTAGCAGCTGGATCTCAGCGTATGGTAGGAGCCCCTGACTCAGGCATCCCCAGCCCTGCCCTTCCCCTCCCCTACCATTTCACAGGAGAAATCAGATTTCATGGTCTATGATGCATTTTTCACAGACATGAATTTTGTAGGGCACTAATTATGTAAAAGGACTAACAAGTAGGTGTATACTATACTCTGTTCCTCACACACTATGGCCTGTGCAGTGTTGATGCAGCCTACAGAAGTGCTATGAAGCACAAGTCCAAAAATTGTGCCCCACCTCTTTGTGGTTATCTATTATTTTGTCATGTCTCAATGAGGACCTAATCCTGCAATAAACTCTCTGTGTGTGGGTTCCTGCACACATGCAAAGCGCCACCAACTTCATTGGGGATCTGCATAGGCACAAGGACGTGCTAATTGCCAGGTCAGTGCCCGAGTTGTAAACTTCATGACTAAAGACTTACTGTAATTGTCTAAAGTCATGCACACCTCTGGCTCTGCATAAACGATAAAATGTTTTCAGCCACCCAAGAAAGCTAAATATCTGCACTACTTCAAGTGTGTTATTATTTTTATAATTTTGAAATACAGTTGTTCAATAATTGGCTAGTGAGAATTGTAGTTATATTAAATGCCTGCACATGTAGAAACTAACAAATTATTTTTAGTATTTTTCCACCAAGTGCGATTTTATATTTAATCAATCTACACCCCTACCCCAGTAAGGAATATTAAAAAATATCGCCTACATTTTAATCTTCCAGCCTTGTCATTCATTTGTAACACGAGAAATCTGTCAAAGCTTACAGCTCACCAACATGCCGCCCACTAAATAACTTCTGTGGATTCTCTGTTCAATTCCATTTGCAACCTACCCAGTTTAAAAGAAGTCCACTTTTGTAACGTTTAACAAAGAATAAAGTGGTCTTGCATTACAAGACTATTCTTACTTTCTATTCACAGGACGGTGTTCTATAGACAACAATTTAACCTACACATTCTAGCACGTAGATTAAATTTGTATCCATTGTTTCCTTCATCCTCTTCTGATCTCCCCAGGGATTCTGGTTCCCTTCTTACAACATCCTCTCATAGTCACATCAGTGTCAAATATGGCAATTCTCTGGCAGTATCAGTCCATGCCCAGATCAGATACAGAATGGCAGAAGTTGGTTTCACTGGAAAACTTCCAGAGTATGCAAGATTTGAAGAGAAGCCTTTCACATTTGAACTGAATGTAACTGTGACCAGTCAAAATTGTACATATTGATATTGCCGAGGGCCCTTTTGGGATTATCAGAGACAGAGCGCTCAAAGAGTTTACATGAAAGGTATTTAGGTTCCAAAAACTTTGAGTCATTGAGGAATAATACGTTAGCTGCCTGCTGGTCCATTACTTGGCCCTGACTGCTGTTCTCCTTCGACACGTTGCCTCCACATAGCCACACTATTGGAGAAGAATGAATAAGCATGTGATAATGGAACCTTTTTGACATAATAGTTGTCAGTTAGGGTGTGTGCAATTCCTCACTTCTAGCATTCTATAGATGAGGGATGGCCAAACTGCGGCTTGTGAGCCGCATGCAGCTGTTTTACAGTTAAAGTGCGGCTCATATGGTAGGGAGAGAGGTAATTGCTAGTGAACTGAAAAATCCATTAATCATCCAATTCTTTTGGCAACTAAGCCAGTTTTGGTGCAGTAGCCTGATGCCAAATCCCAGGTTGAAAAGAATTGTCCTCCTGTATAGGTATCTTGTAGATACTTTTGAAATTGTTTCCACTGGGCCAGGATTCAGATTCTTCATATGGAGCCAAGGAAATGTCTTCTTACAGTGGTAGAATTTCTGAAAGACATCACAATAAGAAGAAAAGGTGCTCCTACTGTTGGCTCCAGCCAGACCTCACTGCAATCAGTTTGCTTAAATCTTAGAAGTCCTGAGGATAAGGCCTTCTTGTATCCTGTCAGGTCAGCTCAATCATCTACATTGAGACACTCATCAGATCCATCTGGCCAGTGCTCCAGAAAGTCAATAAATCCTCCAGGATTCCCCTAGAAAGTGTCCTGCAAGGAAGCTGTAAGCAGCAATGAGGATCCCTTGGCTCCTTTCATCTGAGTCCCTTGGATCAGTAATTATGCCAGATGTAGAGTCAGACTCAGTGTTAGGGGGGGAAATGGTGGTAAAGTCTTCAGAGGTTGTTCCTTCTGTCTCATCTACTGTTGCCAGATCTCAGCTTTATTGCAAATCTTGTGGTATTTAGTATTTTATTTAAACCAATAAATCCCTGAGACAAGTGAGTGTATAAGAATCTCAGCTTTCATTAAATTTTTTCTTAGCCTTTATGGTTGCAGAGAAAAGTTTGTAAATGTATGTGAATGCATCCACAGCATGCCCTTCCTTGAAGTCTTTATGGCTGCAACAGGAAGTTCAGTTCACATAGTTACAAATCACTCTTTCCTAAAATGGCATCAAGAGCAGAAACTGGCTTTGAGAGGACCATGGTTCAAGTAGTTGTTTAGCTAGCAGGACTTCCCAGCTGTCCTCAGGGAGTCAGTGCTAACTAGTCTTCTACAGTGGGATTCTGGGGAGGTAGTGTCAGAAGGAGAAAGAGCAACTCTGTTCTCAAACATATTCCCTCCACACAGCAACACTGACTTTTTCTTCTGTTTTGGATCCCAAGTACAATAGGGCTTTTGCAGGTGGAGGACAATTAAAGGATGGTTAGAGGGGATCAGATATTTATGTCCTCTATTCATAGAATATTGGGATCACGGTAATAGTGTGAGATCTCAAAAGCCAGATGCGATTCTCAAATATTTTTGTGGCTTCCTGGTTAAGCATACAACTCCTACAATTAGAGTCTATGAAAAGAATACATTAAGAAATCAATTACTGTTAACACCTTCTCTCTGCCTTCCTGGTCTCCAATACCCTAAGTGCCTGCTTTTCACTAAGAAGATGACAGAAAAAGGCTCTGAATCCTCAGTGTCAGAATTTTCCATTTGACCTCTTGCCTCACACTTTTGATTCTGGGCCTGATACCATCTATTCAATCATACTTCTAATGATTGGCTACACAGTAACAACGCTAGGATTTTACTACTGGGAAACAAAGAGGACCAGAATACAAGGTAGCTTTTTCTTTAAGAAATCCAGTGAATTGCATACTTTCTAATGATTCAGACAAGTGATAAGCATTGAGGTCCTAGCTGTCTTACAGAGCAATCAATTGCATTTTCTATCAATCTGTTTATGTTCTGGATCATCTCTTGATGAACAAGTATCTATTTATGAACTAATCCATCCCTGGTGGTCATCAGTCATTTATTATACAGATAATTTTTCATATGGGCAAGCGTGGAAAAATGATGTTTCCTAGAAGCTATAGTCACAAACAGAATAGCAAATGATCTTAGAAACCTTTAAATATTGATGAAAAATAGAGTTACATTAAGCAAGTATTTCAGTAATGGTATTTGGTATCTTTTCCTTGCCAGTAATTCCTTCACTGCTGATAATCAGAGTCCTGATAATTGTCAGGTAAATATGGCAATCAGTGGCTAATTTCATATTCAATATAGTTCAATTTCCTAAATACATAGGCAGCAGAGTTATAACACATGAAGCAATATTATTGCAAGCTCAAATTATGTCATAGAGATACATGAAAAGAATCCATGTTTGAGAGGAGCAGTGAACATCTAACATTCTGCTGGCTTTGTTGATATTGACAGTATGGAGCATTGATCATTTAAGGACATCACATCCCATTTGTTTTTTCCTTATAGAAAGTTTGAGGGAAAAAAAAAAAACCTCATAGTAACAAACTATAAATTTCTCTTTTCAAAACCAAAAAAATACTAGTTGGAACCAACCAAATTTGCAATTGAAAAACAGTGCTGGCAGCCTTGGAAAAATGCATCTCACTCAAAACAAAAATACCTTAATTTTTTCTATAAAGACTTGTCAGTGCTTCTTAATAAATTGTTAGAGTTTTCTATTTTTTTTAATTTAAGAAGAAAAGGAAAACAACAAAGGGTACTCCATGAGAATTATTTCTTTTCAGTCACTTGTGTTACTCATTGGGGATGACTTGTCAGAAGCCTCCAGATCTATTTTGTTTTGAGTGCTTATTCTTTGATGAACTGCCACTCTGAGGGGCCTTGATCCTACAAACAGAATCCGGCCAATGAAACTACTCACAATAAGCACTGCGACTCATTTGTAAAGCTCTGATATGGTAAACACTTAAACACATGCTTAGCTTTGAACATATGACTAATTCCACTAAAGTCAATGGAACAAATCACATACTGACAATTAAGCATATTTGTAAATAGTTGCTGGATGGGAGCTTAAGAGTAAGTCATTCTATGCAGGACAGCAAATGAGCCATGTTTCCATTGAGGAATAGCTAAAAATATTCTCTGGATCTCTGCAAATCTCAAGACTGGATTCCTGTTCTCTGGGCTTCTGGGATTTGAGCAGAAAGAATAAAGTCCACCACTCCAAACCCTGCTTGTGAAATAATAGTTAATGTTGACATCTCAGTTATTTTCTGAGAGAATTTTCAGAATTAATGCCACATTAGAGTAATAGGGGAATTCACACATATAACTGTTGTTTCAGAGAGCATCTATACACAGAAGTACCCATTTAACTAAGAATATAAAGGATGCTCTTAAATCTGTTTGAGTGCCTTATATCAGTTTAGATAAGCCACTCAAACTAATTTAAGAGTGTTGACAGAAGGAGGTTGTGCCAATTTGTATGAGGACAGTCTCTAGTTAAAATCCCTAATATAGAAGCACTTAAGCTAAACTTAAATCAGTGTAAGCAAGGGTTAAATCAGTTTCAGTTGATAATTTACTAATGCAATGGTATGGTTGATTTTTGTCAATTAAGTTAAATTAATGCACTTTTCTAGCATAGACAAAGCCTCAGATAACACAGATAACATTGGTTTTGTTCAGTTCACAATCAGAAGGCTTTCTTCACAACCATAAAGGCTAGAAACTGTTAAATGAAAACTTAGATTCTGATTACATTGAAAGTGTGGAGGAAGGGGTAAAATTATGATGTACACTCCAAGTCAACCTAAAGTTTACCTCAAATAGTTTAAATAAATTAATGGTTGATTATATATAAATCCTCTGTATCTTTTATGGACAGTTTTTGTATTATCAGAGTTAAGATACTCACAGGGATCCTAATCTTAATTTGATAGGCACTTGCCAGTTGCAGTAGGATAAATGCAGTTAAGCTTACATCTTTATTCATTCCCTCTTCAAATGTTGTCCAAGAGTATTGTGTAGTAATTAATTATTATTTCCTTAAATTTCAGGACTAATTGTACATGAAGGTGCGTCAGTTTACAGAGTATTTAAGCGCTGGAGGGCTGTTAATCTTCACTGGGATGTATTAAACTATGATAAAGCTACAGACATAGAAGAGAGCAATCGAAGAGAGTCTTCACCGGGTAGGACATTATGGTTACCACTAACTGCATTTAGAAACAGAAATTTAGTTCATCCAACACAGTTAACCTCTCCAAGATTTCAGTGTGGCTATGTGTTGTTGCATCTGTTCAATCGAATGAGACCTCATGAGGATTCATCAGAAGATAACAGTTCTGGAGAGGTTGTGATGAGAGTTACCTCAGTGTAAAGATTATGCTCACTGTGTTACACAAATAAGGATAATGTGACCTGGACTTTACAGTACTTTGAAATGTAGTTGCAGTGAATGGTGCTACCATAGCACTTCTAAAAATACGTACAACTTTTTAATGCTTTTTATATGATCAGTTGAATTGCAAATACATTTTTCTGAAAAAGTTGTTGCTTGCATTTTTATAGCCTAGTATATTACATATTTTGGTCAATTTGTACTTGAAGTTTATAAAAATATAATTTAACTCTCATTGCCTCCAATAATGAGGAAACCAATTTTTAAAACCAAAAATATCTGTCATAGCTTTAAGTATATTTTTTTCAACCTATATAATTTTTTCAAATGCATAAGTTGAGGAAAATAGATGACTGTGACTAACTCTAGGTATATTTAAGTGTGTCATTTGATGTGCCAACTATTTAGAGGTTCAGTCATTTCAGAAAGATGATATATATAGGCTTGTAGAAGAGTGGACTTACTGCTCGGCACCCCACTTGTCTCTGCATTACATAGCAGGCTCTCCTCATTTAGTGCCCTCTGCTGCTGATAGTCCTGTCCTGGAGCAGTGTGTTTCTTCATGTGACATAACCTCCAGTCAGGTCATTTATAGGTCTCCTCTTCTGGGGTAAGAGAGCAAGTCCAACAAACTGAAGTCCAAGAGCCTCATGCTGAGTTTGTGGTCCAAGTCCAGACATAATAGTCCTTCGATCCATGGTCTCCAGGATCTTCACCCTGTTTTTGGAAGGCCTATAGGGTTCCAGCCCAGAAAATCTATAGTGAGCAGGGAGGGTCTGTTTATTCAGACTCCCATCCCCTGCTTCCCCCTAGACTTCTTCCTACCACAACCTGTCAGCAGGCCTCTCCTACTGACCCTTCCTGGACCCACTGTGTACCTGTATTCCTCTCAGGTACTATAAGGACTCAGACTTCGCCGTTTCTTCAGGGTTACATCTCACAGGAGTCTTCTCTGGAGCTCTCCAACAAACCCAAAACCGGAAGTACAAACAAACTACTTCCACCCTTCCTGGGCTTGAATTTTAGTCCTTCACCTCTTGTCGGTCTCCCCGGAGTTATAGCTCCTGTTGTAGGTCTCAAAAATGGACCTAAATTCCCTACTGTGGGTTTTCCCAGTTCTCCTCTCTCCTAACTTCTATCAAACCAATCTCAGAGAATAGGAACTCATGACCCCCTGTCTTTTAGGTATCCTTTCCAGGTGGACCTGCTAATCAACCTACTTATCACCCCCCAGGTGCCAGCAGGTGGGTTAATTAAGCTCTCAGGCTCCTGTTAACTCTCACAGTACTGTGTGGGGTTTACACTCCATCACAGGGCTACATCCTGCAAACCTTAATGACATAGTCCATAAATGTCCCTTTAATTCTTAATATGACTGTAAAAAGGTACTAATATTTTTGCAATTGCACAATGGATTTTTTAAGGAGTAAAATATACATCCTATGAAGTGTCATTAGCATTTAAAGGGAAGCTAACAGATCAGTGTGTTGAAATGCTGTGAATGAATGTGATGCTTTCATCCTGGGTGCTCTCACATACTTTAATGACAGGCAACTTATAAATGTCTACCGTAGCTTGTAATTTCTGTTCCTTTCACATATGTAAAAGTCATCAAACAATTTAATGTCATTTGTAGTCATCAACTGAACAAGGACTGACCCAAACGAGGATGGCCAGAGATGCTCAAGAAGTCTATCTAGTCTAGACCATTCCTGACAGATGTTTGTTTAACCTGTTCTTAAAAACCTCCAATGACAGGGATTCTACAACCACAACATACTCAAAATTGTGTCCTAAGCATGTTAGTTTCCACAGCTTTGTAGATGCCAGTTGAGTGAAATTTAATGGAAAATCTGAATTATAAAAGTGTAATGTACCTAAAGCATATTTTCAGTGATTCGCTTACAACTTACTAAAGGGTACACAAAAAAAAGCATACAGAAATATTTCTTGATGTGCTTAAACCTTATTCAGTCATTTTGAGTCACAAGATAATCAGTTAAGAGAGACAAGCAGGTGACACACTATCACGTTAGATATTTTTAAAATTCTATTATGCATATAACTCAATACATTAAATTTTATTTTAAGAATTGATTGGCAGATATTGCAGGGTTAGGGATTTTCTACAAAAGAGCATAAGAGACCATACAGAAAGATGGGTCCTTGGTGCCCTCGGGCAAATTAAGAAAGGGGCCTGAAAAACCCCTCCCCCCACCAGAAACTAAATGGCAGAGGGAGGAGTCTATTGAACATGATATAGCCACTGAAATTTGTATATATTTATTGAGAAAAAACAAGTTTGTTATGAAATCGCATTTAAAGCACCAACTTTTGTATAGTGAACTGTATTATGGCTGTTTTCACTGCATTGTTGAATAAGATATATATACATTATAGACATTTTAGAGCTTGAGACATCAGGTTTTACACCAATATAAATTATTTGAAACCAATGGGGAGTTATAGCTGCATAAAACTGGGGAGAAACAGCAGTAAATCAGGCCCAATATAATCACAGCTCTGCATTGTGCACACATGCACACGCACACACAGAGCTTTATTAAAGCATCTCATGGTATAACCCATTCTGTGCGCTACAGATATATGAAGAACGAGTCTCTACTGCCTCATGTTTTATACAATAATTTTCACTTGTGCCTACTGGACCCAAGATACAACCACTGATTCCATTACATTGCCATAAAACTGGAATAACAATAAATACAAAGTGGGTGTTAAATGCTACCACTCCCTTTGGACAGGTGTAAGTAATAACACCTGTACAAGGCAGTGGAGAATCAAACCCATAATAGGCAACCAATATAATGGAATCCTTGTATGCTTAAGGATGTATAAAATAGTCTGCGTTCTCCTCCCATCTCTCATTTGAGCATCATGTAGTGACACTTAAGGAATGAAAGGTAAGTATGGCTTTTAGGATGGGCAAAATGGCCTGGATAAAATAAAAACTTCCCTGAATCTTCAGCTAAAACTCATACCAACAGTTTTGGAAGGTCAAACAAAATGTTTGACTTAAAGCTAATATTCCATGAGGTAGACTATTTTTGGCCTATATATATGTAAATGGGGGAATGGGCCCACTATTGTGGGGAACTTTCCTTGCTTATACACTACCCTGGTGGCGTTGGCTAGCAAAAGGATCTGAGTCCTTGCTCCCACTCTCTTTACCCAGAGGCCCAACTGACCTTGAGGGCTCCCCTCCCACTCTCCTGTGTGGTGGGGTCCCTGTAACCTTAACAAGGCTGGGCGCACAGCTTCATGGCTCCACTTGGTGGACCTTCCCAGGGAGTTACAAATGAAAATAGAACACCTCCCATTTTACAAGATCCAGTTTTTTGCAGAAAAGACAGATGAAGTCCTTCATTCCATGAAGGATTCGTGAGCAACACTTGGAACCCTAGGCATCTACATGCCTGGAACAAAGAGGAAACAGCATAGATTTCAACCATATACCCGTAAATATCCTTTTCATCCCTAGTATTGACAATACAAAACAGAAAGAGGGAAGCAAAGAACACAGAGATGTAGACTGTCACAGCAAACATCTTCGACATCTCAAATAGCATTGTCCAAACAGCAGTTTTGAGAATTTAGTCGAGGATCTGAGAGACCCCACGCATCAAACAGTGCCGTGATCACTGACCATACACGTTGAATTCTGCCTCCGAAAATTCAACCACAATTGGTCATCAATCAGAGCCAACAAATGGGTGTTAGAAATCATTGAATCAGGATATGCTATCCCATTCACATCCCCCTACCCACAACCCTTCCCTGTCCATCTCCAGGGACCCATCTCATGTGTAAATACTTCATCAAGAAGTAGAACATCTCCTACAACTAGGAGCTATAGAGCACATACCATTACAACACAGAGGGAAAGGGTTCTATTCCCACTATTTTGTGATTCAGAAAAAGACCAGAGGATGGAGATCCATACTAGACCTGAGACACTAAACAAGTTCATGAGAAAACAAAAATTCAAGATGGTCACATAGTCCAACATAATATCGGCACTGTAGAGGGGACTGGTTCTCAGCCCTCAACCTTTGGGACGCTTACTTCCATATTATGATCCATACCACACACTAGATGCTTTATAAGATTTACGGTAGCCGGCAATCATCACCAATACAAGGTATTGCCATTTCATCTCTCTACAGCACCAAGGGTCTTTTCCAAGGTGCTGGCAGTAGTCGCAGCTCCTCTGAGGAGACAGGGAACCACAATTTTTCCCATACCTGGACGACTATCTCATAAAAGCACCCAGCCAAGCCCTGGCAACACAAGCTACTTGTCAAACCAGAGTGTTGTTTAGAAAACTAGGACTCAACATAAACAAAAAGTCCAATTTCAACCGAACACAGTGGTTAGAATTCATCGGAGCACAAGTGGACACAATAATAGCCAAGGCAATAATAACAGCACATATTGTCATGCAACTCCTGGGACACATGGCGGTGACAATATTCATGGTCCAACGTGCCTGACTAAATATGCAGTGTCTTCATGGATGGCTTGCCTCAGCATACAGTCCTTACAGACATGGTTTAAACATAATATTAACAATACCAGACAAAGTCAAAGACTCCCTACTTTGGTGGACCAGAGAAAACAACATGATGTTGGAAATCCAATTCTCACAATGTCCTTCATCAGTTATGATCACCACAGATGCGTCACTACTGCGGTGGAGAGCACACCTCCATGACCATATGATACAGTGACAATGGTAAAGATGGAGACCAAACTACACATAAATATCTTAGAGATCTAAACAGTTCAAAATGCATGCTGTCACTTTCTACTGCTCATAACAAACAGGTCAATAAGGATAATGACAGACAATATTGCATGCATGTTTTATATCAGTCATCATGGAGAAGCAAGATCCCTCTCCCTATGCAGTGAAGCAATAAAGCTCTGGAACTGGTGAATACAGCACAACATCAAAATATCAGCAAGCATACCTACCTGGAAACGAGAACATCACTACAGACAGCCTTAGCAGGAGCTTTGGCCAGACCCATGAGTAGGAACTGAACAATGAGGTCCTGAACAACATTTTTTGGAAGTAGGGTTATCTAGCTGTTGACCTTTTTGCCACAAAGCAAAATCGCAAATGCCATTGCTTCTGCTTAAGGGCAGAACTGGGGCCAACCTTGATGGGAGATGCATTCCTACTCGACTGGAGCAAACAGCTCCCTCCCATCACAATGATAACGAAGGCCATTCACAAAATCAGGGTAGACAAAGCGACAGTGATAATGATAATACCTGGTTGGCCCAGACAGACATGACATTCAGACCTGCTGCACATATTAACATACAAACCAATCATGTTGCTTTAAAGAGACGATCTCCTTTACCAGGACGACAGTTGGATTTATCACCTGGAAATACAGAAATTTCATCTGATGGCATGGTTCCTAACTGTGTCAGCCCAGAGGAGCTAGAATGCTCTGACGAGGGTAACCATATATTAATAAATAGTAGAAAACCATCAATAAGAAACACTTAGCAGCAGAAATGGAAAAGATTCAACTCCTAGTGCAGGCATAGACAAATCCTTACCACATCTTCAACTATTCCATCCATCCACCTTAGAATATATCCTAGGACTAAAAATATCAGGCTTATCAATCAGCTCTGTGAAGGTCCATCTAGCAGCAATTTCTGTTTTCCATGACAAGATTAATCACGCAACGGCATTCATTCACCTAATGGTAAAACGTTTCCTCAATGTGTTATGGAGTATTTCCAACCATACTATTGGATCTATATTTAGTATTAAAGGCCATTACCAGGCCAACATTTGAACCCATAGCAACATGTCAGTAAAAGTGTCATTTTTAGTAGCTATCACATCGGCCAGACATGTAGGAGAAATCAACACACTTATGACCCACCCACTCTACACGATTTTTCACAAAGATAAAATCACTTTTAAACCCCCACCCAAAATTTTTAGCAAAAATAGTATCAGATTTTCACATTAACCAATCTATACAGTTAACTACCTTTTATCCAAAAACCGCATAATAATGTGCAAGAAGCAGTGCTACACACATTAGACGTCAGACGAAAGCTGGCCTTTTAGCTTCAGAGAACAAAAACATTCTGAAAGTCAGATAAGCTCTTTGTATCAATCACGGAACATACAAAAGGACAGGCTATATCTAGTCAAAGACTATCCAAATGAATAAAAGAATGCATCCAGCTATTTAAAAATAAAAGAACTTACAAGCTCCTGTAGGAACCAGAACACACTCAACCAGGGAAATATCCACGTGTGTAGCATTCCTTAACAATGTTCCCATAACAGCCACATTCAAGGCAGCTACATGGGCCTCTGCACACACTTTCACAAGACACTATGCAATTGATCATGCATCTCATAGGGATGCCATACTAGGACTAACAGTTGTCTCATCTGTACAAACAAGTGATCCTGAAGTGCCTCTGCCAAATGAGGGGCATTGCTCTATAGTCACCTAAAGTGGAGCATCCATAGAGACATCACTTGAAGAAGAAGAGAGGGTTACTTGCCTGGTGCAGTAGCTGAGGTTCTTCAAGATGTGTGTGTCCCTGTGGGTGCTCCACTACCCACCCGCCTTCCCCCTACTTTGGACTTCTTGTACAGGACTCTTTGGTAGAGAAGGAACTGAGATGGTTGGGCTGCACATTCGGCAAAAGAGACAAGAGCTGCGCATGTGCGACCCGAACGAGTATTGCTGCAAAGATCTCCAATTGAGGGTGTGGGACATACTGACATCTAAAGTGGAGCGCGCATAGGAACACACATCTTGAAGAAGCTCAGCTCCTATACCTGCTGAGTAACCCTCTCTTCTGCTTTCCATAAAAGCTTTTCATTCTTCAGGCCATACAATATTAAGAAGACATGTGAGCTTCTAAATTCTGTTTATAGTCTGAGCACCTCATTATCAAAAATACCCTGACATTAAAGGGCACTCAGAAAAAAGGAAAAAAAGTGATTGGGATGTTGTAGGGATTAAGTTACAAGGAAAAAAATTGAAAGATCAGTCAACCGAGACTAAGAGATGACAAGATAACCATTTACAAATATTTGAAGGATGAATTAGGAATAAAGGAAGAATTGAAATTATTTAGGGTGGAACAAGAAGGTACAACAGGAGTAATGAAAATTACTAATTAAAGGAAATTTTAAGTCCAATATCGGTAAAGTCTTTGTAACAGTGAGATTTGTGATGATGAAACATTTACATAGCACCATTAATATTGTAATGAGGCGCTGTGGCCTTCCTCGGAGCCTGGGCATGAGGAAGGGTTGCTCTGCCCCCACTAGACAGAACCAGGCCCTGCATGCCGAGTCACCCAGAAGCAGAGGGGTGGAGCCAGGGCCAGGGCAGGAAGTATAAATGACAGGCCCAGCAACTCAGTCTGTTTGGCGCAGCCGCTCTGCCAACCAGAGCCTGCGGGACCTTCCCAACTTGCTAGGTCCAAATGACTGGAGGGGGCTGCCCGACCTGGATGACTGGGTAGAGCCACCGGGCCCAAGTGACGGGGTGGGCCTGCCAGACCCCAGTAGCTGGGTGCAGCTACCCAAGCCTGGTAGGTGGAAGAAACTCCCGGAGACTGGCCCTGACCTGGAGGAGCTCCCTGGTGTGGAGAACCCACCAATGTGGACTGACCCTGGTGGACCAGAGGAACCACTGGGGCCCTGTGACCTGGAGGAGCTACCTTTGGCAGACAACCCTCAGGAGTTCCCAGACCTACTGCCGGCCGATGGAGCTGGATTCACCGGATGCCTGCTCACTGCCTCCCCATGTGACCCAGTGGGTCTGACTTGGATGCAGGTACCCTGGAATTGGGTGGGAGGAAGTGGCCCAGGGAAAGCCACAGCCAGTGGCTGAGTCGGGGCAGAGCCCTGGTCAGCGTGTTGCAGCTGGAGCCCCGCTGACCCAGTGGCAAACCACTTTTCCCACTGATAGGGCCCTGGGCTGGGACGCAGTGGAGTTGGCTGGCCCTGCATTCCCCTCCCGCCTTCCCTAACCACCCTGCACGCCTGACTGGAGGACACCGAGCTTGTCAGTCCCGCCAGACTGTAAGGCTGGGGGCTATAGATTACTTTGCCTGTCCTGCCCTGTTTGAGGGCTGGGGCCACCAGACCGCAGGACTTTCCAGTCCCGCTTGTGAGCTGGGGGCTATAGACTGCTTTGCCTGCCCTGCACTGCCCTGCCCTGTTTAAGGGCCGGGGGCACCAGACTGCCTACCAGCCCTGCCCATTGGAAGGCTGGGGGGCTATAGACTGCTTTGCCTGCCCCGCCCTGTTTGAGGGCCAGAGGCACCAGACTGCTGTCAAGCCCCACTTGTGAGCTGGGGCTAAAGATTCCATTCCCTGCCCCGCCCAGTCAGAGGGCCGGGGGGGAGTGGCAATAGACTACTGGGCTGCAGACCTATTACCTATTACCAGCCCCGCCCTATGGGAGCGCCAGGGGGTGAAAGACTGCCAGAAGAGCCCGCCCCACCTGGGGGCCGGGACAAAGACTGCTAACGCAGAAGCTTAGTCCCCTCTACAAGGGCACTATGGCCTTCCTCGGAGCCTGGGCCCGAGGAAGGGTCACGATGCCGCTGGCTGGACTGTGCCACCAGCCTGCAATTTATACACACATATAAAGGTAAGTTCCCTTTCCTGAAGAGTTTCCAATCAGAGTTTCTAATCTAATCAAAATAAGTAAATTCATAGCACAGAGCAATAGGTCATGGGATGAGAATATTATTGATAAGGGAGAAGAGCATGTTTGAAGAGGTGGGATGTATGGAGGACAGTGGTTGCTACTGTTGTCCCTATTTTACAGAGGAGGTACTGAACTACACAGAGATTAATTGATTTGGCCAAGGTCACATAGGAGGCCATGGTGGAGCTGGGAGTAGAGCCAAGATCCCTTGGATTCCAGTTTTGTGCCTTAACCACAACCATCTTTTCATGAGAGCAAAAGAAAAGAGCAGTCAGAAGTAAATATTTTTTTAATTTTGTCCAATCTGTTTTAGGTGTTCCTGCGGCATCTATCACTGTTATATCTAGCCAGCTCACTAGTGTTGCATTGATAAAGTAAGTTTTTATTAATTTTTATTTAAATTGATTTTTAGCATTTTAATTTTTTCTGTTTCATAGGAATGTCATGTTCTTCATTGTTCTAAAGTGCAATGATATGAAAACTTTTTATTTAGCCTTTAAAAAACCTGCACAATGTTAATGGACACCACAATGTTAATGTTATGCAAGACTCAATTCAAGGTCACTGAAGCCCTGACTGACAGTGTTCCAAAGAGAGCTACATAAATGTAATCAGCCATTACAGAAAACTTTGAGTGGTGCTAAATAAGTCATAATTCCTGTTTGATTTATTAGACTGCAGAAGGACTGAGAGTTCAGTGAAGATGCAGTACCACCATTTTTATCTAGTAGCTTCTTAGAAGGCATGACGGACAGGTTATTACATAATTAATGGTCTATCTTCTGAAACACCTGATACGATCCACTGTTGGAAACAGGAGACTGGACTAGATGGACTTGTCTGATCTGTTATAACAGTTTTGGTTTTCTCAAGTTATTTATTTTAAACAACCTATTGATGGGATCTGGTGGAAGATGACAGTGTCCTTTGCAATGATCCATATGCTTGTACTCTCGTTCAGTCAAAAAGGAATTAGATTCTGCTAATTTAAAAACATCAGCTTTGTTACTTGCACTAAAGAAAGATAACCAATATCAATTAGTGATAGGAATTTTTTCAAGAGCTTCAGACACTTGAGGACGAGACCATCACAAGTCACTGTATTCTGTCAAGCCGTGTAAAGTACATTTTAAGTTCCTATTAAAATTATGTTATCACACTACAGTTAAAACATGTCAAATGTAGAATATAGACTCAAATACAGAAGACTGAGGTAGGACTGAAAGTAGTCAGGAGTCCATTACAGATCTCAAAATAAGGGATTTAAGAGCCTTAAAAAAGTGAATTTTCACTTAGTGTCTCAATAGCAACACATATGAAATAGTCCTCCATTTATAAATTCCTCTCTAAGGCCAAGATGGCATCTGACTGAAATCCTTGATCTGAAATTTAACCCATACTGAATCCTGACCTGGATTAAGCTCCTAAACAGTTTTTGCAAAATTACTAAAGCAAGCTTTATAGACACGTGGCTCCACACCTTATTTGTGTTAGGCAGTCATCCCCCTCTACCTCTTAATGTATTTTTTAAACAGTCTATTTATATATCCCCACCACTGCTTGCCCAGTAAGTTTTTTCTAAACTTTCCTTTCTTTGGTCAGGAAAGTATTGGGCTGCCACTAACAAGCCACCTGAAACCAAGTAATATTTAGGACTTTTCCCACTCTCTAGGGGAAACTGTAATGCTTCCTTCCTAACGCCAGATAATTATAAGTTGAACTTAAAAGCCCCCTCTCATGGTCCATTTTGGAGACCAGTGGTCTGCAGCAAGCACCTTGGCTTCTCCTGGCAGTAGGAAATACACTACCAAAACATTCCTGCAGGCGACAATCTCTATTCTAAAATAAGAGCAAATGGAAGAAAGATGAGGCCAGCTCTGTAGTGTAGACCCTGCAGTCTGATTTTTGTCTTTTCCTTGGAAATTTACATATAACTCAATTTAAGTTTAATAAAAGTAACATATATTGTTAAATGAACCCTTTCATAGATCTTCCTCTTGGATTTCCATATTGTCTGTGACGGCTTGCTCTGGTGCATAAATTAAATACAGTAACGTATTTCCAGCTACCCTAGGAATAGATAGGAAGCATTTTATCTGTGCTTTGCCAGCCTAATTATGCTGCAGACATATCCATAACAGTTCCATGAAAGCCCCCAAACTGCTAGGAGTGAAAGTCCCCAAACTGCTTGGCGTGAACCTGTGTGGTACCATTGAATCCATCATTATTATTGAAGAGTCTGTTTTTAGTTCTTCTGCAATTGCTTTATAGTATGGAACTCAGTTGCAACAGAGATCTTCCTGTGGAAAGAAAATCATTAATTTGATGTTCACAGATATTTTATTAATATATTTGCATCAGTTGAGTTCTGTCTTTTAAAGTATATGTCCTAATATGTTGAATCCATATGCCGTAAATCAAATAACCTTGGGCTGATTATCAAATTAAACTTTTCCCACGTATACCATAATCTTATTTTATTTCACAAACATAGGAGTAAAAATTCATCAAACATATGTTTTAAGAAATATGTATTTGAATGCATTAAAATAAAGCTTCATATAATATCTTGGAGTGTCTCTTCATATATCATTAGTGTGCCTGACGTGTTCAGCTGTTCATTCTCTCAGCCTAAAAACACAAGAGATACTTTAAAGATCATTGAAGATGAGGTTTCTAGCAGAAACACTGTTTTAATAATTCCTTGGTAGCTGTCAGATCTGTGGCTCCAATCATTAAATTCTAATATAGATGTAAATTTTCTTCTGGAGTTGGGAAAATTTTAAACGTCGTAATGATTTCCACAGAGGAAGTGAGTCATTCATCTCTAGCACATTTAATCTTTATTGTTTGCTTTATATCAAGCAATCTTTTCAGACAAAGCTTTCATAAAATATGATTGAGTTACTATTTTATAAGAAATATAGCTTAGATGCTATGTAACAAGAAAATACAATATTGCTTATAAAGCGGAATTAGTCTCAGTCTGGAGAAGACCAGGGCTGACAAGAGAGGAAGAAAAGGGGGACAACTGTACCAGGCCCCCAAGCGCTAACTGTATGTAGCCTCTATGTAAATAAAGTGAAATGGGGTGGGCTGATCCCCCTTGAACATGATGTATCAGGGCCTCAAATTTCCCTCTGTGGGTCTGGAGAAAACACTGAGAAATCATCTAAAAACAATCAAAACTTGAATTCTTACATTTTTAATCAGTAAGAACACTTGAGCTCTGTGTGGGTGCACTCACCTCTCGTGAGCGCCTCCTGTCAGCTCGGTGCAAACCTGCACACACTCTTTGCTCAGAGTGCCCCCTCTCAGCTGTTGCCCTTGTCAGGTGGGTTCAGTGGCTCAGCCCTCCAGCTAGATCACTGGATGAACCTCTTCCAAGGAAACAAAGGTCCAGTAAGGTCCAGCATGGTGAGCTCTTTCGCACATTAGCAGTGCCACTGAAGACAGTGGTTCTACTTGAGTGGGACTAAGGGGTTCACAGCCTGGACTTAAATAAGAAAACAACCTCAATCTCTGCTTCTTTGCAATGTCAGATGTGAGACAGACTCTGACCCTCAAGGGGTCTCCTGGTTTTCCTTGATAGTCATTCTCTTTCTCTCTCTCTCGCTCTTTCTGTGTGTGGCGCTTTATGCACCGTGGGACGAAATGTCATTAGTAGAGCTAAAATCCCTAATGTGCCACATCACTGATACCTTCCATTTGAACTGCTGCTGACCAGCTAAATGATGCATTTCCCTAAACTCCTTCCCTAGTACATACTCAGATATCATCTGAAATAATATAAATAGTTATTGTGTTAAGAGAGTGCCTAGATACCCTACTCCTATTGGGGATCCCACTCTGCTAGTTGCTATAGCAATACAGAGTAAGAGACAGTCCCTGCCTGGAAGAGCTTCAAGTCTAGGCAGTTAAAACAGGCATGACAAAGAGATGGAGAGAAACAGAGGCAAAGTGACTTGTCAAAGGAGATAGCAGGTCAGAGGCAGAGAGGAAAATACAACTGAGGTTGCCTGATTGACATTTCAGTGACCTTCAATTGGCCATTTTACTTAGTGAGGAACAACCATTTGGCTCTTTATCACATTTTTAGAATAATTTACAAAAATATTTAAAGTCATTGTGTAAGTGTGAAAAGGGCACCAGAGGGTTATCATGCGAAGCTCAGAATAGGAACCTGCACAAGAGATAAGCAAGAAGGCGAGAGACTTTGGAAAATAACCTTTGAACTCCCGTGGATACGAGTGCACCTCGCACACAATTTTCAGAGAGTTTCCCTTTAGCAGTACCCAGCAGGGGAGTATGAGTGCTCTGTGGTACCTTGGACCACTGCACGCAGGTAGAAAGGGCTCCATTGCGTCCGACCTGCACTGCAGTGATGGCCATAATTGGAGCTGCAATCTTTTAATTTCTTTAGATCTTCCCTCCCTGAGTGTATATAGCACACTCAGGGGTAATTTTAGTTTTGTATAGTAATTCTGTAAATAGTTAGAGGTATAAGTTTACAATAGTAGCTTGTTAGTTGGGGTTACCAGTGCCCAATTTGGTACTGGAATCGGTGCTGGAATGATGCCCCGTTCTTCTGGCTTCATGGCCTGTAGTTCATGTCACAGGTCTATGCCAGTGAGCAGCCCTCATCTTAAGTGTCTCGGAGAGGTGCAGATGATTGACCAATGTCACCTGTGTCGGACCCCATTCAAAAAAGGACAGGGCTGCCTCACCAAATGGGTACTGCGTGTGTACGAGTCTGATAGGAGAGCTCCTCCAAGTTTTAAAGTCATCAGCCAGATGTGTCACTGTCTAAGAAGAGACTGTGTGAGTCTCTTAAGGACTCAGTACCAGGACCCTCCAAGAGGAAGGCATCGAGTGCTTACAAAGACTCACAGGGAAGCCTTAAAAATCATCCCCCTCCCGGAGCAATCTGTGAGGCATGAGGGATTGCTGACTCCAGAAAACCAGGAAGGGTCCACTGCACCTCTCAGTACCACAGGCTCAAGGACCCTTCCCGGTGCTGTTAACACCTAAGATTCAAGGCAGCTAGGGGGTTACTTAACTTTTTGGTACTGGCTTCTCCTGCAATTCAAGAGCCTCACTTGGTACTGACACTGGAACCACAGGCTCCTGTGGTCCCAACTCCAGCCCCAGAGCACCACCTAGTTCTACTCTTGTGTTGCCTCTGGGTAGGATTGTGTCTTGATTTTGCTGGTACCTCTTCTCCAGAGTTGGGGCCCCGTTCCCCTGTACTGACAGGTAAGAGCCTTTTGCAGTACTAATGTAAAGCCCTGTAGTGGGTCTGGGACCCTGCAGGTTCTGCAGAACCCGCTGCTATAATAGTAGGCCTGGGTGGGAGTGGGATTAAAGAATAGTCCCATGCAGGGCTGTACCAAGGGGTTCAGCTCCCCAGTGGTTGGAGGAAATGGACTCCTTATTAGACTTGGAAGTCAGACCCATTGTGTCCTGACCTGAGCTTCAAAGAAAACCCAGAAATTACAGTCACAATGAGAACAGTGCACAGATACAAAAAGAAAACATCCAAACACTCCACACTTCAAACCCTTAGTACTGAGAACTAAAACACTCACTTTGGTATCATAGGACCCCTGCTGATTGCCATTTTGCCAAACTGCTCCGTTTTTTCTTAGCCATTGCCACCAATGTAACGACTGCGCAAATAGCATGAACAAGTGTTTCAGGGGAATTGAACAGTGGCTTTGCCATGGCTGATGTAAAACAACTGCATTAACAATTGTGAGGGTCTCAAACAAAAATACACTTCAAATGTCTGTCATTCTTTATCATGTTAGATGCAGTGTCCTCTTATAGCTGTAAAAGCCCAAAAGTCATATTTGTCCATAAGTCTGGCTGTGCAAGAATGGAACTCTAAGTTCTGAAGCCAACAGATCTCAGAGATGGATGTTAAAGGAGCAGAATAATAGAAAATATTCCATAGTCTCCTTTTGATCCAGAGCAATCTTTACCATGAAAACTCCATCACCACAGAGCCCTGTACTTGAAGAGAACTCTATTATTTAGAAGGCATAACAATGTCCCACTGAGACAATCTTCTGGACAATTCTATACTAGTAAATGGAGTTCTAAAAAGTGTTCCTTAAGGACTAGCTTGTGTAGAGCTCTCCTAAACTGAGCCATCGTATGGAAATGCTTGTTGCTGAATTTGTCAATAGGTGATACGTCTTAAATTAAGTTGTATGTAAGAGGGAGGCTGCTTGACTGTTGTAGGAAAAAAACAGAGGGTGCATCCACTTCTTCCCAGTAGTTACTCCATTTCTTCTCCTGTGACATTTCCCAGTAATAATGAACAATAAGCAGCCAGACCTTACCCTCAGACATGCAAACCCTGTGAAAATTAAAAACAAAACACCATCAAGAAAGCTTCTGGGCATACCATCCCCAAATATGTCTCTTTAATTGGCAGCTAGACTATATTTGTCTTTGGATGATTGCAGATGTGTATTCCATGCAGGGGTGTGTGTGTGTGTGTGCAGAGCTCACCAAAGCCAGTTAATTTTGTGTAACAGTACCCGTAAGAAGTTGCACACTGGAGGAGGGAAGGACTCTCTTCCCCAGGAAGGACTCTCAGTGAAGACCCGCTCAGTCGATCCAGAAGTCGATGCTGTTAATCCACTCCCACAAGTGGCATAGTGCTGTGTCAACAGGAATGCAGTTCCCCTTGACACAGTGCAGTGAAGGTGGTGCGCAGAAGAGAAGCACAGCAGTTGATGGGAGTTACGTAAGCTTTCTGCGTAGTTTGCGTAACTCCCGTCGAGTGCCGCCGAATTGCTGGGGTAAGTGTAGACCAAGCCTTAGACTCTGCCTGCCCATATCTGGTACAGCAAATATTTCTTCCCTGTGTTTGATCTTTATGGCAGAGGCATGGATATGGGCAGCTCAATGACCCACCATTTGACTGAATCTGTGCCTGTCTGTGTCCTGATAAACCAGCATTTAACATCCTCCATCCTTTCAAGTCCCTGAGTGTCTCATTGACACATCCCTACCTGCCAATTCTGGAGCCTGTCACTGGGATTTACACTTAGGTCTTTCTGCTGCACCCTCTTGGATAGCTCTAGGTGTTGTACAACCCACACTTTTCTTGTGACCTCACCATGCCCTAACTCCATCCATTTAGCTGAATATTCATCATTTGTTCTGCTAGTTCAGATGAACTACCACCAGCCCCTTTTGGTTACAGCCCTTGAAAAAATAAATGACATCTCCACGCTGGCTGCAAAGTCTGTTGTTCTTGTGTCTGAAAGTGAACTTTTAACATATGCAGATCCAGACTTCAGGCAAAAAAGAAAACTCACTTTGATATCTTTTCAAACACATTTTATGGAACCAAATCCCTACTAGTAAGTCAATTGGGAGCCAGTTCTGTTGTAAAATTTGGATCTTTTGAAGACTAAAGTGTTATCAGCCACCGATGGAAAACAGGAGGGACAAAGGTGACACCAATGTCTGAGATCCATGCAATGCCAGGAAATTGGTTGTGTAAGATAGGCCCAGATGATCCCAGCAGACAACCCCTGCTTGTGTTTAGAGAAAGGCAAGAAAACCTCCTAAGTTTTGGCTAATCTGTCCTGGAGGAAAATTCCTTCCTATCCCCAAATCTGGTGATCAGTTTAACCCTGGGCATAAATGCAAGAGTGGCTAAACATCTAGGACCATAGGATTTGTTGAACTCCATCAGATGAATCCCACCTATCCCAGTGTCCAGCTGTGGCCAATATCCGATGCTTTAGCAGAAGATGAAAAAAAACATATAATTCATCTCCCAATTTTGAATTAGGGGAGAAAAAGTTCCTTCCTGGCCTCTGTGCAGGCAATCCGCTGATGCCCTGAAGCACGAGATTTGATTATTTTTTTCTCAGCTACAGAAAAACAAATGTTAACATGGGAGCAAAGACAAGTTTCCTATTCTTTCTATGCTGTCAAAGCTGCAAATACCTCTCCTTTAGTAGTAATTTACTCCACAAATAGTGCCATTCATATCAATAGCAGTGCCTGTGGCATAAGGCATTACTCAACCAGAGTAAGAGTGAAGCATAGGCAGTCATCTGCGATATCCCCTTTGTAGTACCATCAGCCAACTGTTTAGACTTACCTAGGTGGTGACCACATATTTTTTGTAGCGCTCTATTTGTGTGCTGTGTAATGTTATCACCATATTATCTATTAGAAATAGGCACAGACCACAACCACAGCTCCCTGGATCTTTGGGTGAAGGGCTGAGATCCAGATCTGGATTGGAATTCTTTGGTGTGGGCCCATCTCTAATAACAACAGAAGCTGGCTGGTAAAGCTCTGGCAGAGTTGGGGAAGCTGGCTATTAGTGGTTTCTCTCCCTGCCTCTCTCTCTGATGCTGAGGTAGATAGGTCCTGATAGAATCTAATGTGAAGATGAGGTCATCAGCACTGTGACACCCTATTGATGATTCCAGCCTCTCTGCATTGCTGTGGGCTTTTTATATAGCTGGATTGCTATATTTTGACTGAGCTCACAATTCAAGTCTGTGCCATGCTCCCTGCAACAACCAGCTCTCATCTCAATGAGGCTCCTTTTGCCCTTTTTGTCCCAGTTCTCTTGGTTTCTTTATGGTGTATTTAGAAGATTTTTCTGGAAAGACCAACTTTTATTTTAGTGATTTTTATTTTTATTTGATTCCCCCCCCAAATAAGTATGAAAGCCACACCTGCTTGGTGTGGTGCTCTGTCCTCCTCTAGTGGTGGCTAGGCCAATGAGGGATGGATGAGTCTGCTACAGCCATGGCTAATAGGGACAGGACTTTTAGCTCAGATAGCTGTGATAACCCACCAATGGATGTTGGTGCTACATGTGTAAATGTTTCGGTAGACTCGAATCAGTGCATTATGATTTTGCTATGACAATGGTGTAATTATTTTAACCCTTATCGATGTTCTTTAAGTGGTATGAAGTAATAAAGATATATCTTTTAGTAGTAGTTCTATGTTTCACACCATTATAAAAAGTTCCCACTACCAAATGTGCATGAATTGACTCTTGTATAGAATTTCAGCAGAGAAGAAGAACTCAACAGATACTGAGAATGAATTACACTCTTCCCTCTCGACAGATTCTGCATGTCAGGCTGGAGGCAGTATTGGGAAACTAGCCCAGCTGTTCTCTTGCTATTCCTGTTCTCTGAAGAATAAAGGACTTCAATTGTAATGAACACTAAATCCACCCAAAATTAAAAAAATAATCTATAATGGCAACATTTTTTATTGCATATAATCTGCAAGCAGTAACCTGAGTTTCTGATAGGTGCAAAGGCTTAGCAAAAAATTATGTAGTCTATTCCTGAGGTATTTTGTAACATGAGTACAAGACATTATTTTTTGGAACAGAGGCCAAAGCCTCAGTCCAACTAAATATGCATTCCTTAGTTCTACTGTGCAAAACTGAGTTAAATGGCGAAATTAAGATTTCCCAGAGTTAGGTTTTTTAACGTCCTTCGTGGCAGAAAATTCCTCCCTATTTCTCACAACACAGCTGACTTTCCGTAGTATTCGCTGTGGCATACCTTTTAAATGTGGCTTCCCCTAGCTGCTATTTTCCAGCAATAATTGGTTTCACAGTATTCCTTTACAGTTTCATTTTGGAAACAAAAAAGTGTACTACAGAACTACTGGCATAGTAAAATTAAGAGAGCACTTAAACACTTTTGAAAATAAAGCATAGGCTCCTAAATTTCACTGGAGCTCAATGGGACTTTGTTTCTAGAGCCCAGATCCTCAAAGGCATTTAGGCACCTAACTCCTATTGAAATCCTAAAGTGCTTTAGAAAATGTTATCTACAGCCTAATTTTCTGCCCTCATTGGAAAATTATAAATTGATCAAATACATTGTGATCGACAAAGGGATCTAAAAGAATACAATCTAGATCATAATATGTTCATTGCAAACTTATTTTTCAAAATGAATGCCACGTTGTCTTGACATCTTTTGTCTCCCTGAGCCACAGTTCTGCCATAAGCTTCTCATGCTCCTGTTCTTCTTGGGTTTTCAGGTGCTGTAGTTGAGCCAGTCCCATTGCAGCGGTCTCTTTGTCACCTGGGGCAGGAGAGTTCTTGGGTGCCTGGCCAGAACTTAAGAGCAAAACTCTCAGTCCTGATCTGAGGCTTTTTTTTTATGGGATGTTCCCCTCTGTTTACATAATTTTTCATGGTCGTTTGTCTCAAGATCATCATATCACTTTGATTCACTCCTTGTGACTATTCTTTAATCCTTAAAATCTCTCAATATCAAATTTAAACTTTTAACAACGTTGTGTTATGATCAATAAATCCAACAGACCTCAGCATGTGAATCTTGCCAGGACTATGCCAATTGTCATGATGTCTAGAGTGGGTCTTGATCGTGAGTGCCAACCTCAGGGCAGACTGTCAAGAAGCAGGGCAGAGACTCTCAAACTGGTTCTATATATAATTATAATTAGATTTCACTAACCTGGTAACAAGTGTAAACTTCTAAAGCACTACAATGGTCTTATCACAGAGTCACAGACAGTCCCTTTGGACATTCCAGTCACTCTTGCCACCCAGGCAAGCTGGACTACACGATAGTTGGTTGCTATACACCAAAGATCAGAAAAGATTCAGGTTGCTTCCAGTTTCAAGGGACCAATCACTCACCTGAGATCTATTTGTACCTTAGATCTCTCACCAAAGACAATGCTGGTAGCCAATCCTGTAATAAACTAACCAAAGATTTATTAACTAGGAAAAAGAAATGAGAGAGTTAATTACAGGTTAAAGTAGGCAAACATATATACACAAATGAGTTACAGTCTATGGTTCCAAAAGATGACAGAGTTGTAGTAATATGTCAGCATGGAGTGTCTTTTAAGGGTAACTGAGATTGACTTTGGGGATCTCTGTTTCTGTTTCATAGCTCCTGCCCTGTGAGAATCTAGCAAGTGAGATTAAAAACTTTCTTGTCAGTTATTTTATTTCTTTCTTCCAGAATTCAAGCTGATGAAATGAGCCCTTTTGCACATAGCCTTTTCAAGTGTGTTAAGGGTCAATTAACAAAGTCTTTGTATTGTGATGTCCCACAATGGTCCACTTAGTTGTGATAGCCTTCCTGATGACTGGGAGACAATCCCTCCTGATTGGTTCACAGTTCCAGAGCAAACATTTTTTTAAAGTTATAAAACAAAAATTGAATATTACTTTAGAGCATGTGATAAATATATTATAAGTGAGATTAATGCATGCAGCAATTTACAAGCATTTTATATAGTCTAAACATTAAACAGTGTTATAAATTCCATATCTATCTTATTCATACTAACACGCCGATGAAACAGACAAGTTTCCTGCAATGCTGTCAGTGCTTGACTGCGGCCTAATGCCTTGGCAAGAGCTGGCACCTGGTTTGCCAGCATCACAATGAGCTTCAGAAATTGTCCTTCCAAGCATTTTTACCTCTAAAATTTAATTTGATATAATGTACCACACTTACTTTTCTAGTTTTGGCCACTTTCTTAGCTGGGAAATAAAGTCATGGAAGAATTCTCCATTAGCAGCTGATGGAGCCCATCAAACTCACTTCAATTGACATTGAGCAAACGAGCTGTGAAGCTACACTGTTGGAGGTGACAACCAGCCTATTGCACAGGCCTAACCTTCCAGACTGTAGAACAGTGATACTCAGATCTCAGTGGTTCAGGAGCCAAATTAGCAATCAACATTACCCAAAAAAGCCACAGCAGTTCGAAATCATTGTTTCATTTACTAGTTTTATACCTGTATATGTTATTCTCACAGCAAAGTGACTGACCAAGTATTATTTTATCAACTACAGTTGGTTAATGACAAAGCATCCTGATTGGTTAATAACTTGAACTGATTAATAATTAAATCACACAGTGCTTTAATATCATGTGTGACAAAGAACTGCAGAAGACACATTAAAGAGCCACTTGCGGATCAGGAGCTGCAGTCTGAACAGACCATCGGGATCCAATTTGGACATGGATCGAGACTTCTTTAATGTTTTAATGAAGTAAATACTGCTGGGAATTGTGTGATTATGGGAGATTTTAACTTTCCGGATACAGACTGGCTGATAAGTGCTAGTAGTAATAATAGGGCCCAGGTACTCTTGGATGTGATAGCTAACAGATTCCTTCACCAAATAGTTGCTGAACTAACAAGAGGGGATGCCATTTTACATTGGGTATTGGTGAGGACCTCATAGAAGAAATGGTTGTAGGGGACAGCCTTGGTATGATTGACCATGATCTAATTCAGTTCAAACTAAATGGAAGGATAAACAAAAATAGATCTGTGACTAGGATCTTTGATTTCAAAACAGCTAACTTTAATAAATGAAGGGAGTTAGTTAGGGAAGTGGACTGGAGTGAAGAAGTCATGGATCTAAAGGCAGAGGAGGCTTGGAATTACTTCAAGTCAAAGTTGTAGGAACTATCTGAAGCCTGCATCCCAAGGAAGGGAAAAAAATTCACAGGCAAGAGTTGTAGAGCAAGCTGGATGAGCAAGCATCTCACACAGGTTATTAAGAGAAATCAGAACGTCTACAAGGAGTGGAAGATGGGGTGGATTAGCAAGGAAAGCTACCTCTTGGAGGTAAGAACATGTAGTGATAAAGTGAGAAATAGGGAAAGCCAAGTGGAGTTGGACCTTGCAAAGGGAATTGAAACCAATAGTAAAATGTTCTATAGCCATATAAATAAGAAAACAGAGAAAGAAGAAGTGGGACCACTAAACACTGAGAATGGAGTGGAGATTATGGATAATCTAGGCGTGGCCCAATATGTAAGCAAATACTTTGCCTCAGTGCTGGTGCATATCAATTTCTTTGATAAATTGATGAACTGATTATGAGCTTGTAATATCCAGTGGGCAGCATTGAACATTGTAAGACAGCAGTTCCTAGAGTTGTATCTGGGGCTGGAGATATTGGCTGGGGGTCGTACCATTGCATAATCCCATGAGTGGACAGCTGGAGGCATTCACTCATTGAGTCAGCATGGCAACTTGCTTGCCAGTGGCTGTGTGAGAGTTGGTCAGGAGCACAGGTTCAGACAGCAAAGCAGTGTGAGACACATTCCAGCAGTGAGGGATTGGGGTGACAGTGATTTGCCAGTCCAGACTGCAGAGGAATGTCACACCGGGTAACTACAGGCCTGTTAGTTTGACCTCTGTAATATGCAAACTCTTGGGAAAAATTTTGAAAGAGAAAGTAGTTAAAGACATTGAGGTTAATAGTAATTGGGACAAAATAGTTTTACAAAAGGTAGATAATGCCAGACCAACCTGATCACCTTTTTTGATTAGATAACAGATTTTTTTAGCCAAGGGGAATGCAGTGGATCTAATTTACCTAGATTTCAGCAAGGCGTCTGATACAGTTCCACATGGGGAATTATTAGTTATACTGGAAAAGACGGGGATTAATATGCAGATTGAAAGGTGGATAAGAAACTGATTAAAGGGACATACTGAAAGGTAAACTGTCAGACTGGAGGTATGGTACAAGCGGAGTTCCTCAGGAATCGGTTTTGGGACCAATCTTATTTAACTTTTTATTACTGATCTTGGCACAAAAAGTGGAAGTGTGCTAACCAAGTTTGCAGATAACATACATTTGGGAGGTATTGCCAATATAGAGAAGGAATGGGATAAGACAAGAAGGTCTGAATAACCTTGTAAACTGGAGTATTAGAAATAGGATGAAATTTAATAGTGGAAAGTGCAAGGTTATGAATTTAGGGACTAATAATAAGAATTTTTAATATAAACTGGGGGTGCATCAGTTGGAAGTGACGGAGGAGGAGAAGGGCCTGGGCGTTTTAGTAGATCACAAGCTATGAGCTGCCAATGTGATGTGACCATGAAAAAAGCTAATGCGGTCCCAACTATGCATCAGGCGAGGTATTTCCAGTAGAGATAGGGAGGTGTTAGTACCATTACACAAGGCATTGGTCAGACCTCATCTAGAATACGGTGTGCAATTCTGGACCCCCATGGTTAAGAAAGAAGAATTCAAACTGGAACAGGGGGAGAAGGGCTACCATGATGATCTGAGGAATGGAAAACCTGCCTTATGAGAGGAGACTCAAAGAGCCTGGCTTGTTTAGCCTAACCAAAAGAAGGTTGAGGGGAGATATGATTGCGCTCTATAAATACATCAGAGGGATATATACAAGGGAGGGAGAGGAATTATTTAAGTTCAGTGCCACTGTGGACACAAGAACAAATGGATATAAACAAGTCATCAGGAAGTTTAGATTTGAAATTAGACGAAGATTTCTAACCACCAGAGGAGTGAAGTTCTGGAACAGCCTTCCAAGGAGAGCAGTGGGGCAAAAAAGCTAGCTGGCTTCAATACTGCCCTTGATAATTTTATAGAGGAGATGGTATGATGGGCAGCCTAATTTGGCAATTGACTGATCTTTGACTACTAGCAGTAAATATACCCAGTGGCCTGTGATGGGACATTTGATGTGGTGGGTTCTGAGTTACTACAGACAATTCTTTCTTGGGTGTCTGGCTGGTGAGTCTTGCCCATATGCTCAGGGTTTAACTGATTGCCAAATTTGGGGTCAGGAAGGAATTTTCCCCAGGGCCTCTGCCAATCTGCACTGGGGATTTTTGGGGCACAGGTCACTTGCTGGTGGATTCTCTGTATCTTGCAGTCTTTAAACCATGATTTGAGGACTTCAATAACTCAGTCATAGGTTCGGGATCTATTAAAGGAGTGGGTGGGTGAGGTTCTGTGGCCTGAATTGTGCAGGTCAGACTAAATGATTATAATAGTCCCTTCTGACCTAAAATCTATGAGTCTAAATGAAGCTGCCTGGCAACCACAGCAATTTTTCATCTACACAAAATTTCAGTTTGTTTTTGCAGGAAAAATACTTCATATTTTGGCTTTAGTAGATCTTGCTGGTTAAAGCTGACTTACTTCTATGATCTCACCCCTTGTTATGTTTGAGTTTTGTGTTTCTCACTTGCCCATTTGTTTTCCTTCCTCCCTTCCTTCTGTTTTTTTATTGTTTGTATGATTAATTTTCTTTCTTCTACCCCATCTTCAGCATCCAGATGAATCTTATTCTTTACATTTCTGTTTGTTTCCTGTTTAATTCTGAGCTGCCTGAGAGAAATAACATACTACATCTCTCCCCTATGGCTCTCAAAATAAATTCTTGATTTTAGATATTTATGAAAGTTGTTATAAAAAGATTGCAAATGAGTATAATACAGAGCTAAAGAGAGAGTGAGAGAAACACCACACCAAGACAACCACAAAAACTAGGAGCCTGTTTTTCGAAGACAGTTGGTGATTTAAAATGTATGTTTAGACTATCACACATATACAAAATCAGAAAATGTATTGTTCAGTGACTGGAATGAGATTAGTGACTATGCATTGTCTGATGTACTCTCTAAATGATACCTTATCTTCTTTCAATTTCTCATTGCCTATAAAACCAAAACCAAAACAACCCAAGACAGTTATCAAAGGAAATGTCCCTTTCAAAATGCAATACAGTATCAATTTAGAACCACCTCCCTCAAAATGAGCAATGGCTCTTTGGGCAACTTATACAGTTTTTGCTGTGTTTTGCAGAACTGTGTTGCATTACTCAACACCTCAAAGCTATGAGACAAAGGAAAAGGGCAGCATGACTTCGTAGCTATCAAAAGAGCACGTCTCCATGTTTCTATTCATCCCAAAGCACCCTTGCTTCCAAAAGGAACCAATAAATGTTAGCTTCTTGTCCACCATTTCTCCTGAGCTCAGAAAAACCCTCCATTGCAAATCCAGAGTAACTGCAAGAGTCAGAAGTGGGTGGATTTCTTCTTCTGCCACTTTCATTCCTTGGAAAAATCCTTGGAAAAATAGTCAGCTTGTTCTGGTTTTATTCCTCTTGGGTACAATTCTTTAGGGATTGAGTATGAGTTGCCATTAAGGATATAATCTCTATTAATATTTCATATTACTCTGATGCCTGTTATCTGAGGATCTCTCTGCTTTTAAAAACACACCGTCAGCTCTACACCGCCCCTCTGAAAGAAGGTAATTATACACATTTTTCAAGTAGGCAATCTGATACAGACCTGGTTTGAAACTTTAGCAGTCTGGAAATTCACAGTTAAAGCTAAAACTCCACCCGCCCCTTAGCTGAGCTGCTAAGTGAGTAACCTAACAAAGCAACTCAGTAACACTAGAGAAAATGAATGGGAAACTGGCCTTCAGGAGACGCACGGCTTAGTCCTGGTTCTTCCACTGACTTTCTGTAGCTGTGGGCAAGTCGTGTCACTTCACTTCTCTGTTCCTGTTTTCCTTCCCCCTCTTCGTCTCCTTGGTTTGGTAAGATTCATGCTCATTGGGGCACTCTCTCACTGTGTGTGTACAATGCCAGCACAACAGGGCTTCAGTGGCAGTTCAGGTCTCAAGGCACCACGGTAATGCAAATGACACCCTTACAGTAAGTTCTGATGAAAATACAACTCTAATATTAAATGCTTGATCTAATGAAACGAGATAAGAAAAGCTATCTTTCCAAAATATGCACGGTAAGAAACATGCACTTGCTCTGTTAGGAAAAAAAAAACAAAAAAACTAGTTTCAATTAGATTCAGTAGTGAAACATCCCTCATGTGTCCCAACAGCACAAATGCAAACATTTTTCTGTATTGAAATATGGGTTCCACATGGCATGCACATCCAAACAGAATACTGAATAATTTACACCATAGAAAAACTGAATGACTCTTGTATGCTTGCAAGAAATATTTTTATTAGTTGCTTTGTTTTTCTGAGTATTTTCTGCTGCCTCAATGCCTGTCAGTTTAAAAAAAAAAGGCAACATACACTGATAAGGGCAGAAATTTACATATGGCCACTAGATTACATTAGCGTAAAGCTAAAAGGCCAGATTCTGGACTCTGAAAAGGCTGCCTTGGCTGCTCTGGTGTAGGGGCTGTGTTGGGAGAAGGACTGTAGCCAGAGTACACTGTTTTCCTCTGATCTGCTGTCTGTGTAATGGTCCTGAGGCTGCTCCAGTTTGTGCTGTGGGAGTCAGGTGGCATACAGTCCCCTTTACCCACTCCTGCACTGGCCCTGTCCTAGGCTTGGGACAAAGGGTCTGTCCTGAACCTGGACTTATTGGCTCCTCTGCTGAGTGGCTCAGAAGAGCAGGTAGTGCAGTGACAGCACAAAACCATATGAGCAGAGTGCTTTGGCACAAGAGGGTGCATTGAGGATGGAGTTTTGGCTTCAGCTGTGAATTTCCAGACTGCTGAAGACTCAAGCCAAACCCTTAGCTTTATTTTAATTTGGTTTTATGTATGACTACATCACATTGTTGTATACAGCTCACAATAATACAAACATTAATGAATACTACTGACAATAATTACATGTCTTGGGGAGAGTGGGTTACAGGCATGTCGGAAGAGAGGACATGCACGACTGCAGTTGAAGTTCTCTGCTGAAGTGAATGGAAACTATGGATTTGATCATTATTTTTGCAGGGTCACATTACCAGCTGGAGGGTGCAGTGCTGTATTTCAATAAACAGATGAGATGATCTATAAAAGCACAGTAATACCCTTTGCTACTGAGCGTGTGCCTGGTCAATCTGCTTTTGTCTCTGCAGTTAAAATGACCGAGCTGTGTTCTGGCTGGAGAGGGGGAGAGAGTATTGCCAATTCCAAATATTCACCACTCATGAGTCAGGCTCCCCAAAATTATGAGATTGGCTTAAAATCGTGAGATCTTAGAATATACATGCTGTGTTCGTCTGTGCCGTCTGTGGTTTGGACCTTTAGGGGGCCACTCGTGTTTTCAAGATTTTTTTTCCACAAGCATGAGGACTGGAAAACATTTTTGAAAAATGAAAACTGAGATTCACACATAATTATTTGGGAACTGGGGCTTTAAGTAAAACATCAAATACTGTCAGACTCGGGATAAAATCAGGAGAGCTGGCAACACTGCGATGGTGCCAAACATACCAGCAGCCAATCCGCACTGGCTCAAGCTAAATAACAGAGCCCGGGACTATAAGAACATTCAGGATAAAGGTCTTTAGAACTGCCAGACTTTTTCCCTGCCCTGAAAATATGGTTTGTTGATTTAGCATCTGTTCCAGTAGTGCATACGCAGGCAAACCCTCTGTGATGTCAAAGGGAGATTTTCCCCATGGTCTCATAAGAATTCCTACTTTTTATGATTTTATTTGTTCAATGAACCAGGACTTCTGTTTTTAAAGAATAGATTTTTGTTCATATTCATACATGGTAGATCAGGGATATATTTTTTTCCCTTTTAAATCTTACAGGTACAAAGCTTAACTGCAATGAACCACCTGCACTTTAAGCAGGGATTTGTAGCATCAAAGAGAAATATTGCCTAGATAATGTTTTACTTTTTTTTCAGATGGGCGTTATAAAACCACAATGCACTTAAAAGCAGGCTTTCCTTCAAAGTGGGGAAGAGGAGGAGGATAATGCAGATACACACCTATAGAGACATGAGTTCAAATCCTGATCCTAAGCCCAGATGAAGACGTATTGGAGCACTTTTATACAAGTTTCCATGTATGTACTCCACAAAACCACCAATTAATATGAGCAATTACTGTTGGTGGGAAACCCACTAATAAAATAACAGGAGCATTACAGCTCATGGTGGTGGTATGTCTTAACCTGGACAACAGTAGCTTCCCACTCTGACAAACACAGCACAGGTGCCACTGATTGGGCCCAGAGGTGGTTCCTGTTTGTCTTGTTCAGTAAAACTGCTGCCAACAACCTCGCAGCACCCGCTTCCAGGGCCAGGTGTGTCTGCTGGAATACTGCGCACAAGCTTCTATCACCTAAGGCTTAAGCTGAAAGAGAAACTCTTTTACCTAGTAGTAGTAGTAAGGATTTTATCCTCCGTAGCCCAGCCCCTTTGGGACAGTGTTATGCTTTACACACTGCCAGTGTGTTCCACTATCTAGTCCAATGTAACCTGTCTGTATTATTTTCTCAAAGCCAATATTATCAGCTTCAAATTATAATTATTTTAGTGCCAACCATCTATTTTTCTTTATTGTATGGTCCTAAGTAGACTGTTCCCTGAAAGCTGAGTTTAAATGAGAGAGAGACTGACAGACAAGACCAGACATAATCTAATGGTGAAGGATCGTTTAGGATTCTCTCTCAATTTCACAAATAGAAAAACCCAGTCAATTATGTTTTATAAGAGTGTAGAGTTGAACCACAACAGACAACCGTCAGATACCTAGCTAAATATCAGACTGTACGTAGACCACACATAGGTGAATGGGCACGGTCTCAAAAAGATGACTCCCTTTGCTGATAAATGCTTTCTATGCCAAGCTGCAACTTCGCAGTCTGCAAGCAAATTCGCTGGTTTGATGAGTGACGCATTCTACATGAAAACCACCTTCACTTTCCAATGCGTACACACACAATAAAACCTCACTGCTCTGCGGTCTGACTTAGACCCTCAGAATTCTCTAGTCATCATTTGCTCTGTAAAGAGTCAGAAAGCCAATAATAATATCACAGTAACAACAAAATGAGTCAGTGCTAGTTTAGCTAGTCAGTATGCCATAATAGACAGAGGTAAAAGAAATGCTTTTGTGCAGAACAGGTCTGCAGTATAACGGCTGGAGGGAATAGCTTAGTGTCCTATGTGTCAGGTTTAGAACTGCTATAGTCATAGCAGTGCTGACTAAAAAACTGCATAAAACTCAGTTTTATTTACTGTAGAAGAATGAAAGTCTATGCAGAGGGGGCTTTTTTGCATGAGACCCTAAAAATTGTGGCCATGTCTACGCTTTCTCCCTAAGAATCCCAAGGCACTGTCAATAAGAGTAAGTATTTATGCTAGCCTCCTTAGAAAAAGTCTTCCCACTCCATGTAGAGGCAGCTTGTTCTTGTAGCTTGCCAATATTGTCACCTGCATCTCAGAATTGGTTGCATTTCACAGATGGGTGAAGTGACAGGTAGTCTTCCTGTAAGCAGTCCTCCACCCCAGAGGTGGATGCATTTCAGTTGTGGGCAAGGTGAAGTTATCCCTCTATGTATGTACTGTAGCATAGAAAGGCTTCAATCCTGCCACCCTTGCTCATGTTGAGTAGTGTTTTCCTCCTAAGTCAGGTCAATTGAAATCAGTGAACTACTTGTGGAGTTCACTTCTCAACATACACAAGGCAGGCAGAATTGGACCCAAAGACTTTTTTGGGGATGAAAGAAGATCTGCTATAAATGTAAGAACACATTAGGAAATAAACATTGTTTGTCACAAAGGAAGCAGTCTTTGTCTACTTGGACTGAATTTAGTTTGACTGCTAGATGGATCTAATGGTAAACTTGCTAATCATGACAAAAGCAGAGCAATTAATCAGAAGGGTGCTAGACACAATGTTGGCGTGCTGACTACAAGCAAAGAACATTATAATGCACATTTTTCTTCCCCAGGGAGCTTTTGTGATACCTATTATAGAATCGTTCATTTCAATTACAGCAGGAGAATGGTGCAGTGACATGTAATTCAGATTTTAATTAAGTTGCTAACGATTATGACGTGTGCGGGAGTCTTTGTTTACTTGCTTATGTCATCAAAGTTAGATTTCTGTACCAGCCAGGGGTTTTTCTTTGCTCTGTAGACATACCCTGTGGGACCACACACAAGTAATGGAGGCCTTGTCTACACTAGTTCTTCTGCTGGCAAAACTTTTGTCACTCAGGAGTGTGAAAAAACCACACCCCTGAAGGATATAAGTTTTGCTGGCATAAGAGCTAGTGTGGACAGCGCTGTCACCAGGAGACACTCTCCTGCCAGCACAGCTGCCACCACTTGATTAGGTGGTTTTATTATGTTGGCAGGAGTGCTCTCTCCCGTCCACATCACATGGCTACACGAGTGCTCTTACAGCAGCACAGCCATACTGATACAGCTGTGCTGTTGCAAGTTTTAAGTGCAGCCTAGCCCTGTAACTGTCTCTATCAGATCCCCCTCTGTAAAAGGGGGATAATAATATTGCCCTTCTTAGGGGGCTTTTGTACTTTCATTAGTGTTTTGAGGTCCTTAGAGACAACAGTGATGGTGGCCATATACATTTCTAAATGGAACCGTAAAGGATACTCTTTGTTGAATCCTCAAGAGCAAAGGGCTTTCTGCTGGGTCACTTACAGGAGGACCCCATGTAGGGTGTGGTAGGAAGTCTTTGGAAACTGAAAGTCTCACTATCCAAGTTGACCTCTCCTCCAGCATTCCCTTGGATCCAAAACTGTGTCGCAGGGGACTCCCCACGCTCTGGAGACGCTAGGAGCTGGATGGTGCTTCTCCCTGCCCACCCACCCCCCAGCATGTGACCTTAGGGGAGAACCTCAGAGAGGAACCAGCCAGAGACTCCTGCTAGTAGGGAGCCACTAAAACAGGGCCCACTAGACTTTGCAGACAAAACTGTAGAATGTTCTCCGACTGGCCTGTGCCGACTGGCTGTTTGCTCCAATCCTCTCCTCCCCCCTCACAGTCTCTGCATTTCAGTTTGACTCCACATCTGCCCCTCTCCTTTCCTCCCCTGCTTCCCTTACTCCTCTGCCCTCCCCTTTCATTTCGGTGTAACCTATCCCCTCTTACCACCTCACCCCAACCCCCCCAAAACTGTGGAACTAACATACCATTTGCCACCATTACATTGCTCCTTCTGCTTGTGTATGCTATCCTTTGTCTGTTTGGCTTATAAACTCTTTGGAACAGAGAGCATCTACTACACTGTGTTTGTGCAGTGCCTAGAACAATGGGGCCCCTTTCTTGGCTGGCCCTTAGGCACTATGTAATAAAACACAATTAATAATAATCCTATATTTTAAGAATCACATTGATTCCTCCCCTCAGGATTTTATTCCCTTATGGTTGCAAGTAGCATAAACCAGCGTGACTTGGCTTAGCACTCCAAGCAGTAAAGATGAAAATAAATGTTGGAATGTATGTTTCCCAATATGTTCTTCCCCCTTAAAGTGAGATGAAGCCATGCTGTTGCAATCCACTTACAGATGACAGGTGGATTTTTTTCTTCACAAAAAATTGAATAGCCAGGGGACAAATATCTCCATTTTACAGTTTTACAGCTGGGATCTTGTTTTGTCTAGAGCGACTGTAATTCAGGTTTATGTTCAGATGTTTGCCAAGGTTATGAACTCTGATAAACAAAGTGTCTCTGTCATAGATTTATACATTTTAAGCCTAGAAGGGATGATTATAGTAATCTCATCTGACCTCCTGCAGTTGCGAAAAAGGTTAATATCATTAGGGTGCATTAACAGGAGTTTCATATGTAAGGCAAGGGAGGTAAATTGTTCCCATCTACACAGCACTTGTTAAGCCTCAACATCAAATTTTGGGCACCACATTTTAGGAAAGATGGGGACAAACTGGAAAGAATCCAGAAGACAGCAACAAAAATGAAAAAGGGTTAGAAAACTTGGCCTATGAGGAAAAGTTAAAAAAAACTAGCCATATTTAGTTTTGAGGAAAAAAGACTGCAAGGACACCTAATAACAGTCTTCAAATAAGTTAAGCGCTGTTATAAAGAGGCTGGTGATCAATTGCTCTCCATGTCCACTGATGGTAGGAGAAGAAACAATGAGCTTAACCTGCAGCAAGGGAGATTTAGCTTAGATATTAGGAAAAACTTTCTAATGCTAAGGGCAGCTATGCTCTAGAAAAGATTTCCAAAGGAGGCTGTAGCATCCCATCACTGGAGGTTTTTAAGAACGGGCTCGACAATCACCTTTCAGGGATGGTCTAGTTTTACTTGGTCCTGCCTTAGTACAGGGGGCTGGACGTGGTGACTTCTTGAGCTCCCTTCCAGCCCTACATTCCAGAGTTCTATGAACATGAGATCTTGAAGAAGAATCTTCTGTCTCCCTTTCTCTTGTTAACACATAAGGGAACTCATCAGTGAAAAAGAAATTTCATTAAGGAGATGCTTTTGTCAGAGGAGAGGTGTAAAGAATAACACAGACTCTACACTGGCTGATGAAATTTCATGGGCAGCATATTGTGTGGAGTCCTCTGTCCATAGGAATGATAATGTCGCAGACTTTAGGTTGATAGTACAAGGGAACCCAGGTATCAGTAAAACCAATACATTTTCCCTTGTAAAACAGAGATTTACAAGGCCATATATAAAAGCCAAATAAGAATGTGCCCAGACAAATTACAGAATTACAGAAGGCAATAAAATGCAATAGGACATTGTCTGCCAAAGTCTCACAAACAAGGGTTGAAGAAAATGATTTTTTCCCGAGATTTTTCTAGCAGGATCAATAAATTGAATTAAATTGAGTCTATTGTGAAACTAACAGATAATGGCTTCCGTTCATCTGAGCTGATGACATGGGATTGACTCAGCCAAAATGGAGACATAAGAATTAGTTGTTAATTGGGAGGTGACATAGTGAAAATGACAAAGGCTTGAATTCAAAATATACTATGAACACCAGGTGGATAAAATTTGTGGGAATCCACAAAAAAGGGGAGGGGAAAGCACTAAAACACACAAATGAAGGATTCTCCCCATTTATAACAATAGCAGGTACATAATTTTCAGATAGAAAATATGACTGCTTTTGTTCCATGTTACCCCTAAAATTACAATAACTGAAAGAGACTAGAAAAAACATGATCAAATTTTACATTTCATCAGCTTCTCTGTTTCAATGATGCACTCCCTTCTCAAGCTTTGCAACAGAATGATTGCTGATGATACCAATGGCAGAGCTGAAGCTGAAGAGGCAGGTGTGCCCATAAGGTGATGGGGAAGCAGTCTGACCAAGTTTGCTGGTATTGCTCTCACGTCTGCACAAAAGACCAATCTACACCCTAAAATGGGGATGCAGAAATAACCCTATCACATTCTAAAGTAATTTTAAAAATGTTTCAAAATATGCCATTTCAACTTGTTCAAGTTCTTTTGTTAACACAAGGTGAATAGCATGAAAGTGTCTAGGGTGCTTTACAAAGTTCATAAATTAACCCAAGGTGCTTTGCCCCAAGGAGTTTATGGTCTAACAGAGAGCAGGTCTACATTACTGATTAAGCTGATCTAACTTATGTTGCTCAGGGATGTGAAAAAGACACCTCACTGCGCGATGCCAGTTACAGCGACCCAAGTGCTGTCCACAATGGCACTGTGTCAGTGGGAGATGCTGTCCTGCTGACATAGCTTCCACCTTTTGCCGAGATGGAGTAATTATGCCAACGGGCGAGCACTCGCCTTCACCAGACATGCTACTGTGGCGCAGCCATGCTGATGTAATGCTTCTAGTGTAGACCTGCTGCTCAGACAAATACTATGAACAGGACAACCATGCAGACCCAATGACGTCTGGTGACATTTTTGCTGCAATTAACTTGGGTAGGCTTAGTAAAAATGGGTTTTTAAGGAGGGACTGAAAGACACTGTTTGTCTGGGAACTGGCCGAGTTGCCACCTGCATGTGGCAGCATGAAAAAAGGTTCACAGAGAATGAAAGAAGTAGCTAAAGGAAACAGTTAGGCCAGGAGTGAAAAGGAGGGTAGGCAGAAGTAAGTTAATAAAGGATTTAAAAGTGCTTCAGAACAGATGTTTTCAAGACAAGCAGGAACCTTAAATTCTACTGAGAGCTACAAGAACTTAAAACCAGGCTCTGCAAAGTTACAGTTGTTTCCAAGTAGAATTCCCCTTTCCCCCTAAATACATGAATTAGTTAGGGACCAACTTCCAGTTTTGGAGTAAGTGTTCATATAGTGTATTTTTTCCTCCTGGCTTTTTCAGATGGCATAATTTTATTAAAGTAGAAATGCACACTGAAGTCTGATGAAGAGGGACCCTAGAGATTTTTTTCCTTAATACACAAAAATGAACTAAGGATTTTAGTACTTTGCCCTTAGATGGAGCTCTTGTTCAACAAAGGACCAAGACAGTCCATTGTGATGTGGATTAAAACCACACTAAAGGGAAATGCAGCTCCTGTACAAGGAAGTCAGCTTTAAATAGCTTGTTTGTCCATGCATTTATCTAATTGTGTCTCCCGAGTTCATGAGATTTATGTTAACTGAGTTGGTCTTAGTTCTAGTTCCCATAGGATAGGTGTCTGTGTCACAAGCCAGGGACAAGACAGACAACATTACACAGGTCTAATGGGGGCACACAGAGTAGGCAATGGGCAGTAGGGAGTGGGTAACATATGGGCAATGGGGAGTAGGTAACATATGAAGGTGGGCAAAACTGACAAGTGAAGGTGGACTTTGCCAGTATATAGGGTAAAGGCTGCACTTGGTTTTAGAGGGTGCTCTACAGTCCTACCGTATCCTATAACTAATTTCCTATTAATGACTAACAAGAAATACTTAGAGTTGACACTTATATAACACCCTGCATTCATAGTTCTCCATGTATTTCACAAAGGAAAGTCAGTATTAATTTCTCCATCTGTACAATAGGGATGATCAGTGGCTGGGCAACTAAAGCAAGTCAGTTGGATTTGTGATGCTGAGCTGAGCAATGCCAAAATACCTCTGGAAATCTAAGCTTTACTGCCCATGTCACTTTGCAAAAGGGACCGCCCCTGAGGAGAACTGGGGGAAATTTCTAATCTTTGTTACAAATATCATTTGCACCCCAGTATAGTTAGTCAGGGTTGGTCCTGCTATGAGCCGAGGGTTGGACTAGTTGACCTCCTGAGGTCCCTTCCTACCCTCACCTTCTAAGATTCTGTATCTGTGTGTGGTTATCCTGCCTGAGCGCATAGAGTTAACTCAAAGGAAGCTGAAAGGGGAAAACTCACAGGAAATGACATAGCAAAGATAAGACACATGGGGAAACCGCTTCAAAGCAGTGAAGGTTATAAAGGCTGGGCCATCAATGGAGAAGAAACTATAGTCCAGATCCTCAAAGGTATTTAGCCACTTAACTCCCACTGAAGTCCAATGGGAGTTAGGCACCTAAATACCTTTGAGAATCTGGGCCTAACTGTCTGGCTTCATCCAGGCAGGGATGATTTACTCTTCCCAAGGTGAAATCCTGGGCCCAAAAGCTGTGTTGAACTCTTGCGGATGCTAACCTACAGACAGGGAGGGGGAGAAAGGGTTATCTGACCCTGACCGAGGGACTGACTGAGGCATAGATGCTGTGAGCAGGTCAGTCTGCTAATCCTGGCCAGTGATGGAGGAGGCTGGGCTGAGGGGAATTTACAACACTGGCAAGGGAAAAGGGGTAAATAAGTCCATGCGTGTAAGGTCCTTTAATTGATTTCACATTTGCTCCATATGCTTTGTACCTTTGAGGAATGAATAAAGAATGTTTTCTTTTGAAGATGCTGTTTCTGCATCACTGCAAAAGTATACAGTCACAGGCTGCCGGAGGGAAACCGTTACAGGTGTGAAAGCTGAATCGGGCTTGTGCTGGTACCACAATGGGAACCTGGAGGCTGCAGCCCCCAGATCTAATCTGAGCATGGTTGGACAGCACAGTTCCACCCAAAGGGAGGTGTAGGAAGCCAGATCATCACCTCAGGGATGCAATCGAGAGATGCTAAAGGTGCATTGATTTGCAATGACCTTAGGCAGTTTTGAAAAATGTAACAGGGTAAAATTTTCAAAAACGTCTTAGTCACTTAGGAGCCATAGTCTATACATTGCAAGGTCAAAGATGTATGTCTTCCAAGTCAGAGGTAAAGTTGCTATTGTTATGCGTAAGGTGAATTTTCAAACATCAACTACTCTTGCTAACCACATGTATTAACGGTAAGGATAAGAGAATATTTATGCAAATTACCATAATATTATGGTATTTTAATGTTACGCATTTTAGAGTAGGTTGCACTATCTGCTCTAGCAATCTTAACTGTCTGCCAACACATTTTTGTGGGTTGGAATAAATGGAAGTTGTTGTCTCCAGGGCTTTTAAACCAACAGCTTTCATGACAACAAATTTGTTGTATTTAGGATAATTGGTATTAAGTGCCTAGGACAAATAAGAAAATTAACAACAATGCTTAAGAGAATTTAATTCATCTACACAGGCCGAAGAGGGAAAGATGGAAAATTCTCTATGCAGGCAAGACCAGTTCAGACCTTTGAACTCAACTTGGAGAAATCTCTAGCAAGGCTATAAACATGCAAATGGTATCATCAGAAGCATTTTTTTTTTACTGGATAATCACTGATCCCAACGGTAGCAAACCGTTACTTAGCAACTACCCAGAGCTGATTAACCCTTCAGTGAGTACCACATATACCACACAATTAAAAAAAATGAAATACAGAATTTAAAAAAAACCCAACCCGCTGTTTATAATGACCTGGATGGAGCATGAATTGATTCTTATTGTACAACCGTATCACAAGACAGAAGTAAATTAATTTACTGCTGTCATCAGCAGTTAGATTTTTCCCAGTGAGTCAGCACTCGTCAGAAAAGGATCAATGGATGCTCCAAAGCTACCGGTAAAAGGGAATTAGAACTCATTTGCTGGCAGCTTTCAGCGTTTACTCACATCCAGGTTGACTGTTGTTTCTATATGACACACAAACTCAGGGATTTATGACATAAGCCTTCTAATTTAGCTTTTTTAGTAAAATGGAAAAATGTCAGGTGTTTCCGAAGGGCACATCTGCTGGAACACCTGTTGGGGGTGGGGAATGCTGATTTTAAAACAAAAGTGCCAGCCAGAGAGTTGGGGTGACTGCAGAGCAGCCAGGGGGTGGCAGAGAGGGGACAGAAAAGCTGAATAAGACAAAGCATGTGGAGGACAAATGGTAACAGGAGAGGAACACAGTGCTGGAAGAATGAGAAACACAGTGTATTTTGTCATTGCTTTGTAGGAATGATTTGAGGAAGGCTAGAATCCCTTGCTATATTTATATTCTGCAATACACAGCTGAGGCCCCATTCCTAAAGATATGCTCGTGAATATTCATAGTTTGGGACAGAGGTTCTTAAGCACTGTTACCTGTGTACTAGTTACTGCCGATATGTAATAATAAATTGGCCCCAATTCTTAGTGACTCCATTCCTGTGTTTGGGACAGGAACATGGTGGCTTTGTGTGTATCAGTGTGGGAAAGGGAGAGGCCATGATGGCGTTAAGCCATTGAGCTACCTGTATTTGTGCTCCCTTTATTCTGGGGAAGTTAGGGCTAGTTTAATTCTATGCTCTGCCACCCTGGGCCCCTGGGAAACAGAGAACAGCAGAGTGCTTTGCCCTTGTTTGCCCGCCGGCTCCCTCCTATATCTCCCCCACCCCACTCCAGTCACGAAGGTTGAGAGCAGGGCTGGAGTAAGAAACTTTAAGCCAGTTCTTTTTCAGCCAGAAAGGCAAGGATTAGCTTTCACAGGGGCCTTAGTGTAACTGAGAATTGGACCCCTCATTTCTCCAATTAACTATCAGGATCTGAGCTCAAGATTCTGTTTCTCTTTCAACAGTTAATGATGCCACTGAAAGTACAGCAGGGAATGGTATGCTCTGAACTATTTTAGGTGTGAAGATACCATATGTGATTCTTAGACTATGATTCAGCATCCTGTCCTATTTGACCAGGGAGGGAGAGAGCCAAAGCTGCAAACCGGAACACTACAGTTTCAGATGTCTTCATTACTCAAATCCTGCAAAGATGTCTCGTTTAGCACAGGCATGGAAAAAGAGAGCCCACTATGTTTGTCCTGATCAGTTTTTACATGATAAATATTTTATTCTTTCAAAGAAAGGTTGAAATCATTATTCATGGTTAAGAGCAGTTAAGGGAAAATGATTTAAAAAAAACCCCCAGTCTTTATAATTACACTTTTAAAATTTGCCAGTTTCACATTCTAGGCCAGGCATGTCCAACCCGCGGCCCAGGTCCGTTATGAATGCGGCCCAACAAAAAATCGTAAACTTACAAACTTTATAAAATTGCGACTACAAATACAATTTTAACATGCTATTGATTTATAAGCGAAGAATTTTTGGATTTAACACGTTCTTTAGCAATAAGAGATTCATAAAATCATTCTCAAATAATTTTATTTATTTAAAATTGCCGCCCGTGCGGTTGGTTACTCCGCTACTCTTATCACGAAATAGATGTCTATGCGCATCATGAATACGCCACAGTGCGAACGCTGATTCGGCAATTTTTAGCGGTCGATTTGACATATGTTTCTGGCGATTTGTGCAGTAAATGTAACCAGTGATAATTGATTATATTTCTTGCTACCTACCTTTGTAAACGACAAACGATTTTAGCTGGATATGTAAGTATATATTTGATTATTAACCCTTGCTTTCTAATTTTAAATGTATTTTTTTAAAATCCCAGCATGGCTTTCACAGCGTCTCAAAAGAAGTCCGAACCAAAAAAGAGAAAGATTACAGAAGAAGGAAGATTGTTCAAAGAAAAATAGACAGATGACTACTTTTTTGTCGAGACAAATAATAAGGCAATCTGCTTAATTTGTAGAGAATTTGTGCCATTTTTTTTCCTCATCAGCTATATGTGCGGCCCAAAACAACTTGTCTTTTTTCCAATGTGGCCTAAGAAATCTAAAAGATTGGACACCCCTGTTCTAGGCCTTCAAGGTTGAACCTGTTTTTTAAATTATTTATTGCTTGTTTTCTTTTTTGCATGTTAGATATCACAATGAAAGGCACCATAGAACATTGAGATATAACACTCACGGCAAAGGAAAGTGTGGTTTAAGTTCTTTTAAGGCTCAGGTTATCCAAAGGGATCAGTACAGGTGTAGGGGTTTGCCCATGTGGATTTTCTGTGCTGGACAAGGCCCTAGGGTTGCAGAGGCACTTCTGTATAAAGCACTGTTTTAAGTAGCTTGTGACTTTCCATATATGTGATTTTATATGTGTATAACATTTTATGAATGATGCCTTATAAAATGACAATCAGTTGTTATGTAGCAAGGAGTAACCAAGATAGCCTTAAATGGAAGGCAGAATAAATTTAAGCAGACTCTAGTGTTTTAAATATATTTTGGCTCTAGTACTGTAGGTTCACTTCTTTGTGGCCATGTATGCACATATTATTAATAGTAATATTCACATCTTTCATCAAACAACTATATGAAATATTAAGATCCCAACAGAGAACATAAATAACTATGCTTCACTGCACTCCTTAGAACAGGTAAATTCTGCACAGAAATTAAAGTGATTGATTGTAAGATCATTTGGGCAGGGAGCAGTTTTAGTGACTGTACAATGCTATGTATACTAGCCATTCATTAATAATATAAATATTTTTTTTCATGGAGGTTAAGGATGCTATAGCACAAGATGATGAGAGTCCTTGACTTTGACTGAAGCTTCATTGGAAGTTGCAGATGCTCTGTTCCTTGGAGGATGACATTCTAAGTCATAAAGCAAATCCGTTTCTGAGCTAAGAGGAGTACTAAAAAACTGTAACACTAAATCCCGTCATAAGCATTAGATGACTTCCCCTTCATTTTAAGTTGATATTGGTGTATCCAATAGTATCAAAGGACTAGTGTTCCTTCTATCTGCCTAAAACTTGTATTTAATAAAGAGTTACACTTTATGATATAGTCCACCTCACTCTTCTTTCTCCTACACATTCAAACCATAGTCAGATAGTGTCTTTAAATTAGAGCATATTGAGCATGAATCTAAACGTGCAGGTGTCATTTTACATTCAGCCACGTAGAAAAGTGGCTCATTTTCTCCAATCTTGGCAAAAAGACTATTAAATCAAAACAATTTTGCTCTCTTTTGAAAACGGAGGTCCTAAAGGTCCAAACCCTGTGAAGACCCATACGGGGTGGGGCTGGGGGGGTGTCAATATGGTTCCAGGATAGAATTTGTCTTTGCTTTTTTGTAAATTAGGAAATTACATTAAAAATCCTATATTAAAAGAATAATAAGGTTGCAAAGTCAAGCACTCACAAAGTCGGGAAATGTCAGAATTTGGTTGCCTGTGTAGCCCTAATTCGGCCCCTTTGTATGTATGCATTACAACACAGTCTTTAATTATAAAGATAATTTTCCCCCACACCCAACCCCAAGACCTCTGCCTCATTCAGTGAATAGTCATTCAATATTCCTTTTTATCCTCATTCAGCATGAGGCCCCAGGCCTAGTTTAAACATACACCATCCATCCACCGCTCTGAATATACAATTATTAATTTCCTCATGGGCATTTGTCTTGAGCTTTTACAGTATCTGAATGCTTCAAACATTTGTCTTCAGAATGCCTCTGAGAGATTAGGTGTTAACCTCATATTACAGCAGGCAATGGAGAAACAGATAGCCAAAAAAAAAATAATTTGTCAAGTGTCCACTAATTTTGGGTGTCCAACTTCACACTCCTAAAGCTGGATTTTTCAGAGCAGTTAACATTATTATAGCACTTTTTATGTTCAAAACAAAACTCCCAGTTGCAGAGTTGGCAGCCATTGAATCCAAGCTGGGCACTGAGAAAACAAGTGACACGCATTTAAGGGTTTGTCTGCATGGCAAAAACCAACAAAAAACCAAACCAAAAAAAAAATCTGTGGCAGAGCCTAGAGCCTGATCTACAGACTTAGGCTTATGCTATAGCACTAAAAAAGCTGAGCTCTGAAATTCATCCTGTCCTCAGGCTTCAGAGTGCAAGCTCGAATGTCTACACAGCTTTTTAAGTGCTATAGCATAAGCCCAATTCTGGGCTTACTACCTTACTCTGGGACTGACTACCACAGGGTTGTTTTGGGTTTTTTTTTTTGCCGTTTTAGACACACCAAGATGTTCAGTTGATCACAAAAGGTAAGTGACTTGCCCAGCATCACGTATGAACTCTGTGGCAGAAAGAAGGCTAGAATCCAAATCTCCCGCATAACATTCAAATGCCCTAACTGTGAGACCACCCTTTATTTCTTCAAGCAATTCCCTGCCTTATTCACTACACATCTGCCAACTTCTGCAACAGCCCCTAAGGCAGGAGACCTACAGACAACAACCTCCATCATGCAAACCTGATTCCTCCCCAGAGCACCATCCAGCCTGCATTCTGAATGAGACAGACGTCCTGTGGCGGCAAGAAAACCTCATATGTCATCATGTAATTAAAGATTGTGCATGGGCACAGGGGGTCTGAATTAAGTTTGTAGAAGACGCCTCAATGCTGGCATTTCCTCCTTCAGGTGCTTGAGTTAACCTACTTCATTTTTTTAAAGTAACACAGGAAGCACAGCATGGCTTACTATCTTGCTACTGATCTTTCTCCTTTGTGAGTTCTCAAATTTTTAACTGAAGATATTCAGATATTCAGATAGAGCTGTGTCAATTTGAAAGTTAACCCAGTTTCAGGACATTTAGTACTGTGCAACAGTAGGATAAAAGAAATAAAGATAAAAGTAGGATAAAAGAAACTACCACTTACTTGGGATTTACTCTTTCCCCCTTCTCTCGCGGTGTATGAAGAACTTCCTCTCCAGTTAGTGACAATCGTACTTTCTTATGTTCATGATCAAAAGCTACCAACACATATTCCACCTATTGTAAATAATGAAGGAAAGTACACAAAATGTTAGCATTTAGGACAATTTTTTGAAGTGTTAAACCAGTAGGGAAAGTTATACACAAATTAATATGAGGCCTTGGAATTCTACAGATAACTGATGTTAAATATGTATGTAGCAATGATTACCAACTATGAATGCTATGAAAGGTGCTGCAGAAAAGAAAGTGAATGTTCAGCAGTTATCGGCCATGAGTAAATAATACATTTCTTGGAGCCCGATCCGGAGGAATCCTGAGCGCTTGCAGCTATCATTGACTTTACCAGGAGCTGTGAGTATTCTGAACAGAAGCTCCTAAGGAGAAGTTACTTTTTTTTTTAAATTACAACTCCACGCAAACTGCTAACTGTTAAACAGTCTGAATTATTATAAGTCTTTCTGATTTGGCAGAAATGTAACATGCCATCTCCTGATTTAAACTAGTGTAAGTAAAAATAAGTCACCCATCTGTCCCAAACACTTGAATAAGCAATTTTTTAGACTAATGTGAGAGCATTATTTACACTCCAGAAAATCCAGTTACGACACAGTGACTGTTCAGTTATAATCCTACAAGGAACAGAGCATCTGCAACTTCCAGTGAAGCTTCAGTCAGAGTTAAGGATTCCCATCATCTTATGGTACTGGGTCCTTAACCTCCATGAAAAAATAACATTTAAGGCTACCTTGGTTACTCCTTAGCACATAACAACTGATTGTTGTTTTATGAGGCATCACTCATAACAGCCCTTACCATATTTGAAGACTCTTATCAGGTCCACACTCAGTCTTCTTTTCTCAAGACTAAACAGGTCAGGTTTTTAACCCCTTTATGATTTTTGTTGCTCGCCTCTGGACTCTCTCCCATTTGTCCATGTCTTTCATAAAGTGTGTGGCCAGACTTGGGATGCAGGACGCCAACTGTGCCAAGTAGAGTGGGACAATTAATACACCATGTTAATTCATCCCAGAATGATAAGTCATGTTCATTTTGTGACCGTCTATCACCAACTCAGCAGTACTACCACCTAGCCAGCTATTCCCCATTATGCGTTTGCGTTTTACCTTCCTAAGTGAAGTACTTTATCAAACCACCTTTCTCTGCCTATTTCCCCTCCCACTCTGTCGTCTCTTTAGATGGTAAGATCTTTGGGGCCAGGAGTGACTCTTGTGTTTGTATAGCACCTGACCCAACGGGATTCTGATCACAGTTGGGGTCTGTAGGCACTACAGTAACATAACTAATCGTTCTGATTCCTAACGGCATTCACTTTTTTTTCAGCATTGGAAAATTGCTTCTAAAATTAGTTCAGATCTTTGGAATTACTAGCTACGTTCTATAAAAATATAGGCTTCTGGGCCACCACTATGGTGATTCTAGTCTAAAAAAACTATTGTAGGAGCAGCTCTCTACCTACCTTTGGAGAGCCTGGTATAAGCTAGTGTCCAAAGGCAGTCCATGGAGCACTTGCTGGTGGTGCTTGGACAGAGGGTCATATGATGCTGGGTCCTCCTTCTTGCTTCTACAGGCTATTTATTACAATCACATTAAAGGCGGCTAAAATGCATGGTTAACTTCCTAACATTACTTTTTCCATGTAAGCAATCGTTGTAAATGCAACAGGGAAGTTGATCTTTTGGGAATGTGAGGGGAGATGTCAAAGAGAAACTCTTTAGATTAAGACAGTCCCACAGTGAGGAAGCTTGAGAAATCCTCTCATATAGTGCATACCTGACGGCACAATTCTCTACCATTCTTGGATTTTTTTTTTTTTATTGTGGGGCCTAATGATCAGTTTATGCTTTGACTAGTAACTATTAAATATTCAGAAGACAGGACATGATGTTCTGATTGCACTCACAACCTTAACTCTGCACCCTGTCATTGCAGACTTAACAGTACAACTTTGATTTCTCCTAAGGCAGTTATTTGAAATGTAGTTTTATATATAAAAAATGGCTGCAGCTGTCCCCTATCCATTGATACTAACTAAAGACTTGATGAGACTAATTACATACTTAAAGTTAAGCCTGTGCCTAAGTGCTTTGCTGAATGAGGGCCAGAGTGCTCAATATCTGATAGGATCAAGCCTTAACTATTTACTGTAGTCAGTACTTGGGGATGTCTTAGCAATGACATGAGAATGGCCAGGTCCGACCATTGGTCCATCTAACCTTGTATCCTGTCTTGCGACAGTGGCCAATGCCAGGTGCACCTTTCATTCTTAAGTTCTGTAAACTCTCTGTAAGGTGTGCTATAACTAATAATGACCATCGTGCTTTCAAGTTCTTTATGTCGTCTTGCTCAAGAAAGGATGCTAAGGTAATGACCTGACAGCATAAGCAAGCTTTTCCATTTGTCTCTCATAATGTTTGCACTTGCCTTCCCCAAACAAACTCAGGTGACAGCAGTATTCTCAAAGGGAGCTCGTGTCGCTGATTCCCCATATGATGCCAGTGTACCTGCAATCCAGCAAGTCACTCTGAACAGCGATACTCCACATATGCACAGAGCTCCTTCTCAAGACAATCAAGAACCCTAATTACACTTCCTCTTGATTTAGTGACTGGCAGGTAATAGACGTAATGGAGATTCCTTGAAGGAAGCCTTGGGAAAGCAGTACAGAGGTGTAGCATTGAGGCCCACCTGTTTCCATCTTGACTTCTTTCCTGTAACACTAATTGCAGACTTGTAATAGTAGGTCCCATTGTGGGAGGTCCAGACTTTAGGGCTATCTTTATTCAGTTCATTTCTACATCAGAGGATGAGTGGCACAGCCAGGATCAGAACACAGGAGTCCAGGTTCCTAAATCCCAGGACTGGGTTCACTTTGTAAAATTAGTGTGAAAACTAAAGTGACTTTCTCAAGGTCAGACTGTGCCTTGCTTTATCAGACAATTCATTCCAAAATAGCCCAGCCATTTAAAAATAAGTTAGTTCAATTGCATTTTTGATCTGGGGATCAAGTTTAAGCAGCAAGAGATATTTTCTGCCTGAATGGGGAAGGCCAGCAGGTGTGAAACGTTCTGAGGGTGACCTATGGAGGTGGTGAGTGTGCGGTGTAGTTACCTAACAAGAAGCAGGCTAGTGAAGGACAGAGAGTTTATGCGTTCTCTGCGCCAATCACTGAGTCCTTGTGTTTTCCCATTGGATTGACAAAATGAGACTGCTCATGGTACACCTCTATTCTGCAAGACTGCAGCTACTGGAATATAAAATCAGAGGGAGCAACGTTGAACCTTTGGGCTTTCTTTGAAAATCAGGCTTCTATTTTACAAAAAGTATATGCGTGGCTATAGCTTACAGTGAAGCAAATAGGAACTGGAGATGCTTAGATGTGGGTAGGATGTGATTTTCTTGCTACCAGTAAGAATTGTTATCTAATTTTCAAATGGGGAATAACTGAATAGCTAATAATAAATAGCTGAATTTGGCTTGTAATTTTATAAAGGACTAAAACTGTGTACCTCAGTAAATGGGTATAGACCAGGAACACATGCACTCAGGTCAATGCAGGTACTTCTGATTTACATTGGCATACATGTGAGCAGAATTTTGCCCTCTGGACAAGTACAGGAAATCCACTTGCACTCAATCACTGTAGTCAGGTGACTTGACTGCCTGCCACCTAAATAGTTTTATTTAAGTTGTAGTAAAGAGTCATTAATCATATGCAACATCCTTGCCCAGGAAGGCAGAACACTACAGAATCTGTCAGCAGCATGAAAATAACTCTTCAAAGGCTGGATGGGAAAAAGGAAAGGACAATATGGGGAAGAGATCATTAATCTCTTGGGACCAGAAGCAAAGGAGGTGTTGAAATATAAGTTTGAACCTACAATGCGTGTTGACTGAAACATAAGATGACTTGTCTGTATTAGGACTCTATTGCTATAAACAATTTGAAGAGACATCTGTGACCACAAAAGGGTAATTTCAACTCAAAGAAGTTTTGAGTTCTGAAAACTGTATTGTCCTTGGCAGCTGGATATCTACTATTAGGTGGCTTTCTTACTTTAGCGGGGATAGGTAGAATGATTCCAGGTAAATGCTAGAAGTGCAGTTAGCCATTGTACACCCACCAGGTATATTGGGTAGATCCCTTCTTACTGTTGGGGTTTTCTGCATCATTAATATGTTGCTAGCATACCAAGGTTCAGTAGTATAGTCACAGGGAATGCTAATGTTTATGCTACTGTCTAATATTTTAGATAGACTTCTTAGTCCCATCATAGATGCAGCAGCAGGCAATAGAAAGCTGTCATATTTCTTCAGTAAAATCTTGATTGATTCTATCCCATCTAGTGATGAATGAAGTATGAAAACTTTAGATTAGAGTAGCTGGACCACAGTCTAAATTTGTTTTCACTTCTGCAATATTCACAAAATCAGTGTGTCTTCAAGAGAGTAAAGCGGAAGTGTTATGGTAAAAGGTGTATTGTTAAAGCAACACAAACATGAAATGTCACTCTTAATGGGGTAATGCAAGAAAACGCCTCATTTAAAAACTGCACATTGAAAAGAAACCATTGACAGTCCTTGTTCATTTCCCGTCTGGTGTTCTGTCAATAAAACAAGAAGAGATTTGAGATCACATGTTTCCTGCGTGTGGGCCTCTCTTTCTTATGTGTTCAGAAGTCAGTTTGAACTACCCTACTAAAGCACAGCTTTTCTACTGATTTTTATCCTTGCAGAATTGTTTAATACAAGATGATCTAAAAGAATAAATATAAATAAGGAGAAACAGGAAACACTAAAATCACAATAAAAACAGCCAATTTAATACTTTTACTCATTTTCAATGAGATTAGTACTCAAGAAGGTACTGGAGAGAAAACTTCACTGCTAGAGCTGTCACTATCCAAACTGGTACAGCATAAGGGACTGACTATATCAGCTTCACCGCACAGCCCCTCTGTGTTTTAACCTCAGCTGTGGTACAAGGAGATAGGCAGCCACTGAAATAGGTATGTGCCAACCCATGTAGGGCTTCAAAAGTAAAAATCAACACACTGAATTGTATGCTGCTTAATGCAGCTGGATATTCTCATTATCCACATAAAGGGCCTAAGATTTTTGGAATCCTGCTAAGATCCCTGCCACAATGAGACCTTATGGTAATGCGCATACAGCCAGTGTGACTCTAAAATATTTTTTCCTGCCCCAGTCTTCTACTGGTCAGGCAGGTGCAGCTTTGCATGTTAAATGTGGTCCTCAGTACATTTATCAGGACCTCCATTCCTTTTTCACCTCCAGACTAGATTAACATGTTGCGCTTTACGTGTAGCTACATCTATGTCAAATCCATGACAGCAAACTCCCTCACAAGAAGCTACTAATGGCTTTTGCGACTCCAAAGTGCTCTCTGTCTCAGCCAGTTTCTAGGAAACTAAGTAGTAGTTTGGGGGGAGAGGCGCATAGGCCAGACCTTCAGCTGGTGTACATATGACTCTGGAGAAGTCAATGGAGTATGCTGATTGACCCAAGGGATCAGATCCTCAACATTTTCTACACTGAAAATCTACAGCGGCTAACGTGGTGGTGGTGGGGTGTGCGTATGCAAACACATGTGCATGCGTGCTTACCAAAGGAATTCTGTACTAGGACTAGAGTATTTAAAGACATGGCTCCTCACAGATGATTAATAGATCAAACACCATAAAAACAGACGCAAGTCGTTTAGCTTACTGCCAACGAAAAAAACATGGTCACCGCATTGCTCATCCTCTGCTCCAGTTTCAACTTGGTTTAAGTAAAAGGTGATTTTACATATGGCCCTTTGTAAAGGTATTATAGTGTGTTTGCTACAGCACAGACGTTATTGGTGTAGATATACCTGTGGTGAGCAACCTCAGCAAGATCATCAAAAGGAACCAAAATGTCATCAGACTCATTTTTAAATGTGAGGAAATTAGAATGATGCGGTGTGGGAATAAACACATTCAGTGAAGTAACCCAATCCACAGGAAAAGGAAAATGCCATTTAAAATTCTGTAAACATTTCATTTTTTCTTTGTAAGCTTTACAACTTACCTTTCACATTACAGTGCCTGTGGAGGCTTTCAGCAGCACAGCCACTGTCTAACTCACTACTGTCCCATCATGCATCTATTTCTGTGGAGTGGATAGGGTGGAAGGCATGCACATTGATATACTTACAGGGTATCAAGCTGGCTGGGGCACCTAGATGATGGGGAAGGGAGAGATGGTTTGGGACAACTCAAAGTTTCTAAAGTAACAAGTATATAAACAAAATGTTAAATGACAATGGACTAACAAGACATGAACAGCTTACAACCTAGTTCAAGCCAAGACAGATCTATGTTTCCCTATATGTTTCTGCATTGCGTAGCATTGTGCGATTCTGATTGAAGCCCCTAGGTGCTAACATGATATAAATGTTAATAATCAGACAACAACTAGCTATACTGTTATTGAAATGACAGTCCTCAAATGAAAGGTCTAAAATATACTATATATGATAGATGAAAGGGGGCATAAACATTTGAAAACATAGTAAAAGGAACAAATTTAAAGTCACTAATTACTTAGTTCTGCTTCTCTTTTCTCAACTAGTAATTTGTGCAGCCAAAGGTTAGCTCTTTATCATTTAACTGCAGAAGCAATTGCATTAACAGGTACATACATGAAATAATGGACCTAGAACAAAGAAAAAGAAAAACAGTCAAGAAGAACAGCAATATTTATTTTCCATTAAAGGCTTAGCTTTTTTGGGGGTGGGGGAAGAGCACCAGACATTGCAAGAAGAGATTGTTAAATATATGAATTCCCCTTTGGCACTAGTGCTTTTCCTTGTCTTTCTATGGTTTATGTTTTCCATCACATCCATTTGTATCAGCTTGAGTCTCCAGTACGTGATGTTCCTTTCAAAAACTGAAGGAGAACTAATCATTTCTAACACAGCACACACAAATACTTACAGTATTAAGACTAACGGCTATCATTTCTGTTTTTCATTATGAGTAAGGTGGTTATTTTTAATAGCTTGTTTTTATTTATTTTTTTGAAAAAACATCCTTCTCCAAACCTCTGCTATGGCTGTTTGGGAACATTTGTATTTTTAATGGCTTAATCTGGAGAAACTGTGGCCAACTAGATCGTTACAGTCATATTTTCAAAATCTGTATTAGCAGAGTCCATTTGGAAAAAAATTTCCAGTTACAGTATAAATCAAAAATGACGAGCATCCAGAGGACAGGGGAAATGACCCAACATTACTGAAGACAGAAAAACATTCAGGAGGAAATTGCTCCAGAGTATACAGCTACTATACCGCAGGGGAGCATGAAAACAAATATCTTAGCCATTTTATAGGGAAAATTTTATGCAATGGCTTTAGTGCTGTTATTCAGTCAAATAAATATTTTTCTTTAGGTCAAGTTTGAATTCTGATGTGTATTGTGTGGCAGTACTTTGAACCTGCCTTTGATTATCCCCTCAAAAATGGCCTCTGATTTTCCTCACCCAGTCAGAAGAGCACAAAATTGAAGCCATGTTTCTGGCCTCTTTGCAAAATGTTTAAGTTGATATTGCTGAAATGAGCTGCAAAACAAACATGCTCCTTTATGGGCCTAATTTTACTCTCACGTTTTCCTTGTAGCTTCTCGTTTACACATGTTTAAGTCAGTAGTAACTTCACTGAAGTCAGTGAAAAGTATATTTACTGTTGAAGCTGAAAGACAAATAACTCAGAAAAAATCTTTAGTTATACAGTGGCCAAAACTGGCAGTAAATGTATCTATTAAATCCAAGATGGGCATTTTCTTCTTTGGAATATAAAGTTATATTGCTAAGAGTGCCTCGGAGGAATAAGTTTGCCCACGAAGATTCCTGAACTTCATATGTTACCCTATCAACTTTTTAAGGTCACTTTTACACCTAAGGTCATCACCAATTTAAACCATGGCTTACTTCTGTAGACTAATGACTTGATCAGTATCCTATGATAGCTGGACAGCCGCCTCTGTGGCTTTGGGGATGTGGATGACTGTGAACTACACTGAGACCTCTGGCAACAAGAATGGCACTGTCATTTATGGTTGTCAACTGAGCTAATCTCAACAGAGAAGGCAGGAGCTGAACAGATGCAAGGTACCTGTTTCCCCTCCTAACTGGGCAGAATCTCCTCTAGGACTAACAAAGGCCTGACATTTGTGAACAGTTGTGTTGCTACTGGCTATCGTGTAGTTGTTCTGGAGTTACTAATATACAACACAAAAAAGCTGTGTTAAAAGAACATTATTGGTATTCCACAGTGAAACACTCAAAAGCCAGCAAGTGCCAGAAGCAAAGTTGGCTGTCCAACCTGAATTCACCCCCCTTATGAAGCTGCAATTTACTTCAAGAAAATTTCAGTGTAATTTATAGCACATAATTTACATATGCATTTTTTAATTCCATGATCACATACTATTTTTTCCCTACAGGAATCCCCCATCTTGCTTAAGCCAGTTGGCTCCCCGGCTCTGACTCCTGGCCCAAACATTCCAGCTTCCTCTCCCCACCAGCTATCAGTGTCCTTGCCCAACCAGTGCCACCCTCCCTTGGCTCCCAGTCCCATTTTCCTTTCCCAGCCAGCCCCAGTTTTCCTCCCAACTTCCACTCACAATTTCTCTACCCCAACCCTCTCAGTCCCACTCTCACCAAACTCTTTGTCCCAGTCTACTTCTTTCCCTCCCTGTGTGTTTTTTTTTTTTTTTTTTGTTCCTTCAGCATTCAGATTGGATGCTTTCCTCCTTCACACTGCTTGAGCTCTGGGGGGCTAAGAGGGTGAAGTGTGTCATTGAGTGCCCAGCCCCACCCCAGCACAGAGTAGCTAGGAGCAGCAATTACAGGGAAAGTCCAATTTTGCTCCATAGCCCTGCATAGGAATATGCTCACTCACTCTGTGGGAATGGCACATATACAGTCTGGTCAACACTAGAAGCTCTGAGAGGATTTAGCATGCCCAATGAAGCAAAATATGTTCTCTCCTAGCCTTGTTCTTGGAAACGGCTTAACAGTTTTGACTGAAATTTTTCCCAAAAAATCAGCCTGAGGCAGACACCCAGCATGGAAAATTTCAGCCCAAGTGGCAAAGCTATAACCGTTGACAATAGGGTCTTATATTGGAAAATATCAGGCAAACTTCATAGGCGGTGCTATTAGCTCTACCAATATTTTTATATACGTGTTGGTCTGCAGGGTTGACCAACCTGTACGTTTCATGAGTGTTATACTCCTTTTAATGTGAGTTTTGACCTATTGCAGCACAGCGCCTGCAAAATTAACTCTTTTTTATTAACTTTTTGATTCTTTAGTACAAAGACGAAACACAGAATTTTTAAAAAGCCATATATATATAGTCACAGTTGAAAGGCTGAAATCTTGGCTCCCGATCTTGACTTCAAGATACACATTAGAAGAAGCTGTTTTACATTTTTTAGGAAGCCAAGTGAGTATAACTTGCAAAGACAAAAATGTTGAACTTCATATCAATTTCTCATTCCCACTAAGAGAAATAATTTTGGTTTTACTTAATTCTAGAGATAGGGAAAGTTCATTTGGATGTGGATCATTGGTTTGGCCCAGAATATGTGGTTTGCAAGAAGCCACTGTCTAGAATAGGTTAGCTGAAAAAAGGTTTCATACCGCCCCACAAGCGTAAGACAATCTGTGATGGAAATTCAGAAGAAACTTTCCCTGTAGGTAAGTTGTTCCACAACTGACCATTATGGAGTTTCTTGCCCTTTCCTCTGAACCATCTGGTGGCCAGAGTCAGAAATTGGAGCTGCCATACGGGATCCGATCAGTGGTCCAGCTAGTTAGGTATCTTGTGATCAACATCTAGATCTAAAAGGATCTTTTATCCTAATTCATTAAAAAATATATAATCTTTACCAAATCTGAATATGGAACAAAGACAGCATCACACAAACATACACACACCCCACACCATCCAAACTCACTCCCTCACAAATGCTATTCAGATGCTTTTTGTGTATCTGTTTCTAGCAGGACCATTAGGCCAGGAAGAAGGATTAGTGGATAACAAATAATACTAATAAATTACACAGAAATTTTCTTGAAATCAATATCAGCTTCACAATGACATAGCACTTAAGATCAGGTCCAGTTGAGATTGGTTATTTTAAAATGTGAGACTAAGGATGCAAGTCTTCATTCATCTTCCATACATAATCCAGAACAATGGACTTCTCAGAACATGAATGACTTTGTGAAGTATGAAGAATAAGAGTTGTTATATGTCTATATTGAGCTGGACCCTTGGTAGAACTGTACAGTCAATGGGGAACAATTACTCATATCATACAAGTGCTCTATATTCTTACTTAAAAAAAAATCAAGTGAAGATTAAGATGAGTTTAAAACTAACGAAGGTACTTTCAAGAATTTCTTGTTAATGTAAAGATACACTGGAATTTGTTTCAAATACTTTACCAATTACTGGGGCACATTTTAAGATCAACTCAGATCAAGCGAGAGAAGGCAAATTATATACGGATATGCGAGGCTATCCCAGGTGTCTCTTGTAATCATGTCTGTAAGAAAGCCTTTGAATTATAATCAACAGTGAGCTATTTGCGAACTGTCCGCTCACACCACGCTCAGCCAGAAGTTAAGTGATTAGCTCAAATGACGATCCACATTTGTCAGTTACCAATATATTGCTTTATTTCTTGGTAGTAAATTAAGGCTTTATAGTGAGATTCATACAGTACAGGCCAATTGAAAACATCAGAACCTTTAAAAACCATGTAGCAGTATTCATTCAATTTAGCATAGCCAGCAAGGTAGCAACTTTTTAGAAACACTTACATGTCACTAATGAGACCTTGAGTGCAAGTGGCTCAGCCAAATTCACACCAACCTTGAGAATGGATTCAACAGCTGAGCTCTCCTTGGGGACAGTGAAGCGTATAACCAGCTGGGATAAGATCCTCTGTGCAACCTGTCTGAGAAATCAGCTTCATAAAAAAAGGAAACTAAACTGATGTTAGTTGGCATAAGATGGCACCACTCTCTAACATACACTGATCGGTGACAGAGTGGTAATGAGGAGCTGTAAGAGCTTTTCCCCAAGATCATTTTAGCCCCCACCCCTAGTCTCTTTTGGACAGTGTTATTTGTTATTTAGTTCAGAGGGAACTGAAGGGTACTTAAAGAGTTTGACCATGAGGCGATAATATCCTGCAAGTGAAGAATATGCAGATTGACAAATGGAGAAGTATTATGCACAAGCTAAAGGTCTTTTCCCACAATTAGGACACAATTCACATCTTTGGGAACATCCTGCCAGCTTTGCCTTTTATAAATTGGATGAGCATGGCTACCAATTATTTTCCTTAGTGATTATGTATGTTCTTAAACATGTGGATTTTCACTTCATCTCAGTGACATTATTAATGTTGCCTGGAGACGATGCAGCTACTGTTCTATGAAAACCAGACGGGATGTTTTCCTTCCCACATCTCTCTAGCAAAGACAGTTATAGTGATTGAGCCTAACATACGAACCAGTTGTCAGTCATGTGCAGGGGGGCCTGCCTGAAAATATCATCACTCCTAATGAGCCTGGCTTTCAGATCTAAGGACTGTAAGTGACTTGCCAGAAATAAGTGGGAAGGTAGTTGCCAGAAGACTGTGATGTAAGTTACCATAAAATGATCACATGTTCCTGGTTAAAGAAGGAGACAATGAATAGGGGGCCTCAAAATTGATTGTATTGGCAAGAGAGAGTAGCTGTAAGAGTAACACCTGTTAGAGCAACAGTATCCAACCATATGGGGCAGAGCTGATATTACACTTCTTTACTCAAAAATGGCCATTTCTTCGCTTGATAGGAACCCACTGTCATGGTTGCACAGAATCCATTTCTAATATGGATAATATTCCAAATGCCTCTTTCCCAAAGATGTGATCTGGTATCAGTTTAATGACTTCCAGGTCTTGAAATCTACTATCCATCCTTTACATTGGAAGGCCAGAGAAAACGTGCGTGCTTATGTGTATAAATACCAGAAAATTCCTTACCTAAAAGGAGACTCAGTTGCAATGTTTCCTTGTACCTCTAAAGGAATTAAAACAGGCTCTATGGCAACAATGACTGTGTTACTTTGGAACAGCACAACTACTAGGACTTACATAGGTTTGCCCTTGTATAACCCACTCTGACACACTTCATAATTCCTGAAGTGATGCTGCAGTATCTTAATTCACAGTAGTAACAAAATAGGGTGTGTCAGACCAATTTTCAGTTAAGTGAAATGTTGAATTTTCCCCTTAGTGGCCTGGAAAGGGATATCTGCTGCTTCCTACTTTTCTTAAAAATGTTCCTTCCACTCAAATGCTAGTGACTCTGCTTAGTGGGCCCAAAGACCCCAGTGCATCTACTAGCAGAGGATGCTTCCAAGCAAACAGAAAAGGCCTGTGCTGGACTAGTGGGAGTAGTAGGCTAGCACATTTGTGATCCACATACAAGCTGTCGAAGAAGTATCCCACCATAGACAGGGTTTTCAAATGCACTCAGTGATAGCTAACTCTCCTCCCGTTGACTTTATCTACTTTAATTCAACGAGAGCAGAGCCAGACCAACATTGCACATACTAGAAAACCACACCCAATATTTCCATGGGGACTGCTGGAATATGGTTAAAGAACTTGCAAGAAGATGCTACTTAGACAAGGTGGTGTTGCATCAGCCATGTTGGAGGAATTTTGGGGGTGGGCTTTGAGACAAATAGTGCCTCTGCAGCTTCATTAATGCAGCTGGAGTTCAAGTTGCACCTCAAAGGGAGTAATTATGTGCTATTCCCTTTGGAAAGCTAGTTCAGGCTAGGAAATCAGGGCTATCATAGGAATAGCACTACATGGTGCTGCTGAGTACTCACTGCTTTTAGGTGAAGGAAGACCTAAAAGATCCAGAGAGACCCAATGGAATAAAAAAAATTGATCATTTAAACAAAAAAATATTCTTTTTACGAAACAAACCTCAACAACAACATACAAGCAAGCTGACTCCCACGAGCCCTAGAGAGAAGAGATAGTTACTGTATGTGGGAGTGTGTTTATACATCAACGTTTTAAATGGTTTCTTTTAATCAAGAGGTGCAGGGTGTCCTTTCAGAAGAAAGCGGGGTTGGTGTGCTCAATAATACAGCGCTTGCAATGGCGTTTAACAAAACGCAGGGCGTCAACGGAAACGTCACAGTCCTGCACATTCAGCATCTGCAGGTCAAAGCAGTTCGCAGCTACAATCTGTAGGCCCTGGCCTGTGATGCTCTCACACGACTTCAGGCTCAGGCGCTTCAAGTTGAAGCAATTCAGGGCCAGAAACTCCAGGCCAGTGTCTGAAACCAGAGGGCACTTGCCAATATCCAGCGATTTGAGTTTTGTGCAATTTTTGGCGAGGTACTCCACACCATGGTCCGTGATGCCCTCGCAGCCCCGCGCATTGAGGTAGCGCAGCTTGCTGCAGTACTTGGCAATGTAGCGGATGCCCACGTCCGTGATGCGACCGCAGTGTGCGATGCTGAGGTACCGCAGGCGCGACTCCAGCTTGGCGATCTCCCGCATGCCAAAGTCGCTGACGAAGCGGCAGTCGCTCACACTCAGCTCCTTGATGGATGTGCAGTAAATCATCAGATAACGGAGGCCTTCATCGGTGATGCGGACGCAGCGGCGCAGGTACAGATGGGTCAGCTGAGTGCAGTGTGCGGCGATGGTGTGCAGTCCTTCGTCCTCAAGCACAAAGCAGTCTGTCATGTCCAGATAGCGGATAGAGATCTGTTTACCATGTAACGGAGACAGCTTGATGGAGGCTTCACGGGTCAAACTAATGCATGTCACTTTGGAACAGCCTACGTGGAAAACCATAATATTAATAGGTTGCAAAGCAACACGTCTGGCAGGATAGGGGAGGTTAGTGTGTAATTGCTGACCTCAACAAACTGCTAGGTATGCAGGCATCTCAGTGCTGCCAGAGCCCAGAAAGTACCGAGACAAAACAGATACTAGTCCAGGTTCTGTCATGGCAGTCATTTACACAGGGTAAATCTTAAATAACTCCACTGAAGTCAGTAACGCTACTCCAGTAATTTAAACAACATCGGAGCCACAGAAGTGGAGAAGAATCCCATGCACAGCTACAGACTGGGGACTGATGAGCTAGGCAGCAGTTCTGCAGAAAAGGACCTGGGGGTTACAGTGGATAAGAAGCTGGATATGAGTCAGCAGTGTGTCCTGGTTCCAAGAAGGCTAATGGCATATTGGGCTGCATTAGTAAGAGCATTGCCAGCAGATCGCAGGAAGTGATTATTCCCCTCTATTCGGCATTGGTGAGGCCGCATTTGGAGTATTGTGCCCAGTTTTGGGCCCCCCACTACAAAAAGGATGTGGACAAGTTGGAGAGAGTCCAGCGGAGGGCAACAAAAATGATAAGGGGGCTGGAGCACAAGACTTATGAGGAGAGGCTGAGGGAACTAGGCCTGTTTAGTCTGCAGAAGAGAAGAATGAGGGGGGATTTGATAGCAGCCTTTCACTACCTGAAAGGGGGTGCCAGGGAGGATGGAGCTAGGCTGTTTTCAGTGGAGGCAACTGACAGAACAAGGAGCAACAGTCTCAAGTTGCAGTGGGGGAGGTCTAGGTTGGACATTAGGAAAAAGTTTTTCACTAGGAGCGTGGTGAAGCATTGGAATGGGTTACCTCGGGAGGTGGTGGCACTTCCATCTTTAGAGGTTTTTAAGCTGCGGCTTGACAAAACCTTCGCCGGGATGATTTAGCTCAGGATAGTCCTGCTTTGAGCAGGGGGTTGGACTAGATGACCTCCTCGGGTCCCTTCCAACTCCTATTTTCTATGATTCTATAAGTGTGGTTTTATCCATGTCCTAAATGTTAGGTCATATCATGGTCCTAAATTTCCTTATATAGGGACAGATTCTGATCTCTGTTACACCTGTACACTTCCAGTAATGGTTTTGGACAACAGGGGGGGCACAAGTAAATCAATGCACACTGTTCTCTGGGCTGTGGTGATCTCATCACTGATGTCTACACTGCCCTGCAGCATAGGTGCTGGAAATAAGTGTAATAGGGGCTGCACTCCCTGGCTTGAAAAGGTTTCCATTATATACAGGGCTTACCATTTGGTTCACTGGCTCTCAGCACCCCACTGTACATATTGTTCCGGCACCATCTGCCCTGCAGTGCGGCCTACAAGTGCGAAGACTAGTGTACACTGAAGTGCTGTGCTTTATCGCTCCTGTGCCAATGCTGTGGGTGCAAATTAACGTACTCCTCTTCTGACAGGGATGTTAACGCAAGCAAGGAACCTTTCAATTTGTGCCCGCAGTGCAAGATGGGGGAGTTACAGCACAGCACGTTGATGTGCACTGCTAATCACACTCCCGTAGACCAAACTGTACGGCAGTGTAGACATGCCCCTAGTTGGGTGTTCCAGCATCAGAGGCCATGTTACTGTGAAGCACTGGAAAACCCCCTAGCCCAGATGGGCTAATGTTTGGGGAACAGAAATGTATTGTCTGCCTGGTTGATGTAAATCATGCTAGTAACCAAAGTGGCACCCATCTAACCATTGGATGGCAATACGTCTGTATGTCATGGTATCTTCCATTCAAACAACATGCCCCTTGAATGCACAGAAAACCTGCAAAATGGCATGCAGCACTCGAACGCTAACCTTCCCCTCTCCGTTGTGATTCCCTCTCAAAGTACATTATATTAAGCAGAGGACTTTTTTGCTCTTATTTTCCACAATAATAATAATGCAGAGCACTAATCACCAAGCCAGCCAGCCAGTGGACCAAACCCAGAGATACCAGGAATTCAGCCCAGGGACCCGCTTCAGACCTGACATAAACAGGTGCAGTTCTCCCCTCCTCTCCTTGTCAGGGTCATGGGGAAGAAAGGAGTGTGGCGGAGGCAGCATGGCTCTTCCCTGACAGAGGGCTGGGCAACAGGAAGAAAGCACCAAGTGTCACCCTGAAGCACATTAACTCTGCAGTGACAAGTCTGGCCTGTTTATGGGCAGAGTGTTCCATTCTACAGCCTTTGGCCAAGGAAGACAAGACAGTGTAGCACAGGCCCTTTGGGAAGAGAGGAAAGCAAAGCAAGAAAATCAGTGTAGCTGCCAGGATGAAACAAGCAAAGCAGGGAAATTAGGGGGGCATCAGAGCTGTAGGAACCTCAAATGATACACAATTTGGGTGGTTCAGGGTCAGAAAAGAGAAACAAGACTATGGTGACCAAAATCTGTATTGCCCAAATACATGCTGATTTGGACAGAAGAGGGTCCCACTCTCAAGTTCAGAGAAAGGTTTATAAAAGTAAAAGTTTCATTACAAATGAAACTTTGAGAAAGAGAGTGGGTTTCTTCTCATGGATTCCAGCTCAAATGATCCTTCTCAAATACATAACACCAAGATTTTAACAAAAATGCCAAGTTTGATTTATGCATTCACCATTCTAGGTTTACAGTATAAGTTTTGATTTAGACTTTTGTTTTGGTCAAACACATGCAATGTTCATCAGAAACTGCACACAAAGTGTAAGTGGCAAGTACCGCACAGCACCTGGGAAAGCCCTGGGACCTTGAGACAAGGGGAACTGTTTTGATTAGCAACAATGTCCTCAGAAAATCAATATCACTTTCTGATATCCTGGTTCAGGTCCCTGCAGATCATGGTGTGATTTATAATGAGAACGAATGATCCAACCTGGAAGACTTAGAATACAGAGCACCATCAAGATCCTTTTATATATACACACATGCGCATGTGTGCGACAACAGAAAATGTAAAAAGGGCCTATTCCTCCAGTTGGGTCTATCCAGGTAAATGCTGGCAACCTGGCAGATACCCATTTATGTGAATGCAGCTTGGTGTGAGCACAAGGATCTGTCTGCACAGATTGGACTGCAGGATAGTGGTATACATCTGGACTCTTTACAAACAGATTAGGATTTATTTTTAAAATTAGGATAGTTAGAATGAAGATCTTCAGATAGAAAGGGCAGAAAAAATGCTGCCTGTTGAATATTTGAGAAAGCGGGGCATATGAATGATTAATGCACTTCTGAAATGAAAATGAAAAGGTTGAAAGTCTCCCTGAAGGGCTGGATTTACTGTATATGACCATGTGATCACTGTTTTGACAGGCTCAGCATCTCCTTGTTGTCTAGTTACTTTGGCTGCAGCATACTGTATTTGATAGGAAGGGTGTTCAGAATGGTTCCACCAGAAGAAAAGAGTTCACGTTGATTATATGACTATTTTTTTTTAAATGAAGTGACGTTTTTCTGGGTCTATAACAATTTTTCTGTCCCAAATAATAAAGATGTAAAACCAAACTCTCATACAGCAAGATTTTTCCATAGAGGAAATGTAACTAATTTAAAAGGCAGGAGAAACTTCCAAGTGGATTGAAAGAACCTTGGCCAGCATATGTTAGATAATAGTTTGCAGTCAAGCTCAAACAGCTCCTGGAGTTATTTGAGGCCTGCTCATAGAGTGGATATTGAGACTTATAGAATTTATGTTGTGGAAAACTCTGATAGTTAAAAGGAAATGCCTGTTTTTGATGTTAAAAATATTGATAACTTATCTGTGCCAAAGAATAGCCCTTAAGAACAAAGAGATGGTTATCTTTGCCTCTAGTAAGAGGGAATCTTTCTTGTGGAAGTGAAATTTGTTGAATTAGTTAGGTTTTCCTTTGGGTCAGAGATCCAGGCTTTCACAGTCATATTGATAGATCATTTACTGTAACCAAGACTGTCAACATCTCTGTTATATAACACAGCACACCCACCCAGGTTTTCAAGCTTGTTATTACACCACACGTCATGGCCCAGGGAGTTCTGGAACCATCCAAATGTGTAGGACTAAGACTTTTTGTTTCAACTGCCCCTTGTACTTAATCATGAAGGAATCTCATTACTTTTGGCTAGATTTTCACCAAGAGTCTGTCAGAGTTCAGCTAGATACATTAGGGTCAGAGAGAGACTGCAGCAATTGGAGCTGCCGGGAGAACATCTCAACCAGAAGTCCTCCTGGAGGTTCTCAGGCAGCACGCCCTGGTGCGTGTGCTGCACCAGCCTCGAAGAAGGTGCATTCTCACATCTCTATGCTCTACTAGTGCCTCTCTCACTCTTGGCCCCTTACAGGCACTTTTTGTCCCATAGGCATCCTAGGGGAGAAAAGCACCAAAACTCCCCATTAGGATCTCGCTTTGTCCCTCTGCACAGGCTCGAGAGAGGGGAACTACTTTGTGCTCTCTCCCACTTGTACACCTGGCGGACAGGCTGGCCTGGCTCTTAGGCATCGCTCACACGGAGCTTCACATTTGCACAGCACTCCTCCGTGATAAAATGGTGCCGGCAGCGGGATGAGAGCCCGAGCTCTGCTGTGGCTCAGAGCTCTGGGGGCTCCCCACCACTCACGGTGGCTGAGAGCTGAGGGGCCCCCACCACCCAGGGGACCCTGCTGCCTGCATTGGCTCAGAGCTCTAGGGCCCCTGCTGGCTGAAAGCTTCTGCCTCAGTGCCCCAGGGCTGAAGAGCAAATCCATCCCTTCTGTGACCTTAGTGACATCATCTTATCCTTAATTATAACCCCCGTCCCCATGTCATACGTAGGTAATAAAGGCAAAGAGGCTAATAGCTTCACGTTAAACAACATAATTGTATCTTAGATATGATGCTGCCAACTGGTCAGGCAGCTCCCCTTCACCTCCCTTTTAAAACCTCTTTCAGTTACCAAGCCCAGTCTTGTTTACTTAGACTATTCTGGGAAAACCATGACATTAACTGTCAAATGGTGTTGCCAAATGCACCATTTCTCCTGCTTGTTTGGATATTTCACACAGCCACACAGCAAAGAAGAACATCAGAAAAACAGGAATATGTGACTGGAAGGCCACAAAAATTGGCAGCAGGACTCGGGCTTCTTTGGAAACCTCAGCCTTTGCCAGTTACAAAAAAATGAGTTAAAAGTAGCTTCCTGTTTTGCTCTTTCCTTTAAAGGAGTTGGGCACCTAACTCCTTAAGGCTCTATTGTGTCCTTTTAAGGGACTTTCCAGTCATCTGGGATTCTCCAAGATTACAGTAGGAGTCACTCTAGCGTTCTAATCTGTGCTCTCAGTTCACTGCACCAGGAGACACGTGTGGTCTGAGCAAAGGCTGCACATCCAATTCATTGAATGCTTTTCCTTTGTTCTTTGGTCTAATCCTGCCCCGCTGAATTTAACTGGAATTTTCCTCTTGATCCAGTGATGTGAGGATTGTTATGAAGGCTTCTCCCCAAGGAGACTGATGAGTGCCATTTGAAAAAAAATTATTAAAGCAAAGTTACAATAAAACATTAACATACTACATCATACATTACTTATTCAGGATCAGATTAATATTCAAAGAATCTAGCTGGAGACTCCAGCTTTCTGGCCGGGGAGCCCTCGTCCTCTGAGTACACTAAAAAGGGTGACTAAATTACTAAATACCTAGCCTCCTTTTGGCGCTTCTCTTGTGCACATACTTGGTGTGAAATCATTCCCATTACAAAGACAATCCACATTTTACTATCCCACAATTCCATGAGGGGGTCACATTTTTCCAGTCATGTGCAATACAATGTCTAGCTGCTAACAATAAAAAAGAAATTAATTTTACTGGCTCCGTTACTGGAGCATTAAGTAAGCAGGTCAGGGGATCTTGGGGAAGCTGGCATTTTGTCATAAGATGAATATTTCCTTCAAGTGGTCATAGGGTCACAACTACCACATGTGCAGTATGCTTCCCTTTCCCCACAACCTCTCACGGAGTGCCTCTCTAGTAGCACAAATATGATTGCTCTTTACTAGAGTCAAATGCCATCTATACAATAATTTATAAAGATTTTCTTTATGAGCTACACAAATTGCAGAGGTATATCCCATTTCCCATTAATCCAGATCAATTTCTTTGTCCAAAACTTTCTCCTATCTTTTCATCTGGGTTTATTCCTGTCAATGCACTTTTCAATCAAAATTGTATGCATGTTAGAAATTAAAACATTTTGTTTCAGCTTTCTCCTGTGTTAACTTCTCAAATATTGTTAAGGTCTATATAGAGTTGCCTCATATCCAGATTTCACAATAAAATGTTTGACTTCTAAATATTGAAAATATAGGATCTTATTATTTACATTATTACATATCTCTTGGTCTGATTTCAAACCAGGACCCAGGAACAGTTGTTCCGAACTGAGTATTTTCAGCTCTTAACTGAAATAAATAGTTACTTCGATATTTCCTAGGGATAAATTCCTGATTATTCATGCAAGTAGATAAGGGAGAGGGCCACTGAAACAGAAATTTAGAAATTGGTCCAAAGCTGCTACTGTGGTCTGGATGAAAAGGTAATCTTTTTATTTCTGATCACTTAAATTTCTTTTTAACCCAACAATTACTATGAATAGCAGCTCTATTTGAGCTCCAGTCTTGTTCTAGTTAAACGCAGAGTTTGGATGGTCTGTTGTTTACCCAGTTGATCTAGTATTTTAATTGTCATGTGACGAGTGCTATTTTTATGTCACGTAGAAGGAACATGTCCTACAGTAACAATCCTTACAAAAATAAATACGAAGAAACTAGTGGTTAACCTCATTTTAAATTAGTATCGTGCTTTTCCTCCCAAAGCATTTCAATTACATACACATTCTATCACATACCTCTGGAAAAAGGGGGAGATTCTGGACTAAGGTTCCTTACGTCACTTTCCATAAGTGTAGAGATTTAACTTGATCTTTAATATTCATACAGTGCAGACAGGACCTGCACTTTTAAGGTCCACCCATTAGACTTCCCCTGGCTAAACTGCATGGTATTTGTGTTCAAATAATCAAATCAGGTGGACTAAGTTCCCCATGAAGAGATTAGAATCAGTGGTATAAAATTGCCCCTGGTGTGGCTCCAGTGACTTCAGCTGAATAAAGGGCTCTGGTAGCCAGAGTGGATAGCTTAGTGGCCTAAGCAGCAACTGTAAAATTCCCATAGTTGCTAGCTTTTTGTGCTTGCACACACATGCACAATAGTATATTTCCCATACGATGCAGTGAAGTGTGTGTTGAAAGGTAGAAATGTGGGTGCATGTGGGCTTGAGAGACGCAGTGTTGCCCACTCTTGTGATTTTATCATGAGTCCCACAAAGTTTTGTGTTGAGCATAGGCAGCTGCTTCTTCACCTATCTAACTAAAATTTCTAATGGATGGAAATCAAGTACAATTGATTATTGCCGTAATCCTACTAGGAGCTTTCAAGGAAGCTGATAAGGATAAAGTATCATTTGTTCGTAATATGATCTAGTCACCACCAAAACAATATGGAGGCATTTTTTAAAATGCCTGAGCGGTGAGTTTTGTTGGATATTTGCAAAGTTAAATGTAAACCTCCTAAACATGTAATTTCCTGGCATTTTCATTTTGTAGTTGTTCCCATGATAGTGTGTGAGTTTTGTGATTAAAATGAGCATTTCATAATAGAATGGGCACCTGACATAATCTTCAGAGAGAATGTGAATATAAATTCAATTATTTAAAAAAGTAACATTACACATATTTATCTGGGTGTAACTATGTCTAGAAGCCACAGAATTCAAAAACTTTTACCAATGTTGCTATGAATTATTACCACTCTTCATCTACTTATTTCATCTGAACTCCTCGATCTTGGTCTAAGTTCTACTCTTAGCCCATGTCTACACTACATAGTTTACAGCAGCGAAGCTGTACCGATGTAGCTGCACCACTGTAACATTTTTCATATAGCCACTCTATGCTGACGGGAGAGAGCTCTCCTGTCAGCATAATACAGCCACCTCCACAAGTGGCGGTAGCTATGTCTGCGGGAGAAGCTCTCCCACCGACAGCACTGTCTACATCGGCACTTCTGTTGGTGTAACTTATGCCACTATGGGGTGTTTTTTTTCCACACAGAAGTTATACCGACAAAAGTGGTAGTGTAGTCAAGCCTTTACTTGCGCTAGTGTAAGTCTACGCACATCAGTGAAGTTACTCTAGCTGTATAATGATGTAACTAAAGAGAGAGAAGAGACCAAATTCTGCTGTCAGACAATCTTTTATGCTGATTTAATATCAGTCTCTTCCTGCCCTTTTGGAAGTCTCACTTATTTGGGTGCAAGAAAATTTTCATCTGTATGTCTGGGCATTCGCAACAGTCCAGCCATTTTTAAGTTTAGTATGAAAGTGTTCTCTCAGATTTTCATAGACCCTAGTTTTCCTTTCCTTCTGCTTTCATTTTTAATTGTAATTCTCTTTAACTCCACACAGCATGGTGCATATTATGTAAGAAGATACTGTAAAATAAAGTTACACTGTATTGTTCTGAAAACATTTTAAAATCCAGTTTATTTTTCAGTACCTATGGCACTCAGGCCAAATCCTGAAGTCGTCCCTATAGTAAAAGATCCATCGGGTCTGATTCTGAGCTCAGACTGATGAGATTTCATTGGCTTTAATTAGTTTAATCATGATTTATATGAGAGAGTTAAAATTCCACTGAAATCATTATTCTGATTCTGCTCTGAGTAAAGGTTGAAAGCCTTCAGCTTCCATTAAAATTAGTCAAAGGTTAAGTACTCAGGACCTCACAGTTTCAGGCCCTGCGGTAGGGCCTATGTTTACTTTTGTGGATCACTCAGTTCAGACAGTGGAAAAAAAGAGACTTTTTCCATTTCACATGAAATGGTTCCTTGAAATATTGTCAACTACTTATGTTAACCAATCAGCTCTGTGTAAGCTCGAATGCTTGTCTCTCCTCTCATCAACAGAAGTTGGTTCAATAAAAGATATGACCTCACCCACCTTGTTTTTCTAATATCCGGGGACCAACATGGCCTCAACAACACTGCATACCAAGCTCACAGAAACAGCGAAGTAGCCAGAAACTGTTTATACTGGGTAAAAAAAAATACTTTCCATGTGGGACTTGCCTGTAAACTGTTACAGATGACAGGGTTTCCTAATGAGCTATTACAGATGAATAGGCACTGTAGAAAAAGTCCAATGCCGATTCACATTTACTCACAGGTAAATCCCAAACTGCTGTTTCTCGCTTAGTCTAAATGAATTCTTTAGGATGCCCTCTGCAGGAATCCTCATGGTGCCGCTAACACTTTGAACTTCTACAAGCATCTTACACATCTTGAACTGAACCAACTTCATAATTTCAATCCCCAGATTGACAGAATGACAGTAGGGAACTAGCTGTGTTAATCTTGCAGAATCAGCTTCTGGCGTCCAAGAACTGGTGCGGAGTTTCATCTTTAGCACTAGAGAAGTTTTCAAACTAATCAGCTTTACTTCAGTTTTCACAGTGAGGTAAGCAGATAAGGCCGGTCTAGTGCTGGGTAAGAATTTTAACGAGTCTTGCCTGAGCTGTGTACAAACAAGAATATTTCACACACAGCATGGCATAAAAATACAGACTTTGGACTGAGGGAGATATTTCAAAAGACATCCAATTATGAGGAATGTCGATACAAATGGTACTGTCATGAACCTCCTGGCTCTTTGGGTACCTTCCTTCCCTCCTGGCTAAGCTGAAGGAAAGCATCTAGCCAGCAGAGGGTACTGTGTTAACCAGTTCAACATCCAGTCAGTAGAGGGCACCACAATCCCCAGAGTACTGGAAAAGGAAGCCATATTTCAGGTTAGCGGGACGCAGGCTCAGTGGAGTGACACTGGCAGTGGCTGCATGCAGAACAGCAGCAGGCTAAAGGCCAGACAAGGGTATGTCTTCACTGACAGCGGCAAATTCGTTGCCGTCAGATCGATTTCTTGGGATCGACTGAGCGGAGGCAAAGACTTGCTCAATGGATCCGGAAGCCGATTGAATAAAACCATCTTCAGAAAAAGAGTACCACTGTGTCAACGGGAACACGTTTCCCGTTGGTGCAGCGTGGTGAGAGGGTACACAGAATGGACTTTAGGAAGTCGACGGGAGAGACGCAAGTGACAGAGAGTAGCTTGTGTCTCTCCTCTCAACCTCTGCTGAATTTGCCGCTATGTGTAGACCAGGCCAAGAAAACGGTCTCCATCCTGTTGCTGCACTGTGGCACGCTGCTGGCAACAGACTGCCAGTCTGAAAGCAGGTGTTGCAGGGAAACAGAACATGTCAGTGGGGCAGATGGGGCCCCAGCAAGACACTTTATCTTCATACCCTTTTCCTATCGTAACTCGCAGGCTATGTCAAGAGCCATGGGTTTTATCTCTGCTGTATCTGTTGAAGCCCTGTGTTTGGGACATTTGCCCCATTCATTTCCGTGGCTCTCATAAAATAATCCTCTATCTAATTTGAAAAAACATGAATGTTCAAGATGACCAGTGGTGGGCCAGATCCTATTGACCCTCGTACATGGAGCGTTTGCAGAGCTTGCTTCCAAAATCATGGTAACAGAGCACCCTACCAGATACCAGAGAAGACTGGTGTATCAACACCCACAGCTACAGTACAGCAGCCTCAGCACATACCCCCAACTCCACTACCCCCTTGTAATTTCTCAAGTCTGTGGCCAGGTCTATAAACTTACATCAGTATAACTATGTCACTCAGAGGTAAGAAAATCCTCCCCTCCTCTCCTCTCCCCTCCCCCCCGAGTGATGCAATTAGACTGACCTAACCCCTAGTGTAGTCAGTGCTATGTCGATGGGAGGGTTTCACTCATAAAGAGGATGGAGTGTGCACTCCGTGCTGTAGTGGGCTAGCTGTGCTGGCTAATTCAGAGGGAGGAGTCTTGGGTCTGTCTTGCCCCCCTGAGAGAGGTGAACAATTCCTGCAGTACAAAGACTGCCACTACACCCTGTGCACTGATACAACATGATAAGGAGTATTAACACCTGGACAGGAAAGACAGAAGGGAAAGGAGGAGTGGCTTTTCTTCTGAGTGCAGCTACAGGGTCCAGGTTATGATCGGTCCCTCTGTGCCTTATCTCTCCCTTTGCACTTCTGCACAGGATTTGCCTTAATCTCTCAGCCCCAATTATTTAAATATTTTCCCTTACCTGACACGTCCAGGTGCTCCAGGTTTGGACACAGTGACACCACATCAAAGACTGCCTCATTGGAAATGTTGTAGCAGCCCGACACCTCTAGCCTCCTCAGCTCTGGACAGCACTGGGCAATGGTGTAGAGTCCTCTGTCTGTGAGCCGCCTGCACCCACTAACAATTACCGTCTCCAACATGAGACATACGTTTGGCGTGTCCTGACAAAGCCTCCGGGTCAGCACTTTAAGAGCCCTGTCAACGTTGATTGTCTCGCCTGTCAGGCGAATAGTCCTCCAAAGCCGGGGGTCCCAAGCAAGGTTGTACCAGCGGCGACACACTCGTGCACAACGGCACAACTGGTTGGTAGGCAGGAAAGAGAAAATCTGGATCATGGAGTGGTCTGGGAGGCGGTCTATGTTGGCCTGTTCCTTCTGCTGTCTGGACGCCAGCCGGATAAGAGGATGAGTAAGGCGGGTTGGAGGAGGTGAATGGACCATAGCAACAGTCTCCCCGGTGACTGATGACGAAGACGTGGAAGATCCTCGGCCATTCTGGAAGCTGTGTGAATTCTGCGGACATATTAGTGCTGGGCTGGGTGTGCTGAGCGTCCGCATGCTCAGGTCAGAATCTGAAAGATACCAAAGCACAGAACAGTGCCCTTTTATAACATGTGCTGGAAATTACCGTGTTTCTTCTGAAAAATAAATGGACCCCTTTAGGCAGCCATGTCCCATCTACCAATATTGCAGGCAAGAAATTCTGAGCACAATCAATGGCACCTTTCTGAGACACCTGTGGCCACTGTGATTTGCAGGGGCAGCCAGGGTCAGTAGTTAGACATCTAAATGGACTCAGTCCGTCAGCAATACTGGATGCCCTTTCTGAAAATGTAGCCCATGGTGTATGATCCCTCCTGTCCCATGCAGCAATAAAACTGCACTGTAAAATATAATTGAACACACACACACACACGCATGCATGCCAGTCTTTCACTGCCGAGTGGAGCAGTGTGACACTTGGTGGTTTCAGTTCACAGGGATTCATTTCCTTCAGTTTTGGTTCACAAAGTTTCACATCTCCCGAGCTTTGCTTTAAGTTTCCATTTGGTTCAAACCCTGAAAATCAAAGCTGGCAAGTTTCACTGCGCAGAGGACCAGAAATCAGGAATTTTGACTGCAAGTTCTCTCCTGCTTTGTTGCTGCTTCATGGAAGAAGAGGACAGTGGCTCAAGTGAAGTTCATTGGGAGACATCACTAGCCCACCTGCGTGCTCTAATAGGGCTGTAGGTGCCCGGTAGGCAAGTCAATGATAATTGAGAGCATTGATTACACCATTGTTTCTCCACCCTGAGTTCTGAAGATTTCGGTATGTTTCTGACTCTGCGCTCCTGCCGGTTATCAACACATCTTGGAGAGAGACTTAAATTCTTCAAAGGTTTGTTTAAAAATTGTAAGTTACATCCCACAGTGGCTTGAATTTTCAAACTTGCACTTGTAAAGTTAGATGCCTAATTTCACGTTTAGACATCTATATGAAACAGCCAGAGATGCTGATTATCCTGCTGAAGTCAATGGACATTGTGAATGCTCAAAACCTTTGAAAATCCAGCCACTTAATTAAATGCCAAAATATTAACTGGGGGTGCAGGGGAGGGTGCTAATTTTAGGCCTTCTATGTTTGAAAATGTTGTCCTTTTATTTTATGGGTGCACTTTCTGCTTGCCATATCCTCTTACGTATGTGCAATAATGGGAATTCCAGATGTGCCTCCCAAGTAGAGTATACCCCCTACACCTAAACTTGATATTCTTCATCTTCAGATCTGCTCCATTTTTGTGATGCTGAAGCCTCCACATACACACCTACATCCCCCAGAGTAATTCAGAATGAGATCACAGGATTGTGACCTCACTCAGACATGAGAGCTAAGAGAGCTATTACCATGCTACTGAACCCATAATGGAATTTTCTGCTAGACTGCGATTCTTCTGGCAGCTTAGTGGCACATTTTACTGCAGTATTTCAGGATCATTGTTCATTGCATATCTATGAGGGGGCAGAAAAAGCAGGTGAGTCTCAGAGCTTTTTTCCAGTAGGAACGTGGAGAGCCTTTCACTTGAGTTTAAAACTCGAATAAAGCACTCACTGAGGGACTTAAAGAATTATCTAAACCCCCAGCAGCTTTCTAAAACTTCTACTCTTGAATATTTACTAAGTGCTAGGCTACAGTTCAAGTCATTCTAAGAGGATTTAAGGACAGTATGGCATCAGTGAATACAATTCCAAAAGGGCAAATTAATGCACACGTGGCAATTTTCAACATTTTCTCTCCAACTTGATAACTGGGTGTTTGATATGGGCACTTTTTTCAATGCACAGTTGTTTACGGCCCTAGAACACATATTTACATTTTGGTGACCTTAGAAAGTCAAAATTTACAAAGCAGCCCTGCACTTTTCCCCTTTGACTACCAATGCTTTTGTGCAAAACACTTTTTATTATAGCCTTGCTCAGAGCCTAAGGATTGTTTGCTGCCATAAAAAAAAAAAGAAGTTTCTGAATGGTCATAAAAATATCTCCGAGGAAGGCTTAGCCAGCAGCAGAACTATAAAAGCTAAAATGAAGCGGGGGAAGAGAGGAGTGTGCACTTTGGGGAATTTTGTTATTCCATTAGGAATCTCTGTTTTATTTTAATACTTTTTGTTTTTTATTTTCTTCCTGACCTGGATTTTTCAAGATGCAGCTTCTCTCTCTACATTCACAACACGCCCCTAATCAGATAGAGCAACTTGGCATCATGGGATTCTAGAATTATCGGCTCTGTTTTCAGAGTGAGTTCCATTCAAAAATCTAATCAGTTCACAAACCCTAATTTATTTATTTATTTTTTAATTACCAGCATGGCCACTTCACAACTGACAGCCAAACAGTATTCTTTGTAACTTACCCACCACCACCAAGAGAGATTTTCTGAAGTGGAATCTAGTGAGCAATTCTGATGGCAAAGCTAGAATGGAACCCCACTGACAGCCCAGGTCAGCAGACAGCCAGTACAGCCAAGAGTAAAGAGCCAGTCACTGTTTATTGTTGTCCCGAACGTCAGTAGATACCATTGAATACATGTGGTGAACAGGCACGTGATGATGTCATTTTGCATGCAGGCTCCCTTCTGCTGATCAGTGCTTTACATAGACACTGTTGGGTAAGTAAAGCTAGTACAGACTTTCAACCTCAGTTTAACAGATAAATCTCAATTCTATTACCCTTACCCTGATCACGCAGTATTTCAGTTTAACTGGGCTGAAACAGAACAGAGGCTTTGGAAGCTGGAGGGGCTGAGCGATGGGGTAGTGGCAAGTCAGTGAAAAAGGAGCAGTGGAGCAGCTCGTGGGTTGGGAGCAATGGCAGTTTGAGCATCAAAAGAACCTAATGGCCCATGGCAGCTGTGAGGACATACTGCATGAGATTCACAATGGGGCTGTCTGGTAGGTGGAGTGGAGGATGGAGAGAAAGGTGTGTACATGGTTTGCATCCATCAATTATAATAGTGAGGCACAGGTTGACTAAGTCTCCTTTGAAAATCTTAGCCTAAGGGAGGTAGATAGCTAAACCTTATTCACATTTAATAAAACTTGGCTGCTTAAGTGATTTACTAAAAGATTCACAGGAAACTTTGCAGAAGAGGAAATTCAACCTGTCTCTCGAACGCCCCAGGCTAGTGCCCTAAGCAAGCAGAGATCAGCTTTCTTCAAACAAAATTTTCCCCTGGCCCCCAAACTTCTTAAAGTCCTAGATCATTTACAGTATAAAACACTGTTGCCTCTTTACAGAGTGGTAGCAGAATTCAAGGTCTTGCAGGTTAGTTTCCTGACTGGAACAGAAATTGGTGACACACAGTTAGGCATTTTCTTAATAAAATTTCTTAATTTACAAGATGTAGACAGGTCCTGTTCTCTTGAACAAGGACGAGAAACAACAACATGGGGAACTCCCTTCATGCAGAACCCTTAGATGAGATCTTTTTGCACTGTCATTGGGAACAGATGTCTTGCACCTTTGTGTCTCTTCAGCACCTCACACAAGTCCCACAAGTGCCTCACACACGTTTGCTTAACAAACTTTCTCTCTTCCTGCCCTGGTCCCCTGCTCTTCTTACCTGGGAAATCCCTAGTTCAAGGCTGCTCATAAATGCAACACAGATGGGGCCTGGCCCATACTATGTAGTTAGGTTGATGCAGGGCAGCTTACGTTGACCTACCTGTGGATGTGTCTGCACTTAAATATCACTCCCATCAACATGCGTGCTCTGCAACGCTGCCTTATTAACACCACCTCACTGAGTGGCCTAGCCTCAAGGTCGATGTAGTTAGGTCGATGCAGTGTCAGTGTAGATACTGTCTTACTTAATTTGACTGTTACTGGCCTCCAGGAGCTGTCCCACAAATCTTCCACACTGACCTCTCTGGTCACCATTTTAAACTCTGCTGCCCAGGTGGAAGGTAGACAGGAAGCCTCCTCTCCCATTCAAAGCCTCACAAATTTTTGAAATTCCTTTTCCTGGTTGCCTGGCTTGGCGAGCACACCTAGCAGCTCTCCACTGTTAAGTGTAACTGCCCAGCTGACCTTGCTGGCTTCAAGTTGCAGATGCACTCCTGCCTGGAGTACACAGGAGACATTGGATCTCCTGGACCTATGGGCGGAAGAGCTGTACATGTCCAGCTCCAATCGTGCCATAGAATTGTGGACATTTATGAGCAGATTGCGCAGGAGATTCAGCAGAAGGGCTACATGAAGGATGAGCAGCAGAGCCGTGTGAAAGCCAAGGAGATGTGGCAGGCGTACCAGAAGATCAACAATTAATCTGGGGCAGAACTGCAGACCCACCACTTTTACAAATAGCTATGTGCCATCCTTGGCGGAGACCCCATCAATGCCCCCAAGAGTGCCACAGAGACTTCGCAGGAGCCCAAGTCACAGACCCTTGTGAGCAGTGAGAAGGAGATGGACGAGAAAGAGGAGAACTATAGGGGACAGGCAACAGTGGAATCCATCTGTGCCGTGAGCCAGGTGTGTTTTTGACTTCATTGCAGTCCAGCCAATCATGACAGTCGAGTATGGGTGAGCCTGATGCAGGAGGAAGAACCTCTGGTGCAGTTTGCTTTGAAATCACAGAGATGGAAACCCCAAACTAGAAGGGCACATCTGTTGATTTACTCTTTTTTACTTATGCTAGAAGAGGTAGTGAAACAACTGAGAGAGAGGTAGAGTTTCTATCCCCTTTTCATTCCCCTCTAGAATTAGGCCTACATTAGGGCTACGTGGAGCAGTTTGTTTACATGCCCTGGGCTGTCCTGTGAATCTTCCACAGGGATCTTGAAGGAGGTTTCCTGGAGATGGTCTGCAATCCTCTGTCAAAGGTTTCTGGGGATGGCTGCCTTATTTCTTCCTCCGCAGTAGGGCACTTTCCCATGCCACTCCGGACTGTTTCAGCAGGCACCATTGCAGTACACAGGCTAGCTGCATATGGGGCTGGGTGGCAACAGGACGCCAGCAGAAGCTGTGTGCTCTCTGCCTCTGTTACCCTCAGGAGTGAGATATCAGCTAAAATCACCATGGTGTTTAGAAAATGATGCCACTATTCAGTTCCATTGCCCTATACAAATATATTCATGCCTGTGAGGTATTCCTCCCCCTCCCCCGCATTTCCCCAACCCCCATGAAGGCCATACTCACCCTGGCCAGTGCTGTGATTGGTTCTGCGCTGTATCAATCCCAAGCAGAAGTGAGAATGGCGTGCTTACAACTTTTGGGGATCAAGGGGCATGAGTTCAATATCCTAATATCAATTTCCATTGCAAATACACTGACAATGATACATATGTGTCTGTATCTGCAGCTGCTTCCGATTGTTGCCTTCAGGGACTCCCCCTCCACATACACAGCATGCCTGAGGCCCAGTCTACACTTACCTTTGCGATTCGGCGGCAGTCGATGGGAGATACGCAAGTGACGTAAATCACTTGCGTATCTCCCGTCGACTTTGCAGCGTCTCCTCTGCGCGGCGTCCAAACTGTGCTGCGCCGAAGGGAACAGTGCTCCCTTCGACGCAGCGCTACACCACTTAACGAAGTGGTTTTCCTGTGTCGCTTGCTGGATCGACTGAGCGCGTCTATACAGACCGCTCAGTCAATCCAGAGCAATCGATGTGACAGCGGTGAATTTGCAACCATCAGTGTAGACCCAGCCTGAGTCAGTTAAGGAGGAGAAAGAAGAGGACTTGGGATGACACGTTCCAGGAGATCCTACAATGCAGTGCTGCATCAGAGAATGAGACCAGGGCCTGGAGGGTCACCCTTGCAGACAGCTTGGAGGATAGAGTGTAGAGAGGAAAGGCACAAGAAAAGGAGAGGGACATGCACCAGAAGATGATTGCACTTCTCAGACAACAAACTGAGATGCTGCAGACTCTGGTAGATGTGCAGGGTCAACAATCCCACGTTCGCCTCCCTCTACAGCCCAGAGAGAACTCAATATTGGGACCTCAACACTCCAGGCTGCATCAGGGCTCGGTACCCTTGCCACTCTACCAGGAGACATTAAAGACAATCAGAGCTTCACATACACTGACCCGTGAAAGCCACGGCTGGTGTGCGTGTACCTGAAATGGAAATCTGAGTGTTCCCTTAATTTATTAAGTTTAAAATGTTTTTTTAATTGCCTAGTTCATGTGACAGAATAAAATTCTATGTTTGGACCAAAATTAATCCTTATTAGTTCACAACACATGCTCTCTGGTGCTGAGCAGGTCTGACATCCACCCACGTCCTGTTACTTATTTTGTCAGAGAACCCAGAATATCATTCAATGACAATATTAACAGGTGCATTGACAATGTTATATTCCTACACACAGCAGTCATTACAAGATTCATACCGGGCTGCAAAACAGCAAGGCCAGGTAGCACACACTGCAGTAACACACACTACTCTGGCTCACTATTAAAATGGTCTTTCAAAGCCTCTTTAAACTATATAGCTCCGTACTGAGCTCTTCTTACAGTTCTTGTTCAAATTCAGTAGACAACTGCTCCTCTGCTTTCTTCTACCCCAGTAGCAACTCCCCCCTTTGCTTCATAGATATTACAGAGGACAACAGGCAGTTATAATCATTGGGATTTTTTTTTCACTGAGGTCCAATCTCATAAGTAAACAATGCCAGAGACCCTTCAAACAACCAAAGGCACATTCAACTGTCATTCTGTACCCGCTGAGCCTGTAGTTGAAAAGTTCCTTGGTGGCTGGTGCATGGCTTGATGAGCCCTGGGTGCAAGGGGTAGGCAGAGTCTCCCAGGATCACTAGTGGCTTTTCTTCATTCCCAGTGGTAATCCACCGGTTGAGAAAGAAAGTCCCTGCTTGCAACTTTCTGAACAGTCCTGTGTTCTTAAAGATGGAAGCATCATGCACCGTCCCTGACCCGCATGCACTGATGTCAGTAAAGGGTCCCTAGTGTCCACCAGTGCTTGCAATGCCATAGAAAAGTAGCCCTTCTGTGGCAAGGTGGTCTGGTACTAAAACGGGGATATGCGCACCATCTATCATCCCACTGTAGTTCAGGAACCCCATTGCCGCAAAACCATCCACTATGTCCTGCACATTGCTCAGAGTCACAGTCCTTTGTAGATTAATGGCCCTGCACACTTACATAATAACAGCCTCTGTGGTTGATTCCTGACTTCAAATTGATTCCTGACTGACCAGAAGCAATCTGGTGTTGCAAGTTTCCATGGTACAATCGCCAATCGCTTCTCAACCATCAGTGTGGCTCTCATTTTGGTGTCCCTGCTCTGGAGGGCTGGGGTGAGTTTGGCACACAGATCCAGAAATGTGGCCTTGCACATCCAAAAGTTCTGCAGCCACTGCTCAACATCCCAAACCTGCATGACACTGCAATCCCATCAGTCAGTGCTTGTTTCTTGGGCCCTGCACTGGGGCTCCACCATCTCCAGCTGCTCCATGAACACCACCAACAACCTTGAATCGCTTCTTTCTGTGTCCCAAAGCAACGCAGCCTCCACGGAATCGTCATGTGCCCTGCGGCTCCTCTTGAGGCTCTGCACATGCTGCAGGTGCAATACCCCATGCTGTCAGTGCTCATGACAATAATGCAGAGCAGTGCAGGCGCCAGGCTTTTGGCAGAGATGGCAGATGGTGAGGAGGGATGCATGGCTTTACAGGGATGTTGAAAAGAGGCATGAAACATTTTGGGATGCAGATGAAATTATGGGATAGAAAACACTGTATTATGGGAACTTGACCCCATGCTCCCAGACACTCATTTTGGTCCCAGGAAGCATTGCAAAACCTTCCCAAAATACCCTGTGCTGGATGATGGTGAGCTGCACGGTGGGATACCAACCCACGGTGCACTGCACACCACATTGATACAAGCATTCCTGGTAAGGACATGCACTGCTGACACAAGGAATGTAGTTTTCATGCGCACAAGCGATGTAATAACTGTGGCAGCTGTATGCCAACGCAACTTAGGTTGATACAATTTCGTAGTGTAGACACAGCCTGAATTTCAGAGTTTCAATGGCCAGACAAAGAAGGGTGCTTTAACTCTTAATGATTCTTTGGAAGTAGTTACTGTGTGACATCTTTAGTTCTCTTTATGGGGAGTTCCATCCTGCGTCCTTAGAATATCAATGATCTGTAATGGGCAACCCTTTAGCAACTTTTGCCATAGCACTACAAGCTATATTTTAAGGGACTGTCTATATGGGAAAGTTTTACCATTTATATCCGTATAATTATATTGTTAAATTGATACAGGATATGTCAACCCAGGATCTGGGAGGGTAAAGCGCTACCTTCGATGGAATTCCAGAATAGCAGTGGCTTTTTTTGGTTTAGTTTAAACCCCTTTTTAAGTGACATCAGCTAAACTGAAAAAGAGCTGGAATCCGAATGTCCCCATGGGGAGTCTTCCTGCTATAACTCTCTGGGCTTAAATTCACACCTTAGGGCACATCTCAGATATACTGGTATAAGCAAAGTCTTCTTCATTCATAAACTGCTCTAAATATATTAATTGTTGTTTGCAATTTCTTTCACCAGCGGAAGTTGGTCCAACAAAAAATCTTACCTTGCCCACCTTGTCTTTCTAAATATACTGAGACCTGATCCAGCATTCCTTGCACAATCAGAATCACATAGTTAATGTCAAACAGCATGCAAGTGAAGTAATTGCTATAGATTTTATTAAACAAATAATTTTTCCTTCTGAGAATGCATTTGTTAAAAAGCTGGAATTAATTTCTCCCCCTACTGATTTTGCCCCTTGCCACTTGACAAGCTTGATTATTCTTCCCATATTTTGAATAGAGCTAAAAATCCCATGGCTGCTTTTTGGTTAAAACACAACAGCAATCTACATAATTTATCATGCCAAAACACCTTTATTTCTGTTCCAGTATCCTTTGTGGTGCCAGAAGTGCAGCTCTAGGTTTGTTAGTTTGCCATTGTTGCAAAGACAAGATGCATTTTTGTAGCATTTAGTTACTTAGGGCCAATGCTGCTGTCCTTGCACACATAAAGTTCTCACTAATATCAGTAGGAGTTTGGGGTTTGCACAGAAAGCTTAATCAGGTCCTTAGAGACTACCACTGTGTTTCTGATTCATGTACTTTTGAGAGACCAAGTAGTGGATAAAAAAATATATAAGAATTTGGAATAAAGATTCACATTTTAATTTTATGGCAGACGAGCAACTTCAAGACAAGCTACTGGACATAAAATTACGGGAGGGATGCTTTTTCAAAGTATCTGCAGTTTGTTCATGTGGATCAAATCCAAAATTTTAAGTGAACCTGCAGGCCCATGCAAATTTTACATTCAGGGTTTGCACAGCTCTAAACTGGATGCAGTGCAGAAGGAGGAGGAATGTTTGTCTCTTAGCAACATTGAACGATGGAAAGATGTTATCACATGACTGTGCCAACTGAGATGAATTTTATCCCCAGTTGATTGCAAACAGTATTCTACAGCAAACATACAGCTTCCCCAAGAACTGATCCTCTGGCATATTTTCCACTCTTCCTCCAAAAATCATACCGTGTGATCCTCCAGGATCAAATCCTGCTGGCTTTAAAACACAAAACACTCAGTGAAGTTATTGGGACTGCTGAATGAATAGGGTGAGCAGAATGTGGCTCTCAAAACTTTAATACTGAGAGAGGAGATTAGTGGAAAGGAGTAAACGAAACAGTGGAAAATGGAAAGGCTGAAGGAGGCTTGGGGCTAAAGGTCAAGCCACAGTTAAAATTGTTGTGCTCCACCCTAAACACTGTGATATTTAGATGCAAAGAATTATTTTAGTTGACTTAATTTGGCTTAGTCTAAATTCCTTACTTGGAATAGGCCTGAGGTTTAGTAAACATAGGATTAACCCCTAATTCTGGGGGAAAAAAGAGCCCTCCAGATTCGGGTATAGTAGTGCAGATGCCCTGAGCAAGGATCTCTAAATAAAGAAAGAGGAAGGTATGAAAGTGAGCTCCACGTGAAACAAACTCAGCCCAACCCATAGTGATCTGAGCACAGAAGATTATTTTGGCTTATTTGGTACAGCTGCTTCCTGTAGCCCCCAGGTGACCTGTGTGGTTCCACAGCTGAGGTGACACGCAGACCAGAGATGCTGATCTGAGTAAGGCCTGTATTTCAATGCCCAAAACCACCAGTGTAGTTGAGTGGACTGTGTTAATCTGCTGACAACACCTTTCCTGTTATTCACGTGCACGTAAGTGCCAGCGTGGCAGCCGGCAAAGGGGAGTGAGGAACAATACAGAGGAAATAATACCTACAATGGAAAAAACGTAAACACCCTTATTCTGAGAAGCAGCACATCAGGTTTTTATACCGTGCTCTTCAGCACGGCAGCTGAGCTCCTGAAACACAACTATAAAAGACTAAAACTGAGGCTATTGACTAAGTAAGGTGGTTCCAGGCTTCCGCAATTAACTTGAAGGATTCGCCACCCGCCTGACACTACTACAGACACCTTGAAGTGGATTCTACAGAGGCTCCTGTCTGAGTCTGCTACTGGGTTGTAGCAGTTTGCAATGTCTGTAGAGTAGCTGTAAGCGAAAGTTAAATCGGGGCACCTGCTCTAGATCAGATCAGATCAGATCAGATCTGCTTACACTGCAGTTTCCTGAGGTTATTTTTCTTTTTAGTTCTGAAATTGATCCATCACACCTGCTAGTACCCTGCCAAGTATTCTCCTTTTAGCTGGCAAACACCATATTCTTCTGGGTTGTTTCTTCCCCCCCTCCTTTTGAAATGTGGCTACATGGCAAAAGCCTTTCCGAATAGAGATGTTTCTGTTAGTGGAGGAGGTCTCTAGGAACTCTGTGCGAGCTGTGAGAAACCCTAATTATTTCCAATTTTAACTGTCTTCAGCCTCAAAACCCTGCGATGGCACGCCCACCCCTTCTAGACAAAGAATTGTATAGGACTGTCTGAAGAGTCTTTAAAGCCACCTTTAATGAGATGAAGGAATCATAGTTAATGAAAAAGGTTTCTCCTCCAGGAGAGAAGTACACTGCCTCCTACTTTTCCAATCCAGGGATTAAAGATGAAATTTGGCTCTCCATTATGGCAGTGCAGGGTATCACACCACTCTGGCAGGTCCACAACAACCACTTCCAAAAAGTAAAGATCTATAAAACGAGGACTTGTAATAGAGACGCTCTGAATTGTGAGAATGTTAGCGTTACGATACAGTGTCCATCTCTCTCCATTATAAGTGACTGTATGTGCAATGATACATAAAGCAGGCAAACGCTACTTGTTTACTCCACCTTAGCTGCGGTATGTAAATATCCTGGATCGCCAGAGATCCATGAGGACTAACTGCACACAGGGAATTCATGAGATAAGACAGGAAACAGAATCAGCAAGTGCTGCCTCGCAGAAAAAGCTGAGTTCAAGGTGTTTTAGGAATAAATGTTGACACAGATATTGTACATCAAGCCCTTAACAGCAACTAAAACTAAGCCGATAAAATCAGACAAAAATAAAATAATGCCTCTCTCTTCTTTCAATATTTATGGTACAAATTAGTGGTGATCCAATTCTTTTGCTTATTACAAGAGTGGTATCTTTTATGATTTGCGGGAAATCATTTTGGGGGTTTCCATCTACTTCCTGATGGACATGTATTCATCTCTCAAAAACCACCACCACCACTAACTGAGATTTTTTGCAGTGTCAGCAGAGAAGCATGGATACGGAAACTGGACTACTGTAAATGTGGCATGCTGGTGGGATTGTGTGAGGAAGCTTGCACCTACACCATTTTTGTTGGGGAACTCTTCCATCTCCATAGCTGTCAATCCAGCCCTTTTTCAAAGCATTAAGCTCCCTTCACTTTTCATTTTTAGACCCATCATTGTGCAGTTTGTATACAAAAAATGAAATTAAGAGACAAATACATCTGAGTGAGCTAGGATATACTGGAACAACCAGTGGGGCACTGGACAATCGAGATGCTAATGGAGCACGCAAAGAAGATAAGGTTATTGCAGAGAAACTAAATGAATTCTTTGCATCGGTCTTCACAGTTGAGGGTGTGAGGGAGATTCCCAAACCTGAGCCTTTCTTTTTAAGTGACAAATCTGAGGAACTGTCCCAGATTGAGGTGTCATTAGAGGAGGTTTTGGAACAACTTGATAAACAATAATAAGTCACCAGGGCCACCCAAGACTTCTGAAGAAAGTCAAATGTGAAATTGCAGAACTACTGACTGTGGTCCGTAACCTATCATTTGAAACAGCTTCTGTATCAGATGATAGCTAAGATGATCAAAAAAAAATGTAAAAGACTCCAGAGACGATCCCAGCAATTACGGACAGATAAGCTATCATCAGTACCAGGAAAACTGGTTGAAACTATAGTAAAGAACAGAATTATCAGACACAAAGAGGAACATGATTTGTTGGGGAATGGTCAATATGGCTTTTGTAAAAGGAAGTCATGCCTCACCAATTTGCTAGAATTCATTGAGGGGAGTCAACAAGCATGTGGACAAAGGTGATCCAGTGGATATAGTGTACTTAGATTTTCAGAAAGCCTTTGACAAGCTCCCTCAACAAAGGCTCTTAAGCAAAGTAAACTGTCATGGGATAAGTGGGAAGGTCCTCTTGTGGATCAGTAACTAGTTAAACAGGGAAACAGTGATGTCCCCCAGGGGTCTTTAGTGGGGACCATACTGTTCAACATATTCATCAATGATCTGGAAAAGGGGTAAACAGTGAAGTGGCAAAATTTGCAGGTGATACAAAATTACTCAAGATAATTAACTCCAAAGTAGACTGCAAAGAGATCTCATACAAATGGATGAATGGGAAACAAAATGGCAGATGAAATTCAGTGTTGATAAATGCAAATTAATGCACATTGGAAAACATAATCCCAGCTACCCATATAAAATGATGGTATCTATATTAGCAGTTACCCCTCAAGAAGGAGATCTTGGAGTCATTGTGGATAGTTCTCTGAAAACATCCACTCAATGTACAGTGCCAGTCAGAAAAGCCAACAGAATGTTGGGAATCATTAGGAAAGGGATAGAGAATAAGACAGAAAATATCATATTGCCTATTTATAAATCCATGCTACTCCCACATCTTGAATACTGAGTGCAGATCTGGTCATCCCATCTCAAAAAAGATATATTGGAATTGGAAAAGATACAGAAAAGTACAACTAAAATAATTAGGGGTATGGAAAAGCTTCTGTAAGAGGAGAGATTAATAAAACTGGGGCATTACAGCTTGGAAAAGAGATGACTAAGGAGGAATATGACAGAGGTCTATAAAATCATGACAGGTGTAAAGAAAGTAAATAAGGAAGTATTATTTATTCCTGATAACATAAGAACTAGGGGTCACAAAACGAAATTATTAGGCAGCAAGTTTAAAACAAATAAAAGGAAGTATTTCCTCCATGCAATGCACAGTCAACCTGTAGAACTCCTTGCCAGAGGATGTTGTGAAGTCTAAGACTATAACAGGATTCAAAAAAGAACTAGGTAAGTTCATGGAGAATAGGTCCATCAAGGGTTATTAGTCAGGATAGGCAGGGATTGCTGTTTGCCAGAGGTTGGGAATGGTCAACAAGATTGATCACTTGATGATTGCCTGGTCTATTCATTCCCTCTGGAGCACCTGGGATTGGCCATTGTTGGAAGCCAGGATACTGGTCTAGATGAATCACTGGTCTGGCTCAGTATAACTGTTCTTATGTTAACAGATACTCCATATAGAATAACTTCACTCACCAATGTCCCCAGCCAGCTGGAAATGAAAAACAAAGTAATTACCCTCTTTGAACAGCATGGGTATGACAACATTTTGAACTACTGCACTATAGTTCTGAGCACCTGAGGCCTGATTGTAAAAAGTGCTAAGCAGCTGCAAAGGTCATTTGCATTCAGTTCCCATTGACCGCAGTGGGAGATGAAGGCTCTTAGTGCTACATTACAAGATTTATCTTCACTGCAAAGTTAACTCAAGTTAAAACTTGACTGTTGCCCTTAACTTGCAGCCTGTCCACAGGGAAGGGGGAATAGGTTAAAACTTGAGTGAGCACAACCAAGTTGTTAACAAAACAACTCTGCAGTGTGGATGCAGGCTACTGCCATTGGAGTGCTGTTAGTCCTCGAATGTCTTCCCATAATTCCTCCCATGTGGCTGAACAGGGTTTCCCACAATTCAGTGTAAATTCATACAGCATCTCAGGTTACTGCAGTGCAAAGAATTATGGGATTGCTCTTATCGGTCTTAATGCCACACAAAAGTGACTGCACGTCCAGTGAGGACACAGCTGCTCAAGTGTTATTTAACAGTGTAGACAATTCCAGCTAACTCTGCACACCTCAGCAGCTGTTCAGTACCTTGTAGGATTGTGCATTTGAAAATGTAGCACACACACAAATTAAGGTTTGTGAAAGGTGCCTGGGTGACAACCTGGATGATTACTTCACAGAATGGGCTCAACACAGTCAGCAGTAGTGCAAGCTTCTCCACGCAGCCCTGGGAACGCGATGCAGCTCTGTTCTGGATGGGACACTTCCTGGGGTAAAAGGGTGGCTCACGTCTCTGTTCTTTTGGCTACTGCTTGGGCCTTGGTTTCTCTGCTGTGACTGGCAATTGTGGCATTTTATTTGTGACAACTAGTCTACTGGAAGCTTCAGTTTAATTACTATCTGTCCATCCATCAAGTTGCTTATACAATTCTCATTGCTGTAATAGTTGAGCACCTAATGATCACCAAAACTTTTCACAGAGGCCATTGAACAGCCTTCAGATGGTACTGGCTTTTGGTCAGCATTCACTTGCTCTAGATTTAAACCAGTGACCTTGAGGTGAAAGGCTCTGCAGCCAGGGAGCCATCCGATCTATTCACTTGGGAACCTTGCAGAAAAGGATACACTGTAGATAAATTTGAGACAATCCAGAGAGGGAGGATAAAGGAATGATAAAAAGATTAGGGAACATGAACCAAGTCGAAAGGTTAAGGAAATTTAGCATGTGCAGCTTGAAGGAAAGGAGATTAAAAAGGACTGTGCTAACTCACATTATTGCCTCAAATATAGGTAGATATGAGATGCAGGAGGGATTATTTACAATGCTTGAAAATGGAGATAACAAGCAGCAACAAGTTTCAAACTAAAAATTACGTCTTAAAATTATCAGCAGTACGGGCAACTAGGAAAGGCACAATCTGCCTAACAAGGGAATTGGGGTTGGCTGTTTAGAGCTGTTTAGCAGGCAGCTTGATAAAACAAATGAGGATCCAGTCTAGGAGGAAAATCCTGCTTTATGTTGCTGTTTAGACAAGATGATCTGAGAAATATTTCCCATCCTCTATCATCAACAAGAGATTACTATTTTGCTGCCAGCCTAGCTTTTCTGTCAGATTGTACAATACACACAAAGCTTTTATTATTATTAGTTTTAAAATGCAACTCTTCGTTGAAAAATGTTGGCACGTAAAGGTAGGATGTAGGAAAAGCAAGGGGCAGGGATAAGCTAATTAAACTATATACCCAAAGGAACACTGATACTGTGAGCTAGATTCCTCACCAATGAAGCTATGCCAATTTACACCTGCTCAAGAATCTGTCCACTGTTTTTCCATCTAGTTTGCAGAAATACTTATTTTAGGCTAGAAAATAACACGTTGGCTATAGCTTTCCAAGATCAGTAGAGTCCATTTCAGAATGGACTTCCATAACCTCTGTAATCAGATGATATTTGAGAAATATAAAATGAATTCCCCTCTAGAGTAGACAGAAGGTGAAATTCATGCCAGAGCACAAGGCCCACAAGGTCTCACACACTCAAAGACCCAAGTTAAATGGGGCAAGATAATCTCTGTACTTGTGTGACTCTTACCTAATTTTCCTCCCCCACTTTGGACTGAGTGTGCTGAACACCTTGATAAGTCTTGTATAAATAACAGTGATAAAAATATGGCTGGGAGATCATATATTGAATGGTTGTAAGTTTGACCAATTCTGAACTAGTTCACAGAAACTTCTGAGTGACAGATTCTGTTGCATTGTTCTTCCCTCTTCATATAGAAATAGTAGAGATTTTCCTTATTTTTATTTTACATATATATATATATATATATAATAAAAAGTATTATATATACATATATATAATATATGCAATATATATATATTATATATATATAAAATAAATATATATATATGATAGGATGCTTTATTTTAAACACGTGGGCTGGGACAAATTCAAATTTTGCATTTCATGTTAAGTTACACTGGGCTAACTTGTGACTGCTGTAAATAAATTGGATGCTCCTCAGTGAGACCAATTTCAGTTTGTGAAACCCTAGAAACTAGGTCATGTAGAGAACAAAAACTACCAAAATTTGATACCATGTGTGCATTTAGAGTATGTCTATATAACAACTGGACACCTGCCACTGGCCTGTGCCAGCTGACTCAGGCTCCTGGGGCTTGGGCTGTGGGGCCATTTCATTGCTGTGTAGACTTCTGGGTTTGGGGTGGAGTCCAAGCTCAGGGACCCTCCCATCTCACAGGGTCCTAGAGCCAGACTCCAGCCAATGCTGGAGCTTTCCAGTTATACAAGAACAGAGCAGCACTCTTGACTCTTTGGTGATCTCAATCATAGATCGAGGTCAGGCAAAGGTTAAAACAAAAGGGACTGTCTATACAATTCAGCAAGGTTCACTATAGAAAGCATGGGGAAAAATGGGTTTTAAAGAGGGACTCAAAACTAGAAGAGATAGGGCCCAAGTACAGGAACTCTCAAACTTTCTTTGTGTGGACCACTAGTGTGATGTGGACCCCTCCTTTCTCGTTCACAATTGCACAATCCACCTTCGCTCCAAGTCACAAGGACGTAACAACTAAAACGATTGCTTAGAGAGAAAAGTAATATAAGAAAATATTTAGTCTATTTTTAGCAGGTTTTAATGTCTTTGGAAACCAGGAGGAGAGCCAGCATTATGTGACCATAAAGTAAATTAGTCACAATTTTAGCTCATCCAATGAGGACATTAAAAAATAGCCTATATTAGGAAATACTTCAGAGACCCACAGTGACTTCACATTTTCCAAATCCCTGATTTACAAGTCCAAAATCCAATCCAACAGGATGCTAAGTGCTTCCTGAAAGGTACGGAGCAACTTTCACTGCCATTGACTAATGGGAGTTGAGCGCACTCAGCACCCAGTAGGATCAAAACTTCTCAGTCTATGTTAAGTCTGCAATTTTTACCATTTTGGTACAGCCTCATTGCTATATTTTATTAATGGCAAGAGTCATGTTTTGCTAACATTATTGATAATTGCCTGTAAAGTATTCCTTTCATTTTACCCTACTGAATTAAATTCCACAAATGCCAGGTTTGTGTCTATTTATAGCATGGACCAAGTCCCCTGGAAGTATGTACAGCAACAACACAGAAAAAGCATCAGCAAGGGAACCCGTGCTGAGGAATGAAGGGAGGCTGCTAAATCTGGTCCATTAAATTACTGTTATATTATCAGAAGTGACTTCAGTTGCACTTATTTGTTACTTCACCTTTAATTCAGTTTACATGACATCCAGTCCAAATGCCAATTGGTGACAAAACCTTTTTGTATGTTATGCACCATTTAGGAAATTATTATTGCACCTGAAGGGAACTGGGCAACTGGGAAGCGGGGGGAGAGTCGGGTCTTCACTGTTCAGTTTTTCACAGTTTTTTTCACAGTGCAGGTTTTCACTGTTTAGAATCCCATCTAATTTGAGAGTAACAGCTTTCACTTTCTACCTCCTGACTTCTCCTTAACCTATGTGAATAAGCTTCTGCATCACCAACCACCATCGTTAATTGGAACGCCAACTGACAGTCTCAGCAAAAATCAGGGAAAGAGTAACAACAGACCAAAGCATCACCCTTCCTCTGCTGGTGAGACAATGCATGGAAGCTTACATGCTACAGAGGACCTTGCAACTCCATGGTTTTGAATTTCTTGGGTCTGATTCTGATCTCACACTAGTGTAATTAAGGAGTTTTCCAATTTTAAGATAATTCAACTCCATGGACTTTAGAGTGAGAACAGACTGATGTTTATTGTGAACCTTCACCTGTTCACATTATAGTACAGTAAAAGAGAACACTTGTCAATGAGCTGGATGCTGGAAATGACATGTAAAAAGAAACAGCATTAGAATGGTACAACACCTTTGTATGGAGACAGTTATACCAGTATTATGGTGTTCATACCAGTATAGATTATTCCTGTGCATGCTGGCCTTGCATAGGCTGGTGCAGAAGACTAATGGGAGGGATGAGTGAAATAAACACCTACATAGACCCAAGTTTATTTGAGTTTTATGTAGGTGGAATGGCTTTTTCACTTTTTGAATAATATTTCCCCCTTACGGAAAATGGCTATTTGTAGGCAGTTAGCCTTGCCAAGTTTCTGTAGTTATAGTATAAAATCAACCAGGCTTTAATATTGCACTCCCCTCTGTTTATTTCTACAGTTGTCTCTATGGCCTCAGTACCTTTTAAAGAACATAAGCTTGTATTCCCAAATGATCTGGTTTACTGCCAGCTAGAAACCATCTGAAAAGCATGTGATAAGAAAATACTTCAGGAGACAGGGTGGATAAAATTTATGATTAAAAAAATCAAAATTTTAAATTTAAGTTAAATACAGGTTTCTTAACAAAACATTTAAAAATAAATTTGAAATGGACAACCTATGCTGAAATCTAACTTACTATAACTTACTAAAATCATTTAAATTAACAACAAAAAATAATATTATGCAGTACATATTTGCCGTCAAGTTTTAAAGTAAGTCAGAATCCTGAACTGGTGGAACTCACTGACAAAGCACCTGAAACCAGAGTTTGCAGAAGTGTTAAACCAGCTTTTGAGACCAGTAGCTGTTTCTGCAGGAGCAGAGAGAATTTTTCTTAATTTCAGTTAAGAACATAACATAAGAACGGCCATACTGAGTCAAATCAATGGTCCATCTAGCTCCGTATCCTGTCTTCAGACAGTGGCCAATGCGAGATGCTTGAGATGGAATGAACAGAACAGTCAATCCTTGAGTGATGCGTCCCCTGTTGTGCACTTCCAGTTTATGGTAGTTGGAGGTTTAGAGACACCCACGGAGTATGGCACTGTGTCCCTGACCATCTTGGCTTATAGCCATTGCCGGACCTATCCTCCATGAACTTATCTAATTCTTTCTTGAACTCCTTTATACTTTTGGCCTTCACAACATCCCCTGGCTAAGAACTCCACATGTTGACTGAGCCTTGTGTGAAGTAGTACTTTCTTTTGTTTGTTTTAAACCTGCTGCCTATTAATTTCATTGGGTGACTCCTCGTTCTTGCGTTATGCGAAGGAGTAAATAACACTTCCTCATTCACTTTCTCCACATCATTCATGATTTTATAGACATCAATCATTTTGCCCCCTTAGTCATCTCTTTTCCAGCTGAAAGTCCCAGTCTTTTTAATCTCTCTTCATCTGGAAGCTGTTCCATACTCTTTTTTGTAGCCCTTCTCTGTAACTTATCCATTTCTAATACATCTTTTCTGAGATTGGGGTGACCAGAATGGCACACATTATTCAACGTAGGCATACCATGGATTTTTGTAGCAGCATTACATTTTATGTCTAGTTCAGCTCAATGACTAGGTCATTTGACATTAAGAAGCCAAACAAGAGTTGAAAAAGCAGAAAAACTTGTTTTTCTCTGTTCAATTTGTGACTAAAAACAAGGTGTGAGAGGATGAGGTCTACTAGCTCTAAAATCTTGAACGACATGATGACCAGAAATTATCAATTCAACTCACTACCTACAGATAATACATCTTTGTTTAATAAATCAGTGAGTTTTAAATGCAAAATATGTTTTGATAAACTTTTATATATTTTTCTTTGTTTTCAGCACAGTAGAGACTAAAAAATTCTATTTTTGTGCAATTTATTGAATTTGAATTTCCATTCAAATAGAGCTTGAAACAAATCAAATATCAAAAAAGAAGAATAATCTAGTAAATAAGAAATGCATCAGTCACCATTTTCTAAAATAAAAAAAGCAAAAACTATAAATCTGAATAAGTAAGCTAATGAAATACTAAGTAAGCTAACAAGTACTTAAATAAATGTGTATAGAAACTGTGTATCCTCCTGGTTAGCAAAAAGAACCACCACATTTGCTGTAGTGGTTGTATTTAGTTACAAATCAACAGGTTTTAATGGTTTCCAACCAATGAAAATCAACTTTTCTTTAGGAAAATAATTAAAAAGTACAAATGCAAAACACAATTGAAGTCAATTATTTAAATCAAGGTTTCCTGCAAGCATTATTAAAATTTTTTATTTCGATCACTTTGATTTAAATGAATCCACTATGTTCAGAGGTACCCAGGAGGTGAACTCTGCCTCAGCAAAGCAGAATATGTGGAATTAGCCACGCTCACCCAGAACCCTGGGTCCATACTTGAGCAGATGATACCCATGTTGTCATGGCTTTGCTTCTCTTAGTAACTGAGCTAGCTTTGATCTAGCAAAACAATCACACCTCCTGATTGCAGTGCTGACAGACCTTCGGATGGAAGAATCAGGTCCTATCAAAGATTATTTAAGGCTTTAAAAGTTTTTCGATTGGTTGGTTATATTAAAATCCATCATATTTTGAGAAGACAGAGGGACAAAGATCCTTATGTCACTAGCACTGATGTTAGTGTCCTGGGCAGTGTGTACACACATTTGGGGGTGCATGTGTGCCTCTGCAAACAACCTAAGTATCATAAAATCATTGGTGGCACTAGAACCAAGTCAGGCAAGTCTAAGCAAGCATGGTCACTGCGATTCTGGCACTTACTCACTTGCTTACATCCCTAGACTACAGCAAAGGGGACCTATGATACAACTACCGATACTCAAGGAAAACCTCATGGAGCTAGAGTTATGATGCCGGTGTAATAGGGCACTTACATGGGCAGGAGGAAGGCTGTAGTGTAGACACTGACCTAATTAGGTCAATGTAAGCTGCCTTACGTTGACCTAACTGTGTAGGGCAGACCAGCCCTGAGCAACAATTTGCATATGGCAATAGACTGACTTGTCGAGGTCTTCAAAACTCAATCCGAGTCAGAGGCGTATTTCCTGGCGTCAGGCCGTTTTTAAACTCAGTTTAATGTTCAATCCATTCCGCTAAAAACCATCCCAGATTAAACTAGCCCACATTTTTCTAGCACGCCTTAGACATATTTATGATGAAGAAGCATTTGTATAGTTTTCATTGCAGCACTCCTCATGCCTGCTTTGCTCCCTGGTGCAATACAGAATTAAGGCAGTTTACTACGATATGGTACAATAACCGGAGATGAGATGCAGCTAAATAGGAAAACTTCTACTGGATACTAAACTACTTATACCTTGTTAAAGTAAATCCAAGCTATGGAAAGAATAACTTCTAGCTGAGCCACAGGGCCTCTGACCACAATCAGGGGAAAGCTCCCTTATTCACACACCTGGTAGCCATGCTGTGTATGCTCTTGCTTGGAGTCTCAGACGCAATAATTCGTGTGATGTTTAGACAGCAAGCTCAGCCACTACATGGAGGACTTTGCTAATTGGTCAATAACTGTTAACACTAGTCTTCTTCAAAAGGCTTTCCAAACCTTCACTAATTAATTCTCCCAATACCCTTGTGAACCTCTATATTACAGATAAAAAAATCAATGCAGATACATGAATTAACCAGTCCTAAACCACGGAGACAGTGTCAAGAGTTTCAAGCTCCTAGCCTTGTGTCCAGACCACTAAATTACACCTCTTTGGCAACAGGTCATCAGTGAGCAGAAAGAACACTAATTTATACTATTTATAAAAAAGACACATACTAATTATTAATGTTATTTAGTATATGTAATTTTAGGGATGACCCGTAAGCATGAACACTCACAAAAGATCAGACATTACACATAATAGCAATACCCACATTTGCCCTTCCATAAGCCAGTTTGTACCTTTTGCTTTTTGTCTCTCCGTAACTACGCCTGCCACTATGACTTCCTGTTGAGAAATTCCCAGAGCCAGCTCCTTTGTGCTGCTATAAACACAAGGAGCGAAACGTCAGCTAGAATGTAAACTTGGCGGAGGCTCCCAAAATACACAATCAAACAATTGAGGGCCTTGTTGACTCCAGCCCTTTTATTGGACGCAACCATAACCTTGACCAGCCCACCCTGTTTATGAGACTTACCAAGTATATACACTATCGCTGTTAAATTATGAGTATCCTACATTTATGAGAGCAATTAGTCTGTTTGTTTAGAAAAACTATTTGTCTGTCTCCTGTATTTTAAACGCTTCCCCTCCTTCTTTTGCCCAAAGTGAAACAAAATAATGTTTGGATTTTTAATTGAGGGTGGGCTACATCCAAAGTTCACTTAATGCAAGGAAATCTATTACATTCAAAATTATTGGGGGATGATAAACTTTCATTAGAACTGGAATGCCCCTTTATGATGAGAGATTATAATAGAGCATGTGTGTTTGAGGCATACATAAGGGCTTTGTTTCTAAACGTCTTTATCCGAGTTGATTAAGAGAGAAGATTGTTTTGTTCAGAAATGTGGTATTGAAAATCATGCAAAGTGGCCTACAGAAACCAGAATGCTTTTTTATTTGAGGTGTGGGTTGGTGGCGATAGTTCTGTCCCATGGTCAGGAAAGCTCTGGGGGTAGAGTTGTATGATGGGGAATGGATCCCTTTAAATTTAATTGTGCAGGGGATTGGAGGAAGGGATAGAACTCCGTGATTAGAAAATAAAAGGGGGCGTGAGATTTCTGGTGGGATGGATTAAAACCCATTTTCAAAAGGAGAAAGATACCTCTCTAATGTTGCTGCTCATGGTGGCAAACACCACTGAAGGCTATTCCTGGGATATATGTATCACCCACTATGCCTGTCTTTCTGGCTAGTCTTCCCAGCCAGCTATGAAAATATGCAAACCCTAGTGTAACAGACACAGATTTCCACTCAAGACCCTAGAAACCAGCAGTATTATTTCTACAACTTGGAGCCTTAAGCACTTGTTTGAAGAGTTGTGTGGCTGGTAGCCAAAAGGCTATTTACTTCTGTTAGTGTAGTTCATTCTTCCTCAGAGGGACTAGCAACCCAAGCCCTTTGCTCTATGGGACCCCCAGATTTACTGGGGTAATCAATTTCAAGAAAAAGAAAACTTACTAGACAAATTCAGCAGCTGGGAAAGTTAATAGGCTAAAGTTACCCTTCTAAACACCTTTGCTTTACTATTCTGTATGGGCCAGTCTCTCCTCTTTCACACGCATGCAGCTCTGGTTAGTGTGGATGATAGTTCTACGTTTTCATCACTATATGTTCCCTCATAGCAGAGACCCACTGCAACACTTACAAGCATTTGATCCTGCAGAGGGTCTTAAAAGGGAAGTGAGGACAGATTAGGAGTAGCGGAACGGCCATCTTGGAAAACGGAAAAGCTAGAGGGAAATTTTGAAAACCAGAATTGCAGAGTTCAGTCAATAAATACAAGGAAATACGTGGCGAGCTGGCATTACGAGAGTTGTGCTAATCCAGTGGTTCTCAAAGTGGGGTGTGAGATGGATCATGGGGGAGCATGGAGCAGGGGACAGAGCCGGTCCAGCTCCACGCTCCCTGGAGACGGAAGCAGCAGCAGCCCACTACCACTGCCAGGCATGCTACCCATGCGCTGCTGCAGCCGCTCCCCTGCTTCCTGCGCACTGGGGTTCACTGTTCCCTGCTGCTGCTCCCCGCATTGCTGCTGCCGCACTCCCCCCTTCCCGCACTATAGGCCTGGTTTCTTTTCTGAAATCGGGGAGATCAGGGGAAGGGGGAGCACAGTTGTTAGGGCCTACAGTGTGGGAAGCGCCCCCTAACAATCATGTCCCCCTTCCTCTGAACCCCGCCCTTCAGGAAAAAAAAGGGCCTACAGCATGGGATGCACCCCCGTTTTTTTCTGAAAGGCCTCCCCCCCCTTTCAGAAGGGGAAAGAGAGGCGTGATTGTTAGACAAAAGACCACGGGGGGGGGGGGAGGGCTTAATTTAAAAAGTTTGAGAACCGCTGTGCTAATCAACCAGGAATCTTCAGTCAGCTACCAATCAGTGTTGGGACAAGGAATGTAAACACAACATGAAGGAAGATTTAAAGGAAAACAGTGCCTGATTTGCACAGCATGATGAGAACACACTTGATTAACGACACTTCTCACCTGTAATCTCTGACGTTTATTTATTTATTTATTCAGGAAAACCAATGCCTCTGTGCAAGGATCAGTGGTCATTTTATTCTTAGTATGGTGATTGTCTGCTGGGTGACAGGCTCTCATCCTGTGCTCTTAATTGAAGATTATATTTTTTTATTTTAGATTAAAGAAATCAAGAATGAACACTCATTTTTTAGATGAAAGTACTTTATGTCCTTTGTAAATTAAAACCTATAGCATATAGGATCAACATTCCTGAATTGATGGGAAATCAGTGACATCTTGTAAAGTGATGTTTGTGACACTTGTCATGGGATGTACATATCACACTGAAACACATGAACTCATTTTCAGAGGAGCTGAGCACCAACAGATAACACTGGCTTAGCACTGCAGGTGTTCAGCACCTCTGAAAATCATACCACCAGTTCCCATTTTGCTTCTTGCTGTGCATACTTTCACATCATAGAGCAAAGCTAAATGGCTGCAGCTTTCTTTTAATGGAAAATAGGAGAGTAACCCTGAAAAATATCAAGATGAGATCACAGTAGTATTAAATACCATTCTACTTTCCAGAAGCAGTCTTTCTATTCCCTATTCCTCAATTTATTTATGTATCTTTTATTATCAACAATGGTTTTTATGAAGTAACTTTATGCCATGGATTTTATAGAAAGCTTTTGCTGTGAAATAGTTCTCTGGTTTGATTAATGGTCATCTTGAACAGGAAATACTTGCATAATGTGAATACATTTTGGATTCAGATCTGGCTCACAGTAGGTCTTTTGTGCTGCAGAGGCTAACCTGGAACTGTTCCCACTGATATCAGTTTGAACAGGCCTGCTGGACCGCAGTGTGTGGATACGGACACACAGTTCAGCAGTTTTTAGGTTACATTGTTTCAGAGGATGGTTTATAAATGCAAGCTGTACCAACTAGCCGTCTATGCATTCAGTAAGGATCCCTTTATACATACAGTACAGCATACAGACCTACTGTCTAACTCTAGAGAATTCAGAAAGTAAGAATCCAAAATCTGGAAAGTTGAAAAGCATTCAAGGTATTCCTCATAATCTGACAAACAGATTTTACAAAACCCCAGCAGGCAGGCAAAAAGCCTTTTAAAAATTACTAAAGGAAAAATTTAAAAATTATCTTAGGATCTGGAATAGACCCAGAACAAAAAAGAGATAAGTGGAAAGAGAGCCCAATAAGATAGGGGAGTATTGCTGTCCAATGAGGCAACTGGCAGCCATGTATCTTTTTCAGCATTGTGTGATTGATTTGTAATGACTGCAGCATGTTTAGTAGCAAAAGGATCAGGCTCCTTTAGGTGCCAGAGGCCATTAGACCTGTAAATCCTATTAGCGTTTACTTCCTGGTCTCCTCCAGTGTAATAGTTTTAGTACTGAAAGCCAGCTGCTTTCCTATTGCTCTTCACTCTTGTGGCCCAGTACTTGGAATTCCTAGGTGAACAGATAATCTTTAGGGATGCTGAGTGCAAACTGACTGGTAGCGAAATGTATAGCACTCAGGGTTTATTCAGCCCCTGGGAAGCAAGGCTTTTGCAGGTAGTACAGAAATCCTTGACAGAGTGATAGGTCTGAGCCATGCTGAACTAGATACTAGTCAGTGAGGTGGCCAGAGGGGGAGAAAGCGAAGAGGAGGGACAAGAATGGGCCTTGGCCAGGGCACAGTGGCTTCAGTGCAATCCTGCTCTTGCATTACTTAAGGATACTCCTGCTGTCACCTCGGAGTGTGGTTTTACCAACTTAAACTGACCTCAGGGGACTGGCTCCTGTAACATTTCCACATAGCTCCAACTGGTTCATCTGTGGGAGTCAGACAGGGCGTCACCGCGTACAGAAGAGTTTGCGTGCTTCATTACGGTAGCAAAGGCCAGCTCAGCCTTCTCCTATGCGGATTTCTTTTGCTATTGCAATGATACTGTTTTCAGAGCAGCTGCGTGGCCCGGTTGAGTTTACTCTCGCTTTGCTCCAGGTGCCACTGTTTGGTAGTGAGAGCAGCTACCCAGCTACTTGCCAGACCTCTCTACATAAGACCATTGCCTAGAGTCGACAGTATTCCTAACTGCCCTGGGTGTGTCTAACTGCTTGTTCTGTGCAGGGACACAATAGGGCTCTGATCTCAACTGGGCCTTTTAGGCAATACAAATAATAAATACCTAGGGTACCTTCTGGAACTTAAACTCTAGAATTCTCCAAAAGAATCTTATGAACCTATACTGTTCGTAAATAAGTATAAGACACTCATTAAATACTTTGCCCAGACAGAAAAAAAATCTTGCCTAAATGCACTTATTTCAGTAAGTCTTCTAATACATATGTGTTTATGTCAATTGCCATATACCATGCATAAGCTCTCCTGAAAGCAAGGAGGGAATGTAATACTTGCTGTTTTACTAGAAGTGTGAGTGCTTCTTGGGAACTGAGGCTTATTACTGATGAAGTAATCAAAAAACGGGAAAGCGTGTCTAGATTCGAAGGAACACAGTTCAGCCAGCTGTTTTAATCTCAGGAAGGGAGCAGTCATTTTATGTGCAGTGTACTCAGCAGGAGGCATTCAGTGAATTGTTCATGCTGACTTTCAAGGCAGCTCTGATTTACTGGTGCAGAAAGGTCAACTTTCCAATTATGTGCAACTTACTCTCAACAAAACAACAACATTTTAACAGCAATGATGAGGACACCTCACGTAAAACTGACAAAAAAAAGAAAAACCCTTCCAGAGTGTTTTCACAGGCACAGTTAGAGGAGGGCAAAGTGAAACTGATTTTTGATGCAAAAGCACAGAGGGAAAGGAAATAATATCACTAGACAACACATTTTTTCGAAAGTGTTGCTTCCTCAGAAATTTTTTTTGATCATGCTAGACCACTTGAAGCTGAACACAAATATAATTTCAGACTACTTGTATCATGTAGGAATTTGGAGAAACAATAAATTGACTTTTAATGAATGTAATGTGTTTAATCGCATAACGGTGCTGACGCTTTGCAATAGTTCAACTGAGCTAAAAATGTTTTGTTCGTGATTTTTGTTTGTACTCAGTGTCTGAGGCTTCTCATTTAAGTTTCCAACAATAATCAGCCTGCATTGATGGATTCCAGTTGCCCAGATACCGTTTTTCCATGATCGCAATGTCCTGGTGAAACCTTTCACCGTGCTCGTCACTGACTGGGTATTCAATGGATTCCTTGTTTTTAGCAGAGAACCCAGACACATTGGTCAGACAGAAGTAACAGTTTGTCACATGCTCCTTCTGCTCTCGCCATATCATCAGGACAGCAAACGGCATTGACTTTCGAGTACCTCTGAGGCAAACTCTAAGATCGATAGCGAATGTTGCGCAACAAATGTGAGGAGCCCAGGCTTTATCCTGATCACCAATTTTGCAGCCAAAGTAGAGCTCATTGGATTCCAGTTGCCCTGATACCATTTTTCCATGATCGCAATGTCCTGGTGAAACCTTTCACCATGCTCACCACTGACTGGGTATTCAATGGATTCCTTGTTTTTAGCAGAGAATCCAGACACATTTTAGCAGAGAACCCAGATCCAGACACATTAGTCAGACAGAAGTAACAGTCTGTCACATGATCCTTCTGCTCTCGCCATATCATCAGGACAGCGAACAGCATTGACTTCCAAGTACCTCTGAGCCAAGCTCTAAGATCAACAGTGCATGCTGCGCAACAAATGTGAGGAGCCCAGGTTTTGTCCTGATCACCAATTTTGCAGCCAAAGTAGAGCTCATACGTTTTCTTAATACGTGCAGTCATGCTCCGTCTTTGAGGTTTAAGCATATATTCGCCACAAATGTAACAGAACATATCGCGGCTGTTGCAACATTGGTGAAACATTTTGCTATCACGAATCCTCCTGAAAATACAATTGCTTTATTATTGTGAGTACACACAATATGCTATGCGAATAGAGCATGCGCATCAACATGAATGCAAACTGATAGAAATGCAATGCATAGAACGGTGTGTGCAAAATGCTTTTATAGCCTTTCTAAAACCTGTCCTGCCAGCATCCGCCCTACCTAAGCCTTAGCATTCCCACTGCATGTTGTGTGGCCTGCACTAAGTGCAGACATTCCAGATATTTTAACAAGCAGCTTCCATTTGGTCCCACCCCAGAAGGGACACATCTGTTAGAGTAGTGGCACTGAGAGCGGGAATAGCGAAGGGAACCCACATTTGTACCTTACATGGGTTTGGCCAGCAAACGAAGAAGGTGGTGATCTTGGTGTGGTCAGTCACCCTGGAGTTGACGAGGTCTTTGTTTGGCGAGTAAGCTGAATTGAGCCAGACCTGCAGGCAACATAGATGAACCCTGGCAAAGGGTATCAAAAAAGTACATGCTGCCATAAGACCTAGCAGTGATAGGCACATCTCACTGTAGTCCTTGGTGGTCTGCAGAAAATCAAAAAAATTAGGTTGCGCATCATCTGAAACCTTTTTGTGGGGAGGAAGGCTCTTGTGCAAACAGAGTCCAACATTGCCCCAATAAAGTTTATTGTCCTTGTGGGGGCTAAAACAGACTTTTCTCTGTTCATGTTGACCTCCTGGACTATGAGACTTTGAATGAATTATTGAATAGCCGACCTGACCTCCTGTTGAGGGCAACATATCGTTGGCACACAGAAAGACTATGTGGCCTTGATGTCTCATGTGGGCTGCCATCAAGGAGAAAACAGTAAACACTCTGAGTGCTGTTGCTAGTTTGAATGGGAGGATCTGGAACTGGAAGTGTTCCCAGCCCATAATAAACCATAGGAAACTCCTGCGGGAGGGGTGAATATCTACATGGCAATGAGTGTCCTTCATTTTGACAGCTGGGAACCACATCCCTTCTTGAAGAGAGGGGGATTATTGATGCCAGCATGACCTTCCTGAATTTTGACTTCCAAACGAAGATGTTGAGTTGCAGAAGATCCAGGATGGGTCTCCACCATCCGTCATTTTTGGGGACTAGGAAATACAGAGAATAGAACCCTCTTCCTGGATACTTAGGTGGGCCAGACTCTATTAACTTCAATATAATAGGAAGTCTACTTCCTGTTGAAGAATTATCTTGTAAGAGTGTTCCCCAAAGCTGGGGACTGGGACAGGGGTTTATGAGCTCTATGGAGTATTCCTGATGGATTATTTCCAAGACCCAACTGTCCATCGTGATTAGCTCCCAATTGTGGGCAAATAGAGTGAAACAGCCTCCAAAAGGTGAAAGAAGATGGGGCAGGTGGCCCCAGCGATAGATAGTGAGAGGGTCTCAACTAAAATGTCAAAAATGGCTCCTAGCCACAGGCTGAGAAGAAGTCGTGATTGTGGTGGTAGAGGGAGCTGAAAAGGAGCCCTCTGAGTCTTTGGCTCTTCCTGGGATGCTGGTAGTAGAATTCATGAGGAGGAGGACGCGGCAGGATGTCTTCCTCTAGCGCTTTCTCCTTGGGGCTGGGATGTTGATCCCTAGGGAGTGGAAGGGAGACCTTGAGTCCTTTAATGATTGGAGAGAGTAATCAGTTTTCTCGTTAAAGAGTTTGGACTTGTCAAAGGTAAGGCCTTGGGTGGTAGTCTGCACCTCCCGACTGCAGCTACAAATCCCTCCTCCTAACATATCAATGGTCAAGCTTCTGGATGCTGTATTAGCTGCATCAACTGCAGCCTGAAGAACCATTTTCGCTACCAGCTTGCCATCCTCTGGAACGGATAGGAACTGGGCTCTCTCCTCAAAGGAAAGTTTGTCCTGAAAGGCCACCAGCATAGAGTAGTTACTAAAGTTATTAAAGGCTAGCAGGGCCTGGTAATTGGCACTGTAGAATTGCAAGCCCACAGAGAAGACAGAGTAGTCCTTAGATACTGAGACCTACTACATTCTGTGCCAGCCAAGCCACCAGGGAGTTGGGAGCAGGGTGAGCGAACAGGAATTCAGCTCCCTTTGCCAGAATGAAATAGCACTTTTGAGCCCTCTTATATATGGATTGCAGGATGCTGGGGTGTGCCAGATGAATCTCGTCGGTTCCACTGTGGCCTTAACTGAGAGAGCCACTTACTTGGGCCCTGAGGGTGAAGAATGTCCAGTGCATGGTGGTGTGGGTCTTAGACTTTCTGCAGAGATAGCTGGAGATCACTAGCCACTTTTCATAGTAAATCCTGGTGTTGCCTATGGTCGGTGGGGATGGGGAAGAGGACATTACCATTGGTACCTGTAGTTCCAGTTCAACATCTTCCTCTTCATACACCAATGGAACCGGTTGTAGGTGCAAGAGGGAGTAGTGGAAAGACTGCTGGGTGGGTCTCAGACAGCTGATATAGAGATCCCACAGTCCCAAATAGGGTCAGAAACAGGGGCATGGAGAAATCCATTAGTCCCTCAGGAGGTGGATGTTCATAAGGGTAGCATTTGTAAGTCCTGGATCGCCTATTGTCTCTTGGAGATGAAGGAGGAACCTGCTCATCAGATTAATTTGAGTCTGAAAATTGTTCCTGTTGAAATGGCAGAGCTGTGTTGGTACTGGGGCAATCCTATCTGACAGTTGTAAGTAAGACAGTCCCTAGAACATAGAAGCAATGTTGTCTTCTGGTGCAGGTAGGGGAAGAAGATAGCTTTCGGTGACATATAGGTCTCTGTGTGTCCTAGGGTATGGGAAGTTCCGATGGTTGACATTGACGGTACCAGTGCATCCCTGGTCGTGGTGTTTTCTTTGGGCGAAAGTGTTGGTACCACAGAGTCTGGAGCTGTGCTTATGGATGGGACCGGTGAACGATGGTCCTTATGCTTCAATACCAGAATCACCAATGAAATTGGTACATCCTTCTTCCTGAGCAACTTGCCCTCCAGCATGGGTTTTTTTGCAGAGCCGGTTTCTTAGGGTCTGTGTGTAAGGGCTTGCTTGACCTTGATGGGCTCAGAGAAGGAGCATATCTTTTATGGACAGTCCTTGATGGGCATCTGTCCTTGCATCCATGAGAGTGCTCCTTACTCTCATGGGAATCCCTGAAGGGATTGTCTTTGGGCTTAGTCACCAAGGGCTCTGTTCTGTGCTCAGAGAGGTGCTGCTTGTTTGACGAGGACAATGTACAAAGGGATTTTCCTGGTCTGGATCAGAGTGGGGCTTCACAGCCTTCTCCACTAAGTGTTTTCTAAGGTGAAGCTTACAAACTTCGCAAGTTCATAGTGAAAACAAGAAACAAATGTCTCACACAGACAATAGAGGCAGCATTGGTGTTCATTGCTGATGGAGAATGACCTAGGGCAAGAGACAGTTTTTGAAGCCCAGGAATTTGGGCGCAGTCCCCGACCATGAAGGGAGGGAATACTTGGTCTGGGGAAACAAACTACGCTAACTACACTGAGACTAACAGAACTAAACTAAAGAATAACTATTTTCAATCTTATTTATAGGCTTTCTGAAAGGCTGGAGCAAGAGAGGACACAAGATTTAGACTCAAATCATGAATAGTAAGAAATAACTGAGAGGGCATCGACCCACACTGCTTCTCACACCCTTGTTCGGGAGCATGAGGAAATCTAGTAAGCATGTGTGGGCCAAGGGACACTGCTTCTTAAAATCTCCAGACTCAGGTAGGCATGCACGCATCTATGTGTGGAATACACATAGGGACCAGCACTTGAAGAAGAACAAATATTTTATTCTTGCACTGAGTTTTCACAAAACAATTAAAGACAATTTTCTCAAGAGAAAACACATTTTTCTCATAGAAATATTTACAAGAAAAATGTTACAGGTACTAGTTTCTACAGTTCTAACACACACAATTCTACTGATGTGACTTGATGTGTGTGATCTAGGACTCCTACCCAGTAAGTAAAACATGCAGGAGCATTGTAAGTGTGCAGTTTGTCAGCGGGTACTGATTATGCTGTTTATTTTACAAGGTCAGCTTTAACCTACAGTGTCCCACACAAAATCCAAGTCCCTTGCCAGCATGCTGCTAGACTAACACCACAAGTATCAGTGTGCAAATCTTCATTCTGAATCAGGGGTTCAAAAATTTACCAGACACTACCAGCGAAATTGAAAGTTACTATGCTGAAAACTGCCCATAGCCACACAATCCCTGAAACTACACCCCTGCAATTTAAAGCAACAGTTGTGTCTTATTTATTAAGTAGGGTATTTAATTATTTCAAAATTGTCAATTTTCTATTTAGTACTTTACCAAATAGAACTTACGACATCTCTCTTGCTTGTGTTAGACCTGTAATACTCAGACCTCAGTGGTTCAGGAGCCAAATTAATGATCAATATTACCCAAAATAGCCACAGTAGTACAAAATCATTGTGTCATGTATTATTTTTAGAGAAAATTATTTTAGAGAAACAGTATTAACATGGCACAGTGTAATTGCTTGGAAAAATTACAGGTACTAAACCTGCTGATAACAATCTAACAAACCACTTCCTAGATTAATTCAAGGCATAAACTAGTCAGGAAAACAGAATCTTTCAACCTGTGTGTCCTCCTTCAAAGAAACAAACAGAAGGACAAACATAATCAGGAATAATATATGCAGTCCATTGGATTCAATGCCCTAAAATAGGCATATTACACATTTACCATGTAAATTCTGGAAGTTTGGTTCTAATACATGGTTTTCAGCATGACTAGATGGTGCTGAACAGGTATTTTGGTTAGGTTAAGTAACCTTTTGCAATACTTTAAGTTTATATAGTTATATTAGACAAGTGATTTTACTTCTTTATCACTCAAGTTAAGTTAAACTTCAGTTATATAAACTTTTAAACAGCATTTTCAGTTTCTGTTTTAAACAGCAATTTGAGGATAAGACACCGTGAAGTGAGAAAAATTACTTGATTTGGCCTGGCTTTCGAAAAAATGTGTTTCATTTGCTGTGTCTTTATTTGCATAGAGAGCATAAAGATTCAATGGTTTAGCGTTTATGGGAGTTGCAGGTTTCAATACTGGAAAATTTTGAGACATAGACAACTGAGATTATAAAGGGGAACTGAAGAAACTCTTAAGCAGCTGGGAATTGAGACAATATGGGCTGTGTTGTGTCCTGATTTGTTTTCAGGGAATTAAGGCTTTTTCCTGACGGTCAGTCTGGAATTACTGGAAATGCGTATTAATCAGAAGAGAGTTTATGATTTCTGCACAAGGTATGCCAAGGTAAAATTTTTTGATCTGGAACTCAAATTAACTCAATAGTTATACTTGCAACTCTTTTCCAATGATTAAAGTTTACATTTACACACTGAGCATTCTTGCAGACATTTGTTAATATTAAAAAAGGGCCAAATTCTTAAGCCCTCATTCCATTTTTACTCTGACCTTAAGTCTGAGAGAGTTTTGGTGAACACAGGTCTAAGATACAGTATATGTGATTTATCAGAATCTCTCAGATCCTAGCAGAAATGTCAGTGAAAGGAAAGGACAGTATCATATAACTTTCCTACCTAGCCAAATTTGATTTATATATATATTTTAGTTACACAAAATTCAAACATCTCTAGGGAAAACAAAGTTAATAAACTTGTTCATATAAACTTTATAATGAAAATCAATTTTACCTTTAATAGAGTCTGTCAAGCAGTAAAGTTTCTTACAAAACCAATAACCTTTAATCAGATTCTATCACAGAGATCAGGTGTTTCATTTTTTATTCCATTTCTACAATACATTATTAGAACATTCCATGTCCCAGAAAAAGATTTTTAAAAATGCCAATAAAAATGTTACATCCTGCAGAATATTGGAAGGATGCCTTCCCTTTTTTGATCCAGAAAAACTTGCTTTAGAAGAGAAAAGCCCACGTCTTTGCTTTTGCGGTCCCATATCTGAGAATATCAAAAGCTTCAGCCCCTAAAAAAATGAGAAGGGCCAAATTTTGCTTTCATACAACAGTGAAATTCTGGTACAACTGCACTGAAAAGAGCAGACTTCCTTCAGTTTTAAACTATTGTCACTCAAAAAATAATTTGATCCAAATTCTGTCTCTCTAGCAATGACAAGATTGTGATCATATAATTTTCACCAAGCAGAGGGTCTCAGGTCTCCATCCTTCCACCTTCAGATTAGGGTTCCCGACTGCGTGATAATGTGAATACATACAAGGGGCCACACCCTTCTGACAACCGTTTCTGGAAAAGCTCTAGTGTACTTAGACCCTGTGTTTGTTCCAGCACTTTCAAGATAACAACATAGGCTTTTGCTAGATTTTCCAGTAATTCCGCTGTCGAAGGAATTCCCAAGAAGGAATTCAGTGGTAATCTGATCAACATCTTAGATGTCTAAACACAAATGAAAGGAGTATGGGGAATAAACAGGAAGAACAGGAAGTATTAGTACATAAGATAAATTATGATTTAATTGGCATCACAGAGACTTGGTGGGATAAGTCTCATGACTGGAATATTGGTATAGAGGGATAGGGCTTGTTTAGCTAGGACAGGCAGGGAAAAAGGGAAAAGGGGCTGCCTTATACTTAAAGGATATACATATATACACACACACACTTGTTCTGAGCTCCAGAAGGAGGAGAGAGGCAGACCAGACGAGAATCTCTATGTAAAGATAAAAGGATTAAAAAAATAGGGGTGATGTCATGGTGGAAGGTCTACTATAGATCACCAAATCAGGAAGAGGTTCTGGATGAGGCATTTCTAAAACAAACAACAGAAATGTCCAAAACACAGAATAAGAACACGGAATAAGGATAATGGCCTTCAAAAAAGCAGACTTACATACTCTTAGAGAACTGGTAGGGAAGGTCCCATCAGAAGAAAATCTAAGTTCAGGATTGATGGCAATTCCTCAAGGGGATAATAATAAAGGCACAACTGTAAACTATTCTGATGCAAAAGAAAGATAGGAAGAATAGTCAGAGGCCAACAGAGCTCCATCAGGAGCTTTTTAATTACCTGAAAATAATTTTTTTTTAAATCCTACAAAAAGTGGAAACATGGTCAAATTGATCTGGAGGCGTACAAAAGAACAGCACAAGTATGTAGGGACAAAATTAGAAAGACTAAGGGCACAAAATTATTTAAACCTGGCAAGGGATATAAGAATCAATAAGAAGAGGTTCTTTAAATATATTATGAGTGAGAGAAAGATGAAGGAAAGTATAGGTCCTCTATGTAGCAGGGAAGCAGAGCTAATAACTGATGATATTAAGAAAGCTGAGGTGCTTAATGCCTATTTTGCTTCAGCAGTCCTCACTAAAAAGGATGATCGGATACTCAACACAATACTGACAATCAGGTGGAAGGAATGCAAGCCAAAATAGGGAATGAACAGGTTAAGGAATACTTAGATGTATTAGATGTATTCAAAGTCAGCAGAGCCTGATGAAATTCATCCTAATATACTAGCTGAAGCAATCTTGGAGCCATTAGTAATTACTTTGAGAACTCATGGAGCATGGATGAGGTCCAAAACAACTGGAGAAGGGCAAACATAGCACCTAACTTTAAAAAAAGGGAAAAAGGAGGACTCAGGAAATTACAGACCAGTCAGCCTAACTTCTATACCTGGAAAGATACTGGAGCAAATCATTAAACAATCGATTTGTAACCACCTGGAGGATAAAAGGGTTATAAGAAATAGTAAGTATGGATTTGTCACAAATTAATCATGCCAAATTAACTTAATTTCCTTCTTTCCTAGGTTTACTGACCTAGGCCTGGTCTACACGTATCCAGCGATTCGGCGACACTCGATGGGAGTTACGCAAGCTACACAGAGTAGCTTGCATAACTCCGTCGACTGCTGTACTTCTGTACTGCACCACTTGAGGAGGTGGTTTTAGTACGTTGACTTCCTGATCGATTGAGTGGGTCTACACTGACTGCCCAGTCGATCCAGATAAGTCGATCTGACGGTGGCAACTTTGTCGCTGTCAGAGTAGACATATCCCTAGTGAATATGGTGAAAGCAGTAAATGTGATATACCTTGATTTTAGTAAGGTTTTTCACACAGTTCCATATGACAGTCTCATAAACAAACTAGGAAAATGCAGTCTAGATGAAATTACTAAAAAGTCGGTGCACAACTGTTTGAAAGACCATACTCAAAGAGTAATGATCAATGGTTTGCTGTCAAATTGGTGGACGTAGCTAATGTGGTCCTGCTGGGTCAGTCCTGGGTCCAGTACTGTTCAATATTTTCATTAATGACTTCGATAATGGAATGGAAAGTATTCTTATAAAATCTGCAGAGGACACCAAGCAGGGAGGAGTTACAAGCACTTTGGAGGATAGGTTTAAAATTCAAAATGATCATGACAAATTGAGGAATTGATCTTAATTCAACAAGCTGAAATTGAATACAGACAAGAGCAAAGTACCTCACTTAGGAAGGAGAAATCAAATACACATCTACAAAATCAGGAATAACTGTCTATGTGGTAGCACTGCTGAAAAGGATCTGAGGGTTATACTGGATCACAAACTGAATACGAGTCACCAGAATTGTGAAGCAGCTGCAAAAAAGGCTAATATGATTCTGGGGTGTATTAACAGGACAGCAAAAGTAATTGTCCCATTCTATTCAACACTGGTGAGGCCCCAACTAGATTCCTGCATCCAGTTCTGGGCACCACAATTCAGGAAGGATGTGGACAAATTGGAAAGAGTCTCCAGGAGAGTGACAAAAATGATAAAAGGTTTAGAAAACCTAACCTATGAAGAAAGGTTGAAAAAAATGGGCATTTTTAGTCTTCAGAAAAAAAGACTGTGGGGTGATCTGATAACAGTTTTCCAATTTGTTCAGGGCTGTTGTAAAGAGGACGATGATCAATTGTTCTTCATGACCACTAAAGGTAGGACAAGAAGAAGGCTTAATCTGCAGCAAGGGAGATTTAGGTTAGATATTAGGATAACTTTCTAACAATAAGGTAGTTAAGCTCTGGAATAGGCTTCCAGGGGAGTTCATGGAGTCACTGTCCTTGGCAGATTTTAAAAACAAGTTGGACAAACATCTGTCAGGGATGGTCTAGGTTTACTTGACCCTGCCACAGCACAGAGGGCCAGACTTGATGACATCAAGGTCCCTTCCAGTCCTACATTTCAATGATTCCATGATTATTTAAGGCTCTATTGTCCTTCACAAGCAAGCTTCTAATTTAGCAGGTACTTATTTCTCCTTCCCAAGCCATAATGTTCTTAGCACATTTAACAGCAATACTACACTCTCACATGCTACTCTTATACATCACTTAATTTAGTGATCAACAGGGTTGTAGAAGTGGCTGATATTTTTCCCCTCCCACTTTCCCAGCAAGCACATGAAGATACTCTGCCTACTCATGTTCTCTGTACACAGATTTTTAAACTTAGCCTTTTATTTTGGGTGTCATCTCCATTTTTGAGTGCTTATCTTGTGACACCTAGATCCTGATTCTCAGAGACACTTAGCACTCACAGCTCCCCTGATTTCAAGTGGAGCACATAAGTGCTTAGCAACTCTGAAAAGTCGGATCAACAGAGTCTCGGGTTGGGAAAACTAAAATTAAGGCACCCAAAAATAAAAGGGCATTTCAGAACATTTTGGTTAATGCCTCTGGCAAATTGAAGGGAGTTATGGTACAATTTTGTGTACGTTTATGATCACAATTACCTTATTGCAATATTTTGGCTATAATATTTCCAAAATTAAATTAGTTATGCCTTCTCTTCTTGCTCTGTTTGGCTTTTGTGAATAAACAGTGGATTTGCAGTCGTACTAAGAAGTCCCTCTACTCAATTTGTAACCACAAATGCAATTTGCAGTCTCAAGTCTGAGTTATGCGTGCGCACACATACTTTAAAATAGCAAACTGAAGCCACAATTTTTTGATCCCAGGTTTGACCGTTAGTACTAGGCATGCTGAATATACAGGCTACTCTTGAATTCTTTATTGTATTCTTTATTTTTTTAAATAATGTTTACCATAATGTAAAATGTTTAGCACAAAAGGAAAGTAAATGTTTTCTTGGTTATCAGGATGCAAGCTCTGCACTCATAAGGCCAACCACTAATTGATGAAGGCTTAGGAAGAAATTAACTAAACTATCCATGATGTGGTCTTCCCACACCTTCTTCTGAAGCATCTGGTAATGGCTACTATTGAAAAAAAGATTATGAATTAGATGTACATGTTGTCTATTGTGGTGTGGCTAGACTTATGTTCTATGAACCATCCCTAAATTCAGTATTTACACATTTTAAAGAGTTTTCTATTAAAAAAAAAATCGAATTTCTTTGCTGAGATTTTTGGTGGTTGCAAATTGTGTTAGCATTTTTAATAAGTGTAAAATTAGTCTTCTGTATAAGAAGTTCTGTTAATTATAGCAGATATGTTAATGATTGAATGAATATTGTACCTCAAGAAGGAAATAAAGCAAACAAGAAAAGGAAGAAAGAAAAGGAATAACAGGCTGATATAAAGGCAACCCATTTGAACAATCCTTTTGCAATCGTAATTTTTTGAAATATGTTGTTTTATTAAGTCCAACTAGTTATGTTCTCATTCATTAGCGTTCTCCTAAATGCATCTGAAATCTTCCTATATAAAAAGAGGATAATTCATTGATTGTTTAATTCTAAAAAGGATGCCATGACATCCACATGTGCAAACCAGCCTTTTACTGTGGTCCCCTAGTATAGCCAGTTCTTGGCATAATTCAAATCCCCCCAGTGACACTTCGAGGTTGTAGACAATTTTAGCTTACTGGCATACGTAACCAAGGCTTAATCCTCTTCCATTTAATTGCCATGGTCATAGGCTTATGCTTTTTCCTCAGATTCCTCAGACATGGGGAGATGGAGAGCCCTGAGATGCAGCTGGACATCTACTTGTAGTATTAATCCCAAACCCACAAGATATAAAAAATAGACAAATGTTTGGAGGGAACCAACTCAAAAGAGCAGAAACTCCCCGATTCAGAAAGAAAGATAGAGTGAGCCTACCTTCCAATATGGTTTTTACTAGGCGCAGAACACATACCTTACTGCCAATGAACAAATAAGCAAGTGGCACCGATCATGGGATTGTGTGAGATTCTCTGGAGTTTAAAGGAGTCACGATCTTGGGAGCCTCAATAACAAGTCATCTGAGAGGCTGCCTCTCTCCTTGTGACAGAGTGCTACAGCTGAGATCAGCAGCAGCGCCTAAACTGCGTTTCCTTCAATATAAATGAGAGGCACCATGGTGGGGGGTACGGATAAAAGGGGTCTACCCAGTGAAAGGAATGAGAAAGAAGTCTGGGAAATAGAGAATGATATAGAGTGGTGGGATGCAAGACCTAACTTTGAGAGTTTCCAAAGAGAAAAATAGCATGCAGACAGCAAAATGACTGCAGCAGTCAACTCTTGATTTATGTCTCACAAAAGATTGCAAGGGCTTAAACCTGGCTGTTTAAAAGAAGGGGATCTTGTCGAGTCAACTAGTTTGGCGAAATGGGCTTGATTTACAGTCCCGCAGAGTCAGAAAGTGTGTGAAGTACACCACTATCCCCATTTCTACCTCTCTTGCATCTTGGGAAGGGAAATGAAATGTTTGCTTTATTAGTTCTACTAGCTAGCATGATTGCTAGGAATAGTTGTTTAATCCCCCTATTTCTATTTCCTATATACATTTTTAATCCTTGAAATTTTTCTAACATATGATTCAAATTAAAAAACAAAAACAAGACACACTTGCATGTTGAATATGTCCTAAGCATAAGCAGACCAACTTACACTGCATTCACATATAATAAAATTCTGCATGGAGTGAAATGGAATCAAAATCCCAATAGCGTTAGTGGAATTAAAGGGACTGAATTAAGAAGGGATTACTCACATGCTTAAAAGTTTTAAATTCATTGCTACTCAGCAAAGCACATGCTTATAATCAGATGCTTAAAGCTCAGCATGTGCTTAAGTGCTTTGCTGGATTGAATCCAGAGTGAAATATATTCACTATGCTACTTATAGTGGAGTAAATATCATGATAAATCCCATTGTACTAATGCATTTGAAACACAGCTCATCACAATGGCTAGGGGTTTTAAATCCCTCTTCCACTCACAAGACATGGGGATGAGAAATTATTGTTCTCTATCTCCCAACTTTCTCCTTCACCCTCGGTCCTCCCATGGAAGAAGTGGTAGAAAGGAAAGTGACTTCCAAGCCTGTTACATTTGTTCCCCATATATTTTATGTAGCCTATAACAGTGTTTCTCAACCTTCTAAGTAGCAAGTACCCCTTAATTTCTGAAAATTTTAATAAGTACCCCAACACTCAATTATCCATGGGATTTTATATTTACAGATTATTGTAAGCCATATGTTGGAAGAAGGGCTGAGTATATAAGGCTGTGATACGACAGATGTCAGATCTAGTGTAGGTAGGGTTACCACCTTTACATCAGGGGTAGAGCAACTCAAGTATGTGCCTGGGCTAGAGGTAATGCTGGACAAAGCTAGGAGGCTCTGAGTGGCATGCCAATGCTGGGGAATATAAAGTGCCATGCCAAATTTTTTGGCATAGATTTGAGAGGAGGAAGGGGTGAGAGAGAGACCAGGAAGGAAGACAAGAGAGAAAGACAGGAAAAGAGCTTCCCAGTTGGGACTTCCCAGAATTTGGCAGCTGTCGCCCACCTCCCCTTCACTCTATTTATCCCCGGGTACCCCCTGCTTGTGTCTCACATACCCCGAGGAGTACACGTTCCGCAGGTTGAGAAACTATGGCCTATATGACTAATCCCAGGTTTTTGGTCTGAATTTCACTCAGGTTTTGGGAAGATTTCTCAGGCACTCTGGACTATCTCAAGAAGCTTTCTATTTTAATGGTGCTGTGGGCACTACCACTATGAAAATACTATTGAACAGACTACAAATAAAGGAAACCATTCTATCCAGGCTGTGTAAGAAGCTAGCTATACACGTCTTGAGCCCTATTAACTGATCTGATTGACTTCAAGTAGATTATATATGATTTTTTCATTTAAACGTTTAAAAAATGCATGCCAATTTTCTTTTCATGTGTCAGAGAGAAACACATGTGATGCATGTGTGGCCTGGGATCATCATATAGCAGCAGAGATGAAAACTTTAGCATTTTCAATGTCCCATTGTAGGCAGCTTTGGCTTGTGGCCACATGCACATGCAGGAGTAGCACATTAGTTACTGATTAAAGGGACTAATGTTTGTCACATTAATTAGATTCTATTCAGAGCTATTTCAATGTAGTTACAGTGTATAAAACAACAAGACACCATAAGAGTAACATGCTGATTGTATAGCTGTTATGAGAACTGCGTGTTACATAGTCACAGTTGCTAGGTTGTAAGCCTATATAATTTAGCTGCAGAGTTACATAATTGTGTGGGATGAAGGAAAGGGAACATTGTCTGGTGGCTATTGCACAGAACTAGGAGTCAGGACAGGTGGATTGTGTTCTCATCTCTGCTGTGTTTGCTCAGTGATGCTGGGTAAGTCACTTTACCTTTGCGCGCTGCAGTGTCCCCTATGTGCAATATGGAGATAATATTTACTTGACAGGGGAGTTGTGAGACTTAATTCATTGATGTTTGGAAGTGCTTTGAGATCCTCTGATGGAAGGTGTAAAACAAGCACAAAATAGATTATCTAGAACCACATACAATAATTTTTCCTAAAGGAGATTTGTACTAAATATAAACACAATAAAAATAACTAATTTCAGGGCCAGACTGTGCTCACCCCTTACATGGGTGCACAGAAGAGGAGGAAGGGAGGGTGTAGAGACTCTCTCCCTATGCCCCTTGCACACGGGCATGCCACTGTTACAGTCCTTACGCATCCGATGCACACTCAAAACATGGTAATGGGCCGAGATCTGAGCTAGCCTCCCCCCCACGACTAGCAGCAGGGCGTGCATGCAGTACAGCCTGAGGAGATGGAGCAGGGACCATTCTCATTGTGTGTGCCTCAGAGATCAGGGAGACAGAATTGCCACTTCCAAAGCATTAGGCCTCCCACAGTACCATTGGGGTGGGGCATCCCTGCACTGTTCCCAAGGCTGTAGTTTAACCAGCCTTAGTTCAGTTAGACATGCAGTCTGCGAACAATCCTATTTTAATTGTTTTCTACGTCCAAGTAAAACTCCTTATGCTGCCAGCCAGGCCCTTCTCAACTCCATGTGATTTACTGTCCACGCATGAGCACATGTTTGTGATTCATCCCCAAAGTGTTTAAGAACTGAGGGCTATTTTCTGTGTCTATATTTACACTGAAAACTTCTCTATTGTTTATATATCCTCTCACAGCCGCCAGACTGTTTACTAATGTCCTCTCTATCAATGATGTCCTCCAGGCTGGTGGTACCATACCGCTTACCACACAGATCAGCCTGTGCCCCAAACTGACAGAACTGTCAAATAAGACCATGGTAAGAATGATTTCAGATCCCTTAGGGGGACATCACTTACCCTAAAGTATGCTCTACACTGCTAAACATCCAGTAAATATTTTGAGAAATGCTGCACTCTGTGGTTGCTTGGTTTCTTTAACGCTTTTTAAAAGGCAATTTGGTGGATTGGATGCAGATTTCTCTATATGTGACAAATTAATATAATCTGCGAACTTCTTTTCTTTGATGGTTAACAAGGGATGTAGACAGCAGATAAACTGGGGGGGGTTGATATTCTAGGAAAAAGCACTGTTTGTATTAAGGTAGCATCTAGAAACCCCAAATGAGATGGGGGTGGCATTGTGGTAAGCTTTATATGATTAGTAAGACAGTGACTACTTTGTAAAGCTTATGCAACCCATTAGAGACTGTGTGTTACAGGTCCCCCTCTGTGCTGGATCCACAAATTTTGTAAGTCTATTACAGCCCCCGCTAGAGAGCATTGCTCTTCAGCTCAAGCTGTGGCAGCCCCTGCGTCTAGTTATGGAGCTCCCAAGCTCACTCCCAAGTGTGTCCATCAACATGGCAGGCCTCACATTTCAAACTACATAGACAAAACACCCAAGGTGGGAACAAAGAAGTATAATCCACATTTGTCCAGAGGGGAAACTGAGGCATAGGGGAGTGAGGGACTTGCCCCAAAGTCTGTGGCAGAGCAGACTGGAACTCAGCCAGCTATGCTGAGTTCCAGTCCAGTATTTTAGACTCTCAACCACAAGGCCATCCTTCCTTGGCTGTTCCACAGAAAGAGTATGTCTATACTGATTCTGCTGTGTCAGGCTCCACGGATCGACGCAGTGGGATCATTTGAGCGGCCAGGGAGACCTGCTCAATCGATCCTGGAAGTGCTCTCCAGCTGATCAGTAAGTCCACACCCCCTCCGGAAAGAGTAGCGCTGCGTCGACTGGAGGGTATTTCCCATCCAGTGCAGCGCAGTGAAGACATTGCAGTAAGGGCACGTAAGTAAGATGATGGGAGATATGCATTCTACAGTTGCATGGACCCAGCGTGGCAGTGTAGACCAGACCAGAATGTTACAGCTCTCAGCTGAAGAACATGACTTTTCAGCTCAAGAGGAAGATATTCATGCTTTTAATTCAGAAGGTCCCCAATTCAATCTCTGCCATCAGCTAAGAGGGCAGCTGACCTGGGCCTTAAACTACTTTGGGCCCCAGAAACGTAGGATACATTTACTGTGTCGAAAGACACGTGTCTCCTGCTGTTAAATATGTGTTACATCTCTCCCTCTGTGCCTGCGCAGAGGTGAGAGTGTGATACAAACCCCAATTCAATCTCTTGTGCCACTTAAGATGGCAGCTGCCAGATTACTTTCTTTTCTACATAGGTCCTGTGGAAAGAGAGCTTCAGTCTTCAAACCTGCCATCTTACATAAGTAATAATAAAAAATTACATGAGAGCTAATGCAATCCTTGGATAGGGAGGTTATATTACACCTCTGTATTTGGCACTGGTGTGCCACCTGCTTAAATATTGTGTCCAGGTCTGGTATCCACACTGCAAGAAGGATGTTGATAAATTGGGAAGGGTTCACAGAAGAGCCCCAAGAATGATCAATGGATTAGAAAAGAGGTAACAATCAGTCACTATACCTAGATAGGGAACAGAAGTGTATTAAGAGGGCTCTTTAGTTTAGCAGACAGAGGTATCATAAGATCCAATGACTGAAAGTTCAAGCTAGACAAATGTAGAGTAAAAATGATGCATACATTTTAACAGTGAGGGTAATTAACCCATTGGAACAATTTACCAAGGGTTGCAATGGAACTTCCATAACAGCAAATTTTTACATCAAGACTGAATGTTTTTCTAGAAGACATACCGTAGTTCAAACAGGAATTAATTCAGAGAAGTCCCATGGGCTACATTAAACAGGTAGTCAGGTTAATGACCACAATGGGCCCTTATAATCTATGTCTAAATTCAGAGAAATATTTTAATGAACAACATCTTTTTGGAACTTTTAAAAAATTACTTTTCTTAATTTGGAAAAACGTAGCTGAGTCTGGAAATGGTTACTGCCGTGAAGTAATCTGGTGGGTGAATTGGGTTATTGGTTTCTAATTTTAGGAGCTGTTATTGTGCTGCCATCATCACTGTAACTCGTAAAAGCAACGTCCTTGAATTAGTATGAAGAATTTTAATGAAACAGTGGAAAGACTAATTTATGATCTTATGATTCAAAAGGCCAATGCAAGCGTTAGCACACAAGGAGGGCATCCTCCACAGCACTAAATCATTTCAGGTGCTGAAAATTCTAAGAACGGAAGGCAACTGCCACTTTCTGTGCCTGTAATTGCAAAATGTTTTAATAAAAACTTAGAACATTCACATTTTTTTCTCTCTTAATTTCCTTAGTAAGTGACCGTGAAGCCAATGAACAACTATGTTCACTTTTAGAAATGTGTCCTTGTTCCCTGGTACAGCTGCCAGGCTGTTCAATGTAGCATTGGCACCCTCTCAGAAAAGCTGTTGCTGCTGTATTTATACAGCACCTTAGTGTCTATGTAATCAGTGTAATGCACTTGCTTTTTGTTTGTGTGCCCATACAACCGTTACCTTTGGTGACTGGTACACAAAGAGGGTCATCTCATTTTGTTGTAATTTTTCTAGATTGCCCCATTTACTGAACCACTATGGGCTCAAATAGGGACCAGTGACCTGGAATAGTGTGATTGGTGCACTGTGTTCATGAGTGTTTTAACTGTTGCATCTCCTCTCTTGTGTAAGTTGGCAGCTTCTCCCTGCTGTTTTCCTGCTTCAAATACTATCAGTACAATACCATCCATAGGGTAGGGGTGACTGCTGGCTGTTATTAGCATAAACAGAGGTGAACAGCACAGTGGCAGCAGCAACAGCTGAAGTCCGTTCAAAGTTCATCACTGTAAAAATGATCCTTGACGAATGGAAACACAAGGGAATATCCCGAAACCTCAATCACTCCTGCTATGGCAAAGAACTGCTGAAGTAAAGTTGTTTTCACATAGCACATCATCAGTCTCTGAAGTCTTAATAAAGTACACTGGCACAAAACAGACAAATCAGCAACACTCTACAGAGGACTTTGATTAAGGCCTTGTTCGTGCTACAGAGTTTTGTCGACAAAAGTCAGTTTTTGTGGAGGTGTACGCACTACAATGCTCTTCCTGCCAACTTAACTCTCCTACTTTGTCGACAAAATAAAATCACCTTGACGAGAGGTGTTGAGCTTTTTGCAGCGAAGTTTGATCTACAGTGTCAGTATGCTTGGTTATGTCAGTGTAAATGGCCTCCAGGAGGTGTCCCACAATGCCCCTCCTGACTGCTCTGGTCAGCAGTTCAAACTCCATTACCCTGCACTTAGGTACGAGTACATAGGCATTCACTGCTCTCCCTTTAAAGGATCAGGCATTTTTGCAATTCCACTTCCTGTTTGCTCAGTGTGGAGAGTCACATTGCATCCTCCCAGCTGACCAGGGAGGCTCATTGTCTCAAACGCTCTCCCACTGGGAGCACACCAGAGTTGTTGGATCTTCTGATTCTGTGGGGAGAGGAGGCTGTTCAGTCCCAGCTCAGCTCTAGCCATAAGAAATTTGATATCTATGGTCAGATTTCTCATGGCATGTTGGATAAGGGCTACAAACGGGATATGCATTAGTGCCGTGCAAAGATAAAGCAGCTGAGGCAAGCGTACTAGAAAACAAGGGAGTCAAACTGTCGCTCTGGTGCTGCGCCGAAGACCTGCCACTTCTATAAGGAGCTGGATGCCATCCTTGGCAGTGACCCCACCTCCATTGCTAAGAGCCTAGTGGATACTTTGGGGTGGGGGAGCGGGCTGGAGACAGTGGACAGTGGACTCAACCCCGAGGACAAAGTGATGGACGAGGAAATGGAGTTGGAGGGTGAGATGGGACAGGAGACAGGGTCATCCAATACTGTGGTGAGCCAGGACTCCTTCTTGACCCCGGAGAGTTTGAGCCAGTCCCAGCACTCCATCTCTGGTGCACACAATGCAGGAGAGGGGAGTCCTGGTAAGTGATCATTTTGAGTTGATACTGCTTGGTTACATGAGGTACAGCTGTCCTTTCCTTTGTAATATGCTAGGGAAGTGGATTAAGAGAGAGAAATGTACAAGACTAGCTGTGTTTGTGTCTGATTCACATTCTCCTGTGCAGCTATACATTGGGACGGAATAGTGTGCTAATGCACACCGAGATTTCATGATAATCCTCCAGAGAGATCTCTAGGAAACTTTCCTGGAGGTACTCGCCAATCCTCTGCCGAAGGTTCATTGGGAGAGCTGCTTTGTTCCCCCCCCCCCCGGTGTAGGAAACCTTCCCATGTCAGTGGGCAATCACTTGTGCGTGGATCAAAGCAGCACACAGGCAAGCAGCATATGGGCCCGATCTGAAGCGTCCAACATGCAGGAGATGCATGCTTATGCGCAGGAGTGAGAAATCAGTAACCCCCGCCTGTGGAAAATGGTGGCAGAATTTGCAATATTGTCCTTAATTGCTTGCAGTCCAAACTCACCATGTTTAGGGCATTTACCGAGCTGTGTGCTTGCCAAGGTGAGAAAGAGGTATATTTTATTATGATGGTTTGGTGTTGTGAGTGCACTAACAATCATGCTTCTTCAGAAGTGGCCTTCCGGGGGACCCACTATACACCCATGGAGCACATCTGCCAGATAAGAAAGCGACCAAGGAGGAATAAGGAGGACATGTTTTGTGAAGTGGTCTAATCCTCTCATGGCACAGAACAAGAACGCAAGGCGTAGAAAGAGATAGTTAATGAAAAATTTAAAATCAGACAGGAAGGAGAGGAAGCAAGGCCAGGAGTGAATTTTAGCAGGCCAGGAGTGGAGGACAAAAATGATGGAGGAGCAGAGATGCTGAAGTCCCTGATCACGCTGAAAGCAGAACACATGTATGCTCGCCCCCGCCACCCGCCAACTGCAGCCCATACAGAACTGCTTGCCCTGCACTCCCCAAACTCCTCCCACATTCCTTGCATCTTCCCAGCCCATCACAGTACCCATTCACTCCACCTCTTTGGACAACTTCCAAAAAGATAGCTGGAGTTACATACAGCTCTGAGAGCCTCCATCTGGAGGGTGCTCTTCAGTGTTCTCTCCCTTTCAACAAAGTTTTTTCACATACACACTACAAATCACAGTCAGGAATAATCAAAATATTCATGCAAGGTGGCAAGTTAACAAAGCATGGCAGAATGCTTTATAGAAAGAACCACTATTGGTGCTCATTGTCTAAATGGTGCCTCAAAGCCTCCCTGATTCCAACAGCCCCCTTCTCCCCCTGTTGTGCTCCTCTAATAGCCCTGGTTTGTGGCTGCTCAAAATCAGCCACCAGGCGATCCGCCTCCACACTCCAACCCTGAGGAAATTCTTCACCCTTAGCCTCACAAATATTATGCAGCGCACAGCAGCTTGATACGGCCATGGGAATATTTTCCTCATGTAGGTCTAATCTGCCATAAAGGCAGTGCCAGCGAGTTTTTGATCTGCCAAATGCACATCCAGTGGTCATTCTGCCCTTGCTCATCCTATTGCTGAAGCACTCCCTATTGCTGTGCAGGTTTCCCATGTAAGGCTTCATGAGCCACGGGAATAAGAGGTATGCTGGGTCTCCCATGATTACTGTGGGCATTTCAACATCCCACACTGGAATCTTCTGGTCTGGAAATCAAGTCTCTTCTTGCAACTTTCTGTACAGGCCAGTTTTCCTGAAGATGTGTGTGTCATGCACCTTTCCTGATCACCCTGCATTGATAGCAATAAAATAACCCCGGTGACCCATAAATGCCTGCAATACCATAGAGAGGTGCCCTTTTCTATTGATGTACTCCGTCACAAGATGGAACAGGGCCAACATTAGGATATGAGTGCCATCTACCACCCCGCCACAGTTAGGGAATCCCACTGCTGCATAGCCATCTACTATTTCACTCACATTTCCAAGAGACACAGTCCTTCGTAGCAGAATGCAATTAACGGCCCTGTATACTTGCGTGAACGCAACTCTAACAGTGGACTTCGTGATTTCAAACTGATTAGTGACTGATCAGTAGTCCGTGGTATTGCACCCTTGGTGGAGAAGCGTGTGGCAATCTCTGTGTGGAAGCTGAGCTCTCCAGACTCCACACAGAGATTGCCACACACTTCTCCATCAAGAGGGCAGCTCTCATTCTGGTGTCCTAGCACTGCAGTTCTGGGGAGAGCGTTGCATACAGTTCCAGGAAGTTGACTTTGCACATCTGGAAGTTGTGCAGCCACTGCTCATCATCCCAGACTTGCATATCGATGTGATCCCACCATTCAGTGCTTGTTTCCTGAGCCCAATAGCAATGGTACACCATCTGCAGCTGCTCCATGAATGCCAAAAATAACCTGGTGTTGTTTTTTTCCACGGCACACAGCAGAGCAGACATCACGGTTTCCTGTTCAGATTTGGAGTTCATGATATACTGCATGATCAGCTGTTTTGTGTTCATAATACCGACCACAGCAGTAGAGAGCAGTACAAGATCCATCCTTTCAGGCACAGATTCTGAGCGCACAGGAAACAGGGGCCATTGAAAAATGGCACAAAACATATTTGGAAGCCCATGTAATGATGGGACAGAAAAAACTGCATCATGGGACATAGTGCCTGCATCCATGATGCACTGCAATCTACTCCACCTTCCCATAACTCCAAACTGCAGAAGGTGGCCAGTTGCAAAGTGGGATAGCTACCCGCAGTGCCCTGCTCTCACTGTCGATGCTAGAGCACCAACTGTCGACATGCTCTGCTGACAGAAAGAGCATAGTGTGATTATGCTCAAGCAATGAAATTATAGTGATTTATGACTGTCTGTGTAACTTGCGCTGACTTAACCCTGTAGTGTAGACATAGCCTAACTCTGTGACAATGGAAAGTGAAAAAGCAATGGTATCCTGCCTCAGCTCTTTAAATATCAGTTAAGTTTAATTACTAAATTCCTTTTCCCTGCACTTCTTTAAAATAGAGAATTTACTAATACTATACCCAGGATACCAGACTAAACAAAAGAAAAAAAATCATGTCTGCATAAAAATGGAAAAAACAGAAAGAGAAAATGAAAATTATACTGTGCAAAGCTCTTGGAAGTCCTAAGGTAAAAGAGTCATTTGACTACAAACATTTATGATGTAGAAATACCCAGTGACTTAACACCCATGTAAGGTAGGGATTTTACTGGTAAGGAAGTTGTCAAGATGGTAAGCAAATGCCCCAAGTCAAAAGTGTGTGTGTGTATCAGAGGTGAGTATAGAATCCTGACTTCCAGTCATGTGTGTTGGACAATTTTTCCATTCACATCATGATGTTAGATTGAGGGAGGATTGGGGGCATTTCTTTGAAGACACACGTTATGCTTTTAGCTATTCTGCATCAAGCTTAGAAATATGTATCCATGAAAACCTGAGAATCATACAAAGTCAATTTAAGTCTGGGATACACATCTACATTCACTTAAAACCAACTTCACTAACCAACAACACTCCACCAGAGAAGTAGATTGCATTATGGAAAGGACAACCCAGATACCCTAGAGAACCTGCTTCAATACAAGAAAAAAAAATCCTGCTGACCCCCAACCCTTTCTTGTTGCCTATCACCTCACCCATATGTGGTATCATCAAACAATTACAACCCATACTTGAGGGGGACCACATCGAGAATGAAATCTTCCATAAACGGCCTTTTCTGGCCTTCAAACAACCGGCCAAACTCATTGTCAGAAGGAACTCTCCACAGACCAGGACACACCAACTCGAAGTGGCACCAGACCTTGCTAGAAGAATGGATGCAAAACCTGCAGACATATCTCCACTGCTAAGATTATCAATACCAGCCCCCAACAAACCTTTCAAGATCCAAGCGTCCTATCACAACAGGTAGTATATCTCATCCAATGTATCAAATGCCCAAGAAAAACTATATAGTTGAAATGAGACTGTCACTATGCTCTTCAAATGAACTCATATTGAAAAATGATAAACGACCAAAACATCCTGTCACCCATGAGTGAATGCTTCTCAGTCCTCATCTTCAAAAGAAAACTGCACAAACATCTTGAAAAGATGAGCCTGGGAACTTAAATTCCTAACTCTGCTAGACAGTAAAAATCAATGATTTAAAGAACTTGGTTTAATGGCTCTTTACAACAAATTATAACACACTCTACTGCCTGATAATTCCTAATTGCTCACTTCATTTTAAGTGGTCTTCTACAGCTTGTGTGAATGCCTTATACTTAACAAACTGATCTAACTTATATTTAGCTTAAACACTCTGATTACCTTCCCCAGATCTGAAGAGCTCTGTGAAGCATAAAAGCTTGTCTTTTACACCAATAGAAGTTTGTCCAATAAAAGATATTACCTCAGCCACCTTGTCTCTACTATGATACAGAACAGATTGTGATGCAACTTTCAGAACAAAGCAGCAGAAATTTGGAAAATGTGAGGACTTAGCGAGTTACTGACTGATTATGGGCTATCAGCATTGTTTTTTAAAATTATTTACAAAAGTTCAAGACAAAAACGATTTATTTATGAATCTACAAACCATCTGCAACTAGAAATTACTTCACTGACTGAAAAATCTTATGGACAGTTAAAAACATACATATAGCTCAAGAATACAAAATAAAATGGAATGACTATGAAATAACCTGGCAACTTTATCTTCAGGAAATAGCTATGGAACATGCATCCCCGCTGATTACGTATTAAATAGCTCCAAAAGCCATGTTCAATATCAAACAAAGCTGTAAAGGACAACCTTGTTTACAAAAGAAAAAAGAAAATAGCTCTCTAATTGAGCACTTTTGGAATGATGCAAGTCTGTTTTACAAAGGAGCAAAAAAAGTCAAGACCTGATTTATAGGAGTAAGACATATGCACTGCTACATGAAATATGGCCAATAAACACATACAGTAAGCTTTATTAAAAACCAGACATTTCCTTTACCATGGCATTTACCTGTTCCAAAGTCTTTTTGGTATTCTCTTCTCCCTCAGAGTGAGAAATACTGCAGTACACAGTGAATGCAATTACTGTGTCTATCAAATGGGATCCAATGTATTGTATAAACCCACACTATAAACATATGGTACACAAACATTTCACTATTACTGCTCAATAATAAACAGATATTAAGTGCCGTTGAGGTGAACATGGAGACGTATTGACATGAAACAAAACAAACCATCAGCTGAGATGAAGGAGGGGTCATTAGGTCCTCTGACTGCAGTGAAGTTGAACTGTTTGAAGCCAAGAACTCCTTCATTCTAATCATAGCTCTAACACAGACCCCATTTGTAACTTCAACCAAGTCATTTAGCTACACCATGCCAGTATTTCACTGAAAAAAAGGGAGCTAACAGTACAGAAATTACCTACTTCATTGGAGGGGGTGGCGGGAGTGGGAGGTGGGGGTGAGTGTTGTGAGACATTTATTTTTTTAAGATTTGACTGATTTATTTTTTTGACAATTAAACACTACAGAATGCTAACTAGTTTAATCACAGTGAGCTGAAAGACCTCATTTGCTGCAGACATCCTTGATTACTATTCAGTGCATTGAGTGGACCTGTGCAGAGGACAAAAGTTCCGTTTCAAGAAGGACTTAGTCATTTAAAAAACTGGCTCCATTTTCTAATCAGAATAAAACACTCAAATTTAAAAATTCTCTAAAGGAAAATTCTGAAAACATTTTTTAATTGATGAAAATGTTTTGTTTTGATTTAGATTTTTTTATTTTATAACGAAATGTTTCAAAACAACAAACACATCAGAAACAGAAATCAAAATGTTCTCTTCCAAAGATGTCAAAATGGGATGTCTCAGTAATGTCAGAACTTTTTCCTTTTTGACGCCAAAGAAATTTTGGCAAAAATACATTTCTGTGAAGCACTGTGATTTACCCAGAATGTCATTTTCCATCAGAAAACGGATCAGTTAAAGTTTTCCCAACCAGCTCTACTTTTAAGTTGCGTATGATTTGCTCCCTCCTATGAAACAGACCCCTGCTGGTGCACGGCACTGGGTATGACTGTTCAGCCCTGTACGTGAGGTCACACTTTGAAAGCAGTACTTCTGAATATTTGCAGAACCTTGAATACATCTTCTACTGGTATTGATTTCTAGAAAATAACTCTGTTCAAATTTTCATGAATGAAAGCATATCCAATGCTGATTGCTACTGGAGAATCAAAAGCTTCAGAAACTAGTCAATTAACAGATTTGTTGCTCTGTTCTAAAAGAATGCTGGACAAATGAGACCAGTTGAAGATTTTCAACTGGATTGCTAGTAGGATTGGCAGTTTAGTAACAGCAGACAAGATGTTTAAGAAACAGAGATAACATTCTTCCTGTCCTTGGCACTAGAACTAGGCTAAGAGTGAAAATGAAAATAAAAGCCCTTTGTATGTAATTAAAAGCTCCTATGCACAACTAGCCATCCTGCTGCGTAGGCAGCAGAGTCTTTGATGCTGATATCTATGAGGATGTCCCTGTGACTATCAACAGGTAGAAGCAGCACAGCTATGAAATTGATCCATCAAAGGGATAAAGGTAGATATTTTTTGTTTTGTTTAAGATTTATGGCATTCCCGTAACAATCACAATCGAATCACAAAGGAGAGAGATAAATAGCAGGGTCCCCCAAGAATCTATACTGGGACCTGTGCTGTTCAACATATTTATAAATGATCTGGAAAAAGAGGTGAACTGTCAGGCGATAAAATTTGCAGACAATACAAAATTACTCAAGATGGTTAAGTCCAAAGCTGGCTGCGAAGAGGTACAAAGGGATCTCACAAAACTGGGTGACTAGGCAACAAAATGGCAGATGAAATTCAATGTTGATAAATGCAAAGTAATGCACACTGGAAAACATAATCCCATTCGACATACAAAATTATGGGATCTAAATCAGCCGTTACCACTCAGGAAAGATTTTGGAATCATTGTAGATAATTCTCTGAAATCATCTGCTCAGTGTGGAGTGGCAGTCAAAAAAGCAAACAGAATATTAAGAACCATTAGGAAAGGGATAGATAAGACAGAAAATATCATAATCCCACTTTCTAAATCCATGGTGTGTCCACATCTTTAATACTAGGTGCAGTTCCGGTCACTCCATCTCAGAAAATATATATTAGAATTAGAAAAGGTACAGAAAAAGGCAACAAAAATGATTATGCATATTGAACAGCTTTCATATGAGGAGACATTAAAAAGACTGGGACTGTTCAATTTGGAAAAGAGATGATGAAGGGGGATATGATAGTGGTGTTTAAAATCATGAATGGTGTGGAGAAAGTGAACAAGGAAGTATTATTTACCCTTCATATAACACAAGAATCAGGGGTCACCCAATGATATTGCAAGTTTACAACTGACATAAGGAAGTACTTTGTCCCACAACACACAGTCAACCTGCAGAACTTCATGTCAGGGGATCTTATGAATACCAAAAGTGTAACTGAGTTAAAAAAACTGGGTTCATGAAGGACAGGTTCATCAGTGGCTATTAGCTAAGATGGTCAGGGATTGCATCCCATGCTCTGGGTGTCTCTAAACCTCTGGCTGCCAGAAGATGGAAGTAGACAACAGCGGATGGATCACTCAATGATTGCCTGTTCTGTTCATTCCCTGTGAAGCATCTGGCACTGGCCACTGTTGGAAGACAAGATACTGGACTAGATGGATCTGACCTAGAATGGCCATTTTTATGCTCTCTCAGGAGACTGTCCATGGTATATGGATCTTTTAGTCCAACTGATTCAGAACTGACTAGGCCATTGGTAACCAATGCCAATATAAATGTTAGGTCACAGTCTTTCCAGTTCCTACTTGGACAGATGTCCAACATCAGAGCAACTTTCATCACGTCAGATCTTTTTTGGAGATAAACAGAGGACTTCAGTTATCAAGGCTGTCAATCCAGCAGCACCTTTCAGGATCCATTCAGTTAAAAATTAAAAAGAAAAACCACCAACTAAGCAAAGGTATAGCAATTCCTACTTGTAACAGCTTTACTTATCAATTTTAACAAATATTTCTAGCAACACTCATTTTTAAAACAACACATATATGTTTGAACATTGTGTTTACTCTGTTCATACTTTGATAGTAACTGATATATAAATAGAAGAACCCAAAAAGCCATGAATATTAAGCAGTGGTATTATTTATATATGACAATTTTCTCTAAATATAAAAATTCTGTAATTATCCTGATGACTCTTTGTTCACATTTGAAAGTATATCAATAAAATGAAAATCTTGATTATTCTTAAATTTAAGAACAACATAAGAATTTGTTCTTTATGTCTTTGAGGGATCTAGTTTACTGCCTGTAGAAATACTGACTCAGAACAGCATGGAAACATGTGGCAACAATGGCAGAGGCTGTGAGGTTGCTGGGAGAAAATGAACCCATGTCAGGCCAGTAGGCGCCCTTAAACACTTACAAATGTCATACTTTAGAAATAGTTTTATTAATACTTCTGTAGCACTTTTCATAGTTAGATCTCAAAGCATTTTGCAAAGAGGGTCAGTATAATATCTCCATTTTACAGATGGAGAAGACTGAGGAACAGTGAGGAAATGACTTGCCCAAAATCACACAGCTGGCAAGTGTCAGAGCCAGGAATTATAACCCATGTTTCTTGAGTCATAGTCCAGTGTTCTATCGACTAGGTCACACAGCTTTTCAGAGTGTGGGATAAAATGGTGTAATGCTGTAAATTACATCACATCTGATATGATTTTAGAACTATCTACAAGCTAGGTTCTGAAGTCCTCAATTATGTTGAGTGGTACCATTAAAATCAATGGGATTACTTATGTAATAAAGCAGCATATAACTCAAGGAGGTGGAAGTGGGCACGATGAGCTATCTGTGAAAAGGTTACTCATCAGTAACCTTCAAAAGGATCTGCAGAGTATCGCTAATTGCTGAACAGAGCAGCTGCATGCATTCTACTGTAATAGGAGGTATTAATTGTTATAATGTACCAGTTTCTATAAATTCTGCTTATTTTCAAGAAGATGCTAAAATACAGCTTAACACATTGTGAGCAGAAGACAGAGATCATCCTAACCACGTGTTCTTCTGAGGGGGTCTTTCCTCATCTCTCTTCCCCAATTATCTACAGAACTATGATATTCTGAGGACCCTTATAATCAAAGCTGCTCTTATAATCTATGTAATGAAAAACCATATGATTACATCTATCAAAATAAGGTGTGCAATTTTCCACTAAGTGGACAAGAGAGGCAACCTGGTTTGCATGCACAGATACCACTAACACATGCAAATTTGTTCTTTGGAAAGTCCAACTTTAGAGGTCTTTTTGGAAAATTTGGCCATAAATGGCCATATTTATCCAGGCAATTATGGCAGCACCCAGACCTCCAATGTTGAAAGCCTTGGAACCTTAAAATGGCCAGGTATTCTCTATCTGAGCAAGATTTAAACAGACCAACCTACTAATCTTTCTTCTGCAGAGATTGATTATCTCTGTCGCATACCTTTCTATGGCTAAACATTTTCCTACCTAGATTTTTTTATACTTGGGGAATGTTTTAGATCATATCAATTGTGTTTAGGAAAAAAATAGAATTTATTCTTCCCACACAAAAAGCAACAGTTATAATGAATATTTTTTCAATTCAAACAGCTGTGCTAGGGCATGTATCCACAAGTCCTCTTACACAAATCAATTGGACAAATTCATCCCTGATGTAAATAGGCACTCTTTCTAGAGCTGAGTTTCATTTTCAATGTTAATCACACAACTACATAAAAATCCAATGCAAAGTTAGAACTTCCACATAAACTAATTATTTTGCCAAAGTAACTGGGCACCATCAAATGGTTAACTAACTGCTTGGTGGCTGCTGCACAAAGCATGAGCAAATCCACATACTGCTTATGCCTCTATACACGTGTATAGTTATGTCCTGACAGAACACTAATTATAGTAAAAAGTGTCCAAAGAGTACAGTAATACAGAAACCCATACGAGATAGGAAGGAAGGCATAAGCAATGAGGAAAGGACAGAGCCATCAACAAGGAGTTAGAGAATACACTTTGAACACAACACACATATCTACATGCAACCCACAATTTTATCAAATTCAAGCAGACTATTATATATTACTTCTTTTATTAGGAGCCTGTTTTTGTTTTTGTTTTACATTCCTTGTTAAAAGCTTTTACAAGACACCCATGCTGTATTTAGAAAGACGTATTAGTTTTAGTTTTAGAAAAATAGTCACCACTTGATTTAAAAATTAGATGCTTTATACCAGTTTTACTAACAAAAATAAACAGTTTCAGCAGATAACATTACACAATTTTAAGTTATCAATTCTGAGAATTGCATTTCTTAATTTAGTCAGCAGAGGGAGCCCATATTACTCTGTAAATGTAAAAAAATTACAAAGAATTATTAAAGCTAAAATTGTTTTTAAAAAGGACAGAATTCAAGCAACATGCATTTTTGGATTCATCATGGGATTTTCCAGAATAAATTAATCTTAGTTTTCATAAAAATTTAACTAAAAGTGTGATAAAAATAAAAGAATAACTTAAGTGAGCTTCATGTTGCTACAGTGTGTTTGCTTAAAGGAGAAAAACCTTTTTACTATAAGTCATGCACATATGTGATGTTAGAGTGATTAAATAGGTGTGGGGAAAAAGTAGTCTGGTATCAAGGCAATACCCCAAACTCTCCATCAAGGTTAGTTCTGTACTTGGCCCTATTTGCAGTTTGGTTTTGACTGTGACTCTCCATACAAGAATAAAGCTCTTAGGAAGCAATTAAATTACAGATTAATTTGAGAGTCAATGACAATCAGCTCTATTTTTTCCAAAAGTAATGTCAGAACTCCAGTATTTGGCTGTGTTTATCCTCTCTGCTGCCTCTTTTTTTCCACTATGCTTGCCTTAAATGTCAGTCCCAATTAGGTAAAAATGGCCTTATTAAAACCATTTTAATCCTCACTAAACAGAATTGAATTCTGTGGTTAGCTGCCTTAAACTGTGAATTGGAATGCACGCAAAACAGATGTAGGTTATTTTCCTTTAATATTTGTCTGCAGAGACTAGACAGAAATGTATATCTTCTGAATTTCTTTTGTTTATTCTTTGTGTTTCAGATGAGTTCCTACAGTACTGAGAATTACCTAAGTAAGATATTCAGAAAGTAATTTAAGAATTTCATTATTATCTATAGGTAGGGGGGAAAACTTGGAATATTACATATACCAAATGTATCTCTATACATCTGCTAAAAATATACATATATACCGGCAATTGTTTTAAACAAGTATGTTTTATTTTTGCTCTCTATTATTTTCTTCTCTACTCAATTGTTATTTTTGCCATTATCCATTTTGCAAACAATAGTTCTCCCTCATAATTCCCAAACCAGTCAGTTTGGAATTGAAGCTAAAGTTAAACAGGACTCCTGGGAATCAGATGGCTCAGGAAACTGAATACTTACAGCTCCAGGATGCCAGCATAAAACTAATTCTGCACATAAATGGATGTAGGGATTTGGGTTTTATTTATTTATTTTATCTATTGTCTGGTGGCTCTTTGGTGACATATAGGCTATGAGTTAATGGTTTCAGTCCAGAGCCTATTGGACAAGAACCTTTTGTAACCATGATTTTCAGCCTTGTTAGAAATCTCACGAGTTTTTTCAAGGAGTCAATGGTCTACAGTAGACACCATTAAGAATTTAGCATTTGCTAACGGTCACAAGATACTTACCACAGATTCATCTGATTAACTATACCCTCAACCCTAGAGATCATCTTTCCAAGCCAGAGAACAATGTGGAGAAACCTGCAATGCCACGATGCAACTGTTCCATGGATAAGGAGAAGCTTTCCATGTGCTGCACACCTTTCACCTTTTTACCAGATTCAGTAACCGACTGCACTAAATTCACAGCATTCAGATTTAAATGGAAAATTCACTTCTTCAATAAGCTCTTCCCTTACTAGTGATATTCCCCCATCACAAGTTCATGAAGGAAAAGATGGGGGAAAGGAGAAGAAGAGCAGCACCATGACAAGAATGAAGAGAAAAAAAATTAACTTGTCAGACGAGACGCCCTGGATAGGTCAAGTATAATGCTACTTTTAATTGTACTCTTGTATCCAGATACCACAGTGCCAGGTATCTTAGACATAACTGATACATATTATTTGGGTGTATGTGCATGTATGATGTAGTCATAACATAGGTAGCACTCCTTCCATTCCATGGGAGGATGTTAAATTATACATGTTTAAATCAGCAGGTCCTGACAATTTGCATCCAAGGATTTTAAAATAGCTGGCTGAACAGCTCATTGGACCATTAATGATGATTTTCAATAAATCTTGGAACACTAAGGAAGTTCCAGAACACTGGAAGAAAGCTAAAGCACCAATATTTTAAAAACGTAAACAGAATCATCTGGATAATTATAGTCCTCTTAGTCTGACATCAGTCCTGGGCAAGATAATGGAGTAGCTGATGCTGGAACTTGATTAATAAAGAACTGAAGGAGACTAATATAATATAATCAACATGGATTTATGGAAAATAGGTCCTCTTAAACTATCATTTTTTTTGCTGAGATTACACGTTTGGTTGATAAAGATAATAGTGGTGATGAAGGCATTTGACTTGGTGCCACATGACATTTTGACTAAAAAGCTAGAACAATACAAAATTAACAATAAACACATGAAATGGATTAAAAATTGGCTAAGTGATAGCTCTCAAAATGTAATTGTAAACTGGGAATCATCACTGAGCAGGTGTGTGTTTAAGGGGGTCCTGCAGGGATCAGTTCTTGGCATTATGCTATTTATCATTTTTAATCAGCGAAAAGGAAGAAAACATAAAATCATTGATAAAGTTTGCAGATGACACAAAGATGGGATTATGGTAAATAATGAAGAGGACAGGTCACTGATACAGAGTGATCTGGATCACTCAGTAGGTGCGGCTTAAGCAAGCAATATGTTTTTTAGTATGGCCAAATGTAAATGTATACATCTGGGGAAAAAGAACATAAGCCACATTTATAGGATGGGGTAGTCTATTCTGGGACTCAGAAAAAGATCTGGGGGTAATGGTGGACAATCAGCTGAATATGAGCTCCCCTGTGTGATGCTGTGGCCAAGTGGGCTAATGCGATCCTTGGCTTCATAAGCAGGGGACTCTTGACTAGGAGTAGAGAGAATAATTTACCTCTGTATTTGGCACTGCTGTGACTGCTGCTGCAATACTGTGTCCAGTTCTGGTGTCCACTATTCAAGAAGGATCTTGATAAATTGCAGAGGATTCAGAGAAGAGCCAAGGGAATGATTAATGGATTAGAAAACATGCTGTACAGTGATAGACTTAAGCTCAATACATTGAGCTTCTTAACAAAGAGAAGGTTAAGGATAACTTGATCAATCTACAAGTACTGACATGGGAAACAAATATTTGACAATGGGCTCTTCAGTCTAGCAGACAAAGGTATGAAAATATTCGATGGCTGGTAGCTGAAGGTAGACGAATTCAGACCGGAAATAAGGCAAAATTTTTAACAGTGAGTGTAATTAACCACTGTAACAATTTACCAACAGTTGTGGTGGGTTCTCTATCCTTGGAAAGATTTAAATCAATACTATTATACTATCATGATGTTGGATATCTTCTACGGCCTGTGTTCTACAGATCAGACTAAGACGTAGTGATCACAGGGGTCTCTTCTGGCCTGGGAATCTATGAAAGATTGTGGATGCAAGCATGGAGGAACATCGATCATGATAGCAGACTTGGCTCATAAGAGAGGGAGATGCAGCTCAAACTATGCTTTAAGATTAATTAAAATTCATAGCATTGAAAGGAACAGCATCTAGCCCAAAAACATATCGGTCTGAAACGTTTTTAACTACTGTTGTTAAAAGTAACACCAAAGATGACGATAACTAATGAAAGAGAGATCTTTCTCTCTCTGATCTCAATTTATATTTTATGAATTTGACAGCTTTTTACACACAGCTAGTCTCACCATTCCCCTGTATAACCTGTCAGTCATTTGTTCCTGTTTATGTGGGGCTTTCACTAAGCCACAAAGGAGAGAAAAATGTCTAAAAACAGGAAGATATGACTGAGAAGCTATAAAAATGGGCAGGTGTAAGACCCAAAAATTACTTTTCATTTTATTATTAAACTGACTATATTTAAAATTGATTTTCTCCCTTTGAACAAATGATTTCCATCTTGAAACTAGCTAATTATCTTGGCATTTGTAATATGCCCATAACCACAGCTCAGAGTTTCCCTAAGAGCAACATGCAAAGAATTTATCTGCATATCTCACTTCTTCCATACGTAAGATTGGTGTGTGGGCATCAGATGCTTCTTGACTACTATCCTCCCATACCTAGGACCACACGTAAGACACTACAAAGATCCAGCATGCACAAACAAGAGATGGACAGGACTGGGTGGGTGAGGTCTAGGGAACAGACAACCTAAGTTTAGCTTCATTACAGTTTTGGGCTCATTTAACTTTGCCTGGATTCAACCTCATGACAAATATCTAATTTTGTGTGTTTTCTGTCCAGAGCCATGAATGGATCTAGATTAATTGAAAGGACTCTGCCAAGGTTAGGAAGCCTCTGAAAATGTGGTCCAAAGTTAGGATTTATAAAGAAACCCTAAAATCAAGTATTTTTTAGTTTGGGTTTGGCTCTTATTATGAATGCTTTCAACAACTAGTGTTAAAGACATCTAATATGCTGTGCATCTACCATTCAGAAAGATCTGGGGAAACCAAATGCTATGTTTACAATGTAATAATGTATCAATCATCATTCTGGGCCTGATTCAACATGGCATTATTCCAGTTTCACACCAGTGTAAATCCACTGAAGTCAACAGAGTTCCACTGTCTTAACACCATAATTAGGCAGTAGCAGTGAAGGTCCTTTATATTTTTGCCCTTCTGTCTCCACCACAGCAGTTGGCATTTTACATCCTAAGTAATGACAGTTGAAAACAACAGCACACGTGATTCCACCCCCTTAAAACTTAAACAATCCATAAAGGAAAAAAAAGTCAAAGGGGGATGGAAAAGGGGCAAGAGTTGCCAACCTAAAAAGGTTGAAAATTAAGAACATTTTGTTAAAGTGGTAAGAGATTAAATGAAAAGCTTCAAAGGTATTAACTTCAGTTGAAGACTCATTGTCCTACCTCATGGACACATGATTTGACTCACCACCTTGGGAGGTGCCGGCGGCCTAAGGAGGTGGTTTCTGATGTAGCTAGGAGCTTCACCAATAACGGCTTTAAATAGCAATAACGTCACCTCAACAACCAATCCACCACTTGAGAGGCAGCCCATGGAAAGAAGTATTACGGTGATAATGGCAGTGAAAGAAAGCCTCTACATTTTGAACAAGTTGTAAGTGCTGGAGCAGCCAAGGGTAGAGGAAATTACAGTAGCTGAACTTTGACTATGAGGGCATGTATTGCTTTTTCAAGGACATCACGGCATAAAGCAGTGTGCAGCCTGTGCAAACTCTGGAAGTGAAAGACACTTCTGTATCATGTTTAACCTATTACCGCATTTAATGCAGGACCCTGTCAGATTATGTCTTTCTGTAATGCAATCTGTCTTTTTCCCACTGGTTAGAACTCATGCACACAACTAAGGAGGTGTTCAGATATTTTTGTAATAGGGGCCATGAAAATACCTAGAAAGATTTGCAGGAAATTTGATACATCTCATCATCTTCAAATCCTTTTAAACAATTGCTTTAAGTTGTCCCTTCTGTAACAATGGATTCCAGAACACAGAATTAATACCACAAACCTCTGCCACCCACCCCACGCAAAAGAAAATAAAAAGCCCTGAGAAATATTGCCACTGCCAGAAAAAACAAAACAGATCACTCGCACCACCAAACGATAATGGTTGAATACCTTGACAACAGCCACAGAGTTCATAGACACCCATTTTCGACTAATACCAAGAATGCACAAGCAAATTAGTTTATACTTAATGCAGTCTGCTCTTTATTGAAGCAGTAAAGGGGGGGGGAACTTCTCACATGTGGCCAATGTCTGCAAACAAAACAAGCAGCAGTAGGGCTTTGTTTTCACTTAAATTTCATTATTCTTTATGTTCTAAGAATGAGTATCACTTCGAACTGCTCTGTTTTCAAACCTGTGTGTGTGAAGCCCCTCACCCACTCTTTTGGAAGTGGAATTTGCCATTACTTCCCAATGTAAAATGTATTTTCTTTATGTTTTAAACAATTCTCTTCATCTCAAAATATAAGTAACCTTATCAATAAATGTACTGAACAGAGCTGAACAAAAAGCCCAATCCAGACATCTGTGAACTCTTGGAGTGCTCACAATGGGATCTACATTAGAGCTGAGTCTCAAGCACACAATGGTAATTGAATTTAGAGAAAAGGAAAGGCTCACAGTGTCAATCCAGAGTAGACAAAACAGAACCCATTTTAGAGTTGGTTGTTTCAGATGTATCAAATTCTGAAAATAAATGTGGGCATCTAGGAGCAAGTCCTCTTATCCCAGCTAATGAATAATGCTACGACTGCAAACTCTTTCTGTCTCTTCATGCTACTCGTGTATTTTAGTCAAGTCCTTTTGATTGGTGTTGTGGCCTACTGTGTCCCGTTGATTTATATAACCCACACGGCTGTCTACAGGAAAGAATTATTAAATTAAGAAACTAATTATTCTTCTTAATTTCTGAAGTGATGCAAACAACTCCCAGCCAAAAAGATGACGATATGGATAAATAAGTGGCCTATGGCAAGTAGGCTTGGAAGTTATACCGAGTACACTATGGATTGGAGGAAGGGCTAACCTTGCAAGAGTCAAGATTCAACTTCTCAGTTGAAGTTTATGATGCCCAGTCTTCCCTCTGAGGCCCTCAGCACATTGAAGATGCAGGCTCTATGGAAACTGGTGTACTTTGTAACATCTGGGTAACACATACTCAACTTCACTCCTTCATTATGAAAAATGCATGTTCAATCACTAAGTCATCTTTGTACTCCCTGCTTTATTAAAATACAAATTCTAACCTTCCATTACCCAATGGAGGACATTTATAAACAAAAAGAAAGGGTAAGAGTCGTTAGATCAGCAATTACAGCGTTGCATCAGAGGCCAAAATATGGCAGCTAGAAATCTGTCATTTTGAGCAGAAAAAACAAGAAAGCCCCTACAGGTAACTTCTGCATGCTGTGTGTTAACAGTAATTAAAGAACTCTTTAAAAGAATAAAGCTGGAAGCCTCTGTGAGGAATTCATGATTTCATGTAAACTGGCCAATCCGGGAATCAGAGGATTGATTATAATGATTTATAACTAAAGGATCTGAAGAAGTATTTCTGTCAGTATTTTGGAGAGTCCTGTGTGACTGTGGCATCATCCAATCTCTGTGCTATGTCTCTTTTCCCACAAGATTTTTCCTCCAGTTTACCCAGCAAACAGACTTTCCTAGTGCACTCTCCAAGTTCTGGCTGCCTGTGTTTCTACCAGAAACCAGAGACCAGCCAACAAATACGATACACAACACATGGATGCAGACTATCACACAAACGGCAACAACTTTCATTCCAATGTAGGGGTGAATTTTAACCCAGAACCTAGAGATGAAAGGCTCTGTAGTTCATTAGCACTCCCTGAGCCATCCGGTTCACATCTCCTTGATTAGCTTTAAGAAAAACAACAGCAACAGTAATCTTAAAATGAAAAAAAACCTTTTTTTCACAGGCACAGCGCCCACAAAGCTCCCACCACAGGCATGCTTTGAAAGGGTGCCCAATAAAAATAAAAATACTTTTGTATCTCCAACAGCTCTGTTGTGTTTCAACCAGCAATTTGTTCTGCAAGAACTGCTATGCAAGGGCAACCACTACAGTTTCAAACTGCTGCCATCATCTAGCTCATTATTTTTATTTCATAAAAGTGGTCTCCTTTAATCTGTTTCCAATACACATTACAGTCCATAAGAACACTGTGAAGTAGTAAGCAGCTGATAAGGGAAGATGGAAATTGCCATATTAGAACAGACCACTGGTCCAGCAAACTGTCTTGGAGGTTTCAGTGGAAGGCAGAAAAAAAAAATCAAACCTCAAGCTCACAATGTAGCTTGCAAATTGTTCAATGTTATATGGAGGGGAAGGGGGATTCTCTCACAGCTCTGGTGATTGGGGATGTGCAATGAAAGGCGCGATAGTAGATTGAAATGGAAGAAAATGATATTTGACTCTTAAATTCTTTGCCCTTCTAGGGAATGCTCATCGCCAGTCTATTCCAAAATAAAAGGCGAGATCTAATATCCCTGAGAGTCTTTCCATTGATTTCAGCGAGCTTTGAATCAGGCCCAAATGGACTACTCAGCTGAATTATAGAACCATATCATTCTGTAAGATGGGAAACTGAGGCGTCAGTCAACTCAATTTAGCTTAATCAGTTTTTCACGTTTACTTATATATTTTCAGACAGTATCATTGTCATTTATAGTTTCTGATCATATACATATGACAAACAATAAGACAGATCAAATGATACAGGTAGGGGGCTCACATTATCGAGTTCCAGGATATCAGGACACATAATGGTCATCTCAGTCTCCGGAACAGTGGTCTCCAATTTGGGCCTTGCGTCACTTGGCTTTATATATTAATTTGTCCTTCTATGTCAGGGTTGGCCAAACTTACTGACCACCCTCCCCCCACTTCCCCCCAAGACTCCCTGTTCCATGTAATCTATCATTCCACACATCCAGTTATATATTTACCCGAACTTTCATAACTTGTTCTTCCATTCTCCATTCTATATTAAAAACCATTATTACATCAGCATAACTCAGTTATCCTTTTACCATTCAACATACATGGTCATGAACTATTAATATTAAACTAACAAAATATAGTCTTTATTTTTTATCATTCAGCAATTTTCCATCTTTTAGTACCATAGTTCAGTACACATGTAGCATCCTAAGTTATTCGTTAACATAACCTTTATTTTTCTTATTAGAGTAGGAAAGTTACAGGGAACACCATGTCCTACTGTCAGCATATACTTATTGGAGTTTTCAAGGAACTCTTGTTCAAAGTTTAGCCTCTATGCTTATAAATGATTAGAAAGCTTTGTCAGCAATGTCCCCTGTTGCATTCTGAAGTGCTGAGAGAGTTAGGACATAGGTGCTTTAGCTGTTCCCTAACTCAACAGTCTTGGGAATAAAATATTTTTGAGCGTGTTGTCATCATTTTGCAAGACAAAGTATGGTGGCATATTCCAATCCCTGTTTTTTTTCGCTCTCTCTTGCCAATACTTTAGCTTACTCCGTATTTTATAAGCATTTCTATAACTTGTAGCCATAAAAATTTCTTAAAACTGAATGCTACAATTGGGTGTTATCCAATTGTATTCATTTGATCCCACCGGTTGACTGATTTTAATACTTGTTCCACTTGATCAGTTCCTATATTCATTTTTCCTCACAAGAGCTAAGTGATTTGTATTTTGTTTTAACAAAGACTTTAGGTGTAAGTTTAATTTAGTACTGGACATGTTGTAAAGCTGGGGAGCAACTGTATAGCTTCCGAACCAAAGTTTGGTTGACGTTTTATTACCTTTGGTTCAACAAATTTAGGTATATATATGATTTTGACTGATCCAAATATGGTTTCAAGTGTAGGGATAAAACACCAACTGTACTGCTTAACTGGGAACACTTCCTTGCCCTCCATAATTGTATTTTAACTGTTGTGTGACCAAATAGTACTCTCCATTTCCCACATATGTGGCTCATACTTGGTGTCCATTCGAGGCACTCAGCCATATTGGCAATCAAAATATGACCTTTCTTGATGTCCTGCCTCATTACTGTAGTCTGTGCCACAGATAGGCTGAGTAGCCCCTACGACATTGCATTGGCAAATCCATCTGGCTCACCCTTCCGTGCAACAGTCCAAAAGAGGTGCTGTCCACCATTCATAGCGATAGCATCACAGCTCAGTTTCATAATGAATTAAGTAGCTAATTTAAGTGATGTATACAATTTAAAGAATGATACTTAAAACTACTAATCACACGTTTTAAAGCCACAGCTGCACCAGTAAAATTGTTCTCTGCTGCTAATAATGCCTCAAGGGCTGGACCATTTTGACTGCTCAATTAAAAGTTTGTTTTTACGTAGAATCCATCATTCACACCATCACCAAATGACTTACACAGCACTGGTTTTAAGCTAAAGAGAAAAGCCAATTTTCAGTTGAGATATAATGGCCCAAAGGCTGGAATGGAGAGAGCTCCAGACAGAATGTACAGCACAAAGACAGGAAGCACAAGATGACTCCTAGCTGCGAAGGGTCAAGTGACATCTTCTATTACACGAGTGGACTTACAGAGCGGTACAACAGGTGCATAAAGGGCCAGAGGGGCAAGATGGAGCATATCTATATAGTCACTCAAAATTACGCAAAACTTTCATCAACTTTTCCAGAGATGGATGTGAAACCAGGGAAAGCAAGAGAAAACAGGGCTCATAAAAGACTATTTGGAGTGAGGAGGGAGTCTGACAAAATTGATCTGGACTCTCTGAGGTTCAGAGTAAGGTTTAAGAAGAAAGAAGAAACAATGATTGAGATAAAAAGTGATTTAAGTTATAACTAAGAATTTTAGCAAAGACAAGGTCATGGTAAGGACAAATTCTAGAATGTTCTGCAAGTGGTAGTATGCAGCCTTACAGACAGAAGAGTTGTAGGAGGAAACAAAATATGTAGGGAAAAAAAGGAATTAATTTACAATCCTCCCGGTTTATTTTATCTCTGAATGTAAAAGTGGTTTTCATCCACAAAAAGCTGAGACTGCAACAGTTGGAATAATGGCAGAAAGACAGACATTTATCTACAGACTGGTGTGTTAAATCTAAACTCTTTTATTAATTTCAAATACCCAGAAGATAACTGTACTCGCTCGCACTGTTTTCTCTGCAATCATCAAAGTCTTTCATTGAAGGAGAGTCTAACTGTGGTCAAGAGAACTGATTCCCAGTCAGCTGCTCTGAGATCTGATTCAGAACAAATGAATTGCTGTGTGACTTTGAGCAAATGTCACTTGATTTACCAATAATGGTTTAATGATCACTATTTATTTTTACCTAATCTTTCAGGGAAATTGTGAAGCATAGTTAATATTCATACATTTGGAGACCCTTAGATAAAGATTCTATAAAAGTCCAAAGAGTTATTAACAGGATACACTGGAACAAAACAGACTAGTGGGTTATCTCTTTTGGAATTGAATTGCTGACTCATGAAGTCATGAAACTATAAACATTTCTTCTCTTTTTGCTTCCTCAACTCATCTAGTATTGGACTCCTTTCTATACATTTCTACATGACTTCAGTCAACAGTGGATTACAGCCTTAGAATATAAGCTCTAAAGGCAGGAACTGATATGCTTGTATAGTGCCCAGCACATTTGGGATACTACTGTTTTATATATTATAATTATTAATAATAAACCTATTAATTAATTAACAACTTCACCGTCATGACCCACTCCCACCCACCATAATAATAATATTGATATTTGCAAAACAAAGTAAGAGAAAGAATGGCAAGACACTGTAAGCCTGGCAACAAAATTTGTAGACTGCTTTAAACGTGAGGTGATCTCAGTAATTTTAGGCAGGCCCTTACCTCTAAATTATTTCCTTACTTTTGTGGGTTTATATCAAATGTAATCCTTAAAGTACTGTAGGTTTGATTAATTTACAGCTTGATCCACTACTCTAATATTTTCATTACCTCATTTGCTGCTGTGACTAGGCCTGAAAAAGCCAAGCAACTTTGCAAGTTGCATGGCATGACTCTGATCTTTCAAGATATATATTAAAGAAAAATACAATGGTAGAGAGGGTCATTCCTCATAAATAGACTAGAGTTTTGATATGCAAGTGTATTGTTGGTAGTTATTTGATGTTATTTACATACATCCTCAGCGGTTAGCAATGTAGATAAACTGCTTTCCTGCTGTCTATCACTGTTCTATTGATTAAGAGTTCAAAAGGAACATTTAAACGGGACTTTGAATGTAACAATAATATTGTTTGTATTTCTCTGTGAAGTTTAAGTAGTAAATACCTGTAAATGGTTGTAAATGGCCAGTTACCTTGTGCTAGTGTAACTAGTTACAGTGTGCTCAGGACATAGGAGATGGTATTTCAGAGTCCCAAGTAATCATCTCTTAATTGCTGAAGATATCTGCTGTCAAGAAAATATCAGTCAGTCTGCATGGATCTATAAAAGACTTTAGTGGACTGATCCTTTTTATCTCAAATCTGTTCAAGCTTATCAGGGAATGTTTGGATCGCAAGATTGACATCCCAACACCAGCCTGGAATCACCCTGCTAAGTCTCATGGGAGAATTTGAACAAACTCTGCACATGGACTATTTAGCTTTCATTCCTCTGGATCAATTCATCTACAACTGAAGCTGTTAATCAAGGGACTAAGACCCATCCAGGTACTAGATGTTCACCAGAGAGACTATACAAATCTGCAAATGCTACAATTCTAGTGGAAACCTGATACATAGGGACTTTCCAATCATTTGTATGTATGTGATTGCTTTAATTATTTAACATTTCTCTTACAGTTTGTTTCTTTCCTTTTATAATAAACCATTAGTTTTAGTTACTAAGGGATTGGCTGGCAGCATGGTATTTTGGGTAAGAGCCACACTTATATTGATCTGGTACTGTGGCTGACCCTTTGGGGTTAGGAGAACCTTTTTTGTAAAGAGCATAGAGTTTAAAATAGCTTATCTTTTTAATGGCAGATTGGGAGCCAGAGACTGAAATGCAGTAAAGGGGACTGTGTATATTTTTGTTTTAGTTTCTTGATAACCATTGTGGGGAATCAGAAGCATTATTTGTGGCTGGCTGGGAAGTCTGACTTCGGTATCACATACCAATGCTGGGAGAATCTGCTCTACTTTTGCAGCTTGCCCTGACCTTGGCATTTTCAGGTGGCTACCCTAGACATTGATGAGTCACAGCTGCCATTTGTTTTTCCTTGTTCTTTCTGTTAGAAATGGATCCTTTTCTCAGCAGCATGATGGCCACTTGGAGTCCTGTGTCTGCAAGTAGGGTGACCACACATGCCAAATTGGGCAGGACAATCTCGAAATGGAGAGTTCAAGTCCTGACAACGGAGTGAATGACTCCAGGCTAGCATTTGTCCTGGATTCCCCATAGATCTGCAACTGCCTGAGGCTCAGGTGCCAGCTCTTTCCAGTGGGGAAAAGGGGGGTGAAGTGGGCCTAAGCCCCTCCCCTTGCCATGAGGCCATGCTCCCTGCTCCTCCTCCCTCTCTCCATCCCTGATCAGGCCAGAAGCCAGAGTCGGGCAGTAGTAAGAGCCTCCCAGGGAGCCTAGGCCACTGTGAGGTGCTCCGGACACTCCACCTGCTCTGGGCAGCGTGCCCTAGGGGGTGGGTACATGGGCCAAGGATTTCTCTCAGGCACCCTGACCTCCTGCACAGGACAGGTGCCAAGTCTGGGGCCCCCCAACAGTGGCCCAAACTCCCTGGTGGCTCTTACCATGGCCCAGCTCTAGCCTCTGGCCCGGCCAGGGGGAGGAGCCTCAGGGGAGAGGAGGAGCAGAGGGTGGGACCATGGAGGTGGCAGGAATCCTGCACATGTCCGCTTTTGCCTTCTGCAAAGGGTTACCCTATATGCAAGTTGTATCCTCAACTCTCATTGAAGAACTCACTGCTGTGACATGCTGAACACCTCCTGAAGTCTCAAGAGCTCTCAATCCTTACCTCAGTATGTTCTGAATACTCAGCACCTAGCTGCATTGGACCTTCAGTTTTCCTTCCATTTGAAAGACGGCCCCAATTTTTACTTACATAAATAGCTCCATTGGCTTCAGTAGGGCTAGCCGCTGAGTAGAAGCTACTCACAATCAGCCCAATGATTTTAATTTATACAGATAAACTGATATAATCTGAGTGAGTTCTGATTTATAAGAACTTCTTATGGTGTTTAGGAGGTATATATTTTCAAATGACAGCTCTAATGTCATGAATGTTGATGTGAGATCCTAGATTTGCTCATTTGAGTTTATCTGCGGTGTTTTCTAGCATGAACCATAGCACTTGAAATTAAACTGGAAAAACTAAATGTTAAGGGAAAACATGTTTCAATAAATCAGTTCAGTATGAAAAAGTGTTCTTGGATTATTTGGCCTTTGTTAAACCTGTATAACCACACTAAATTCAATGGGAATGACACCTGAGGACAATGTTTGGCTGCTTATTTCTAAACATAACTTCACTGAACATTTATTTTAATGTGGCACAACACATCTACCTGCTTTTGTGTAGATTTATTTGTTATATTTTATGTAAATTACTCAATGAGCAAATATGTTGCCATTGGCCTACACAATTATTTATGCGACATCACTGTAATAATGGGTATATTCTCAGGTTCTATTCTTGGCTCTGGTCTAGTTCAAGACAGCACAGTCAAGCACATAAACCTGTCACATACATTCTGAAAGGCTCTGTGGCAAATTGGATAGGAGTTCATCCTGTCATATTAGAAACTTGGGATCTACTTGCAATTACTTTTGGTTACGTTTATAAAATGGGTGAATGATACTTGTCAGAAACAGGTGTAGGACTATGAAGGGTGTGACACTGAACTCTACATGTTCACTCATAGTGTAATTGCGTATTGTTTAATGCAAAGTATGTCATGTAAGATATTTTGGAATGCTCATGACATACTGAACATTGTTGTTATAGTAACGTGTTTGTTGCAATGTCATGCGTCTGGTTATGAGGCTTCGCAATGTAATATTTCCAAATATGTGCCTCATGGCTTGAGACAGAACTAGACAAAACTCTACAGAGCTGAAGGGCCATTCACACCTCACTAAAGCACACAAAAAACCAAACCCAGTTTTTCCAGAAATAAAAGGACCACACAGTATCAACAAAGGAACCATGCATGGACACTGTTTGTCACCTGACCCTGAAAGGGTTGGGGGGCAAGACCCCAGAGGGGGCCGAAGGAACATGTTTAAAAGGGGAGGCATTTTGCTGTTCTCTCTCTCTTCAATCTCCATCTACAAACACCGCCAAGCAACTGAAGTACTGATGCAGGGGGCAGCCTAGCTGGAGGAAGACCAGCCAGCCTGTGGTGAGAATTACCTAAGATGATAAGGTTGCTGAAAGTGTTACACTTAGTTTAGAATGCGATTTGCCTTTTATTTACTTTTGATCAAATCTGATCTGCTTTGCTCTGATTTATAATCTTTAAATCTTTCTGTACTTAATAAATTTGTTTGTTTGTTTGTTTGTTTTACGTAAAGCAATGCATGTAGTTTAATGTGTGTTAGAGACTGCATTTGAAGTAACAGGGCAGGTGCATATCAATTTCTTTGATAAACTGATGAACCAGTGAGCCTGCAGTGTTCAATGGGCAGCACTGAACATTATAAAATGGCAGTTCCTAGGGTTGCATCTGGGTTTGGGGGTGTTTGCTGGGGCCATTCTATTGAATATCCCAGGAGTGGCTGGCTAGAGGCACTCACTCACTGAGTTAGAAGCAGCTTGCTTGTTGTAGGCTGTGCATGGGCTGAGCCAGGAGTGAGTGTTCACACAGCAGAGCAAGTGTAAGACAGGCTCCAAGAGTGAGGGATTGGGGTGACATAGCAATACACTAGTCCAGATTGCAGAAGGGAGCGTTATAAAGGGTAAAAAGGACAGTAAGGGCTTGTCTACACAGCATGTTCATGAGTACCAAGCCAAGGTGTTAATCTACTGCACACCAGCTTGCTGTGCATTAATGTCCCATGTGGACACTACTATAGCACAGTGAAAGTCCCAGAGAGCATCTTGGCTTATTCCAGGATTTTCACAGCACTGTAGCAGTGTCCACATAGGACATTACGGTGCAGCAAGTTGGTGTGCTGTAGGTTCACACCTTGGCTTGCCACACAGTAATGTGCTATGTAGATAAGCCCTAATAAGGGTAGTGAAAAGCGCAAGATAATACCAGTGAGTAGAAGAGAAGACAATGGGACCATGCTCTCTTGTCTCAAAGCCAAGTGAACCTTCCCCTAAGACTTAGGGCATTTTGAAGGAGAAGTCTCTCCTTGAGATCCAAGCAGACTTGATAGTCATGGTAAAAGTGTCATACAAAATGCAGGTCTGGCACAAACTGTTTTTTTTCTTGAGTAAATAACAAGAAGCTGCAAGTGAGAGTGCATCAGTATCTCATAAATCTTGATGCAGGCTCTCCTCTTTTATCCCAGGGAATTACAAACTAATTAAATGAGTGTAGTCTGAAACATGTTAATGTAATAGCTCTAATTCATCCAGTAAATCTAATTCTTCCCATAAATCACCTTTAATCCTTGTTTCAACAATGATTTGTAGCCCGTGCATTATTGAGCGCCTGGCTCAGCAGATGCAGGTAAGCGGATATCTTGGACAATTATAATCTATTTTACTTCCCTAATTGAAGATTTAGGGTCTGATTCAAGGTCCCCCGAAGACAATGAAAGTCTTTCCACTGACTTCAATGGGCTTTGGATAATGCCCAGCACCAGTGTTCCAGTCAAATAGGAGAGGAGATTGAAGCTTCAAGAAGAAAGATTTCTTGTCCCGAATAGTATACATGGAGGTTGTTTTTTTACTGTAAATGCTATGACAACCACCCAACTGTGTTAGGCTCATTTTACATATTCTTTTATAAATTAATTAAATTGTTTGATGTTATATTTACTTTAACCCTTTAATCAAATCAATTTGCATAAACAAAACAGAAAAATTAATTGCAAACAGTGCCAAATTCCATTCAAATGCAATAAAATGACGAAATTATTCAGTGGGTGAGTAACTGCTATTTTTTCCATATATGAAATTTAAAATAAAGAGAATGTTAATACAGGCGCTTTGATCTTATTACTCTATAGGACAGAATCCTCATCAATCTCATGCTCTTAACAGAGGACTGGATTCAGTCCCCTTTACCCAGGCTGACTAGAACTGATATTATTGTGGTGTCTTGCTGTGTAAGATACTATACAATTGGGTAAGGCTGACAGTCTGCCCTCTTGTTTAGTTATCTCCAGACAAGGCCTCCTTTCTAGCCACAAAGAGCCTGATGGTGCCACCTTACCCAGTGTTATTAGTAACATTATCTTACAGGTAGTCCCATTAATTTCACGGGTCATTCATAAGTCAATGACCACTTCAAACATGAGCCAGGGTAGCAGAATGTGCCCCCCATGTGTCTATTAAAGTTGGCAAAACTTGGAGAAAAAGGATCGGCTGACAAAGAACCTGATCTCACAATGGTGAAACTCCATTTAAAGAAATAAAGATAATCTTGATACCAGTGTACATGAGATCATAATTAAGCCCAAAAACCTGACATATTCATCATCAGCAAGTACAGTAATATTGGTTTATATTATCATTTATTTCCATTGCATTGCAAAATGTACTTCAAATATTTTTTAAAATAAAGAGAAGCTGCTGCTGGTCAAACTAATAACACATCTTTGTGAAAATGCCTTCAAACATTTCTCTAAAGTGGCTTTGTATTTACAGTGAATTTGATCTCTAACTTCAAGCAGCCCCTTTGCAAAACTGTACTGTGTTACAGCAACCACTTCATCTCATATGCACTGGATACTTTGGTGTAAAGTATTCTATACACAAAGAGATATGCAAAACTATCAGAATGGAAGAGATTAGATGAGTCAAGTTCACCCAAGCTTTGAGAAAGTTTACCAAGGCTTCACTATCAAGGGAGGATATATGGTGTCAGAAGGAAACCATGGCACCTTATGACAGTTTCAGTCTGCAGCAGATCTTAATGGGTATATTAGAAACAATCTTATAATTGAGATTTATAATGGCAATGTCAACAATTCCTACCTCTAGATATACCAGAGGCTGCTGTATGATAGCCTCTTTGAAAACACCCCCAGCTTCTGATGCTACCCATTACCAAAAGCATTTCTTCAATTTAATTTTACAACTAAGACAAATTCATTGATTTACCTGCATAGACCAGAATAATATTTTTGGGAATATAACAATTTCCATAAAACAAACCGCACAGCCATTACATTACAGTCTACAGTAAAACAATTACAACCCTAGATTTTCATCTTCATTTACATCCTTTATGACTGAGAAACATAAACCTGACAGTATTTTATCATTCCAGGTTTAAAAAAAATTAGCCATATTCTTTTCACTCTCATTATGTTTAAACTAGTGCAACTGACTGCCATGGATTTATTCCTAGTTTATCCCACTGAAAGCGAGATAAAAATTTGGCCATTGGTTCTAGATTAATTTATCAACGAATCAGTATTGCATTCTTCATATTACTGATGCTTTACACTTTGACTTGGACACTCACCTAAATGACATGTATCACCCCAAACTTTACAGTTTGGCCTAAAGCCATTGATCTCCACATGATGAACACTGAATCCCATAGGCAATTTTCTTAGGGAAAAATTCTCATTTAATACTGGGAAAACTAGCAATGCTCTTCAAACATGTTTGTGTCACAGAGTAAGCAACAATATAAGACTGGGGCACAGTATGAATGCATTAAAATGTACAGTACAAATGAATTCAAATCCGCAGGGCTGGATGTTATTCACCCAAGGGTTCTGAAGAAATTAGCTAAAGGAATCTTAGAGCCACTGGCAATAATATTTACAAACTCATGAATAAAAGAAGAGGTCTGGGAAGACTGGAGAAGGGCTAACGTAGTGCTCATCTTTAAAAAGGAGAAAAAGGAAGAGCTGGAGAACTATAGACAAATCATCTCGACTTCAATACCTGGGAAGCTACTAGAACAATGTATAAAACATTCAGTTTGCACATACCTGGAGGATGAAGGGAAAATCAATAGCAGCAGCATGGATTTAGTAAGAACAAGTCATGCCAAACCAGCTTGATTTCCTTCTTTGATAGGGCAACTGGTTTGGTGGATGGGGGAATGAAACAGACATAATACATCTGGACTTCAGCAAGGCTTTTGACACAATCTCACGTGCCATTATGATAGGTAACATGGAGAAATGTGGGGTTCACAGAATTACCATTAAGTGGATACATAACTGAATAAACAATAGCAAATAACTATCAATAGAATGATGTCAGATTGGAGAGAGGTCTCAAGTGCGGTTCCCTAGAGATCCATTCTGGGACTGGTGTTGTATAAATCTTTATTGATGACCTACACGAGGGAAAAGAGAGCATACTGACCAAATTTGCAGATGATACTAAGCCATGAAAAGGTGGGGGAGAGGTTGCCAACACTTTGGAGGATGAAGCTAAAATTCAGATGGAGCTTGATAAATCGGAGAACTAGGCTATAGACAACAAAATGAAATTCAGCAAAGACAAACGTAAGGTGCTACACTTAGGGAAGAAATATCGAATGCACAAGTACGAAATTGGCAGCCGCACTGCTGAGAAGGATCTGGGAGTTTTGGTGGATCAAAACCTCAACATGAGTTTGCAATGTGAAGCTGTTGCAAAATAAAAGCAATTTTAGGTTGCATTAACAGAGGCATAGCATGGAAGTCATGGGAGGTGACAGTACTGCTCTACTTGGCACTGGTTGGGCCTCAGCTGGAGTATTCTGTCCAGTTTTGGTCACCAATGTAAGACAGGATGTCGAGAAATTAGAAAGGATTCAGAGGCGAGAGGCAAAGATGATCAAAGAGATGGAATAAAAGCTATATGAGCAAAGGTTGAAGGAAGTAGGTATGTTTAGTTTGGAAAAGAAGAGATTAAGTGAGGACATGATAGCGGTTTTCAAATACTTGAAAGGCTACCATAAAAAAAGTTGGAGAAAATTTGTTCTATCTTGCCAAAGGGGGCAGGACAAGAGGCAGTTCAAATTACAGCATAGCAGATTTAGATTAAATCTCAGAGAAAATCACCTAACTATAAGAACAGTAGGACAATGGAACAGAAAGGTTATGAAGCGCCTTTACTGGAGGTTTTCAAAAGGAGGCTGGATCCCCAATATCTATTCAGGAACAATAACTCTCAAAGAGGTTCTGTAAAACATTTTTTATTGCATCCAGCAATAATAAAAAAAATAAGTCCTTTGTTGCTTCAGTATTCAAATTGAACCACTTATTAATTGCTCATTTAGGAACAACAACCTGACAGTCATTCTATACCCTTGCTTTTGCTAACAACGAATAAAAAAGTCATCACGTATTACTCTCCATTTATCTTTTCTGCCACCTAGGATAACTTTTTGAAACGGTGATGTTGCACCCATTTCCTTATGCTGGTATAGTGATTTTAACAAAATTACTCTTGATTTATCCCAGAGCAAGTTAGATCAGAATCAGGACAATGATCTTCAAAACTCTCTGGTGCAATATTCATGAGACTCACAAATATCCATCATCAGGGTAAGCACTATCAAACTCATCTCTCACCCTCTATTAGTGGGTAGGGCAGGCTACTCACCCCCCACATTTAACTTCTTTGAAAACAAAATAAAGCTTGAGTGAACTGAATTACTCTATTACAGCCTGTATATGGGGTAAAACACATCTTGTGTTCTGCCCACATGCCAAGTTCATCCTCCCCTTAAAGTGATGACACTCTGGTAAAACACGAATGATTTGAGGTATGTGACCCCAATTAACTATTCTGCAGAAGGGCTACAGAAGGTATTAATAAAATTGTCCAAATCTATGATTACAGATCATTTCTCATCACATCCACAAACACTGTTTTGGTTTTACATCAAAATCTACTATTACATTGTAAATTCCAAGAAGCAGAATTCCACCAGCTCCATTTTCAGATCACCATTGTTCATCAACGCAATACTTTATTATAATGTATAATAAGGATCATAACATCCCACTGAGAAAAGACTCACAATTTACAGTATTTACATTTTTAATCATTCTAAGAATTGACCCCTTGCAGCCTGGAAAGCTGATCAAAAAATAAAACTAGCATGTTTATCTGGAGAAAACACACAAAAGCCTTTACAGTTTAGAATTAAATTAAAATTTCTAATCTGTTCCTCCACGCAGCTATCCTGTTGAACATTTCTGGATAGGCCACAAAAAAAAAAACCCACACAATTAACTTTGATCACCACCTGCAGTGGATAATTCTATAGAAATATGCCACTGCTATGCACAAAGAAAGCATTGCTTTTAGAATTTGTGCCATTGATCAATACTGCTTTTGAATAAAAAAGAAATAGTTCAAATGCCTGTATCACATTGGTCTGAGTAAATGGACGGCATTTGATCTGTTGGTGCTCTGCTTTAAGATATAAACTGCTGGAAAATGCAATGCATGTGGCATCCCTGAAACCATCAGCAAGCAGTGAAGTTGTGACTTGTTCAACCTGTGAAATGGCTATTAAAAGTGTTTAGAACACTTCGCCAGCTGCTGGATCATGCCTACTACTTGCCAACAGTTAGTTGGAACATCACATACTGATACCTGGTGCGATATTGACAGAAATTAGCTTCCTGTAGTTAAAACGTATTGTCCATTAACTGCACTGCATCTCTTAATGTAAACAGTAATTCTGTTCAGTACAACACAATTACCGTGTGAAGCATCACCGTATGGTATTGCAGGATAACAAAGTAGTTAGCTAGTGTCCCCATTGTGGTGTAATGCACTTTTCTTTCTACACTAGTTCACTGTGCCAGGAGGGGTGGTTTCCCTGATTTTCATTTTGAAGGATTCTTTAACAGCTCTTTGCTTCCCGTCAGAATGAGGCTACTCCTGATTACACAATATACTCTGCTGTCACTTCCCAGACCAGAAAGCAGAAAATCGGAAGAGTGAGGTATTCTTTATTCAAGTGATCATAAAGAAAAACCCAAACTTTCAGCACTGCAAGCCCACAACTTCCTGATTAAGACAACATGTTCCACCCACCTTCAATGGATTGTTATTGATTGATGGCAGCAGCTTTGTTATCTTATTCAATGGTGCATTTAGAAGTTTTACAGCAGTATGCTTCTCCTTGCCAAGATTTAGCTGCTTTCTGTGCCATTTTCTGAGCTCTCAGTGCAAACAACGGTTAGGACAGAGAAGAGATTTTGGTTTTGCCTGCAGAAGCCAAGTTGTCTAGATCACTGCATATCTTCCTGGTAGTCTGAACTACAAACATAGCTTCTTCAGCCAACTCCTTTTTTGCTATTACAGCTTTGAACAATCAGTGGAAACCAAAATCCTCCTCCAGCCCCTCTTTAAAAAAATTCCTCGTAAGGAGTTGCATAGTGTAGTGACTAATTTTCTCACCCTAAAATTTTCAAAAGTGACAAGGGACTTGGGGTACCTAACTTGATAAACTATCAGACTCTGATTTTCAGAAAGTGCCAACCACCCACCCTTGGAAACCAGGCCCAGTCAGGTACGTCAAGCTGGTCACCCAAAAAACCACTAGCCATTTTTTAATGTGAGGCACCATCCCAGACAGAAAGAACTACATCTCTGTCAACCACACACAATTAACATTGAGAGAATATATTTTTGTGTTCCCTGGTCTTTTCTCCCTGTCCCCTACCATTTGCTCCTCAGTTAGCTCATTACTAATGGTAAGACAGAAAAAATATTTATTGTAATAGGATCTACCTGGCTTAGGGGCCAAACATTTCCCTCTATGTTCACACTGAGGCTGGGGGAACAAGATAGAGATGTCTGGAATCACCTCACTCAAGCCACTAAATCTTAATTTGCTTGCAAGAAAAATTAGACAAGTGTAAGAAAGTGAGTTGTGATCACTAACATCAGACTTCAGATTTTGGCTCATTCTGCCTGATCTTGGAGTGAAAATGTAGAGCTGAAATATTTGGGGTTAGGTTCTAAACTCTACCTTTGAGAATTCACTATAGTGCTTTGATTTGAAAGAACTGGGAATTTTGCTGATCTGTTTTACTAGCCATCTAGCATGCTTTTTCCATACTAGTTATTCTTAATTTATATTAAAGAAGAATGAAAAATCAAGACCCTCAGAGTGAAAAAGTTCTCCCTTAGTAGGGACCAGCTTGTTCTTTTAAACACCATAAAAATTAAATATTCTTTGAGGGGTTCTGAAAAGAGAGGTTAAAGACCACTCTGGTTAGGGTTGATTCTGTATCTCAGATGGCTTAAATGCTGTACTTTAAATCCATTTAAAACTAGAACATAGTCCAACAAGGTTCAATCAATATCAAACTGTCCCTTCCATTATCTGAATGAGTAAATTGCCTCAATTTTTATAGAAACTTATGATAATTATATATCTTGTCAGTCAATGGACAGAAGAAACCTTCTTCCAGCCTCTCTTGCCTTCTAATTAAAGAGCGATCAATGCAACAATCTTCTGCTTTGTAAAAACTCACATTTCATGTACAATAGTTAAATGGAATCTATTAACAACCTTAATAAAAACACCAATGCCGGAGAGTCTGATCCTACAAGGTACTGAGTGCCTCCTGCAAGCCCTTAACTTCCTGTGGCTTCAGTAGCAGTTAACGTCCCTAAGCATCTTCCAGGATTGGAAGGCTTAAAGAGCTTAGCAAGTTTGCATGTATAATATGTTGGTAACGAACTTTGTTTCCATGGAGCAAGCAGAGCTATTCTCCCTCTGAGCCTTGCTTAGTGCTGTTAATTAATTAATGCTTTCTTCTCTCTAAGGGGCATCTCATCAGCTAATTCTATTCATTCACACAATGAGATAAGTAGCTGCAATAATGTTTACTGAATGCCAATAAGGAAAGGGTGGCTATTGAGAAAGTGGAAAGGAAAAGGACAAGTCTAGCACCAACGGGTTAAAAAGATGTTGTAACTGAAAATTAAAGCTCTTTCTATTCAAGTAATTATATATCTTACGTTAGACTCTACAATTTATGTTTCTAGCGACGTTGGAGATGAAACGGTTCTGAAAGGCAGCCGACAACTGTATTGTGTTTATATTCACAGAAGGCTCCATGTGACAGTTCTATGCAGGGCCTAATTCATTCACTGGGTTAGGTTCAGGTACTAGAATCTAGTGGGATTCCCTACCTGTGGGAATTTTACCAGAAGTATTGCTTCAGTGGTGCATGGTGCCTGCAAACTCCTCTCTGTGGGGAAGCCGAGGGCTTGCTGGCACAGGTGAGCTGTTAGGGCCAACAGGGTGAGGTGGGGTATATGCCACTATCACTGTGGGTGAATACCTTATCAAGCACAATATAGGTATTGAGATGAGCATTTAGCACCACTGTGCCTACAGTGGTGAATGAGGCCTCTGTGGTCTGTAAAGTGCTTTGGGATCTTTATAAAAGAGGCAACAATGCAATATCTGGACCAAACACGCCAACAAGATGATGACCAGACAAACAGAATTTACCACACTCACAAATACCAGTCCTTAGCATGTCCTTATCTCACCAAAACTTTCAGTAAAAAGACTGTGTCCAAGAGGTATTCAAAAAACCAAAGCTCATTTTATTAGCCCACACACCACCCAGCCCCTATTCCCAGCACATCCATTATTTTTTTTATTTTACAGCAAGGTGCCTCATATCTAGAGCTGATCAGGAATTTATTGACGATGTTTTTTCTTCAGAAAATGCCAATTCATCAAGAAGGGTTCTCAGGATAGATTCTCTGTTCAGAGTGAGAGAGCTCAGTGGTTAGGACACTCACCTGGGATGTGGATGAACCAGGTTTAAATCCAAAATGCCACTCTGCCTGATTTATTGGATAATTGGCTATTCTGGGGTTGTTTCTTTCTGTAAAATTTCCAAAGGTTTGTTTTGTCCCACTGTAAGATGGGAAAAATTTTGAAATCTTAAAAGTTTTAAATTTTTTTGCAAGACAGGAAAACCATTTCCTGCCCAGCTCTACTCACACTAGAGAAAGTACACAAAGGTTCCACCCCAAATAATTTAGCTTCTAATTTCAAACACACAAGGAAGGCAGGCAATGAAACAATAGGATGAATATATGGAATAATGATTGGGATTGCAATAATAAGATTACCTGGCTACTTAACAGTGGCATCTGCTGCTGCTGTATTATATGGACACAGATGCACTTTGTTATTTGCTATTCAAACAAAAAACATTCCAGTAACTTATGGAACAGTATGTTCTGCATTGCTATAGTTTTTTATCATGACGACTACATGAAATTACAACAGTGATTTTAATTCAACCACTGCTTCTCCATAAAATAAGACAGACAACTGAGGTACTCAAAGGGATAGCAATGGGATACGTATATTTTAACCTCTAGTTTGCCAGTTAAAACTCAGCTGATGTGAAAAATGTTCAAATCACTAGCAGCTGATATCTGTTTGGTGATGAATGTGAAGTGAGTTGGTGGATCTCAGTCCAGGTTTTCTAGGGATCTCACTGCATCACAAAATCTGAAATTAAGTGTGTTATTCATTGGATTTTAGAAGAAAGAGATGGACGATTCAACGGAAATGGAGGCATGAACTAACCACTCACATTTGGGGCTGGTCTTTCCAGAAAAATGCTAGACATGCTGAGGAGAACTTTGGCTGTGATAACCTTCTTTAGAGAGCAGAGTAACTTGTTAGTTCAGTTTAGTCTCTAGAAAGTGTATTATGATTTTGCTTCATATGTAACCATTTGTTTCCAATACTCTTACTTACTATCTCTTGAATCTCTGTTCTTTGATAACAAACTTAGGCTTGGTCCACACTGCCAGCAAAATTCAGCAGCAGTCGACAGGTGAAATGCAAGCTACGTGGAGTTTTGTTGACTTCCTAACTTCTACTTACCGCAGTGTACCCACTATGCTGGGCTGATGGGAAATGCCCTCCCATTGACTCAGCATTAATCTTTTTGCAGAGGTAGATTAACGTCATTGACTTCCAGATCAACTGAGTGGGTCTCTACTGCCACTCAATCGATCCTGCAGAATCAATCCGGCGGCACCAACAGTGTCGCCATCAGTATAGATTTACCCTTCTTCTTCTTTTTACTATAAATATGTCTAAATGCTGTGGTGTTAAACGAAGTGGTGGTCCTAAATTTAATTTTATACACTCGTGTTTTGTTCCTTTGGAAACAGCAGGCCTGATAATTCTCTCAGTGTTCAGTGGATAAGGGCTAGATGCTACAAGGAATGCTTCAAGGACTCAAGGGTTTGTGTGTTTACTGTTACCTGTACGAAGAGAACAAGGCCTGCGGAGGCCTAGAACATAGTGCTTTTGTTGTCAGAGTCTGGTGGTTTCAGCAAGCAGATACACAGCAGGCATAGGCATGACTCCCTCAAGTTAAGAGCACACAGTGGTGAGATCCCTTCCAATCCTGGGTAGTGTCACACTATCTGTAATGGACAGAATTCCAGATTGGAAGTTCTGACCTTTGATCTACTTTGCTCCCATGGAGGTCAATATGGGTTGTGCCATTGACTTTAATAGTAGCACAATCAAGTCAGTGCTGAATAGGTCTGAAAATCCCACGCGGCGTATGGATGCACATTTACACAAACAGGATGCTGATACCAGTGATGAGTGTAATTGAAAACAGATGATATACATGCAGAAGCTGATGTGTTTTTTTAAGATGAAGTGAAAGTTGATTTTTAGCATTTTTATGAGTACTAATATCAAGACAAAGATGTAACTTATTCAAAGCTGGGTTACGACTAAGCCAGTGCCAGACAAGCTTGGGCGTGCAGATCCTGTGAACTGTAGAGGGACTAGATGAATATCAGTGTAATGCAGTGTGATTTGCCTGGGGAGCCAAGGCTAGCCAGATTTTTTAAAATGTAACCACTTTCCATGATCTTAAACATGTGGTGCTCAGCACCAGAACACTTTCCTCAGTTCTTTCAGGTTGCATGTTTCTGTTTAGGGCTTTGTTTTTCTTCCCCTTTCCTTTAGTATGCAAAGGTTTGAATGCATACTGTTTCAAGACATGTTTCTTGTTCATATAAGTTATCCTCTCTCTTTCTAGGAAGAGCAGGTGAACTAGTAATCATTCTAGAAATTTCTTTCTAGGTGTATTTCTTTCACCTAACTCATGTACATATATCCAGCACTAATCAAAGTTGTGTGAAACTTGGTGGCTTTTGTCTAGGTGCGTTTCCCACCCCCAGCAATTTTTTTTACATTTCTGATCTGTGTTGAACTACAAACAAAGCAAAACATAGCTGAAAATGCCTCTGCCTGGTTTAAGGGTCAAAATGAGTTGAAAACCATGGGGATTCATTTTAGTTTCCACCCTTAGCAATATACTACCCTCGCTGAACTCCAAAGTTGGTCCAGGCTCACCTGAACATTGACCCTGGTTGGAGAAATCTGGTGAATGTTTGGAACTTTTAGAACTTCCTAAAGGTCCAGAATCCAATACCCTTTACTCATGTGCACTAATGCTTTATTTCACATATTCTGTCCCACTGAAGTCAACAGACTATCTATGGCGTAGCATGCTACCCGACACGAGTGAGGGCACCAGAATCTGAGCCTTTATCTGGGGCTTCAAACAACACTAAAAATCTTTTCTTCATTTTGTATCAAATTCAGTATTGTCTCAGGAAAATAGAACAGGAGGAATTCAATTGTGAAACATGGGATTTTTCATTGCAGTTGATGTGACCCAGAAGATTTCCACTACTTCAGAAACAACCAAGATGTATTACTGTTAGTGTGTTTTAGAGTTGCTGCCGCTATTACGATGTCACTATTGGCTCTTAAAATATTTTATTCTAAGGAGCACAGATGCTGAGAACTATTTAAAGTTAAAAAAATCTGGCCAAAAATAAAAAGTATCATCAGTATTTCATTAAGACTGGAACAATAGAGAGACTCTGTAAACCCAAGTTCCGGGGATTCCTCCCACCCCCCACAGAAACAGGAAAGAGCAAGCAATAGGAGAAAGTGACGCCTAAGCGGAACTGTTTCTTTCCTAAATTGTCCTTATACAAGGAAAAAAAAGGACTTTCAAGAGAGCAGTGTGTGTGAAGTTTGGCTAGTCTACTGCTGCGTGTGCTGCAGCATACACACTTTGGTTATCTGCCATCACAAATAAAATGAGCAAAATCCTGCCAGCAACATACAGAACAGTGGTCTCAGTAATGTCACTACAGTTCATGATAACTATGCCATGTGACAGCTGTGTTTTTAACTGAACCACAGCTTTTTCATTTGCTCTCTCTGGGAGGACAGATTGTTTACCTATTTAAAGATAAACAGAAGAGAACAGGATAGTTCAAGTCGCTGGTATTGAACTATTCAGCCTTTGACTTCTAGGTCACCTATCAAAATTCAGCTCATATCAGTCATGATCAAAATAATCACTACCTTCCAGTATGTGGTGACTTAGTGAAACACAGAATGTTTCTGTACACTTCCCAGCACAGGCAGACATCATCACCATCAGGATCTGAACATTGGTCATTTTAATCTGAGTGGTGAAGAAGTCAATAGCCATAAACCAGTGACTATACAAATTATCGATTCAAGTATGTTATGCTTTCCAGAGGTGCCCAGGCTTGTGAGGCACCTCGCTATCACTTACCCTTAGCAAGAGGAAGCCTTGTCTGTGCATGCCATGGTCAGCTCCCCAACTCCACCAGCCAAGGGCAACACAAGCACTACCCTCTAGGCTTCATAGGTCCTGTTGTCACTCTGCAGGTTAGCAATAGCACATCCCATCTCTGATTCCTCCAAGGGTCTTCCTGGAGTGTCTAACTTCTGGTCCACCAGACCCTCATTGTATGCACCAATCTGCTGCTTCCAAAGAAGCAGTGCACCCCAGCTTACCAGTTCCACCTCATTCACCTAGCCGTTTAAGTCATAGCTCTTGATTTTATTATCAACAAATTTAAGCTTAAGTTTATTTAAGAAAACATGGAGATTCAAGCAGTAGCAAGTAGAAGTATTGGAAACAAATGGTTACATAGATAATAAAATCATAATATGCAATCTAAAGCCTAGACTTAATTAACAAGATACTCTCATGTCTAATAAAGCATTGAGACTCTCTGTTTATGCGACATGCAAGCTGTTAGCATGCCTCCTAGGTGAAGGATTCGGTGTCTCTCTTATCAATCCAAGTTATACCAGACCAATCCTTTTCCTTTATTCATGAATAAGACACCTTGGTATTTGTTTTCTTCCTATAGATTTCCTTTCTGGTAGGTGCTGCAGTTTCTTAATTTGCACTTGACTCAGTATGCAAATAGGTCTACAATACACAAATAGCCAAATAGGGAGATAGGTGTCACTTACCTTCTGTCTGAAAGGAACCTCTCCGAAATATGACATCTCCTGGTGACCTGCCTTAACTCTAAGACCATAATTCCTTACATTTTATCCATAGATCTACATTTGCAATGATCATGACGGGCTACTAGCTCTCGGAAGAGACTTTACATGCCACCCTTCAGTGAACTATTATGCAGATACCCGGATACAGGGGATCCCTGTAAAACCCTATGCATGCCCTGTGCCATCTGCTAGTTGGCACCAGAGGATCACTGGGCCCACAACACTTCCTTAAAGAACTGTTGTGAAGTGAATTGATGGAACATCACAGTTTGGGAACCACGGACAGTGGATGAACTATCTATCCCTACACACCATCTCTCAAGCCCATAAACGGAACCATATAAAAAGAGGGGCAGCTAGGAATGTATGAGCCCCCTTGAGGTACATTCAAATATTGTGATGTTAAGAACTACAAATATTAACATAAACTGGTTAGTAGAAACCTGGTATGTCCCATACTGTTCCAGAGATAAAGGGGCAAAGATTTCAGTCAGATTGTCATATCCCAACCAATCCTGAATTCAAGTTATATAAAAACTGTTACAAACATGGCTCCTCTTAAAAGTTTCATGGCTACACTTATGATTAAGATCTGAGAACCAGTTAATTCCTGTTTATTAAATCTTCACATCCATTCTGCACAGTTCAGATGGCAGACTTGTACAGGATCAGTTTCAGACACAGAAAGACTAGAAATGTTAAGGAGGCCAGGGACTAGGGCTCATCTCCTCAAGATAAATGTTGGTGTGGTGTCATTCACGGGTGAAAGACAGTGCTCAAGTAAAAGGGCAGAGTTTTCCATTAAAGACCGTACTGGATTCTACAATGAAGCATGATAGGGAGAGGGAGAGCCTGCAAAATATCCTACGTCTATGAGCTAAAGCATGTTTAAACCCTAATAAAATTAGAGCAGAACAAAAAGAGTGATCAGTCTGCCAGTAGCAGTACAGTAAGTGGTCAGTATCACTGGGCAGTGGTTCATTCACACGGTGCCACAAGGGCCTCCTGAAAGCCAGCATGAAAGGAACCCTGGGGCAGCATTACTGCTCCAGTACAGAGCAGGTTAATTAGGCCAAATTTAGGCTTCAGGTATTCTGTAAAAAAGTTCTTGTCAGAGCTCAAAATTGGATCCTATTGAATCCTGAATAGCACCTTTGGGAAGAACGGTATTTACCGAAGATGTGCTTTGAACTCTAAATACTTAAAGTTTATTGATTTGTCAACTTTAAAAGGACTCTGCTAAAGCAAAATACAATCCGTTATTTAAAAAAAAAAAAGCAATACTGAAATTATTTGTGGGTATAACTTTGCTTTACAGGTTTAATCAGGAATTGTTTCTAGTAGAGTATAGTAGTACTAACGTACCTACCAGTCTTTTGCATACACTATTGGAAAACATGTATCTTGGGGACACATGTTTAAGTCTGCTCCTCATACTTCCAATGACAGCACAAAGCAACCAGCTTTTACTGATGCATGAACAGCAGAAGAACAGTGGAATGTTCTGAAAGGTCATTCCAAAAATCCTCCCCTGGTTATTATCGCCACAGGTCAACATCCTGCTTCCAGAAGCAGAGCTTGGCAGAGAGAAATTACACATTGTATTGCTCCATCTATAAGCCCGCGCAGCCAGTTGATTTCTATTACCTGATTTTTCAAATGTCACTTTACAGCACTTTACATTCTGCTGAAAACTCTTTCAACGATATCCTTGCCTGGTAGAATTTGCACCAACAGGAGAAGAGAAATTAAGATGGCAATTACAGAGTTATCTTCAAATTAATCATGGAGAGATACCAATAGCAATTCCCCAATAATTTAAAGTAGAGTCCCAGCATGAACAAGTTCACCATTATCTCACTGAATGTGAACCCTTTTGCTGTTTGCTTGTTTTACAGATAGCTCTTGCCGAGCCCCTATCATTCTGTTTAAGTTCTTTTAATAATGAAACATTGGGGACATGACTGTAATATTACACAACTGTCAAAGAAAGTAGAGTACCAACATCACCTGCACACAATATATGTATATTATCAAATACACCATGCAGAGAAACAAAAAGATTTGCTTTTAACATAGCACAACAGAGAATAAACGTAACTCAGAGACGGTCAGAAGTTAGAACTCAGGCTCACGAGTATACCTTTCCACCCTCACACAAACTGTGCAAACCCAGGACTCTGACTCAGGTCCCGGGACCCCATGGGGAAGGAGGGTCTGAGCGTGAGTCAAGCTGGAACCCAGAATTCACACCCTATTGCTTTGCAATGTAGATGCAGCCCCACTCTGTTCTAAAAAGTTTCCATAATTCAATGAGCTGACTTTTTTTGTCCTCTGCATAGTCAAGTTTTCCAACACTGCACCATGAACAAAGGAATAGAGGAGTCCATTTTTTGAGGACCCTAGGAAGTCTGGGATGTGGCTGTTTGGGCTCAGGCCCACATAATGCATAGTAGACACTGAAGCCCCGGGTTGTGACCCAGGATTCAACAATTCCTAAACTGGAATTACAAATGAGGGAAGATGCTCAAACCCTAGGTTAAACTCTGGGTCTGCTGGCTCTAATTCTCCTAACTCTGGGTTTCCATTGCAGTACAGATACACCCTGGGCTTGCTGCCCCTCTGGTCACTGCTGCTTTTACTGAGGGGCAGCCTAGGTTTGAAGATCCATTTTAAATTTCAGCAAAACCCATACTACAGCTACTGTTTCAGCATAATTTCAGAGCAGATTTTGTTTTCTTCTTTTTATACCTCCTTAGCAAGAGGGATTAAAAACCTACCTCAGCACCACAGTTGAGTTGGGGCCTTTCCAAATTTGCTCTCAAACAGTTCACTCACTATAAGGAGACCGAACTTACCCCATTCTTTGAAGTCAGTTACAGTAACACAGTAATGTACAATGATCTAATGTAAATTTCAGCTCCAACCTTCTTCCCAAGGCTTGGCTGCTCCTAGTTTCCTTCCTCTGGATTGCTCAACCTGCACCCTAAATCCTCTCTCTAGAAAGGTAATCCTGCCTTCATTTGTACAGTATTGTATTATATCCAGTTTCAGTAATGAACCACCTATCTATTGTGTCAGCACTATCCATTTAACATTCCTTCATCAAGATCAACACCTCTTAGAAGGGTGGAGTTTCACAGCCTGTTAAATAATCATTCCTATCAAGATTATGGTATTGGCCACTGTTTAAGGGAGGATAGTGGATTAGGATGACCACTGACCTGTTCTGACAAAGAATGTTGTAGGCAAGTCTAATGTATAAAAGGTTGTCCAACCACTAAAAGTGGGATGATATCAAAACGTGTAATGATGATTTTCAGGGAATTTTCACAGAGAACTTAGCTTTGGCATGATTTTGCAGATGCACATTAATATGGAGAAACAGAATTTATACATGCAAACATTATTTACACACAATTTGTAAGTGCAAACACTTGGCCAACATCATTCTACCCAACACAGAGGGTAGCAAAATACGTCATACCAGCTGAAAGCCCAGTTGTTGTACAGGTGTAATTCGTAAAATGTAAAAAAGGAAAAATATCTGAGAACTTTAAAATTGTAACAAACCGTGGATCCCAGTGATGACTGAATTTGATGATATTCTGAATAAAAAAGAGTCCTCAACTTGTTTCCATTGCTAAACTGTGTCTCAGACATTCTAGGCATTAGAGTGACAATCCTGGAATCTTATTATGTGGGTTATGGGCCAATGTCCTGATGGTTGGACAGCAGTAGCATCTCTTGGGTCCTGGATAGTGCTAAGCAGCCCAGAGTGAAGTTAGGATTCTTCAGCTCTGAGGGTAGAGCCAAGGAGCACCTCTGGAGTTTACGTGTCTCTGGAAACCAGGGGGATTTCCACGAGGAAATCTACCCACAAGTAATGCTGGTTAAACCCCTCGGGAGGGGACAGGGTTGGGGTCAGCCACCATAAGTAGAGAAATATTCATGACCATATGACTCCTGAGAAACCCATTTTGGGACTATTTTGGCCCTCTTCAAATTAAGATTTGGGATTGGATGCACTTTGTGCTGTCAGTCATCTTCAGGGCTGGATTTCTGCCACCTAGTCTCATGTCCTGGTTTACTGAAGCAGAAGCTGATGCATCCCAGAGACAAATATAGCTCAAGGTATTTATTGCATAGTTTGGCATACCATTAAGCATTCTCTTACTGATATATACTCTTAAAGAGGTCCATTGTACCCCTTGATCCACTGATGTTAATATTTTTGGGTGTGCAGATCAACGGCAGGATAGGGTTTTTCCTTTTAAAAACAATGCTATAGCACAGTTAAATAGTCTCAGATTTGCAGTGCTAGTGCTGACATTACTGACTCAAAGATTCATCCACCTTGCCTGATTTTGTAACCATATTTTTAAACACCATCTCTAGCAATCACTGACACCGTGTGCTTGAAGTGAAAATACATAACGGAGAAGCTTTCCCCTGAGGATAAACCTTCTGTTAGTTCTTGCCTGTTGCTAAGCCAAATCTCTATCTGTAGAGGAAAGAGCTATGTGATATTTTCCTTCATTTTTATTATGTTGAAAACAATAGGCTTTTTGTGCTGGGGCAGGAGTACAGGAGCCGAGCCTCAGCACACAATGGTGTGATCATCACACAGGCCTGCATCCCAACCTCTTTGAAATGCTTCAGCCACAAAGCCAACTGACTGACTACTAAAAAGATAGAGGACCGTCCCAGGGAAACAATGAACAAGATTGTCGCATTGTACAATGCAGAAAGCCACTTCTGTATTCCCACAAACACTTGCCAATTTTTCCTTTCCCCATTCGTGCTCTCCTCTCCATTAAATAGGTGATATTAGTTTTGACCTCCACATGTTTCAGTGATTTATTATTCTGCATATAAATACTCTTGGGAGGGATGAAAATACAGGCCTTATAGAGCTCTGACAGGCCCCAGGAGAAACATCTGCTGTTTTGGTCTTTTTTATAAACATTGTAATAATTGTGCTAACTTCATGCCTCTGCATGTGTAACAATAAAGGGAACCTGATTACATGAGATGAGCCATGCTTGAGAAACGCCAAGAACCAGACAATGCTTGGTACCTCAGAAATAATGCTCAAAGTCTCACAGGTTCAAGACCATTTTTTCCAGTCACTGTGGATGGTGCTTAAATACTTTGTGAGGAGAGGGGAAACCTAACAGAACTGTCAAACCATGGAGAAAGCATCATTCTAGGAAGGAAACTAATTTCTAGGATCCAGTGGTTGACCTGTTTAAATATATTGTAAGCTTTAATGGTGTAGCTTGGGGAAATCCTGGAATAGTGATTGTGGTTCACATCCGCAACTGGTGTAAGTTGATATAGCTACATGGAATCCAATGGAACCACTCTGATTTACACCAGGTAAGGATGTAGCCCAATTTCTTTATCTTTGTTCCATATAGCACTGAAGACACTGCTAGTATTCATTTGTATCTTTATTAGAAGTTAGGTGCTTTGCCCAAGTTTTATTAGCATAAAGTCTGACATACAACAATGTAGTGTATCTATTCTGAGTGTTTCCTATGTGCAAAAATCCCGACCTGCACCATATACTGTCATTGACATCTGATTTAAACAACATTCAGCATTTTTACACCCACTTTGCACAGGTGTGACTACACAGAATCAGGTCCATTCTATATTAGATATCTTTGCACTGGTATAACTACATTGATGTACTCAGATAAGTTACCAAACTTTTACCTGCATAGGTGTATGGTCCACTTTGTACTGATGCGGGACACCTACATTCAAGAATTGCACTTGTATAACACAACTACACCAATGTAGTTATAGAGGTGCACATTTTAACAGATAAGCCTTTACTCACTTTGGATTTGTTAGCCCTTGATGTAATAAAGTTTCCAGATTGCTCTGTGCACAGATACAAATTATGCCTAACATGAAACGGTAAAGTTTTAGCCATCTCATACACTCAATGCAGCAAAGCAACATTAGATAGGAAAGAAATCGCACTGTATTCAATATTGACTACTTCATGAAACTATGGGCTTCCTTCTCCTCTCATATTGGTTTAACACCACTGATGTAATCAGAGTTACTTGTAATCTACTCTGGTGTAAATAAGATCAGGTTCAGGTTTCATATGAGGCTGTTTGAGTCAAATTTAGAGCTAAAAATGTACCAGTACTATCAGTGGTAGATGCACTCAATCATACGCTCAGCACCATTCTTTACACTGCACTGTTTAGGTACCCTCTTATGTTTTCTTCTTTTATGCCATGTGTTTCTTTCCAGCGTATGGTTTTTCCTAGCCTACGCTTAGTCTACACTTAAAACTTACAGCGGCACAGAGGTATCGGTACAGCTATATCACTGTAAGAACACTTGTGTAACTACATTATGTTGATGGTAGAGAGCATTCCTGCCAACCTAATAAAATCACTTAAGTGAGTGGTTGTAGCTAAGTTGGTGGGGGAGACACTCTCCCACCGCCAACATAGCGCTGTCTACATTAGCTCTTATGCCGGCAAAACTTATGTCACTCAGGAGCGCGTTTTTTTCACACCCCTCAGTGACAGAAGTTTTGCCAGCGTAAGTGCTAATGTAGACAAAGCCTTATTCTTGAGACAACTGAAAATTGATTATATCAGGTCTTGGTAGGAAATTTTAAAAATCCTTTATAAGATAATTAAAAAAACCTTGATCAGACACAGCACATCCACTGTAATAATAAACACTGTACTAAGAAAATGTTATGTGTGCTCTGTACCAAAGCATACAATACTCTTATTAAAAATGCTCCAAGTCTCAGAAAGCTTAATAATACATCTACATATGTAATCATGTTAAAAATAACCCAGGGCCAAGTGCCTGGGCAGAATACTTCCATTTACTTGGGAAAGTGACAACTTTGACCTGTCATCTACTCAAACTAAATTTAAAAAAAAAAAAAAAAACTAGAGTCCTGTAGCATTTTAAAGACTAACAAATTTAATTTCTTCAGGCATAAGTTTTCATGGGCTGCAACCCACTTCGTCAGATGCAAGAAATAGAAATCATTTAGGGGGTATATATACATACATCCAAGGGTACAGAACAACAATGGGGAGGATACGTGTTAGCAAAGTCCATTCAGTTAGAGTAAATGAGGCCTATTCACAACCATTGATTAGAAGGTGAGAATGTTTAAACAATGACAATTACTTCTTGTAATGAAATATGTTTTCAAAACTTTCACCAAATAACCTGTACAGTAAAATCCTCACCAGCATTATAATAAATGCTAGTTAGCCCAGATCCCAGTAACTGGTAGATCTACTGGAGAATTAGTATTACACTTCAAGAAAAGTTGAAGTTGTAGTGAAGTAAATGTTATATGTAAACATGTTATACACCCAAAGTATTCTACTCAATATCCAATACCTGGCTCTCCTTTTATGGGGAGGACAGGCAAAGACCTGTAGCAACAGAACATGCTACACCTGGCTTCAGAAACTGTCTTAATTTAGAAAGAACTTGTTAGTTATGTCAAGGTGAAAATTACAGAGACAGATTTATAAACTTAAGAAGAAGTCCGGTCATTAACTCAAACAACCTACTGGAAAATGGAGGAATTCACTCAACAGTGCAAACCAGGCTGACAAAAATCTGCAAAATTCTTGCAATACTGTGATTTTTCTGGAAGCAATATTAATAGAAGTCATGATAGGTTAACAGAACTGGACCCAAAACATGGAAAAGTCAAGCTTGCCCTTGGAAAAAGGTACAGCACATAGCTCTGAGGAGACCACACCTGAACTACTGCTTTCAATTCTTGGCACCTCAGTCTCAGAAGGATCCTGGGAAACTAGGAGAAGTTTAGAAAAAGGCAGTGAACATAGAGTTGGTGTTAAAGAATATATAAAGAAAGATCAAAAGAGGTAGATATGCACAAGGTTGTCCAAGTGATTAATGACGGCTCAAGTCATCTTAAAAGGATCCATCACTGTAATGTGTGTGCATCATCTGGGATCTAAGAAACAAATACACCAAGGATTGACAGGCATTTAGGTTGCTACAGGGAAGTAAATGAATAGTGAGATAAAATTAAAGGAAAATCGAGGCTATGTATCAGGAAAGCTACTTGCTAGCAAGATCTCTGAGATGATGGATGCTTCCCCTCCCCCCAATTTTTATCTTATATATCTAGATTGTAAGCTATTTGGCACAAGGACTATACTGTGTGTGTCTAGTACTATTCAGACCCAAATCTGGTTGGAGCTTTCTGGTGCTACTGTAGGAACAACAGATGTAGTAGAAGATATAGTTTGTGGGCATTTAAAATTCAGCTAGACAAAACATGGTCAACTAGACTATAATACGTTCTTAAAGAGCCATGGCAGGTGACATAATATCTTTTATTGAACCAACTTCTGTTGGTGAGAAAGACAAGCTTTTGAGCTTATACAAAGTTTTTCTTCACCTTGTCTCTTTTATATTCTGGGAGCAAAATGGCTATCACAATACTGCAAATAATATGTTCGGTAAGAAATAATTTTTCACTGGAATGTACCAGTTATAGATCTTTTCCATCTCTTGTATATTCCATTTCTTGTATAGAATTCACTAAGTCAAAAACAAAAAACAAAAACAAAAAACCACCAACCAAAAACTGGAATAAACCTATTCTCAACTGACATTGAACCATTATTATAGAAACTACTGCAGAATTTCATATAATGTCATCATCCTTGGTATAAAGAGCAACTTGGAGATCAGATAGGATCCTTATAAATACCTTCCACAAATTGTACCCTTGGTGCCCAAGTAAGTAAAAGGTAGAAATAGTTCTAGAATAAACTGATTTACCTTTCTTTGACAAACTTCAGCCTAAATGAATTACTACCTGTATTGCAATTTAAGCTTTATATTTCTTTTAATTTATATGGGACACACAAAAATACACCTAAATACAGTGCACAAAAACAGTAATAGGTGCTTTTGGTAGGTTAATAGAACATATCAGGTGTTTTGGTGCTGTGCTCTACCTTTTAATTATTTGCTGTCAGCTTTCCTAGAACCATAAAAATGGAAGTTACAGATGGACTATTTTTGTATCTTCAAGTCCATCCTGCTGCAAATACAGCGTTTCCTACAGTATATTTTCAAGTGCTTTTGTCCAATCTAGTTTTAAGGGATGCTATTATTGGGGCTTCCACACTCTACATTGGCAACTCTTTAGTAGATGTCACTGTTATAAATTATTTCTGGTTTTCAGTCAAAGTTTCCATTTGGTACAATTTTGCTAAGGACTTATTTCGCCGTTCTCATTCACACTCATGTAGATCCAAATGAACTTTATTTGAATCAATGGTTACACAGTTATTAAAGCGGTGTAAGTGTAAAAAAAAAAGGAAGTTCATCATTTCTTAAAAGTATAGTATATTAACAGCATTATTCAAAGCATCTCTCTTCCCTTTTAATGTTTATTTGATATTTCTATATTTCAAGGTGGTAGCTGAGATATTCACACACAATTAACAACCAGTTAATCACCATCGCACCCTTTAACACAGACCAAGGTATAGAATTTTCACTAGTTCTGCTCCAGTAGCAGTCATTGTCATTCACCATTGTGCTAAACTGATGTCATGGAAAAGTGAAAGGGGAGAGAAAGAACTTTAAAGGAGAAGAAACTGCTAACAGTCAGGCAAAAAGTATATTTGTAGACCCTTACGTTCTTTGCAAATTAACAGAATGCAGGGAAATGATTATTTTGGGAAGATGGCCCAGTGAGATTGGCAAGGAGGAATCATGGAATTAATCATGAATTTGAGGAAGTTTTTACAGCTATTTAGTCATGGTAAGTTATGGCTCATAACAGCTGAAGGTAAGTAGATGACTTTTCTGCATAAGGACAAAGTGGCCTATTATCATTCCTCCTGCTGGAGTTAATGCTATTAGTATCTTGCTGGCATGAGCAGTAACAGCATTCAAAGAAATGTAAACCAAAAAGACAGGAACTCTCTCTCTCTCTCTCTCTCTCTCTCTCTCTCTCTCTCTCTCTCTCACACACACACACACACACACACACACACACACACACGCCATCAAAATCTAAGTCAACTGTGCACTGTAACCCTGATTCTCCACTGCACTGCATCTTGTGCAGTCATGCACACTTGTGCAAAGCACAAAAAAATCACAAAGGTCACATTTTGTTCTTTCTCTGCAATGCCAAGCAGTGGATGATTAGGCCACGTAGTCAAAGGATCTGGGTCTCCCCACTCTCCTGCTACTTGATGCGTAACAGCAAGACAGGTCACACAAAGCTCTTAAAGCTTTGATGTTTTAAGACAGATGGTAAGAAACATCAGAACCAAGAATTTGCTGGAATTACTTCTCCCTCTTTCAAATGGAAAATGTATATGACAATTGTCTGACAGTCAGGATCAGCAGATTAGAAAGGAAAAAAAAAGGAGTTCTATTTTAGGGGTTTGTAGGAACCACAGGCCTGACTTTCTTCTGCCTTGCAGCTTGTGAGTGTACCTCTGTGCAAAGTGCAAGCAAAATGGGTATAAAAACCATGGTAGGATGGTATAATTGTACACTGATTTTGGACCAATGTAAATGACTGCAAACAGGGTGGAGGGCCAGGGAGCAGCACAGACTTGCTTCGTGCATCCTGTCCAGCCCTTGCTGCAACCCTTGTCTGCTCTACTCCAGCCCTAGTCCCTTCCTATCTCTGAACGACTAATTCCTGACTCCTGGCTCTGACCATTGGCTTGTCTCCTGATAATGACTCCATTTCTGCCCTCTGATTCTGCTCTGACCACTAGACCAGATTCCTGCTCTGACAAGTTGATCGTACTGCCTACACCTCAGTGTGTAATAGTTTGAGCACCCCACTGGTTCACCCCACGGCATGGAGCTCCTTTGTGGAATGGCCCCAGAAGGAGCCCAACCTGCCTGCTCAGATATCGATGGGTCTTACAGGAACTGCAAACTCAACCCAACATACTATGTGACTAGAATGCAGTCCTCCAGGCCCAGGTACAAGCCCAGGCAACATTTTCTATCTCTACAACTCTTGCATTCACTGTCCATGAGCCCAAATTCTCCCTATTCAATTAGTTCTATCAAGGTTTCTGGGTTCCTCAATTAATGTTATCTCCAGTTTGTGTTGTGGCCACAGTCATACATCACTGACCAGTCCCCAGTGGGATTAATATTTAGCCTGCTCACTGGAGAGACCCTGAAGTGGAGTCCCACTCCTGGAGGAGTCCAGTCTTCTCCTTTAACATGTGTAGACTGATATACAGGCAAGGTGCGCATCTTTGAGGACCCTAATCAAGAATGTACTGCAGAAGCTATTCTCCACGCCGCCCAGCAGGGAGCTGGGTCTGTTGCCAGTTATGAAGCAGAATTTCAATGTCTGGTTGCAGACACACGCTGAAATGAGGGCATGCAGAGGCACCACTTTAGGTAGGGTCTCAACGACTCTATCAAAAGATGAACTAGCATGGGTGAAACCTCCATCTAGCCTGGGAGACTTAATTGACCTTTGCATCTGGATTGATGATCAGCTAACAGAGTTCGGACTCACCTCTCTGCCAATGAAAAGAACAGTCGTTGGGCACTGAGGTTGTGCCAGTATTATGAGGTGCCCAGGCACATTGCAGCAGGCTGCCTGGCCAACATCCATCCCATCCTGGGATTTAGAAATGCCAGAACCCAGCCATAGTAAATCGCATGGATGCCTATCTGCCAAAATGTTGGCAACCCCTAAACAGCACACTGCCACACAGTCTCCCTCTTCATCTCCAGCATTCTGCCATGCCTGATGTCCATGTAGAAGCATTGGTAAGCTCAGGCACCTCCAGGAAGTCCATCGACCAGAACTTTGTAAAGGGGCATTGAATCCCCATGTTCTGTAAGGACTTCTCTGAGCTCATTGAAGCTATTGAGGGGTCACTCCTCTCTTCAGACCCCATCATACATCAGACAACTCCCCTGGAGGTCATTACCCTTGACAGTCACTGAGAGATCTTGCAGTTCGGGGTCATCTGTGCTCTGCATTCACTGGTTGTCGGTGTCCTCTGGCTGATGACACATGACCCCAAATCAGCTGGTGTTGATGATCAATACTCTTTTGTTTCTGTGGTGCCAAGGAGCATGCCTTCCCAGCTCCAGACAATGGCCAGTCATGCTCTGCAGCACATTTCAGCCCCTATAGGATCCAAAGTTGCAAACCAACTATTTGTCAATAGTGCCTGGAATTCCTGTGAGTACCTGGAATATGCCAAGATATTCGACAGACAAAAGGTGGCCATTACCCTCTCACCACAGTCACTACTGTCAAATTAATCTTCGATCAGGAATAGAGGTCCCTTTTGGATGCATGTACACCCTATCCAAACCCAAGCTACAGGCTGTTCATGAGCAACCTGGAGGAATATCTGCATAAGAGTTTCATCCATTCCTTGACTTCCCCAGTAGGAGCACTTCTTGATCTTCATGACTAAGAAGGATGGCTCCCTCTGACTGTGTCTCGATTATCAAGTTCTCAGCAAGATCATCATCCACAATAGATACCCCCATTGTCTTATAAACAAACTCCGGGAAAGGTTCTGTTTATCTCAAGTCTTCAAAAAGCTAGACCTATGTGGAACATACAACTTGGTTAGAATCCGACAGGGGATGAATGGAAGATGTCATTTTGAACCAGATATATCATTTTGAATACATTGTCATACCATTTGGTCTATGTAATGCCTCCATTATCTTCCAGCATTTTATGAATGACATCTTCAGAGACATCCTTGACTAATTCATGATCATCTACTTAGACAACATTTGCATTTTATCAGAGAATCAAGAATGCCACAGCCATCACGTGTGCACTGTTCTTGTTCACCTTTGCCAAAATCAACTTTACATAAAACCAGAGGAATGCAAATTTGACAAAGGTATAGTGGAGTTTCCAGGCTATGTCATAACAAGGCTTGGTTAGAATCCATCACTGAGCGGAATGCACCCTGGAATATATGTGGGTTGCAACAGTTTGTTGACTTTGCAGAATTTTACTGATGAGTCATCCAAGGATTCTCTAACCTGGTAGCTCATATTACATTCCCCCTCAAGAAGGGGGCTAAGTTCACCTACTCCAACAACACACAGGCAGCTTTCTACCACTTAAAAAAGCATGTATTTCTGCCCTCATTTTGACCCATCCAAACCCCAGAAAGGTCTTTATAGTTGAGACCGATGCCTTGGACTTTGTGATATTGTACTCCTCTCACCATTTAGTGGTTCTCACCTGTTGCTACATCCCTTTGCCTTTTACTCAGAAACCGATTCCTGCTGAGAGAAATTGGCTTATCTCCTGATGACTCCAGCTCAGTCCTCTGAGTCTGCTCTGACCACCAGTCCAAACTCTTGTCCCAACCACTAGGTCACACTGCCTACACCTCAGTGTGCGACGATGGCCAAGGAACTTGGCTTGCACAGTCCTTAGCTGAGTACAGCAGCATTTACAGCACATATTTATGAACCGATGTAACTATTATTAAAAAATAAGCAGTTGTAGCCTATGTGAATGAAACCATGATGTCTTATAAACAAGAATGGAAAAGCCAGTTTGCTGCTAGTGATTTAAGAGAAAATAATTCCTAAAACACCAGTGGGTTTTTTGGGATTCTGGCTAGACATGGCGAATTCCAATGTGGCAACGTGGTTTTGGTGGGAGGGCTTTGAGATTATAGCCTAAGCTGTGAGTCTTCATGTTTTTGACATACACATTTGAAGGAGGGAAAAGATAGGCTCGCCAAAATGCAGATCCCCAGGGCAAATATTGTAGTCCTGCTGCATAATGTGTCAAACACTGATATACCACTGCTGGAATTTTCCTTTTACTGATGGACGTTGGGACACTGATAGCTAGAGAGTACTGGAGGTAGGAAATACAGTGGGGGAACTAAGAAAAATACAACTCAGATAAATACAATTAGTGATTATGAAACTGAAACTGTCAGAAGTAAGCCTCAGGAGAAGATGCTTAAGAAAAATATCTATAAACAGAACAGAATCGGTGTCGCAATACTAAATTATTTTCCTGAAGTATGCAGCTTCACGTTTGCCTAAACTAATCTGATAGACAAATGAAAAAGATAAGAGTGTTGCAAGCTTACTCTTAAAAAAGTCAACCACCATGTATTTTTCACTTAGAATGAAAACTCATAACTGTTCTACAAATAGTATACAAAAACCATAGGCAGAGATAGATAATAGCCAATATTTTACATTGAGTCAAATCTACAGCAGGCATAGATCACAAAGTACAGCAGATGCATCTTAAATTAAGCGCGGCAAATAGCATTTAATTTAAATTGCCTCCACAGAGGCCTTGTTCAAGGAATTATACTGCCTCATTAAATCTTTGTTCATGATTTGTTGATGGTGTAACTCCTGTTCACAGGACTATATCAACCAACCCTCCTTCCACATCACTAGCCTTTGACTCTTTATATGTTTGTTGACATTTCTGCATATGAGGAAAAGGTATTGTGCCAAATATGGCAACTTCCTGAAATATCTTTGGGAGATCCAACTGTATTAAGTTTATGTATCATTGTGGGCCAGAAACTGAATATAATTCAATATAGGAGAGTGACCACAGCTCCTTTGGGAACTAAAAATGGGGGGGGGGTTGTAACACCTCCAGACAAGAACCACTACATTCAGAGGCTCACACATATTAGTTCAAACTGGATTCTCCAGAGGCCAACCAAAAAAAAGAAAGGCCTCTTAAATAAATAGCCTGAGTTTAAACTGAATCAGGACCTTTTTTCTGATCCAGCAAATGGACAGGACCTTCTGTCCTGGTGGGGGGGAAAGTATGAAACAATTTTTCCTGGGCAGGGTTGAAAGGACTTTGACTTACTGAGGCTTGTAATGGGTCTACAAACCCCATACTGAGCAGAGGCAGAAGGTGGAGGGGAGCCTCTCCTGCCTACAGGCAAGCAGCCAGACCACGCCGCGTGCAGCTGCCACAACTACCAATCATGGAGGCAGGCACCCTCAACTGCAACCAATAAGGGAAAGAAGGCGTCCTATAAAAGGACAAAGGTCAGAAAATGAAGGGAGGCAGAAAGGCCCAGGACAGCAAAGGGGCAACATCCCTGAACCAGGCTGCCTCTAGAAACATGGCCCAAAGGGACCAAAGCAGACCTGTAGGCCTGATTAGAGGCCAGGGGCCAAGATCTGCCTTGACCTAGGGCGAACAGAAGAAAGTCAGTTGGGGGCAGTAAAGATCCCCTGAAGGATCACATCAAGGACTGCTGACAAGGCACCATAAGACTAATCGTAACTTCAAATAATCTTTTAGCAGGTGTATGGGAACTTTTATTGTTTTTTCTGTTGTGCATTCACCTTAAGAATAAATGCATTTGCTTATCAAGAACGGTGTGGAAAGTTGCGACTGCTGGCAATTACTGCTGATCACAGCCGTTGAAGAGAAACAAAGTGCAGTCTGGCTTGTTGAAGTAATCACAGTGAAAGGAGAACTGTGAAACCTGAAAAAAAAAACCCAGGTCTCTGCCCAAGAGCGGTGGCAGCTAAGGAGTGTATAAGAAGTTATAGGGAGGACTGAGGAATTTATAGACTAGCTAAAGGATGGCTGTATTAATTGGCATAGGGATGCCAGAGATCTGAGAGCTCATCTTAGTGTCTTCTCCCCATCTGAATGTCTTCATTTATTGCTAGAAGGTACATTACAAAATATTCCTAGCCCTTTTGTCACTAGTCAGCAGTAATATTAAGCAATGTATAATCTTATTCAAGAAAAATTGTAAAAAGTAATTCAGACAACTCGAGGAAAAAAAGGTTGATTTATATTAGTTCTTGTGGAAGATGGTACAATGAATAGCAACTTTCAAAACTTTCTCATGGGCACATCAACAACCAGACTATAGGTTAGTGGGACCTCACTATTCTACAGTCAATCTTTCAAACACCAGCTGTACTGCTTACCACTGAAGCCTAATAGACAAAGCAACTGAAGAAAGTTGGCAAACCAAAACAAAAAAAACGTGTTTTTATGGGCTAGCAGATACCCACATAAAACAGTGGTGGAACACAAGCCCAGTCAATATTGGACCATAGGGACCTCTGTTTATGTAATGTGAAGCCAGCACACATTAAACTCTCGAGTTCTTTCCCGTGTTGGAGATTTGCAGTGTGCATTGTACAGACCTTGGAAGGACTTCTAATTTACTCTGCCAGTGAAAACATTACAGATGGAACCATCAAGTCCTCTTGTTTAGTGTCTCCTGCTTTTCTAATTAAACACACTAAGTAACAAGTATCGCTCGTCAAATTGTGAACTCAAATTCTCTTCCACCACCGTGAACCATGTTTCCAGGACAGAGTGAGCAAGCGTAGAGATAGACAGTCTTATATTACTTTCAGAATTCATAGCATAGCTATTCTAGACTCTGTTTTGGACTTACTGAATTTCAACTTGCTACTAGCATACTATGCTAGCTCCAAACCAAAAATCAACCAAGTCTTTTTGGCCATTACTTATAACATACTTATAAACTTTTCTTCATTGTATGACTGTGGGCAAGCCAAGGGCATTTGTTTGACTGTACAATTATCCCAAGGTTAAGTCGGTGTGTATATACAATGCTAAAAAAGCTGATACTGAATTTGGTATTGTTTAGGATTTGATTCTACTAACCCCCCACCCCACTCACAGTTGAATAACTCATAGAAGCAGTCCCACTGAATTTAAGAGAACAATTCGTGTAGGATAGGATTTTCAAAAGTAGACAGCATTGTTTGTCTCACAAAAGTTAATGGGATTTTTACCATTTACTTCAAAATGAGCAGTTAGGTCAATACTCAGTGCTTTTGAAAATGTCACAAACAAGAATCAAAAGGTATACACGGAACATGGGAATATGTTTTTTTTAAATCTTTGTGAGCCCAAAGTTTAGCACCTGTTCCTCCTCTGATCAATCTTCAATGCCATACTTGATGATGTGAAATAATATTACTGATACATTAATTTTTAACTGTAACATATTACAGAAAGTAGCTTTTTTGTTTAAATATTGCTTTTTTTTAAATCACCAATTTCTTAATGATGCTATAATTGAGACCCACTACAAACCAACATAGAGAAGCAATTAATAAATATAATAACATGATACACAATTGAAATATATTTGTGGCTAGCAAAATTTCACGCGGGAAGTTTGTTCAACATCACTGCCATTATATAATCTATTGAGTTTAGATGCAGTAAACTTTCCTGTATGAAAAACAGCAATAGTAATCCTGTAATAAACCTAGTAGAGCTGCAGTTAATCAGAGCACCAAGAAAGGAAAATGGGAATTTGGAAGACTAATATTGGTAGAGAATGTTGGTAGAACCAGGAAAAGAGGAAGCAAGCAGTTCAAGCAGTGTGACATATATACAGTACAGATGCAAAGAATTAAAGATCTTCAATCATAAAGAAACAAAACACCCTGATCAAGCATATAAAATAAATCAAGAACACTTGCATTTTTAAAAAGTGTCTCATGTTGACTTTTATGAATAAAAGACACTTGATGGCTCATTAGGCTTAGATTGTTATTTCCATGGCAATTGATTCTGTGTTTTGCAAACTCTAGCTTCCTGTGACAGCAGAAATAATTGCTCAGTTCCTGTTTCTCCACAGGTGCAGTGTCAAGGTCTACATTTTATTTTTCCTGTCAGTTTACTTAGCAAATACTTATGAAGAATGACAGCAAAAAGGCTACATATTGAATTGTTTACCACTGTACAATCATCTCGCCAGTACCAGGGTAACTTTTGGGTGTTTCCTCCTCTCTCTGTGATGTCATCTTTTCAAAAGGCAATTCAACAATTTATTTTCTTTTCCCTCTACTACTTTCCAATCGAAATGAAGATGAGTACCTAATATTAAATTATAGCAATAGCCAATACTTTCCTCAAACAAAACTGCTTCTGCTCAAACAATTTAGAGGTGCTCTAAACATGATAAAAGTATTATCTGCCATATTTTCTGTACATCATTTTCCCCTATAGTGGCTTTAATGATAATCAAATGAGATTATAAACCCTAATGGATTAATCTGAAATATTGCTTTAACACCAAAATATGCAAATAATAACAACAATAATATCCTTTATAGCACTTTTCATCCATAGATCTCAAAGCACTTCATGAAAGAGGTCAGTATCATTGTCTCCATTTTACACACTGGGAAACTGAGACACAAAGGTGACTTGCCCAAGTTATCCAGCAGGCCAGTGCAGTTATCCAGCAGGCCAGTGCAGAGCCAGGAAGAGAACCCAGAGCTCCTGAATTCCAGTCCAGTACTCTATCTACTAGGCATTATGGTAGCTATTTAATTTAAGTCAAGCAACTCCAGTCAAAGCTGCATGAAGGAAAGGTAAAGCATTTATTTTTGAAACAGTGGTGGAGATGGTTGTGAAAAGTAACACCACACCTTTTCATGATCTTCCTGCATTCTCTAAAAGTCAATATAGTAATGTATTCCTGAATCTCTGTCAACACATACAGTGTTAGCACCTACATTGTTAATTCTATTATTTGTTGAAGGGAAACTAAAGCGATATGTCTCTTTAATAAAAATAATCATTTAATATAACACAACTGTTGACAGTGATTTATTCAATGCTGACATCCAATAAACTACTTACATTAGTCAACACTTTTCTCAAGCGTTGAATCAACAAAATCAACTACAGTCAAGCAACAAAAATGATTAAAGGCCTGAAAACGTGATCTATGAGGAAAGACATAAAAAAATAAGATTTGTTTAGTCTGAAGAAGAGAAGACTGAGGAGGCACATGATAAGTCTTGCAGTACGTAAAATATTGTTATAAAGAGGAGGGTGATAAACCATTGGGGACAGGACAAGAAGTAATGAGCTTAAATTAGAGCAAGGGAGATTTAGGTTAGTGTCCTGGGGTCCTCTCACCATAGCTAGCACCTTTTGCTGGCCCTCCTGAGAGTTAGCTCCAGCCAGATGTTGCACCACCTCCCTCCCCGCCAGCAGTCTCTCTCCTGTCATCCTCTCACCCTGAGGACCCCTCACATTCCAGGAACCGCATCCTCTTCCCCATGACTTGGCCTTCCAGTCAGGTCACCATACCTACTCCCCCCTTCCAGGCTATCAAAGTCCTTCTTGAAAAACGGGATCTGTCAGTCTTCCTTCTCAACCCCCTCCCACCGCTGCTGTCACTTCATCAGCAGCTGGTAGGGGGACCTGGGACCCGCCCCCCTCTATTCTGAGTCCTGGCTCAGGGGTCCTCTCATCGGCAGCCAAGGTTTGACCTACCCCATACCTCATTGCTTTTCTCTTGAACCTTGCCTAATTCTCTGGCTTGCCACCTTCTCTGGGATTGTCAAGCCACACTCCCAACTCCCTCCTCTAAGGAAGTAACTGTGCACTACCCTCTATAGTCCCAAACATACCTCCCTTCACCCAGAGAGTAACTGTCTACTAGCTCCCCTGCAGCCCCCTACTGCTCAGCTTTATACAGGCCCTTCCTGTTCTGGCCCAGCTGAGCCATATTTAATCAACCCCTGCTCCCTCTGCCATGTGCAGCATGGAGCGTTAACTGGCCCACCTGGCCATCTTAACCCTTTCAAGCCTTGTGCAGGTGAACACCCCATCACAGACATTAGGAAAAACTTCTTAACTTTGAGAGCAGTTAAGTACTAGAACAAATTATCTAGGGAGATTGTGGAATCTCCATTACTGGAGATTTTTCAGAACATGGTAGACAAACACCTGTCAGAGATAGTCTAGATAATACTTAGTCCTGCCTCAGTGCAGGGGAATGGACTAGATGACCTATCAACATCCCTTCCAGTACTACATTTCTATGATTCTATAATTGGATCAGCTGGATAAGTGGTCCCAGATGACACTGCATAAGTTTGCCTGAAGAGCAGATTTTTGGATAAATTGAGTGAATCTGCTCCATGCTTCTTGTAGCTCCTATTGAACGGACTGGAAGATTTCTGGTTCCCCCTTCCACTGTGAAGTTCTCAAACATTATCAATCTATGGGAAAGATGTGTGCATGCATGTGAATCACCAGGATTGATTTCTACATTGTAGAAAAAAGTTAACTACAACTTTATGGTATAAATTGCCCATTGAAGTGCTATACACGTTAAAACCAAATCATAGCATTCCAAAACATTTGCTTTCTTGAATTTGATGAATTGAGTAAGTTACAGAATGTGTATCTCCAGGTTAGATGCAAAACATGCTGCTATTGCTGGAATGCGTATATTTTCTCACAGGTGTTTCCTGTGGGACATCCATTCTAATTAACAGAATTTCAAGACTCACTCTACATTGCCTTTTCATAGGGCTGTGGTTCTCTAACTGTGGTTTGAAGACCACTGATGGTGCACAGAACACTTTCAGGTGGCCCACAATGCTGCTTCTGTGCCAATCTGTCAGTCTTCAAATGGGAACAGTTTCTGCTTGTTGTACAATTGGGTGGGGTGTTTGACCATAGGAGACTCTCTCAGAACATGGTCCCCAATACAAAAAGCATTGAGAATGTTACATTTATGAAATAAACAGCAGGATCTTATTCAGGGGATAAGGCAGTATGCCATGTTTATTATGAATACAGAAAATAGTTTCAAAATGCAATTGCCTAAAACACACGCTTTCACACACACACACACACACACACATACACACAGTTCTGCAAGAGAGGTATAGATATAGTTACCAGTCTCTATGTTGCTCAAGCTAACTCACTGGCCAGGTGAGTCAGACTCGAGGGAGGAGCCGGGCCCTGTCGTTCGCGACACGATGCTCCTGGGGATATGCAGAACGAGCCCAAAGTCCAGGTTTCTTCTTCTGATATTTATACTTATCCATCCCCATTCGGGTCTATGGATTTCTTCATATCAGATAGTCTTCTTGTTTGATGTAGCTGTCAATTACGTTTGGTATCGTAAACGTGACAGCTTTCTTATTCTTTCTTCATTTTGTTTTACACTTTGTTTTCTTCCTGTAACTCCCCTGTTCTTTGGGGTTATCTTGATCTTCGGCCATCTGGGTTGTAAATGTTTTTTAAACAAAGCATCATCTCTCTCTTCTGTCCTTGTAGGCTGTCTTATCTCTCACACATTCACACTGCTTTCACTCCACATTCATACAACTAGAAATCATTACATTCTTATTTTATTTCATTGGCACACTATATTATATTTTCTTATTAACACAATACGAGAAAATATTTATTTATACCAATTTACCCATTTTATCAATATTAATTTGACAAAAAGAATGTGAAGATAAAAAGAATGTAAAGGAATTTCATTTGTTTTCTTATTGTCCTGTGATTTCCACATTAACCACATTCCTGATACGCATTGAGCACTTTCCTTCATTTACAAATTATGGTAGTTGGATTTCAGGATGTTTCCAAACAATTATGCTTAGATAGTTATGAGCGAGGTCTTAACATGTCATAAGTGTTCAATCACAAAGTGTTTGTGCAGGGTACTCTAACTTGAGTAACGTAAGTAGTTAATTCACATTGTGGAGCCGGGGGTGTCAGGAACAAATAAACAATTGGTTGGTCCGGAACATTTTATTTTTAACACTTAATTTTATCATGGTTAGCAGGAGAATTTAACTCTTAGGCTCCAGCCAACTTATAGTACTTTGGTTCAGGCTGATTTTATAGTGTTGAGGCCTACAAGAAGCCCACACATAAGTGCCTTTCATTAAAAGATTTCAATGTTTTATATAAATATTAGCTAAGGGCCATCACCCTGTAAAAGGGAGGTACCAGTTAGTTCTATTATACCCATCTTACTGGTGGGACACACTTTCCTTCACTAACTGCTAGACTACTCTGCTTCTCCACCGAATTCTACTTTCCCACTTTATTTCGCATGCTGCTCAGATGTGTTCTGGTTAGTTGGCTAATTCAACTTCAGAGTTAAGGAAACACTCCCTTAAGACAGCTAGGATAAGCACCTCTGTCCATTAGTATGTCTCACCTCTTTTATTATACCTTCTTCTCGCACTAGTAAACAAGCATAGGTCCTTCCAGAGTAATGGTAAACACAACCTTTTCAGAAAGGCTTGCTAAACCACCACCTCATCTTGAAAATGTAGATGTAGGACCTGAGATGGGAGTGTATGTAAGGAGCTCACTTCACCCATGCAGGGCTCAGCCACAATTTAGTTTCCACACTAAGTGCTCTTGTAATGTGAAGGAAGAGGAGAAGAGCAGCTACCAACAAATGGGGATATGTCGGGGTGAGGACAAGATATGGCCGTGGCTTCACCCTCTGGGTGCTAGCTGGTGCCAAGAGGTTGTACAAGCAACACCTATTCTACATATACATTAACTGCTTCAGTAAAAGACACTCTGACCAGAGCTTTTACAGGCATTATGAGCGCTCTGCAATATGCAAAACTAATGGAGCTGGCTACTTGGGTTGGGAGCTCCTGCTGACCACTCCCCCATGTTTCAGGATCCTTGAGCCATAGGAGAGCCCACAATATATTTGTTAATGAAAAGAAAACACCTTTGTGAAACAGATGAAGTTCTTACACATAACATATGTTATTCAAAATCAAAAGAGCAAGGAAATGAACGTTGAAGCCACCTAACAGTTCATACTCTCTACTCCTCCATCCACAGAGACCACTACCAAAAGAGGAAACTGTGTCTCAGTTTCCCCACCTGTAAAATCAGGATAATAATACTGATCTATTTGTACAGTGACTTGTGATTTGCTGATGAGAAGCACTATGCCAGGGCTAGGTCAATGATACTCAGTCTGAGGCTCAGGAGTCACAAGTAGCTCTTTAATGCGTTTCCTGCGGCTCTTTGCAGGACATGATATTAAAACACTGTGCAATTTATTTATTAACTGATCTAAGTTATTAATCAATCAGGATGCTTTTATTATGTTATTAACCAATTAAGTTATTAACTTCCACTAAGTTATTAACCAATAAAAATGAAATATTCCATTGCCATACTGTTTAAATATGAATGTATAGTACTATAGTAAATGAAACAATTAATTCACTCTACCGGGGCTCTTTTGGATAATGCTGATTGCTAATTTGGCTGCTGATTCACGGAGGTTGGAGTATCACTGAGCTAGGTATTGTTATCATCATCACAACTAGCATACACAACATATTACACACCACTACCTCAACTCTGCCCATATAGACTTCCAGTACCCCCTTTGCCAATGTATCCTCTCCAAATACACCAAACTATTCCACTAATAATATTGGGATGTGGTAGTGGTGTGAAGGGGGTGCCCAAAGGGCAGGCTAAAGATTAATTTGGTGGGTATTTGGTAAAAGGGAGGGCATAAAGGGTTGCATCTGTAGAGGGGTCGTGGGGTGGGTAAATTAAGCTTCCAGTGAAGTGATCTTAGGCAAATCACTTTTGTTCTCTATGCATCTGTTTCCCTCATCTCTACATTGGAGACAATGACATACTCTTTTGTAAAGGGTTTTGAGACCCATGGATAAAAAGCTCTAGATAGATCCTAATTATTAGTCCATTCTACAAGTCAAGTAAATATGGTATAGATGAGGTTACTATAAGGTGGGGGCATAACTGGTTGTAGTTTTCAATGGTTCACTATCAGACTGGGGTCCCAAAGGCATCAGTCCTGGGTCTGGTACTTTTCAATATTTTCATAAATGTCATGCATGATGGAGTGGAAAGCATGCTTATAAAATTTGCAGATGACATCAAGCTGGGATCAATTGCCACTACCGTAACCTTATAAAAATATAAGAGAAGCAAAGCAAAAATAATTCTCACGTTCTGAGTATATCACATATGTTGAGCACCAGGCACAAGTATATTTGTAGAATATATTACAGATGGAGCTCTTACCAAATTGGTGCAAGGTATGTGCTCAGATACTAACATATGGGATTGCAGTAGGAAGAGCTGGCAAGAGACATCAACAGGTAATGTTTCTTGTATTTTGCAGGCCCAAAACTTTTTCTTTGGGAGTTTTGGCAGCTGTCTCTCCATCTCTTCAGATTGTGCTTCTAATTGGGAGTGGTCATGGAAACAATGATCTTAAAATACAATTAGTCTCCACAGAAAAACTATAAAATAGGAGGTGTGCCGTGGGAAAAAACGAGAGTGGAGGAGCAAAAAGACTGGAAAAAGTCCTTCCACTAGCAATGGGAAATTGAAAAACCTTAGTTTGACACAAAGGGGCAAATCATGACCTGACTAACAGTGAGAAGGGGCACAGGGATAATCCAGTATGTGTAGTCTGCTGCCTAAATCCTGTTGGGCAGAGAGCCCACAGAGCCTTAGTATAGATGGTTTGGTGTGCTTTGCTTTGAACCAGTTATTTGGTTCTCAGCACAGGCATACTGTGTGCCCATTACGTATGTTTGCTATTGACTTTGAAGTATCTACAAACTGTCTTGACATATCCCTAGGCCTGGAAGAATTAGATTTTTATCAGTAAATGTCAGTTTCACCATATGCACACAGACAAAATTGTCCATCAATAATAACCAAATTTTACAGATAAGCAAAGTTTAAAAAAATGCTGCTTCAGAATTTAGGATATTTAACTTTATATATTTTGACACGTGATTTTTAACAATTTGTGTCTTAATGATTATAATGCTTTACATTTTTGAATCTCAATGTTTACTGTCAGTACATAATTGTCTGAGGTCCCCCCCCCAAAATCTGATAATTTAAATAGATAAAAATGCTTAAAAAGAAAGGGATATGATCCACTGAAATTACAAAAAAAATCCAATTCTCCCAAGTTTATATACCCCTTATCTCACAGATCACATTACCTAGGCCCTTGGACATATGATATATGTGGTATACTGATCAATGCAATGATGGACCCCTCTCCACAAGTGCTGTTTACACTCTGTGTGAGTCTGTCTCAAAGGAGTTGTTTTCTGCAACATGTCCATGCCTCAGAAAAACTTATTAAAACAAAAGCAGACAAGAGCCAGTGGGTCTGCACTGTTACCTGTTATTTACTAAAATTCTCTTGATGGAAATTAACCATGAGTTAATGGCCTTGCTGACTAAAGCCAGTTATGAGCTAAATTTTCTTCTTCTAGTGTATGTAAAAAAAATAAATGTTGAGCAAAGAGAGTTAAAGTAACCTGGGCTTAATAGTGTTTTACTAGGCCAGGTCAAAGAAGCATATTCTACATGAAACTGGGAGAGGAAAAAAAATGGTCAGTCTAAATGTGCCAGGAAATTATGGCTAAGTATCTAGCTGACATAAGAACGATATAAGAACGGTCATACTGGGTCAGACCAATGGTCCATCTAGCCCAGTATCCTGTCTTCCATCATCAGCCAATGACAGGTGCTTCAGAGGGAATGAACAGAACAGGTGATCAAGTGATCCATCCCATTGGTCATCCCCAGGCTCTGGCAAACAGCAATCCCTGCCTATCCTGGCTAATAGCCATTGATGGAGCTATCCTCCATGAATATAGCTAGTTCTTTCTTGAACCCCATTATAGTCTCGGTCTTCACACATCCCTGATTTTATAGACCTCTATCATATTTCCTGTTAGTCGTCTCTTTGCTAAGCTGAAAATTCCCGGACTTATTAAATCTCTCCTCAAATGGAAGTCTTTCCATACCCCTAATGATTTTAGTTGCCCTTTTCTGTACCTTTTCCAATTCCCATGTATCTTTTCTCAGATGGGGCAACCAGACCAGCACACAGTATTCAAGATGTGGGCGTATCAGATTTATAAAGAGGCAATACGATATTTTCTGTCTTATGCCTTCCCTAACGATTCCCAACATTGTTAGCCAACCGCTGCACACTGAGTGGATGTTTTCAGAGAACTATCCACAATGACTCCAAGATCATCTTCTTTAGTGGTAACAGCTAATTTAGACCCCATCATTTTATATGTAGAGTTGGGATTATGTTTTCAATGTACATTACTTTGCATTTATCAACACTGAATTTCATCTTCCATTTTGTTGCCCAGTCATCCTGTTTTATGAGATTCCCTTGCAACTCTTTGCGGTCTGCTCTTGACTGAACTATCTTGAGTAGTTTTGTATCATCTGCAAATTTTGCTACTTCACTGTTTACCCCTTTCCCAAATCATTGATGAATATGATGAATAGTACTGGTCTCAGTAGACCACTGAGGGACACCACTGTTTATCTCTCTCCATTCCGAAAACTGACCATTTATTTCTACCTTTTTTGCTATCTTTTAAACAGCTACTGATCCAAGAGAAGACTTTCCCACTTATCCTATGACCACTTACTTTTCTTAAGAGCCTTTGGTTAGGGATCTTGTCAAAGGCTTTCTGAAAATCTTAGTACACTATATCCACTTGATCACCTCGGTCCACATGCTTGTTGACACCCTCAAAGAATTCTAATAGACTGGTGAGGCACGATTTCCCTTTATAAAAACTATGTTGATTCTTCCCCCCAAAATTGTATTAATCTATGTGTCTGATAACTCTATTCTTTACTATAGTTTCAACCAATTTGCTTGGTACTGAAGTTAGGCTTGATGGTCCACAACCGCTGGGCTAGCCTCTGGAGCCTTCTTTAAAAATTGGCTTCACATTAGCTATCCTTGAGTCATCTGGTACGGAAACTGATTTAAATGATAGGTTACATACCACATTTAGTAGTTCTGCAATTTCACATTTGAGTTCTTTCAGAACTTTTGGGTGGATACCATCTGGTCCTGGTCCACTAGCCACATAAAGATGAATGATGCAACAGCAGCATCTTTCATAACCTCAGAGTTTGAACCTATTGTAAATCAATTAAATTTGCCATCTACAAATGAATGGGTGATGCACGACCTCAGCAGGGATGAAAGTATTAAACGTTTAATTCATTTAATTAAATGACCATGTTCTCTCACCATATGTTCCACAATAGGAGGAATCATACAGAAAAGTTATTTTAGAAGCATAAGCCAAGGGTTTCCAGAAGCCTAATCTTAAGTGCCTACATATAGATTTAGGAGCCTACGTGGCCTGATTTTCAGTGGGAGTGCAGCTGCCAGGTGCACAACTTTCTTAAAAATCAAGACATTTATTCTGTGGCACAAATTTGAATTGTACAATGCCAACTAAGATTTAAAAACACAAAAGCCTAACTTTCTTTGAATCAGAAGCCCAGTGCTAAAGAGATCCTCTGTTTTACATTCAAGACAAGGCAAGGAGCTTTTGCCTTGCAACATGAACTTGGTTTTATGCTGTCCTAAGGATAAGAGGTGAACTGATAAGGGACTTTGGTTAAAAAAAAAAAAAAAAGTCTGACACAAAGGTATTTTTGTATGAGAATCTTATTGCATAGCCATGCTCTAGGCTATCCAGTGGACTGACAGCAGTCCTAAATAGCATGGTTTTTATAAAAAATGTTTATATGCTGTTGTAGCAAGCATAATCTGACTCCTCTGTGGACAGGGTCTAAACTCTCAAACTAAAAAGAAGTTAAGAAAATGCTGAAGTGAGAAAACTTAAGTGATTACAAATAGCAATCGCTTAGATTGCATTTTCCATTGACTGCCTCCGAGGTCAATAATAGCTTATTTTCAACTTGTAACTTCATCTCCTTGCCTCCTGAGCAATTCTATTTAAGAAGTTTGTGGCCACATTGGAGGTGTAACGGACAATTGATGCATCCAGGACCAAATTCTCTTCTAATTTATATTAACGAAGCCCTACTGTTCAGCACAATTGTGTCACTGTACTGGGCAGCGGAACTGGGTCACCAATATGTATACAACAATTACATTACGGTGAACAAATTATTTACCAATTGGATAAATCGTTAAAGAGACATTAGAGCAGAGGGACTGTATCCTGGTCTCCTACATCCCAGATAGGCGCTCTAACCACCAGGCTATAGCGTCACTCATGCTTGTGGTCTCTCTCTCTCTGGTCCAAATTACTCATCAGGTATTTATCCAGAGAGTAACAGCTTCAATCAGAGAGACTGAGGGAGCCCCGCATCAGAATGTCCCATATCCCAGTGATTAGAACGCTCACCTGGAGGTGGCAAATCCCAGTTAAAACCCTCTCTCCTCCCCAGGTGGAAGGGGGGACTTGAACTGTGGGTCTCTTACATCCCAACCACTGGGCTAAAAGTTCTGAAGGAACTCATCCTCCTCCACCCCCACACCTACAGGTCTCTTGCTAAAATGGCACAAATGTCTGACTCCAGGAGAAGGATTCCTGGTTGTGGATTGCATGCAGACATAGGTGCCTCCCCACAACCTAGAGTTAGGCACCTAGCTCTATGAATGTGGCAGGGCATAGCACACACACATCCCTCTTGTCAAGATCTCCAATTGGCTAGTTTAGGTACTTCTCTACCTAGAATACTGGCTTTTTGTGAATTTCAGTTTAAGGCACTTATCTCTCTCTATTCATTGCACAGGTAGCCTAGGCACCGAATTTGGGCTTTCTGAATTGCAACAATTTTCTAGGCTCCTTAAAGATAGGCCTTGTGCTGTAACAAACAGCATCATCTAACTCCTTTTGTGCATCCAGGTCTTAGGAACTTCATGCAAGTGGCAAAAGTTAGAGCAGACCCAGGCAGCTCACTTGTGCCAGAGCAAGTGCAGACTGATCCACTGGATCAAGAAGCCATAACTCTGACTCCCTTGCTGTGGACCCTCGCTGCATTCCTGGCACTAAGTGGAGCTTGGGTGGGGGAGAATGAGACATTATTTTTTAATGAAATGCTAGCTTGGTAAATCCTCAAAGCAGTATTTTTCTATGAAGCACAATAGATATTCCGAGCAGTCCTACAGCAATAGTAGTAGAGTGGTAGTTCTCAACGTGGGGGAACCAGTAGTAGGCTCTGGAGAGCTAGCACCTTGCTTGCTGGTGTTTCCACTCAGGCTCCTCTTTGCAATACTGGAAACAAGAAAGAGCAGCTTATCTGACTATTAGTAGATCACTGATGCATGGAGAAGGGGAGGAAAAAAAAAAAACAGCTGCTCTTTGGAAACAAAAGAAAAAAACCAGGGTGCTCGGCTGCATGCACAGGAAGAGATTATGGGGGCCAAGCAAAGGGAAGCAGCATAGGTGAGTCAGAACAGGGGACCTGGAAACAGGGGAGGAATCTCAAACCAGTTTGGGGCAGGGGCAGGAGGAGAGAAAGGGAGGAAATGAACAAGAGAGACTGATTATTTTACCTCTGGAAACACAAAATATATTTTGTATTAAACAATTAAAAATACCATCATACATTATGTAAGCAGTTGTAAATGGATCATGACCGAGGAATGTTAAAAGGAAGATGTCCATGAGAATCTCTCTATTTAAAAGGGGGGTTCCCCACTGTGGAAGTATTTGAAAACATCAGCACTGTAGAATTATTTGTGCACCATTTCTCCAGTGATAAAAGCACAGTGATAAAGACTGGGTTACAGTAGGACTACCTTTCTAGACCTAAAGAAAGGAGAAGCTGTTCAATCTTGGTAAACTGGCTGCACAATTTTTAAATAGCATAATTGTGATAATATGTATTAGTTTAAGACTGCATTTTGGCCCCAAAGTCTTCTTTGGACAAGAGGTCATGCCATTCTGTCCTAAATTCTGAATATCTTAGTAGGCAAAAATTTTACCTAAAACACACGTTAATATTTTGGTTATGGCCAGTTATTGGAACCAAAAACGTGTGTGTGGACTAGTTCTTGGTATGACCTTATTGTGTACTGAATATACTGACCTCATATATGGATGTTAGTGTTAATATCAAGTTGGAAAAGGTGCGTAGTGATGAATAGAGAAAAATAAAACAGTCTTCAGTGAATCAGTAACATTCTTAGTTTAACGAATCACTTCCAAATGTATCATCTGGTTCTAATATATTTGGTGGTTGGGAATGGTGGTGCTTTTGTTGTACATCATCTCCACAGTTAAAATGCAATGCTTGCAGCCAGCAGCGAGAACAACATAAGCAGCAAAATGAGCCCCACTGTCTGCTATGTTAAAAAAGTTTCTTGGATGGTTCTCTTACACTGGGGATATGGTTCAGATTGCTGTCTGCCAGACATATATGCATTGAGAGGTTGCTATAAGTTTTTTGGACTGCTCAGGATTTCTATCTACAGTGGGCTGTCAGATAAGGCTGTCCCTTATTTGAAGGGAACAAAATACCTTACAGTATTCTACAGCAGTAGTCTGCAATGCTATATAAAACTACTGTAAACTATGGTATTAAGCCATTATAGCTACATAGAGACAAAATGTTACCCTGTAACAAAAATGAGCCTTCTGTCCACACCATAGGAGTTTTGTGGTGCTTGTCTTTGTTGGGAGTAGATCTTTCCATACTCTGTATTAGGTAAAGTGAAATAGCATTTACAGAGTGAGACAAATGAGCTTTGTTTCCCTTCTCTATTCACAATGAATGTCATTCACTAAGAATTTGTTCCTCTTTTCAAGGAAAGAGTATGATAGATAGTTCAAAAGCCACCCAAAATTAATATGCCTTCTCTTGAAGCAGATTCTAAAAAATGCAAATTCAGCATATTAAACATGCAGCAATTCTTCTCTACACAGTCAATGTCTGCAGGTGGGTGTGCACACATATCCTAGTAAGAGGCAGATCAGGGATTCTCATTTGGGTCAGTAATAAGAGCATCTAATATACTTTTGAATAGAAGGCCTTTTTCCCTAGAACATCTAATAGAGGGTACTATTCCAAATAAAGAAGCTCCTCATACTGCTTAAAAGCATAGTGGTTTTAGATGCTGTGGTAAATGGCCAGCTTCACCTTAGTGGGTCTCGTGCTTTGCCTTTTGTAATGGCCAGGGCGTCACCAGTTACCCCCGTCTCCACAGAGAGGTCCCAGCCCAGGGGCCCTATGAGTAGCAGCTATGGTGCTGCTGGTACCGTACTTGCAGCTGCAGTCTTTTCCCCTGTGCTACTCCCCCGCCCCCTCCACCCGCACCCCCGCGTCCTCCTGGCTTCTTGAGCCCAATACCTGCCTCAGGACTCCGCCACTCTTCCACACACCACTGTAGTCCGTTCTGCTCCACTTCACAACTTCACACACTCCTCTGCTCAGTAGCACAGCACGCCTACCCCTCCAGCTTATGCACTGTCTCTCAGGAGTAGAGGGTTTTTATCAGGCACCTGACTGGGGCCTTAATTGGTGTCAGCTGACCCTAATTACCCTCTAATGACTCTGGCTACTCTACAGAGAATAAAGCCCAGAATATTCTGGCACTTACGTACTGCCCTTCTACTACTTTCCTACTGCCCTGTGCCCTCACTATACCACACTACATACTAAGAAATCAATGCAACACAAAAATACATAAGATTGGTGCAGAGAAAAGTCTTACTGCATATAAAGAGAAACCTTCTGATACTGACAAGTGCCTTTCAAATTAGCTTTGACACAATACTACTGCCATTTATACCCAGAGCTTTGTCTAGGAGAATTGTAATTATTTTAAATAAAATAACTCAATTTGTTTAGTAAAAAATTTGATAATTTGATTTATGAACTTTTGAAGTCTTATGTTTTTCAGATCAATTTCACATTTGAGAGCACACATGCACATGCATGCCCTACAAAAGTAAGTGAGATAAATACCTCAACCCTTCAGCCTGCATTCTTACTTTTGAAGATGCTTGTTAACTCAATCTCTCTTGAGGAACCTCTAAGTGATCAAAGGATAGCTTGGAGTAGGAAAAAGAAGAGGGAACAGGAAGAGGTTTTTAATGCATTTCATGAGGAGCCCCATTTGTTCAGATATCAATTCAGTAGCAATTGAGAGAGATTCCTTATAAACTACAGGTACTGATCATACTTTCAAAGTTAGGAAAGGCTTTTTTTTATTAATTCAGAAAGTAAATATGTCATGTAATAGGAAGAGCGTTCACCCTACAGTGCCATCTATGACTTTTACCTTCTGGATATGTCTACTTCGAATCTTATGTCATCTTCAGCATTTTTACTAGCTGTTCAGTCTGCTTCCTTAAGACAGCCTCTGGGATGCTTCATTTCAAGAGGGACATTCTTCAAATTTGAGAGTTTCTTTCTGCTCTACAAGTCATTTGTTGAGAAGAAAAGGATCGAAAGGGGGAGAAAAATCACCATGTTTGGCATCTTTTCAAGTAACCCTCTTTTAGCCAGATAATACCTTCCTTCCAATACCCAGGAAAATTAATAGCAAAGAGTTAGAAGGGGAGTTGTTAATAAATAAACTTCCTGGTTCTATTCTATACAAGGAAAAAGGACCTGGAATTTCAACAAAGTTATCTAGCAGTGAGTGTCTCAAAACTTCCTTTAAAAACATCAAATACGGGGTTTGTATACTATTTTCAGTAAAAGAGTTGATTGATTCCTTACTTATTTTAATCATTAACTTACAAGCTTGCTGCCAGATGGGTCAGGATTTAGTTTTACAAAGTCTTGAGAGAACTGACACAGATGAGTGAAGTAGTGGAAATTCCTACTGCTTAGCACACCAAGAAATAGAAGTAACGAGTTATATGGCTCTTTCTCTACCTTGGACAGCAGTGGAGTCACACCAGGGATAAAATTGGTTCCCTATTTATAAAAGGAAAGCTTTGTACAAGTGTTCTGTGCATTTCTTGCTATGATTTCTTAAGTAGAAAAGCAGCCATTTAACCCAATCCCTATGTACACACAATACAAGAAATGCTTGCTGCCACTGTGCCGGATGGCTGCGGTGTCCCTACTATTTTCCATCTCCATCCTGGACTTAAAGCAGTAATATTTTTGGCACACAGACTGCTACAAACAATTATTTTTAAAAGGAGAGAGGAGGAAATTACCTACTCTGAAGATTAATGCTACAGATTACTCAGCAACACACTGAACCAGGGGAAAGGAAATTGAAGAAGCAGGTTCTTTCCAACATCAGCGTAATATGTTACCTCTCATAACATCTCATTCCCCTCGTTTGCACTTCTACTGCAGCTACCCCAGACAATGAACAATGCAGGCTAGTTTTGGGTCATAACTCTCTGGAGGAAGGATACGTGATCCACACTCATCCCTTCTCTAGTCTTCTCCTGTTTGTAACATGCTTGCAGCTGTGTGCTTTCCAGAGGCACCTTGAAAAAACAAGGCAGCATTTCTGTACATCTTGTCCCTGGCTGGTTTTGCACATCTCACTTCCTTTTTGCTTCAGAAGGGGAAGAAGAAAATGGCAAGAGAGGGAGTCAGTCACTCTGGACCCAATCCTGGCAGATGTTAAGTGCCTCTTGGAAAGGGTCTGACAGTTCTCAAATCCCACTGACTTTAGTGGGAGCAGAGACCACTCAGCATGTCACAGGATTGCTTCAGAATGTTCCTGTATAGGAAATTGAATTCCATCTGCCTGTCCCACATATTATAAGCTCTTTAAGACCACCTCCACACTACAAAAGTAAGTTGACCGAACTTGTTTTGGCATACAGTTACCACAGTAACAACATGGCTTGTCTGCACTTGGCTCTTTGTGTCGGCGGTCTGCATCCTCACAAGGAGCACTTGTATCGATTGAACTGTCAATGTGGGACACTGAGGGATGACTCTTGCAAGACAGTAACAATCGACGTAGGCAGCGCAGCATCTACACTGACCCCGTGTCAACCTAACTACATCGACCTTGACTCTATGCTGCTCGTGGATGTGGAGTTAATTAACTCGACATATTAGACATTTACGTCAGCAGGAGCAAAATTTAAGTGTAGACACTTCCATAGCTAGGTTGAGGTCAGCTGCCTTGCGTTGACCTAACCGTAGTGTAGACCAGGCCTTATTAGCATCACATAACACAGAGAAATGAGACATGATATCTGAAACATATTTCACAGATAATATGATACAGAAATAGTATAAATGCATGCACATTAGCGTCCCTATGGACGAGTAATCTCCCCTGTAAATTACTTTTGACTCAGTCCTGGGTCAATTAAATATCTACAATCCAATGCTCTCATGAAACAGGAGGGCCATTTTATTCTGCGATAAAGTATGTCAGTCCCCTGTCTAAATGTTACAAGCCATATGTTTCTATTACTAATACACTATGAGATATGAAATCTTAAAGTGAAAACATTATGATTCATTGAAAAGCTATGGGAGATAATCATACATCAATTATCGTGATACATTAGGGATCACCCAGGCCAACAGAGGGTTCTGTACCACCAGCCTTTTAACTTTGGCTGCCTTAATGTTATGCCACTATACCTCGGAACTCTGACAGTAGTAGCTAGACTAAAATCGTAAAGGTCTCACCCTGACTCCCACCCACTTAGTTACTCCTTGCAGGATAACCCCAACAGACCTTCTGGTCCTGAACACCCCGCTACACTCCCCCCCAAAATCCATCCCCCAAATTCTTAACTACCAGACACTGGGACTTTTCCCCTCTGATTTGTCACTCTTGAAGGTATGAAACCTATTCCCAGTTATCAGTTCACTGGGGGGGGGGGGTGTCAGGCACACGCCATAGAGTTTGCACACTAAAGACCTGCTTGGGGTAAAAATAAACAAAAGGGTTATTTAATAGAAAAATAATAGATCTGAATGTAAATAGCAAGGAAAAGAAAACACATACAAGTTGCACCGATAATAAACAATGCCAATCTCAGGCTTTACACTTCTGCATTAGCCAAATGTCCTTTTCTAATATCAATTCCCCATTGTCTCTGAACAGTTTCCCAGTGTGTTTTGTGTAATTTTGTGTAAACATCTAACCTGAGAGGTGCCCCATTCTACCTGATTGCTTCACCTCTTGTTGTGAAGGGATGCTGAAGTCGCTCAACAATGAAAATGTTATACACATATACACATGGATACCTTCAGAACCACATCTCCTATTAACCAGCAAGTTAAAAAACATTTTAAGCTTTCCTAGTAGCTCTCACTATGTTTACACACAAAAAATATATCCAAACAGTAGATTCAATTGCTTATTCTTCAGGGTTCATACTTTCTTCTCCCTGTGGGGTGTTTGAACGCTGATTGTAACAATGATATTTTTTCTTTGCTTTCCAAGGCCATTATGACTCGCGGCAGTAAGGCAAACTGGTACTAGAGGCAGTGTGACATGAAAAATAAAAAGCAATAAAACAATTCAAGACTTTCTAAAAAGAGTTTTTGATAGTGGGGGATTTGATTAGTTAATACATATATTGAATCTCACATTCTACCACAGTTTCTACATATTTCTTACATATGCTGTTAATTATATTGGCTGATATGATTACTAACCATCTTGCATTAGGGTAAAAACAGAAAACTGCAGCAAACGTTATCATATGAAACTATACATTTATATTCGTGTGAAAAAAGATCTCACCATGACAGTCCCACACACACTACAAAACACTGCTTCAATGTTCTAATGAACAAAATAAATGGGCACAAGGCAGTTTATGCAGATTCTATCTTGTTAATATCACACATGTTCACAGGTACTCACAGGTCTCTAAACAGAGGCTACAGAACTCTATATTACTCACCACCATGTTACTTCACTGAAAACATATATCCTAATCATTTTGATGGTTGAATCCACAAATTAATCCACTAAAGGTTTATTTTCAGCTTTTTATATTTCCCTTTTGACACTAAAGACCTTTGTCCTCCATAACTGTATCCAGGATCAGCTTCCAAAGTTTGATAGTCTCAGAGCAGCATGTTAAAAATCTGAAGTATTCATGCAAAAAAAAGTCATATGAAACCATTAGGTGTTTACATATTCAGAAACTCAGTTAATTTTTTTGCCTTTAATTAGGACTGTCAAATTATTTTAAAAGATTAATCGCAATTAATAATGAGATTTAAAAAACAATTGTGATTAATCAGTTTTAGTTGCACGGTTAAACAGTAATAGAATACCAATTTAAATTTATTGTAAATATTTTTGGATATTTTTCTACATTTCCAAATATATTGATTTCAATTCCAACACACAATACAAAGTGTACAGTACTCACTTTATAACATTATTTTGATTACAAATATTTATACTGTAAAAAACAAAAGAAATGTTTGGTTTTTTTAATTCACCTCATTCAAGTCCAATCGCTAAGACAAACAAGTTTGTTTTTATTTACTGGAGATAATGCTGAGCCCTTCTTATTTACAATGTCACCTGAAAGTGAGAACAGGCTTTCGCATGGCACTCATGTAGTCAGTGTTGCAACATATTTACGTGTCAGATATGCTAACCATTCAGATGCCCGTTCATGCTTCAACTCGTAGGCTCTTAAGTTTTACATTGTTTTGTTTTTGAGTGCAGTTATGTAAAATAAAATTATTCTACATTTGTAAATTGCACTTATGGTAAAGAGAAGGCGTTACAGTACTTGTATGAGGTGAATTGAAAAATATATTTCTTTTGTTTATCTTTTTGACTGCAACTATTTGTAATAAAAATAATAATATAAAGTGAGCACTATATACTGTATTCTGTGTTGTAATTGAAATAAATATATTTGGAAATACATTTGTATTCTATTATTTAATGGTGCAATTAAAACTGCAATTAATCACAACTATTTTTGTTAATCTAATTAATTTGTTTTGTATTAATTGCATGCATTAACTGTGATTAATTGACAGCCTTGCTTTTAATTATTTTCACTCCCCTTCCTGGTTTCTTCTTTTCCAGCCAGCCCAACTTCAGAGTTTTTAAAATCTATCTACCTCCTTCTGAACCAAAATGGGAAACTGGTATCTTGTTAATAGAGAAATCAGAGAGAGGAAAAGGCTACCAGAACAGAAAAATATAACTTTGTAAAATGCAGAGTGAGGATGGACCTCATTTTAAAGCTGTTTGTTTCTCAGTTTCTAATCACTTCATTGCTTTCCATGTAAATGTAAGGTCCCTATGGGAAAGCCACATATCTGGTTTTTTACCAGACAGTCTTCTTTTTGGCTGGTTTGTCCCCTGTCCAGTACTGGGACAAAACCAGATGTGGTTTTGCTGGGTATCAAATGGAGATGCCATTTCAAAACAGTGCACTGCTCTGCCCCCACAAGCATGACCTTGTACATGCTGCATGCGAGGTCGGGCTGGCGGGGGCGGGGCAGCACACATTTGAAAATGGCATCCCCTATGCAGCATGATGTTGCAGGCTGGGGCAGGCCCTCACCATTCCCAGAAGTGCCAGAATGTCCAGTGTGCCAGGAAGGTGTGAGAGCCACCATAGGTCCCTGGAAGAGATTTTTAAAAATCGTTTTTTATTGATTAGCAATACTTCTGAATAATGTATTATTAGTGATGATATCTACATGTTACGAGAAATGGAACTTGCATCTTTAAGAATATGGTGGGAGCATGGTGAGTGAGCCACAGGGTGTGCCCTGCCTGGATCTCCAAGAGGAGGCTGACCTGTAGCTGGGCACCGTAGAGTGCCTGCAAGCAGCATCTAAAGCAACAGAGTTTGAACTCCCAGAATAAACAATGATCTCTTTAAAAAGCTGAGAGTCTCGTGATTAAGGATGTAACAAATATGACTAAGGCACTGGCCTCACTGCAAAGAAGATGGTTAGGTGGGGGTGGGGGTGAGGGGATTGTTTTTGGTTTTACAGTGGGATAACTAATACTATGTATCCTCACCCATGGTTGACATCCACATTTATCTTGGAGTAAGAACTACAGTGCCTGGTCCAACAGGATTATACAGCGGGACAGCTAACAGGCATTCGTTTGGGGTGGGAGACAAGGAAGACATAGCCTAATGGATCCAGAGAGGGTTAGCGTGGCAATATTTCTCACTCCAAATATCATGAAAGTGAATGGCATTCTCCTTGCTAATTGCCAACAGGGAGACTCATATTTTTGTTTCATCATTTGAAGTTGAATATTGATCTTCAGGTGAACACACAGAAATTGGGGTCAGCTGAGAATGATTGGTGGCTTCCCCTGAAGGGTTAAAAAAAAAAACACCTTAAAATAGGTTTAACAAAGCAAGGACTTTAAAGAATATTTTTTATTTCAATACATGACCTTTCAATACTTGTATTTGGTCGTACTGCTTCTAATGCAGTCTGTCACAGCTTCATAGGGTCTCTTGGAAGTAATCCCTTTGGTCTGCCAGACCCCAAAGGCCCACACATATCCACAAGGCCTGGCCACGTTGCAACCCCTGGCTGGTCCAGGCCAGATGACTTGGCTGGCTGAGCTCAGGCTACTGGGGATGATTAATTGCAGCTTAGGCTCTGGGACCCTCCCTCTATGCAGTGCCCTATAGCCAGGGCTCCAGTCCAAGCCCAAAGATCTACACTGCAATTGAACAGCTCCTTATAGCCCAAGCCCAAGCCAGCTGGCCCAGGCTGTCTAACTGCAGTGTAGACATACCTGCAGACTTCTAAACTGAGCCTTTGGGCTGTAGCACCCTATTTCCCACCCTGCCTCTCAATGGCAAGTCTAGCTGCAAACAGTCTCAGAGGGTTTACCTGCTTTCGGAGGAATGCGACCCACAAAGCATTTTCAAAGCAAGGTAGCATTTGTTAGGCACCTGTAATACAGCAGTCCTTACGTTAGCAGACAAAGCCCAGTTTAAGGCAGAGTTCTTAATGGAAGAAGCAACGGCCTCATCATGCAATGCTGCTCTCTGGGACCCATCTTCTCTCGCTGTCTGTCTCGCTTTTCCTCTTGAGTTTCAGCCCCGTCCTTTTCACAGTAACAACTTGAGGAGTCTGTTCACACCTTTCTTATCTCCAGCTTCCACCACACTGCGCTCACATATTCAGCCTTGCCTGAGCTTCCCGGTTGTTAAGTGTTAATGGCACAGTCCTTGGCACTTCCCTGGTCAATTTAGGATCTTCCACTCATATGTGTAGATTCTATTCAACATTTCATTGGTGCCTCCATACCAAGTCAAACCATCTGATATTCTGCCAGCCCTCAGTCATTCCGCCTTATGTTCAATGTTTGCATACAAAAGTCAGAGAGAAACTCAGGTGCACTTCTGGATCACAAAAATATTACCAAAATTCCTACATTCATCACACCCTCCTCCACTTCTCTCTCCATCCTCTCTAGGTTCCTTGTACCCCACATCCCTGACAGCGTAACGTAAGTGTAGAGAAACATCTGTTTTTTGCCCAGAAAACTACTACTTCGGTCTGATTCTCCAGGAAAGCTTGTACAGTAAAACTCAATTTAAACCACCACTTAAGGAACCAGCAAAAATCTACTGCCTAATGGATTTAGTATTTAATTAAAGGTCAAAACAAGCTGTACTTGAAACATTATGGATACTTCCAAAAGGCTGCATATTAGAGATGGTTCATAGCAAAGGTTGTGCTATAGGTTTGTTTTGTTCATTTCTAAGAGTCTAAAATATGCAATGTTTGGCTGGCTCCCTTTGTGTGCCATCATACAATGGGGGATGGAGTGCAAATAGCCATTTTTAACACACAAATTTTTCTCATCCTATTAACGCTAACTTCACACTTCATTTTGGTAAACTTCAAGGAAATTTGACAGCAGCATAGTTGATATAGAAAACCATGTACAAGTCACAGTCTGATGAGGCTTAACTTATTATTTTAGGTTTAACACAACTTAAAATCATAAAAAAAACTTGCTCATTTTGGCAGAAATAGCATTGAAGAATATAGCTATTTGGAACAGGAGTTCTTACCACTTACAACATAGCAAGTAAGGTTAATAGACCAAAAAAGCAGGGGAAGCAGAAGTAGGAAAAAGTTACAATAATAAGATCATGCAGTTACTCATGATATCCACATCTTGTAGTCTCAAATTGACAGAAATTGTATAAGATTAGCTGATTACATGAAAGTTTCATCACTGGGAGCTAAAACCTCATGTGACTTTCATGACATTGAATCTTAACCAAAGAATTATTCCAGAGTCAACTTCAAACCCTAAACGAAACTTAATCTGGACTGAGATCCAAGTAACTCCTATTAAATCCTTGCTTATCTCTATTACAATAACCTGTATGAGCTCCCTATTGATTTGCAAACCTTTCTGGCCTTTGAGTGTCACCATCTTATCATTACATATAATATAAAACTTCAAGGGAAACTGAAGAGATAGCCCTAGTATTATTGCCATGCAATTAAACCTATGGGGAATGACTCTGAGAAAGTCTTTTCTCCTTTTTATGTAATAAGCTATTTCCGGAGAGAATTTTGGCTCTCTGGAAATATCATTGTTAACTTTTAGATCTTTTCATTAATCCTTTTCAACATATAGCACCAAAGTGACTTTACTGAAATCCTAGAATGTACAGTTACTGAAGAGAAATGGAGAAATGTATTTCTTCATCACACCCTAGCAATGGTCCCAATCCTGAGACATGCTCCCACCAAATCCACAGTTCCTGTTATTTCAATGACCAAAAAAGCTAAAGTGGGTGATCCTTCGGAAGTAGTCAGAGCTATCTGGAGAAACTTGGATGGAACCATAGTCTAGTGGAATGTCGTTCTGTCGAAATCTAAGCACTTCAGGTCAATTTTACAGGAATTTCATTTTGGAAGAAAACCAGGAGTGCGAACAATGTCAAAACATCTAACAAAGTTGAAAGGAAAAATTTCAATTTTCAGTTTTGAAACAACTTTCATTTTTGTTTTGTATATTTTTAAAAAAAGTTAAAAATCAATACACAAAACTTTTCCATGGAGCCAAAGTAAACAATTGTTTTGCTTTGGAGAAATTTGAAATTTTTTACTTTCATTCCCATTCAGAACAAAGGCAAAATTCAAAATCTCACAATTCTTTGTGAAACTGAACTTCCATCTGCCATTAGTCGAATTAACTAGTCTTATTATGGAAGCGTATTCCTCAAGATTAGTCCAGCTCTTGGTATATATAAAATAATTCTCACATCATGCCAGCTCCATGTAAAAAATTAAGACAAAATATTTAAGACTCCTATATTAAATCAAAATGAATTCAGCATAACAGTATGAAATTCGGAATTCTATATGGGTTTAATGATTATCTGAACTCCAGTTTCCCATCTGAAGAAACATCATTATCACATGAGAGGTCACAGCTGAACACAGGATTTAAAAGAAATTGAACTGGAAGATGTCTCTGAAAGAATGAGTTGCTTTTATTTCTTTTGCAGCAACAAAGTACACACCTACACATTTACAATGCAAGTTTAGGAAGAGGAATGGTTGGGCCAAGAGAAAAATAACATGTATGTTGATGGTTACTTTTCAACTGGTAGTGTATCAGACAAAAAAGGGGAACAATATAATTCAACTCTCTATAAATTAGTTACTACTTCAGACTGTAGCTACTAAGTTGTTCAATGTTATAGTCCCCGCTTCATCTCATCTTCAGTTTTCTGCAGCTTACATTCTTTGCTTAGATATATCAGTTCCTATAAACCACAGCAAAACAGTTAAAACTGACATCTAGGCAACTGCACACACAACTCAACCAACACTAATTGAATGAACCCATGGCACAAAATATTTAACAAAAAAATGTAGTTGACTGAATATCTGAAAAAGCACCCCGATTTTACATGGTCTGTACAGGACTAACATTAAAATCCACTGAATCAGCAATCTAGTTTGGAGATGTGAAGCAACAGTGCTGTGAATGCTGGCCTGGCACTCGGTAGCCTGATTGGTGTGGGGACAAGCAAACAGAAACTGGGCAGAGAAAAGGTAAGAAATCCCTGTCATGCGGACTGGATTGAGAGGGGGGGGCCTTTGTGTTATTTGACATTAATATGTCAAAATCATAGTGATTCATGTGAGACATACCATGTCAGGTACTGTTAGAAAGGTTATGATATGCTGAATAAGATGATAATATTTGTGTTCATGTGTGATATGTGTGAGGAAAGTTATGGAGATCTTTGATATCCTGTATTTCAAACTGTGCTGTAAAAGACACACCCCAGACAGAGAGGCCACAGGACAATAGCCCGCTTAATGGCCCATCAAGACCTTTACAGAAGCCAAAGGCCCAGGAAGAAACTAAAGGCATACCTGAAGAGTTACCAGGATTGGCCCATGTGACTCTGGACTCCATTTGAGTTCCTGTAAAGTTCCACAAGCCACATGGCCAGTAACAGAGGGTATATAAGATCAAACCACAGAAACCATTTGGTCTTTGTCTTTTGTCTTGTTCCTTGTTCCTGTCCAGCTGCGGACATACCTCTGGATCAACACACTTTGCAACTGAACTGAAGGACTTAGACCCATCCAGGTACTGGATGTATACCAGAGGAACTATACAACTCCACAATTGTTCTAGAAACCTGATGTATTTGGACTTTTAAATCATTTGTATGATCTGATTGCTTTAAGCCTTTAACATTTCTCTTATTGTTTGTTTTTCTTTTATTAATAAACCTTTAGTTTTAGTTACTAAAGGATTCACTGGCAGCGTGGTATCTTGGGTAAGATCCAAACTTATAGTGAACTGGTACTGTGGCTGGTCCTTTGGGATCAGAGGGAATCTTTTAGTAAAGAGCATAGAGTTTAAATAACTGGTCTCTTTACTGGACCTAGTGTCAGTTTGGGAGCTAGAGACTGAAATGCAGTAAAGGGGGCTGTGTGTATTTGCACAGTGGCTTCTTGATAACCAGTGTGGGGGAATCAGAAGCACTGTTTGTGGCTGGTTGGGAAGTCTGACTGCAGTGTCACCCACCAGTGCTGGGAGAATTTGCTCTCCTTTTGCAGCCTGCCCTGACCCTGGCATTATCAGTGGGCTACCCTGGGCACAGACGGGTAACAATCCCCAACCAGTTTCTTGTGGTAAACTCTTCTGGGAAGAAGGAAGAGCAGGCGGTGGTGTGAGTGCACAGTAGCTGCCACACCAGGGAAAGAACTAAGAATCAGCTCCAGGTTGGGGGAAAAGCCCAGTGGACAACCTTAGCAGGTGGTCCCATGTCCTCTCCTCTGGCCGAGCTTTGTGTGTGTTAATAATTGTTATTTAATAAAGAAAAACTCTGTGAAAAATAGGCAATCTCTGTCTCTTGCACACAATGGCTGCAGCTCTCATTGATGCACCGTGCAAGATGGACAGCAATCGTAGCACGGCTCAGTGCTACTTACAAAACGAGGCAAGGAGGGCGACGTTTAAAACCAGTAGCAGGAAGACGAGCCCCAACTGCACACTGAAGCACAGGGCACTCTGGCTCCCATTACACCCTTCTCACTTGCAAAGCAAGTTGGTAATGCTCTGCGGGACCCAGACTGGCTTATTTCTGAAGTCTGGTTCTGCTCCCTCTGAAGTCAAAGGCAGTGTTACCACAGGATCGTGCCCATCCAGTTATGGGTTTATTGTTCCAACTATGGGCAAAATTCTGCCCTGACTTGCACTCTGTGTCTGCATTCAGTTCTATAGGGCTACACAAGGTGCAAGTGTGACAGAATACACCCCTGTATTCACACCCTACACACTACAGTAATAATGTTTGTAGAAAATATGCCTTGTAAGGTATCATTTGAAAACTCAATTTGCTGATCAGTATCATCCTGATAAAACGTGTGGCAACATTATATGTAAATTTATAAGATTTCATGGTATGGTGGTGGAGTACATGCTCCAAACTGAAGTTGGCAAACAGGTCTATCTTAAACAAAGGAATATGTGCCCTGCTTAATATGTATTTAAGCAGTAAACAGAGTCATCAAGCAGGAAGGGAAACAAAGAACGCTTAAAACAGGTGAGAAAGAAGCAGCAGGGAACATTCTTCCCCATAAATTTTGTCTCCTGGGATCCAGCTGGAAATGTTTTTCAAGAGGGGGATTCAACCTATAAAAGGAGGGACAAACACTCCCAGGCATCCCTTCTCCCTGCCCGTCCATTCTCAGCACCTGAAGCAACACAAGAAGCCTTCACTGGATTCTGGGAGAAAGTATCCAGACCTAGAGAGTTTAGTCCGTAAGGCTGCTGGAAACGTATAGTGAGAAACATTGCTTGAATCTAGTGTAGTTTAAGAAAGGCACCAACAGCATTTTACCTCTTTTTTCCCCTCGTAACCATTTCTGACTTTCATCCCCCATTACTTTTGCTCACTCAAAATCTCTCTCTTTTTAATTAATAAACTTGTATTGTTTTATCTAATCCAGCGTCTGGGAAACTCCATTTGGGGTGGCAAATTGTATGCATGTTATTTCTATCAGAGAAATAATGGACTTTATATAAACTTGCATTGTCCAGGAGAGGGCTGAGTAGTACGGGACATACATACATATGTGCAGCAGAAATCTAAGAGTAGGGTGTGCTGGGGTCACCCTGCAGCATAACGAAGGCTGGTAAGAGCCAAGACGTGGCTGGCCAGCTCTAGCACACACAGACATAGCTGGGAGTAATTGGCAGGCTGGAAGTTATTTATGAGCAGTCCAGGTGGAGGCTACAGCAGCAAAGCATCTAAAGGGCACCCCAGGTTAGAGGGCAGGGGGACAGAGCTACTCATTAGTCTGGTCACTAACTCAAGACAAAATTTCATCATCCTTCACATAGAGGAGCTCTTAATACAGTGAGCTACCTTCAGCTTGCTAGACTCAGGGTCTCACTCGGTAACGCAGCTCTGCTCTTCAGAATTTACAGATCAGTTTTCTCCATTCCATTCTCCCCTCTGCCCATACGAACTGCAGTGAGCAGGGGCAGAGGGAAACTGGTTGATTAACTTCCCCAAGTTGTAGAACTCCAAGCACCATTACTAAATCAGTCACTGGGCATGACAAGTTTTGCCTGGATCTCTCCAGGGGGAACTCCTGTGTGACAACCCATGGCAAGTTTTATTGGCCTGTGACTGCCATCCACCAAATTTGTTTGGCTGGGAAATTTCAAGAGACTGGGTTGTCAAATAATTTAGGTTGCAACATGCAACATACTTGACACAATACCTCAAAAGAAAGAAAATGAAAGCATCCAATAGTATGCACCCTCTATCTCCAGAGGCATGCTACTAAAACCAAACTCCAAAGACCATGTCACAACTGTAACTCTTCCCCCTCTCCCTCCCACTCCTCTCAGAAATGCTAAACTTCCAGAATCCTCTTTACTCCCATTAAAGTAATGTAAAGTAATGAGGTTTACTCAGCTTTGTGGAGAGCTTTGAGATCTACAAAGGAAAAGAGCTCTATAGGTAATTGCTGTATCCTTTGTAGCTTTTGTTTACCAGTTTTCTTCACCTCTGTCCTGCAGCATTGTGTTGTATTGCTGTGCAGCATTTAACAGTTGCCATGCTTTACTCCAGAGTTGTCTTCAATCCAGCAACAGAAAGGACAAAAAGTATTTTCAGAACTCTAAACAACATATAGCTCAGTCAAGCAAACCTGGAACAGGAAGTCAAGTTTTGTCTCTGTTCTGCCTGACACTGACTTCCTTTATGGCCTTGGGGAAATGCATTAACCTCTGTCTCTTCTCTATTACACTATTTTTAATAGCAATAATATCACCACTCCCTCGTAGCATTAATCAGTTAGCATTTGTACAGAGCTTTCTAAAGTGATGCATTTTATTACTAATATAGTTTGTAAATTGCCTTGGGATCCTTTTGGCTAAACACTACTGTATATAAATACATAATTCTTAATCTGGATATTGTAGAACACTGGCTCATGACTGAAGTCATCACTGTGTGCCAAATTTTAGACATCAGTACTTATGTAAAAACATAAGAATGACCATAGTGGGTCAGACCAATGGTCCTTCTAGCCCAGTAACCTGTCTTCCAAAAGTGATCAATACCAGATGCTTCAGAGGAAATGAACAGAACAAGAAATTCATCAAGTGATCCATCCCCTGTCATCCAGTCCTAGCATTTAGTAGTCAGAGGCATGGGGTTGCATCCCTGACCACCCACGCTAATAGCTATAGATAAACACATCCTTCAGGAATTGATCTAATTCTTTTTTTAATCCAATTACACTTTTGATCTTCACAACATCCTCTAGCAACAAAGTTTGGCAGGTCAACTGTGCATTGTGTGAAGAAGTATTTCCTTTTGTTTGTTCTATAGCTGCTACCTATTAATTTTACTGGGTGACCCCTGGTTCTTGTGTTATGTAAAAAGAGGTAAATAACACTTTCCTATTCACTTTCTCCTCACCATTCATGATTTTATAGACCTCTGTCATATCCCCCCTTAGTTATCTCTTTTCCAAGCTGAACAGTTCCACTCTTTTTTAATTTTTCCTCATATGGAAGCTGTTTCATACCCTAATTATTTTTGATGCCCTTCTCTCTACCTTTTTCATTTCTAATATATCTTTTATGAGATGGGGTGACCAGAACCGCACACAGTATTCTAGGTATGGGCATGGATTTAAATAGTTGTATTATGAATATTTACTGTCTTATTATCTATCCCTTTCCAAATGGCTCCTAACTTTTTGTTATTTTTTTTTGACTGTCACTGCACATTGAGCAGATCTTTTCAGAGAACTATCCACAATAACTCCAAGATCTCATTCTGGAATGGTAACAGCTAATTCAGACCCCATCATTTTGGGGATCATGCTTTCCAATATGCATTACTTTGCATTTATCACCACTGAATTTCATCTGCCATTTTGTTGACAAGTAACCCTGTTTTGTGAGATTGCTTTGTAATGCTTCATTTGCAAACTTTGAGACCTCACTATTTACTCCTTTTTCCAGATCATTTACAAATATATTGAACAGCACTGGTCCTAGTACAGACACCTGGGGGACCTCCTCCATTTTGAAAACTAACCATTTATTCCTACCCTGTCTTTTAGCCAGTTATTGATCCAGGAGAGGACCTTCTTTCTTATCCCATGACTGTTTAGTTTGCTTAAGAGCCTTGGATGAGGAAACTGTCAAAGGCTTTCTGAAAGTCCACGTACACTATATGCACTGGATCGCCCTTGTCCATGTGTTTGTGGACACCCTCAATGAATTGTAAAAGATTGGTGAAACTTTACAAAATCTGGGTTGACTCTTCCCTAACAAATCATGTTCATCTTATTGTCTGATAATTCTATCCTTTACCATAGTTTCAACCAATTTGGCTGGCCCTGAAGTTAGGTTTACTGGCCTATAATTGTCAGAATCACCTCTGGAGCCTTTTCTGAAAATAGGCGTCACATTAACTATCCTCCAGTCACCTGGTAGAGAAGCTGTGATAGATTACAAACCACACTGAGTAGTTAACAGAAGTTAAGTGATAGGTTACAAACCACAGTGAGTAGTTCTGCAATTTCACATTTGAATTCCTTCAGAACTCTTGAGTGAATACCACCATCTGGTTCTGGTGACTTATTACTATTAATTTATCAATTTGTTTCAAAATCTCCTCTATTGACACTACAATCTGGGACAGTTTCTCAGATCTGTCAGCTAAAAAAAATGGCTCAGGTGTGGGAATCTCCCTCAGATCCTCTGCAACGAAGACCAATGCAAAGAATCAATTTAGCTTCTCCTCAATGGCCTTGTCTTTCTTGGGGCTCCAGCTGTGGAGGGGCAGTGGGATACTATACTGCTAAAAATAGCAGTGAAAACATGATTACTGGTCGGGGGTGCAGTGAACTTTGTATGGTACGGTTCTGGTGTGTCTCTACTCTACTCATCTAAGCAGTGCATCACCGGCTACACTGCTATTTATATCTGTGCTGGGTGACATGCAGTGTATGTACTGTACATGCCACCATCAGTGTGGACAACTCTAGTGTACACACACACACACACACCTTCTCAGAAACAAATAACATAATTTCTGAGATAAGTACTGTAGCTGCAACATGTTATTTGTCTGGGGAAGTTATTAAATAAAAACAAATGTAAAAATCACGATCCTTGCTGTCTTTTTTTTGTGTGTGTGTGTGTTCAAATTTTTTACAGGATATATGCACCACTACATTTGCCAAAAACATTTGCTTGAATTCCTATGTCTGCTTGACTGTTTCTATGAGAGATTACCACTAAGATAACTGCTCCCTCAAGTGTTCTATGTCAGTAGTTTTCAACCTTTTTTTCATTTGAGGATCCCTAAAGAGATTCAAATGGAGGTGCAGATCCCTTTAGAAATCTTAGTCTGTGAAACCCCAGGGGTCCACAGACTACAGGTTGAAAGCCATTGTTCTACATTCAGCAAAACATTCTGTTCTGCTCTTGCAAAACCAAACAGAAGATTCATAAAAAGCTTTTTCATTTGTTTGGATTCAAGAGAAAAGATTTGCTTGCCCAAATCTTACTTATTGCACCATAAGAAGGTATTTGCCTCCTGTAATGTCATGATTTAGTAACAGACCACTCAACTGTTGCATTTTATATGGCAAAGTACAGAGAGCAACATTTTTTACATCCACAGTGAATTTAGCCAAATTTTTGTTGTTGATTAGTCCAATTTAAAGTCATCACAAGGTTCCTGCTCTGTTTTCTTTACGGTTCAAAATTATGGAGATTCTGCCAGGCATAAAATCGTGGAAGCCACCTACATAAATGACTCCCTTCTGGAATATCCCAGCAACCACTAGCTTCCTAGAAAAAGGGCTGGATACAAATTTAAGTACCCACTAAAACTGCTGCAGCAAGAGCATGATGTCTGGTACTAGGAAGGCTACATCTGTGTTGGTATCTCACAGTTGAAGCCCAGTTTTACCACTGTTTTTCTTTAAGTCACAGGTTCTTGAGCCACAGTTTTGTGAAAAATCTCAGTTTTCATAAGTTTCTAGCCATCATGGATATTAGAAAAAAGCTTGAAAATGTGAACCCTAAAGTTCAAATATTAGAAGGCCAAGTGATTTTAAATTATAAGAAATTTTGAATGACTCCTAGAACACATTCGGCATGTATGTGTAAAAGAAATAGACATTTAAACACCTGCTTTATGGGTGCGAGAAATATTTGCATCTGTCTCTTACAGAGGAGGGTCTCAGCATTTTATTATTTGTTGCTCCAATTTTGCTTCAAAAAGTCAATTATGGTGTAATGAATCAAAAAGAAAAACAAATGTGAGGTTGGCCTATGGTGTACATATATGCCCCAGTCTTTAGTTTGCTGTTCTCTTTTTATTTTCTCTCTTTTTTGTCATCTGAAGACTGTTTAGTCACCTGAGAATTTTGAGTCACTTACTCAGCTCTGATCTCCTTATGCATTGCTTGCTCTCTTGTAGCATTTTGGCTACGTCTCCACTACAGCCTATGTTGGCATAACTTATTTCGCTCCGGTGCGTGAATAAGAGACGTAAGTTACGTTGACATAAGCACTTGGGTGTACAGCTTCTCCCGCGGACATCGATTCTGCTCTTTGCAGAAGTGGGTTTTTTATGCTAATGGGCGAGCTCTCTCTCATCGACATAGAACGCCTTCACCAGACAAACTGCAGCGCTGTATGTATAGACACGGCCTTTATCCTTTCATACTAGTGAACTTGCAGCTCTTTTGCTTGTTTTGTTGTATAAAGTTAGTTGATACAGAGAGAAGTATCTTTATTGCTGATATCTGCAACATGTACAGGACTTTATATTTGCCATTGGTCCATAGTGAATGTATATATAAAACTAAGATTTTTTTTTTTAAGTCTCAAATATATAGGCATGTTTCCCATAATCTCCAGACCTCCCTTACAGTGATATTCCCCAGTGGCTTGTAAGTGTCATATAGTACAGGCAGGAGTCTAAACATACCATAGGAAATAGAGTATACTGAAAAAGGTGTTTTCTTGTATTAGAGTCACAAAATTCAATAGGCAGCAAGTATTATACATAGTGTCATCACCACGTTCTAGACTCAAAGTTTCCAAACAAGTACGCATGATCCATGTTTCTAGCATATATTTTGTTTCCACTACTATTTGGCGTGACCTTTCACTCAAAGCCACGCTGTACTAGACAGCATACTTTTGCTGGTCCCTTGGGTGGTCATTTAAAAAAGGTTTTGATGCATGGTATTATGTCACTTTTTCCTGTAGAAATTATGCAGATAGACTCCATATCAACACAACAGCATTTTTAATACTGTTTTACAGGAAAAGGGAGTACGAAACCACTCTTACAAAACACCCACAAAATATGGAATGAATAAAGGAGCAAAATTTGGAAGCAACTCCATATTACACTTGTACGTAAACTCACCAGAAAGAGAAATAAATAAAGGGGCCTGGTCTATAGTGGAGAAAGGGGGAAAAGGACTTTCTTTCCTTCACTTCAGATTTCAATGAGCTGCACATTTCCCAACAGCTGTTCTATTTCAAACAAACAGACTGGGCCTGACTAAGGAAAATAAGGACTTTCTACTAATATATTCTTGGCTTGACAGGGGCCAGTAATCAGCCATCCAAAGTCCACCATAGGACCCCAGCTCCAACTACTGTCTAGAAAATATCCTATTAGAGAGCAAAATTCCTACAGTTTAGGGCTAGAAATTTCTGAGGAAATGCTTTGTCAGGGAAATAAAACAGACTCCTCTTGTGATGAAAGTGCATCTCTGTCTCATGTATTTTATAAAAGACACCGGTTTGTGAAAGTCTGGAACTAGAAGCAGAAAAACTGATAGTCATTTTCTGCTATTGTTATAATGTGCTGTGAGGCCAAGCAGAAACTCTCATCCCTGTGAAAAGCATCATGAGATCTTTACTAACCACACAGAGCAGATGGCACCTGCAGAGAGTAAACTTCATACAGCTCCATTTACTTAACCTGAAAGGCTAAGGGGCTGAATCATCAGCCAGAGTTACTGTTTTTCTGGTGGCTCTTATACCCCCCGCCCCCCCACACACACGTACCTTGCAAAGTGACGTGCAACTGCTCCTATTCAGTATATCAGTTTACCTGTGAAAAACTGCTACAGGCTCATTTGTTTCTGTGACAAGATAACTGTTTGTATGAGGGCTTATTCATATATCGTTATTTGGAGTTGTGAAGGACTGGATTAGCATCTGATAGCTTTTGCTATTGCTTGAGTACCGTTGTATTCAGCAATCAAATTTCTTCCCTAAAGTGTTCTTAAAATTAGCAATCTGGGAATTTAACACAAGTAGAACATTGAAGTGCAATTTTATTCTGAAAAGATTCTCTATACTTTCAACACTTTAATGACAAAAGGACAGGAGTAAAAAGCAGTAAAACTGAACACTGCAAAATCAACACAATCAAGATGAAGAGAACTAAATTCTATACCAATTTGTGCACCATCATAGGTTACTTACTAAGTTCCAATCAGTTACACTTATGGACCCACACAGAAGGACAGGTAAACTGGGGGCATTATTAAAACACTGTGGCACTGCACAAGTATAATATGGGAGTAATTTTAGCCTGCAGAACCTTTATTACTGGTAATATGAGAGAAGCAAAGAATCCAGCTTGATTTTCAGATACCAAAATTAATTTATAGGACTGGCAAAATTTGCTTCGAAATCAGTGAAGACAAGATTTTCAGAGGCACAAATAGCAGTTAGCCACAGAATTCCCACTGAAAAACCGTTCAACAGGAACTGGGAGTCTAAATGCTATTTATGAAAATCTCTACTTCAGCCAAACATGGAGCCCCATGATGCTGTTATTTCAGACACACTCTGCAGAGCAGAAACACACCTTAAATGTTGTGTGTAAAAGACTGGTACATTTAACCCTCAGCAGGCCATGACACACTGAAAAACACTGAGTTCTAAAGAGTCAAGCATCAGAAAATCCATTGTCCATGCAGAGCAGGAAAAGGTGCTGAACCTGTGAACCACCACCAGATGCAGTGGCAGCTATTAGTCATCATCATTGCTTCACAGAAGCAAATTGCCATTTGGGTTCCAAAGACAAGTGGATTTCTGTCACCTGAAACTGTTCCACCCCTGGAAGACAGATAGCTGACATTTAACAAAATGAAGTGTTTTGGAGATGAAAAACAAACATCTGTAGAATTAATGTAAGGAGTATTTTGTTACATTTGACAGAACCTGCTTTCAAATATTGAATTATAAATATGCAATTTCTAAAGAGTAAAATAAAAACATACCTTGGGCAAAAGATTCACCAAAGACTATTAAAATTACTAAATTAGCTAATCAGCTAATATTATTAGTAATTAGTAATTAATTACAGAATTAGTAATTCTGCTCATATTTTTTCCATTAACTATGGTAGAGTGCTGGAGAAAAATAACAACCATGAAGTGCAGTTTGACATGATCATTATTTATGGCAACAAGCATCTCTAAATAGCGTTGCAAAGTGGGGTGGATTGACTTAAATCATGATTTAAATCACTGAAAGAAAATCATTGATTTAAATCAAGTTTCCCACTGATATGTCTTCACATATTTTTTAAACAATGGTGCAAGTCTGATCACTAAAACATGTCAATTTACAACTCAACACAATGTTTTACAACATTTAGGAGAATATACTCTGTGTAATTTTTTAGATAAATTTATTTTTATTAATTTAGGAAATAGTACATAATATCAGTATAATAATAGTAATAATTACCTGTGTCAAGCTGCAGATGCAGCAGCAGTACATTAGGAATAATCAGAACCAAATCACACACACACAAACACAACAGCACTTATATTTTATTAAAACAATCTTAAATGGTACATAAAGGTTTCACATTTACAATTGCAGCAGTCTCCTGAGTTGCCAGCTGACGGGCTGTCGTTAAACCTTTACCCCCCCACCCAAATTTGATTAACTCTAACAGCCAAGTCATCCCAACACTAAACATACGCTGTCCTTAAAATTTCTACGACTAGCTCTCATCTTCCCCATTCCCACTGTTATTTTTATTCATAGACTGAAACACAAATACGAGTTTTCCTGCTTTTTCAACTCCCAGTCGATTTTTTAGCTTTGAGTGAATAATACCAAACGCTGAAAATATTCTCTCTGTGTTTGCAGAGGAAGCTACTGCTGTGAAAAGTTGGCTTAGCAACTGAAGGAATTCTGTTTTAAGGTGGCTGGCTAATGATTTCCACCAATTCAGGGGAGTGACTTTGTTCAAAACATCGTCAGTAAACAGGTACTGTTTAAATGGCTCTGCTTCAGCCCTGAAATTTATTATGACTGACATAACTCAGGAGTGATTTTGAGATGCCCACACTATGGCAGCATCGTCTTCTTCAGAAGTTAGGCATCTACCTTTATATCTGGGGTCAAGAATGTTCACAAGAAAATGAGGTGGAGTTAGTGCTTGATCCATTCCCTTCTTTATTTCCTGTAGTTTAACTTGCTGGTGAGGTATTTCTTTCTTCAATGTCTCTTGAAGCACCTTCCAAATTTCAACAGCATCAGCAATGCAGCAACAATTTTTCTGAAGTTTGTTTAAAGCTATGGATTTAGGCTTCAGCATACTGTGCACATCCTTTACACTCCTCTTTAATCTAATGTTAGATACTTTGGATGAGATACTTCTATCTATTTTATCACAGTTTTCTTCACAAAGTTTTATGAGAATAGGCTGCTTCTTAATAAATTGTTTAAAACAATCAACCACAGAATTCCATTGAACTCCTTGAGCGAGAATTAGTTTGGATCCTCCTGCTCTCTTCAGTGAAGCTGACGCAAAATAGTTGTTATGGAAGTATTTTGCAACTTCAAAGACATTTTCTTTTATTCTTGGAGAAAACGAACTTAAGTCTTTGGCTAAAAGATGCATTAAATGAGCACTGCAGCCATATGTTATTAAGGAGCATCCTTCCGTTTCTTCTTCTAAGTATCTTCTCATCTTTGCCATGTTTGCAGCATTGTCTGTGACAAAACTAAACACGTGACAGTTGAATTATGGAGCACAGGTTATTACAGCTTTCACTGCCACTTTTAAATATTCTGTTGTGTGGTCATTTCCTGGCGTATCTATTGTTTCTGAAAGCTATACAACCTCTTCTTCTGTTGTCACACAGTCACATATTACTGGGTCACTGTGTACATTGCTCCACCCATCAAGGCGTAAACTGGCAAATTTCCCCTCAGTATTTCTTGCACACAGTTCAAGTTCCTTCACGTACACTGTATCTAGCAACCTTCCACCAATGTCTGCTCTACCAAGTGGAGTGTAGCCTGGTCGTAAGGACTCAACCATGTCAATGAAAGTGTTTATTGTTAACAGTGTGAAAAGGAAAATTTATAGCACAAATGAACCAAGCTGCTAAAAGTACCAATGGATGGCTCTGAAGTTGTTGCAGATAGACAGTCAAAGGCTGGGTCTATACTGACGGCATGGATTGCTCTGGATTGACTGAGCGGTCTATATAGACGCGCTCAGTTGATCCAGGAAGCGACGCAGGAAAACCACCCCAGTAAGTGGAGCAGCACTGCATCGAAGGGAGCGTGTTCCCTTTGACGCAGTGCAGTATGGACGCTGCACGGAGGAGACGCTGCAAAGTCGACAGGAGATATGCAAGCGATTTACGTCATTTGCGGATCTCCCGTTGACTGCTGCCAAATCGCAAAGGTAAGTGTAGACCGGGCCAAAGTCTCTTATGCTTAAATGGGATCCTGAAACAAAAATGATTTTGAATAGTCATTCTTCTCCCTCTGTTATTTAGTTAACCATTTACGTTTTTTTCAGCAAGGATGCAGATCCAATTCCAAATTACCAAAAAGCTAAATTTGGAGTAAGCCCCATAGAACTCACTGGCACTTCTGTTTTCTGAGAAAACAAGTATTGGATGGGGTTCCTGTGGGAAAGCTGAGTTATGCTGAAGTAAAATAGGGAATAAGACTTATGGCATCATTATGGTCTGTGGCCATGATGTTCCAAAACAAAGGGCATGTATTATGAAATATAAAATAAGAAAATGACACCCAGTGGCAACTCTAGATTTCTCTTACTGCAGCTTTCTGTACCGTATACTTGGGTGACAACTAGGTTTAGAATCTAACTAATTAAAGAATTAGCTAAGATAAACTTTTTTTTCTAACAACACTCAACATAGCAAACAGCTTGGGAACATATTTGTTAAATCACACTTATACTAAAAAGGCACAGAGAGACTCTTGAAGAATGATGCATGGCAAAGTAAATTATTTAAGTTACTAACCAGTTGATCCACATTGTTCTTCAGAGATATCCACATCTTCATCCACATCATTTTCTCCCAATAAGCAGTTTTCATTATGATCTTTCATTTTTGCAACTGGGCCCTGCATCTCCTTCTTGCGCGCCTTACACTTGACATGTTTTCCTTTTTTACCCAGGGAAAGAATTTCTTGAAAATATTCCCAGGTAGGGTCTCTCTTACACCCAGAAGCCGTGACCATTTTTCTGTGGCAAACGTGCAGGGAAAGCTGTGTGTGTACTGAATAAAGACTTCTCCTTTTCTTTCCAGTCTACTCCACTGTTCCTTTCTACTCCGCCTCTGTCCTTTGTCTCTCTGTCTTTAAGACAGTGTCTTAACTAACTCCTCTGCCTTGCTTGGCCCAGTTCCACTACCACATAAGCACAGAACAACAACAGTCCTATCCGGCCTGTGTCTTTCTTTGCACATCTTACTTTAGTCTGCTGAGAAACAGAAACTGAAACTGAAAGCCCAGAACTTGCAAGAAGCAAAAGCTGGTAGCTACGATGGACAGGCTAGAGCTATTAATTCATTTTATAAGACTAAGTAGCATGTGTGTAATGACATTTAATTGTAAATGTTATTTTTTCAAACAAGAAAGAATGTAGTATTGTATTAATAATTTTTTTTGAAAAAAAAATCCAATTAGTTAAAAAATCTGATTTAAATTTTTTTAAATAATTCATTTTTATCCAAAGTAATGCTACTGTACCAGAAAATGTCTTAGGACAGTATTTCGATGTATAACTGGCACATCTTGCTCCCCTTCCCTTCTCTAAACACACTTCATAGTTCTGTTAGGGAAAACACTGCCTAAATTTAACTGATGGCAAAACATTTACAGTGACAATGCAGTTCCATTTCTGTGAAACTCTTCATTCTCCATAATTTGAGTAAAGTATTTTGGGGCCAAAACTGATCTAACATATCTCATTTGGTGCTCTATCCATTGATTTTGTCTCACAGCCCATAAAAAAGTCCTGTATTAATGAAAAGACTTCACATATTTTTATTGCTAGTGTGTTTTATGCTGCTACAAGTACTCCAACCGTTTAATGGCTCTTCTACAGTCCCTAGTTCTAGAAATACTGGAATTGACTTGCTTTGAACAGAATACTCTCTGCTATCCTTAATCTCATTTGCTGCAGTGCATACCATAGTCCAAATCCCGCTGCCTTTACTAGTTATTAATTCCCTATGCAACAGAAATGAGATGTATTTATATGGCCTCCGTTATCATAGTGTCTAAGCAGATCCCAATCTTTAATGTATTTAAGCTCTCAACAGCTTCTGAGATACAGAAGTATCATCCACTTTTTACAGATAAACTGTAGCACAGGAAGAATAAGTGACATGCCCAAATTACTGTGGAAAAGCAGAGGACTGAACCAAGTTCATAAGCGTATCAATTAATCACTGCGTATAACAATTCAGAACAAGAACTCCATTGACCTTCAGGAATCCATAACAATTCATTAATTTATCACACCATTTGTTAACCTTTTATAAACTATTTATGAGGTGTACTCCTAATACAGCGCAAACCACTTCAATATTTTTGATGATCTTGCATGCAGAACAATATTAGGTATTACAAATGCAAATACATGTAAACCTATAGCTTTTTACCATGGGGGGAGGGGGGGAGAAAGCTATTCTATTAACATAGAATATCTTGCAGGGCGGTTTTAGGGGGAGGCGAGCAAGGTGGGTTACCCTAGATGCCAAGGTACTCTTCTGAGAACAAGGAGGTGCCACAACACTGTGCTGCTTGGCTGTTTTTTTCCTCAGCTGCTTTGCAGGAGGGTTCGTTATCTGCCCTGGCCAGCAAAATGCCTAGGGCCGGCCCTCTGTTAAGTTTGTTCTATTGCCTGCCTTTACATGCACAAATGGGTCTGGTCAGTCTTCAAACACAATTTCTTATATACACTCCTAAACCAATGTCACCTAGCGTGAACAGAACAGAAGTCTCCTGGAAACTGCCGGAGGCACTGTTTTCACGTGAGGCCTGTGTGCCAGCACAAATCCTGCAGTGTGCATGCCACTCTCACACTCACATGTGAGTGGATGTAGTAATGATGATGAACTGAAGAATAAACACTGTACATTTCTTCAGTCTAGTAATGGCCACTGAAGAGTTGCTTGTGCAACTTTAGGATCTTATGGTCAGTTAAAATCATTTTTTGAAGTTTATTGAGTACTGACAGTCTGAATAAAACAACACTTCATTAATGTACGCATTCTAGCTAGGAACACCTATTGGGCCCCATTCTCTGCTTCCATGGGACCCAGTGTACTCTTTTAAACCTGTCAAACATGGGCACAAGCTGCTGCTCAACCACTGCCAATGTTTTACATCCACTTTGCACAGATGTAAATTATTCCAATAAGATAGAAAGCAGTGAAGACTCAGACCAATTATATTTGGGTTATCAATAGACAAGCATTTCTTTGGGAATATTATGAATTAACAGAACTATCAAACGAGAAGTTTTATACAGTGTTGGGATTGCCCTCTCACAATAAAAACATTGAAAATAAATTATACTTTGTTGTTAAATAAAAGAGGTCCTGG